>CM054115.1:186287622-186967334 GCA_028673005.1 Tanypteryx hageni | reverse complement strand
GGGCCAAAACGAGTATAGTGGAGCGAGGGGTTGTCGCGTGTAGCCCGTGAAGCGGATGTAAACGGCTTGTGCACCATCGGCGCCAGGGTTGGAGAATCTAGTAAAAATTAAAAAACGTGTTAAAATTTGCACCGGTGCCGATATTACAATTCTAAGATATTTTGATACGCTAGAGAAAACTGCCATGAACCACGGTTTTCGGATTTCCCATGTAAATCAAATGGGATGAATAATAGTTCCTGGAATCGAACCAGAGACGTTCAATGTTCGAAACAAAAACTAACCTCGGGAGCTCGGCTCCAGTAGCGGGAGACTTCCACAAAATGTCATGAAAAGCGGTCGATTGGTGCAAAAGTTCATAGATAGGGGTTCGAGAGACCGTCCGGCGTCAGCGGCCGAGGAAGGAGAGACAAGGATGAAGAAGAAGACCTCTCGTTGGAGCCGGATGGGCCGGAGGAAAGCGAAAATTCGACAAGTGCGTGGAGTTATACATGTTGTAACGCGCCAGGGACGGGGGGCGCGGCGGGGGAGAGTGGGGCCGTCGGGGGCGGGTAGGGTCGTCGTCGTAGGGGGAGGGAAGGGATGGAGGTCGGGGACGGATTTCGGGGCTTCTTGGGCCTCTGAAAACTCGTGGGGCGATTCCTGGGTGATAGATTCCGTTCGGGAGGGCCGCTGAGCGTACTACATGTATAAATTAATTCAATTATTTTTGTTGTAACACCTTCAAACGTATATTTTTTAAACTGCGAACTTACAAAAAAGAATTTGCATCATAAAATCGATTAATTTCAAATAACAAAATTTCAATAAATGCAATTTTCCATTCCGGAATAGTTCATATTTTAGACCACTTAGCATACACTTTACATTAGTTTAACTAATTTTATGATGCCTGTTACATAGCTTTTAATTTTACAAAAAACGAAATTAACCAATTTTAATTCTAGAACGTGTAATTATTACATATAAAAAGCTTAGGGTAGTGGTTCCCAAACTGTGTGCCGCAGTAGATTTTTAGGGGTGCCGCAAAAAACTTTGTTTAGTACATAAATGAATCAAGGATTTTCATGTGTTGGTGAGTAATTGGCCATTGAGTTTTTTTCTAATACATTGATTAAGTGGTAGAAACAATGAATGGATGCGTCCAAAGATTGTAACACCCGTATCTAAAAATATAGAAAGCTTGTCACAAGGCTGGGGAGACGCGAAAACCTCTTTACCTTCGAAAGTATGCCGCAACTTAAAAACGTTTGGGAACCACTGATTTAGGGTGACGAGGAACATAGCACTTTTTACAAATAAATATTGTCCTCTTGGAACAATGTTTACAATGGCGAAAGCGTGTTGATCCCTTGGTAATTATTTGATCTCTGACATGGCGTTTTATTGTATCCAGTCCAAGCGAAATAGATGCGCGTGGACCTCTCCCATCGGTCTCTGAGCCATAACGTCGCAAAAGGAACTAAACACATTCCCTACGAAAATCTAACAATGGAATATTCTTATTAAATTATTTTCTATAAACAAGCCACCCTTCTTCGCAGGAACCGTAGACTGCCCACCCAATAAAAGAACACCACCACTTTTTGGTTCTATTAGTTGATCTGCACTGCGCAACAAATTGATCATGCACATCAACCCCACCCTTATTTTAATAATACTGCGTAAGTAGTGAAAGGTATAGGTACGGTCGTATTCAATTTCTTGGATACTGAATAGCGTTTAACATTTTTTAAGAAAGAAAACAAAGTTTTGAAAACATAAAAAAATTGGCAAAATATGTGATAATACCTAAAATGGACATCTTATCTGCCCAGTGGCAACATTTGTTGCCACCTTTATTTGTTGTCCAACTACGGTGGTGAAAAAAATATTTCTAGATCCTTATTTTTTCATGTTAACTCTTACACAATGTAGAATTCACAAATAGATGGAGAGAGGGAGAGAGATTATAATAAAATTTTCACAGATATCATATTCTACTTAGGGTAGAAAGATGACAAGAGGCCAATAGAAATCGACGAACATAAAGAAACATTTGAAATTTTTGTTTAAAGGGTATGGAAACAAAAATAATGCGGGCTTTATATATTTATTATAGAATAAATTGAGATTATAAAAAATATAACTACATTTTCAGGTCACTCTAATGTAAAGAAGAATAATTCTAAATCGCTTGGTAACAAATGTTGCCTCTGGACAGATATGGGTTAAAACATCTAAAACACCCCCAACTAAATTGGCTTCGTTAATAATCTTAATAAAAATTGCGGAAAATAAAAGGATGGGCCTATTATTAGAAGAACCGTTTTTTAACAGTGATAGTCGCAAAACATGAAACGACGGCAAGGCTAATGGGGGATGGGGTGGTTGATCGCCCCCGTCATCCCCCGTGGATCCGCCAATAACTGCTGCTCTTCTTCTTCATTATTTGAAAAAGTATCTCTTCTTGTGAGAAAGGGTGCCGACGTCTGTCCTAGGCGGCCGCCTAGATCGCCTGGCCCTATATTTGCCCCTGCCCGTCACCATTATTATATCCGATTAAAGCACTTCTAATACGGTTTTTTATATCTGCTATTTCATTCAATCATTATCTATAATATACTGCCGTGGTTTCGCCATGCCGTCTGCCCCTCTGTCTGTCTGTCTGTCTGTCGGTCGGTCTGTTCGCTGTTCTAGAGCCCAAACGCGTGCATAAAATCGAATCATATCTCGTATTTGGGCAATATATCATCTTTTGCAGACCCCATTTTCAGAAAAGTGTCATTTCACAAAAATAAATGGTAGTTTATTCCTCACGATTTTTAGAAACATTTTATTTACTCAGAAATGGCTGGCTGGAGGGAATTTTATTAAAATCTATCCAATTGTAGATCCTGGTGTAACAAATAATACTGCCTAAGCCATATGACTCTTACAATCACTATATGGCTTCCAGTGACATTACAATCTACGCTAAGCGACCTTACCTAAGCACTATGACGTCACGCCTTCGCCGAGATCCACTCAAAATCTTACTACAGCATTACGGTTAAGCTAAATCGAATGATGTCTGACATTAGTGATGATAATATCACTCATTAAAGACATTCTGAAGGCATGAACGATATTTCGCAACAATTACGGGTACTTTATTTTCGATATTTTGAAACAAAATCTTACTATAGCCTTACGGTTAAACTAAATCGAATTGTATCTCATATTACTGGATAATGTCGTTCATAAAAGACATTCTGAAGAGATGAACTATATTGCCCAACAAATAAGTGTACTTTTTTGTAGGATATTTTCAAACAATTCGATTTACTCAAAAATGGCTACAAGGATTTCGATTACATCCACCTAATCGTACAGCCTTGTGTCACAAATAATAAATACTAACGGAGCCATATATCCCAAAAAATACTAGATATCGAACTGTGGCATTAAAATATACGCTAAACCATGCTTAACATTGATTTATGAGCGTTTTTCTTTTAAATGCCTACACAGTGGACCGAACGTATATGCGTATATGAGAAAGTTTGTGCAATGTATATTGCGTCGTTTTTTTTGATGAGTTGGCACGAAGGCCTTAAAAGAAATATCTTCGATGAACGTTACAAGAAGCTGAATTTCTAAGCTGTAGAATTTAATAAACGATCTTTTATATCGAGGGAGATACTCATTTATTTTCTCTCTCTGTCTTTCCTGTTCAGGTGGAGGTCCTGAGCGTTTCTCCGGCGGGAGGCGAAGCTGATGCGGAGGAGGAGGTGGGCGGAGGGGGAGTGGGGGTGGCGGCAATAAACGCCGCCAACTCGAGCGCCGCGGAGAAGGGCGACGCGGGGGAAGGGGAGGGCGTGGAGGTTTCACAGCCTCCAGCACCGGCGTCCAGCGTTGCCGACTTATTGGAATATCTACTTGATCTGGTAGATCTGATAGAATGAGCCTACCATCTGGTGAGCAAATATTCCATCTAATGGTATATTAGAATTTCTGGCGATATCAATGAAAATTTGATAGATTATCTAGTAGTTTTTAAAAGTTGCCCTTTTTCTACGCACCATAAAAAATTATATAGAAATTTTCGTATATTTTTAAGCAATACGACTTTAATATCAAATAACCTGTAGTCAGGCCACCAGTGAGACTCAGAGAGGTCCGAGCCACATCCAGATTTTGAGGGCCCTCGCCGTAATAAAAATAAAAATTTTAGGCATTATGTAGCCCACTTTGGTGGTCGGGGTTCGCTGAAAGGTTACAGCGGATTACACTGGGGGTAGGAGCGTCAAGCTTGCACTATGTAGCACTCTTTCATAAAATCTTCTGACCTCCTAAAGAAAAGATATGATCCGAAAATTATGTTGCTGACAGTGCTTTCCACCCAGACAAGAATGCAGAGCACATTGAAATGGCTTCCTAGAGAAATTCTTTTAAAAAGTTAGTGCGTTAAGTAAGAGGAGAGAGGGGGATCTGATTGAGGGATTATATCGTTCAGCCAAAACTGGGGAAGTTGTGCCACATAATTCTTGGATGTCCTGCAAATAATATAATCGCATTGTACATTTGTTTTTGACGTGTCCTTTTCTACATTCATTATTGATATTTCGATTGATAAAAATATGAATAAATACATTTACCTATAAGCTAATGAAATATTTCAATAATTTTTATTTATGAAATGCTTTTCTAGCTTTTGTTTATGCAAATTTATTAATTATCGATTAAAAATCAAATTGTGAGTTACATTCGATGTCACTTTATCTTTTCTGAAAGGAAGAAGAACAAGGGCCTCTCTTTTCGACAATGCCCCAGATAGTGCCTGTGCTAAATTCCGTCTCTGAACAACTGCCAAAATTTGAGGCCCCCTTAAGCTTGAGGCCAAATGCCCTCCCTCCCCCCCACCTTTTCATAGGGCCTGCCTATAGTTATTTTGCACCAGATAACCTTCCACGACCGGTATAGCTTATGTAACGGTGGCCATAAGAAATTTAGTTTAAATCACGTCTGTGTTTTTTATAACATTCCATTCTATATAAATACCAAATTAAGGTAATTAACAAATTGTTATAATATCAATTGTGAAATTTTTGTATTACATACATTACTCATGGCAAAATAGCTAAGTGAACCTCTATTCTACTCACGTATATCCATACTTAAGATAAATATCAGTAATGTAATTTTTGTATTGTTGTATTACGCTGTATCACAATGACAGTGTGTAATTACTCCGCTAATATTCATCCATAGATGGCCAAACCTCAATACATACAGAAACGTAGACTTGTTTGGTAAAACGATCCACAGATCAATTTATGGCCTGCATAGATCCTTTAATGGCCAGCTTTTTTCAGGAATAAGACTTTCTTGGCATATTTATCATGACCCCAAAAGATTATTCCATATGACAAATTAGAATGAATCTTTGCATAATATAAATATTTTAAAATTGTAATACTGACAATTTTGAATAATATATGTAGCATAAATTTTCCAGTTGATAATTTTTACTTTCTCCAATGACAGTGCTTGAATGAAAGTTGGCAACGCTGGTCACCAAGGCCCACGTGTCTCCCCGCCCCCAGCAGCTAACAAGTGGCTCTCATCACTATGATGGACGGTGGGGCTGCTTTTTTAACAGATTCTTTATTTAAGGAGCTGAATAAGGTAAAATTATCTATCAAATATATTAGAGAACAACATTACGATAATAATGAATCAAACATGTTGGCGAGTAAATCAGGATACGAAAAATAAACTCCAGAGGATTTTTATTCCCAGTGCAGCTCATTCATTAAGTTTAGTTGTGAATGCCTGGGCAAAGTAATAGGTTGCTTTTCTGTTGGGAAGGAATTTTATAATTTCTTCACTGCTACTATAAAATCGTGGGAAATGGTGAAAAAGTACAATATGATTCTAAAATGACATTAAAACGAACTAACAAATAGTTCATTAAATTCATAACCCAACCTTTACGTAGATCTGGGACCGTCTTCATAATATGGTGTTATTTTTTCATTGCTTACAAATTTCACCAAAGACTCATACGTACACTAAATGAGGAAGTTAAGTAAATCAGCACTTGAGCAAAATAATATTTAATGGAACTGTAAAATAATTTTTTTATAATATGCATAGGTTTGCAGTTTAGTCCTTTTTGTTTCATTTAATTGTTTTCTTTTGAGAAACTTCATTTCATGGCTACATAATGGTTTTAACTCTTACCGTTCTTTTCTTATTCATGCTGGTGATGATTTTTGCATGCGTGCATGAGTATGTCAGAGAGTCATGCACTGCATATCTATCCTATATTAAATCTGCTTCTAACTTATGAGATATCATATAGGAGGACACTCTAGTTGGTAGCATGAACGAAGGCAGATGGCAACTGGTTGCGCAGAAGGCATGGAATGTCACTTGGTTTCCGTCACTCCTTCACTTGGCCATTCAGCATCAGTCTGTTACAGCAACTTTTGGGTTGCTGTTTGTACATTTGCGGCATAATTTTCGTGTTTATTTACTTGTTTTACCATTGAGATTTAAACGGTGGTGTTCTAAAATGGAGAGCAAAGGAAGTAAACACAAAGTTTTGTACAAACAAGCAAGATAAATCATATATGAAACATATCGGTACTCAGGACCAGCGGAACAGTGTTGCAAAACAGGCAACTGCCTAGGGTGCCAAAGATTGAGAGGAAGCATGAAGAGTCAAGGATTTGATTTCACTGTATATGTGTGTGTCTGTATTCTTTTCTTAAAGTAACGTATACTAATCAATCATCTTTGATTGATTCATTTTGTTTTATTTTTTACGCACATTTGTGTTGCATAAACCTTTATATTCAAAATTATTTCAATTCCTCTTCAATGCTGTGCACTACCCCAATCCTAAAAGTATAAGAAGAACTAGCGGTCTGAAGATGTTGACGTACCAACTAACATATGAGCCTAAAGTTATGATTTGCTTAATCTCTTGCTAAAAAATTATCATCTTAATGCGCATTTTTACCACTGTTACTAACCATAAAGCTTTTTAATGTAGAAAAAAATTGTTTTTAGTAATTATGAAAAAATATTTAATAATAAAAACAAGCTTGAATTAATATTATATTTAAGTAATACCGGTGCTTATAGATATCATTGTGTGATTACTAATAAAAGTAATTTTCAACTGTTAGATTTTTAGTCACATTTATATGCCAAACTGTCAGTAGTACAAAAACGAGTTGGAGCATGAAGATGATTCAACACGTACAGCTGGTTACAATGTTGCCAGCTGTCAAGACCAAACAGCGAGCACTTGTGGCATATCAAGCATCATGCATTGCTTTCTGAGCAAAAGCTTATGCAGGCTGCCGGTTTGGCAGCAATGTAACGTGTATTTCTCTCTCTCTCTCTCTCTCTGCGCAGTAATGTCGACTCACCTGCCTTCGTCGTGCTGTAAACTATATTAGGGGAATACTAATGTTTAGGCACTTTCAGATGACCTGGAGACACGACGTCATTATGTGTTTAGGACCTTGTGCATAACAGCCTATATAAATCGAAAACCTCATAAATGTCAAATAATGCAGCTGCTATAAAATTACATAGAAGTCTAAACAAATATTTAAGGTATATGTATTTCTGATTGTGCTACAAAATACAAGCATCATTCCCTTATCAAATACATCGTCAGCTGACGGGTCTGTAAATGTGGAAGTGTCATTGCATTGGAGCATTTTTATGTTCCGAATCTCCCAGCAGAACAGGAAAAACTATTTCTGATCAATTAATAGAAAATATTGCTTGATGAGATAAAAGGATGGAAAAAATCATTTTAATGGGTGGTGACTGACTTTCAAAATTTATTATCTCTTTATCCATTCATTTCAGTGAACTGTTTTCTCAGGATGCCAACAAAAGACAATATATTAAGGGGATTAACTTAACTGTAAAAGTGAATGCCATAGCTATTTACAAGCCCTCATTATTCTACAGTAGAACAGTTTGAATGTGTAACGTTCCTTAATTTCCAGAGCAGATCTGTGATAAATGGATAAAAATGATGCTATCAAATAGTCAAGTAGTGGACTTGAAATTTCTTAATTATGAATGAAATGTGTGCGTGTATTTTTGGCTAATCAACCTCTTCTTGGATTATTATAGCCATAGCTCCTTCCACACTGAACACACTCACAGAGAAGCAGGGAATCCCAGTGAGGACTCCTCAAACCACACAAACAGGAGGTCGGATGACCTTGGAAAAAATTCTACTTTCGCAGGATTCAGGCCCGCTGTGTTTTCTTTGGGGAATCATATTTCAAGTACTTTACTACTATTTTTTAAAACGCTTATGTTATTTTGTAATAGCCTTTTGCCTGTGAATTAATATATAATAATAAATCTTTTATTGCAGGTTCAGGAGGTCTCAATTAATTTTATAACAAAAATTTCATTGTTGAGGAGCAACAGCTAAGATATTATGATGAATTCTGCTCAAATAGAAGGGTAAAGGGGTAATCCATCACTGAAATATTATACATTCAGGATGTACAGGGATGCTTGAACTCCAGGGAATTTCAATCTCATACCTGAATCAATAATGCTAAGACCACAGAGGCCAACACGTTGTGTTTCAACTGGATATCCAGGACAATTGCAAGTCAACTTTTGAGAACCTGCTCTAAATATGATTTCAAAGATTCTCCAAGCAGCCCAAGTGTTAGTGTTGCTGCGATGCTTGAACAAGTTTCACTTAATTTACTTATATCTTTGTGTTAAAAACTTAAAAATGTGTTTCTGGTAGCATACATACCGTGCAGTCATTACCTAAGTTCTAGCCACCTGTGGTTCAGAAACATCTAGTGTGAAATGCCTCCATACTTAAGCTTACCTGGTCAGAGAGGTGGATTATATTTAATGTGACTGAAAGGCAGTGAAATGACCTCATACTGAAAAAATAAATAAACAAATAAAATATCCAATACCCTGTCTTTTATTCAATTTTCCTGTTTCTTGAATGCTGATATTTGCTTTACCTGCTTCACACTAAGATTTAAATAGAATTAAGGATTTTGTAGCTTTTAACTATTATAATAAACGAGCTGTATACATTATTTATCTTACGAAATTCTGCAAATTATTAAAAACTGGTTATGCAGGAGCATTTCGTCTTTTTAATATATATAATTGTCTTTAGCATTCAGTGGTTTTTTACTGTTCGGTTTTACAATTCTTTTCAGATCTGAATTATTTTGGAATTTGTAACAGTGTTGCCTTTCCTAAACTTAAAATATCTGTAGAATCGGAAACAAAAATCTGTAGAATTGTCTGTTAAAGGAATATTTTTGCTCAAAATTCCATTTTATATATGTAAATTAAGGAAAAACTAAACACGGGTATTTTACTTGCTTTACTAAAGAAATAAATCAGTTTTTTATGATAATAATTATTTATTAATGGAAAAAGAATTACCTCTGTTAGGAATATTTAATGCAACTAGGTATGGCAATAAAACTAAATGGCTCAACCCTAAATGAAAAATATGTAGTCAATCGATAAAATATTTTTAAGAATACATATGATGAAAAAAGGTAAATGAAAAATATAAATTCCTCTAATCTACTACAACGTGATTTAGGACTAAACTTAACGATTATATTTCTCTCCTGCCTTGATTGCTCTCTTTAACAGTGACTTTCTTGCATTAAAATTATAACGATATGCATTCTTTATGAATTGTTTTGTTAATATTAAACCTGCATTAAGGAGCATTACTAAGACATAACTAAGAGTAAAGTGTTTACGGTAGTCGCAGGTAGGTGTTCTAGTGATGGCAACAAAAAAATAGTTTTCCAAATATCTCAAAAAAACATTATATGGAAAATGTTTCAAACTTAGGTTATAGAAAATGAAATTTCCTATAACTTTTATTCCAATACATTTTTACATTCATCAAATATTAAAGCAAACATTTCAAAAAAATCTGATGTGGCCACCACATTACTTTCTCCATGACTAATATTTCTAAAAATTCCAAACAGGTTAAATGATAATGAATTTTTTAAGGAACTGCAAGAAATTTTAAAGGCTTTACAAAGAACACAAATAGATTGATACCATAGCCTTCTGATAGTGCATATAGCCAGGAATCTCCAACAATTAAGAAAATTAAAAGGAGCGTTATTAAGACGTAACTAGCATCAATTGTTAACAATAGTCGCCGGTAGGTGATGTGGTTGTGGCAGCTAAAAAATGTTGTTTTTAAAAATGATTCGAACACATGTTGTAGAATATTCAATTTCCTGCAACATTTATAGACTCACACATATACCCATAGATATAAAATTTACAAAAATATGACAGTTTATATTTATCAAAGCTTTCACTTTGTTAAAACCTAATACAAATATGCATTTAATATTGAATTCACATACACATAACATTTAAAAGTTGAAAGTGATCAATTAAAATCTTTTTTAGCACTCGTAATCAGCGGCAAACTTCTGCCTAGGCAAACTAGGCAGCTGCCTAGGGCCCCAACATTGGCGGGGGCCCCAACCAGGGGCCGAAATGGTACACATTGAGGACACAGGACAGGGAAAATAATATGTCAATTTGTCCGAACGAAATAGAAAATAATTGACCATAGTAAATTTTTTGACAAGTCAAGGGGCAACACTGTGTTTGTGTTCTTTGTTTGTTTTACATCGCACCTGACTTCATTCTATAACTCGTCACTACTTGTCAGTTCGCGTTGAAAGTGTGTGTTAGAAAGTTGTATCAATTTCAATTTTGCTGCTCAAAGGCTTTATCTTCCACGCGAATTTGCTGAGGTTAGTTAAGGTTACGATACGAGTAGTGTTGGCAACGGAAGCTAAAGAATGTGATAGAATTTTCTAGTGTATAGTGTCTTAAGATTTTATAGAATAATCCCGTAAGATAGAAATGATTAGTGAATGGTAGTACAGGAACATTCTCGAAGGTTCTGGATATTTCGATATTGTATGGGGGAAAAGGGTTATCGTCACTGGAGCTATACATGTGCATCCTGTAAAAAGGCCACATTTATTGTTGGTAAATCAAAAAATCCCAGAGCTTTTAAAAGTATAAATCGTTTGTCTTTACCAGTTTACTACCGATCACAAAAATCAGCCTGAATGGATTCTGCATTAATCAGAGAATGGTTGTTCATGTGTTTGAATCTTCTGTAAGAAAACACTTGAAAAAACTGAACTTACCTGGAAAGGCCATTGTCATTCTGGATAATGCTCCTTCACCTCCCAATTGCAAGGAACTTAAAGAAAGGGACATAAAGGTCATATTTCTACCAGCGAATGTAACATCCTTAATTCAGCCTATGGATCAAGGGGTTTTAGAAAGCTTAAAAAGAAGATACAGGCGAAAATTTCTGAGTTCAGTTTTGAAAGAAATAGAAGATAAAAATATAGGTCTAATGGAAAGACATCAGCATCAAAGATGTTGTTTATAACTTAGCACTGGCTTGGAACAAAATCCCAAGTTCAACATTTACTAAATCTTGGAGAAAACTTTGGCTTGAGGATGACATCGATGATAAAATTTCTGAACCGGAAGAAGGAAATGAATTAAGACTATTAAGTGTTGCAAGGCAAATTGAACTTTCTGAAGATTTACAGCAAGAAGACATAAAGCAATGGACCCAAGGTGACTATTTGTTGGAGAAAGAAATTTTGGAGGATGCAGAAATCATACAGGCCGTGATGGAAACAGAAGGATCAAAGTTTGAAGAGGAAGGAGAATTAAATACAGAGCCAAAAACACCTCATGCAGCAGCCAAAGATGCCCTAGATGTAGTTTTGCATCACATTGAACTAGAGTCTGATTCAACTGTTAACAAAGTGATGCTTATAAAAAATGGAGGGACTATGCAGTTAAACAGCACGTTACTTCATCTAAACAACTGAAAATTTTTTTCTTTCTTAAAATAAAGACTGTGTACGTGTGCTTTTCTATTGGAAAATATTTTATTTTTAAAATAAATGACTTATAACATAACATTTGTATCTGTATTGTCTTAATATATTTCATGTATGTTAAAATAAATGCGTCCTTCCTCCACATTTGCAAGGTAACTGAAAACGCCCTGCCCTCCGAGTTTACATAATTCCTGCATGGGTGCAGCACCAAACAGACAATGGAAAGTTACACAGCCACTTTACCCGACATGGCCACTTTACCATGCCTTTCCCTAATTACTATTGGTCTTTACAAATGATTTACCCTCTGCTTCATGGACAGGAATCATGAAATTATCCTTCCAAACATCTGGAAATGGCCATTCTTAAGTGACTTATTAAAAAATATAGTAAGAGTATAAGTTAAATAGTTAGAGCAGTGCTTCAGCAAGAGAGGAGGCCCAGCGCTCGTATTTACGTCAAGCATACTAAAGGCATTAAGAACACTTATTTGAAGAACACCACAAGAGTGTAGATTAACTGTATGAGAATACTGGTATTGTGGTATTATGTTACTCGGAGTAGGATACACACTGGAAAGACGTTCAGCAAAGAGATTAGCAGATTCCTGAAATGAACATAACTCCACAATCTACTTGTATTCGATGGAATGGAATCTTGAACAGAACTAATATAAGAGAGGTAACAGACTTTTGACAATGACTTCCATTGAGCATGAAGAGATACAAAATAATTGTAATCTACACCAGATCTACTTATTTTAAGCTTCTTGTGGGCTATTTTCTTATCATATATTAATGAAATTAATTCTTTACTAAACCAGTTGGGTAAGTGGGATGATCCACTCTTGTGTGAAATTTCAGAAACATACAGATTAATGGTATTATTTACAATATCATAAAAATAACAAACAGCATCATCTAATTGTAATTCAGTCAATATAAACCAATCTATAGAGCTAAAGTAATCTATCATTGCAGAATAGTTTCCTTTCCTAAAGTTGAAAGATTCAAAATAAATATCTACACGTGGGGATACACCTACATGAAGTTCACACATAAGAGGAGGATGATAGGCATTACAAGGCAAAAGTCACATCAACATCATACACACTGTTCAATGAGCACTTTGTAATATCTGTTAAACACAAATCCAGAATCTCGCCATATTGGTTGGTAACTAAGTTTTTTGTACAAAATTCAGATATTGGCAGTGAGGTAAACTTCAGGAAAGAATGTTGTCCAATTATCACCTGGCAAATTGAATCGCCAAACATAAGCGAATGGGCGTCTGTACACAAATATGCAAGACGCTTTATTCTTCACGATATTTTTGGTATATGCTTTGGTCAGGTTTGGGAGGAATGTAAACACATCATTAATTAGTTTAAGAGACAGACAAACGACTTTATTAGGGCGAAATTGAGACTATGCAGTCCCTTCTTACATTTAACCCTTTCGTCATATAAGTAATTACAATATTTACAAAATAGGCGAAATTAATTACATACAGATTTCAACAAAATACATATCAATTACGAGTTAATATATTTGATAGTAGATAACAGAGCATTACCAAAGAATGTTAGTTTTGTGGGTCATAAAAATCTGTGTATTAGTTATGTTTTAACACGGAAAAAATTCCCACTGCGGGAAACACCGCTGAAATACGCATGTCCTTTAATTTAGTCCGCAAACCGCGGACATTCTGGTAGTAGGCGGTGATGTTAGTTACGAATTTTTTAAATGTTTATCTATCACTATTTTGGGAACAAATGAGTAATCTCCGCTCTTCATAACATTTTTATAATGATAACAGTTTATTGATTTTAGTAGGATTGTCCATGTGATTATTTTATTTTGAGGCATGATCTCTTCCAGCCGATAATTTAAGCATGTAAACAATTTAAAAAATCGTTTCACTGTATATATGAAAATAGTTTTTAACTTGAACGAGAATTTCTAAATTTACTAAAAGTTCCTTTAAAAATGAAATGATTTATACAACATCAACAAAATAAACATTAAAGAAAGACTCTAGAGTAAAACATTCTAGATATCGTACAAGGAGACGCTACGGACTGTAACTCACAGATTCGGTTCATCTTCTACCAGTGGAGAGTGTTGTTCAATATCATCTATAAGAATACTTTTTCGGAATTTCGAGCCAATGGCTTTAAGTTTAAGAGAAATAATTAATTAAAAAGTGCAAAAAAATGGACCGATTTTCTCAAATACTTCGCTATCTCTGGAGTCTCTATGCTAGAGATAACGCCTAACATTAGTCTCGCGTCCCGTGCTTTTGGCATTCGAGACTCCCGCCTGCCGAATTTTTTTCTCCTGCAAAATGTCCTTTTTCCTACAGGTTTTTATATCCCAATCTTCAGAAAGTAATTGTACACGGCTAATTTTTTTACGCAGGGGAATTACTTTTAATTAATTAATAATTATCGCTTAATTGTACCTGGTAATTGAAATTAAGCCTATTATTTTTGTAAGCCATTAGGAGCATTGTCATTTTAAAACGATAAAAATATTGTCGGATTAATTTAAACTTAAAAAGAATAATATTACCTTTATGAATCACTACGTCACTCATTAAGGAAACTCCTCCCGTAGTGGAGTGTGTTTAACAATAAGGCAATAACACATCAAACAGCCACTTGATTTAAACTCTCATACGAGACCGTTTCATTGTGTCAAACACTGGAAAAATCTTCGGTACTTGTCCTGTCCTTCCTTCATAATTCGCACATTATACAGAGGAACCGAAAAGCTGTCACACACTCGGTGGAAATCTTTTTCTACTTGGGCCGAGCTCCCAAGGATAGTTTTCGTTGCGAAAATTGAAGTCCCGGGTTTGATTCCGGGGACTATCCTTCCAATTTGATTTACATGGGAAATCTGAAACCCACCGAGCAGGGAAATTTTCTCTTGCACATTAAAATATCTTAGAATTGTAATATCGGAGCGGGATTTGCACCGTTCTCTGAGAGAAGGACTGGAGATTCTAATTTTTATCGTAAAACGCTGCTTATCCATCTTATTTCTTCGAATTTCGCGTAAATACTGCCGTTTTCATCACTCGTTACGAGGGTGTAGCCATAGCAACAACTATTGATGGACTCGGATGCGGAATAGTCTAATAAATACAGGTATTGTTTCTGTCGAACGAAAATACGCGTGTTCAATTTAATATCCCGTTCGAATGTATTTGTCGTATTTTATAACGCTCAATTATGAAATTTGAGAACACAAGGAGCAACATATCTGCGGTGATTTTAAAGCTATTAGAGCCAATATAAGTAGGTATTAAATAAATGATTAAATGGAAAGCTCGCATCGTTAGTTCTGTTTGGGTCGTCTTATTATTATGTTATGCAGAGACATACTTTTCCTTCCTGTTTGTTGTTGCCAACGAAAACAATCTTCGTAACCCATGAAGTAAACAAGATCTAATTTTAAGTAATAACTTTTATTTTCTTTATCGCGCCTACTGAACATATTAATTGAAAGGAAATGGATTATTCAGGACGAAGAAGTGAACTAAAATACGTGTAGTTTCGTTACGTTTACCCACTCTCAGCTATTGTAGGTTAAAAGACATAAATAATTTACGACGAATGAATGAGCGTGAGTGTAAAGATTAACGTACTTCATCTCAAGTGAGGTATGTATGAGTTAAATAATAATTTAATTTTCGATTGTTCTATCGCAAATTCTGTATTTTTTGGCATCGCTTCTGATATATCCTTTAGCAGTGCTTAGAATTTAAATTTATCTTGTTTTCTAAATTGATTATATCAAACAATGGAGGCTTATTTCTTGTGTCGTCTCTGTTGGCCGTTACCGTGGAAACCACACGATTCAGAACTAGTTCATTCTTGTTGAAAAATCTAAAGAAGACGGAGCTGAAAATGAGCGGGAGAGGTAATTAACTTGTTTTTCACCAATATTATAGAAAATCTGGCATATTTCAGAACTCGGAACGTAGCCTAGCTCAGTTGATTAGTGGAATTTTAATTAAATGCATGGTTACTTGTCGTTGCAATCAACGATCGCTATTCTAGCCCTAATTTCATCGGTACATTTTGATCCTCTCGTTATCATGCTAGCAAGGTGCTTTACTTTACGATCTGAAACTGGTTCCGATGGCTTTCCAACTTACGTTCAAGTTTTTCCTTTCTCCATATCCAAATCAACTTGGATTTTTTCTCATTCGTTTCCTAGGATAATTTTGCTTATTTAACCTTAGCTGTGTCCGTCCGTCTTTCGAAGCATTCGTCCTCGCTACAAAGACTAACTATTAATGCATACACAACCAGTAAATTACTTATATAATCCTATCTCCTACAACATCTTGCTTAGCTTGAAACCATCAAAGTAGGTTTACGAGTTAATACAAACTATAGTTTTAAGAAATTCTTTTCTTTTTGACAATCTTTGAATAGTTCAAAATGTAAAAGAAAGAGCAAAGCCGTCGACATACGTTAAATCCGAAATTCTTTTCTCATTTGTGTCGGCAGATTTTTATGATGAGTTAGCGAACGATGTTGCCCTAGGGTTGGCAATTTTTTTATCCTGCCTGCTCCTGGCGTGCTGGGTATGGGAGGTCATTAGGCGGTACTGCGTCGGGCGCAGAAGAAGATGGTCTGTTGAAGACGGCGTGCCCGACGTGGTGCATGATACCGCCAATTTGCCTGTAAGTATAATACGCGTATACTTGCGATTACATTCTTCTTCTTCTCTTATCGTATAAACCCTTCTAGTGGGTTATTTTATGTTGTTATTAACAAAAATCTTTCTGCTCTGATCCGCCTTCGGATCCCAAAGTATCATTTATGTATTTATTTATATATATTGAGAAACTTCGTCAACTTCACTTCATATCTACATAATTACGTCAACTCATCTTGTTGTTTTCTTATTCAGAATGAAGAGATTCCACGAGGAATCCTCAAAAAACATCAGGACCAGCAACACGTGAGTGTTTATCACGATGTTCTGATTTTTCTGCATATACTTATTTACTCTGATGCATGAGTGGTGATGGTGCCAGTCATAGATGAAAATCTTTTTTTCTCTCAAAGATTATTTTAATGTATTAAATTATAGCTCACTTCCCAAAACTTGTTAAGATTGATAAGATTGTTAGTATGTCAGCTGATACTACCAATAGGTAGTAACATTGGTAGGGATTGCCATCCCGGAGGGATTTTCTAATCCCGGGGTTACGGGATTGTGATTTTTTCAATCCCGGGATCGAGGAAAAGTGGTGGGAAATGAAAAACACACAATATTTTTAAACAATAATTTTGATCCATAAACAGACATGAAATCATCATATGCAGTTATGGAAGTAATATCAAGTTTTCACAAAATTTAAGTAACGTCAATGAAAATAACTTTTTATCAGCAGGTAAAACTAAAATCAAACACGTATTTGTGGAGAAAATGTAAAGGAAATTTTAATAACTAAAGTAGCAATTGTTGCGGTATCTTAAATTAAATTAAATTGATTGCATTTATGAAAATAAACGGTACTATTAGATTAAGGTTCTCCTCACTTAAAAGCTATTCACAAATTTCTGAAGTATGCCCTTAAAAAACAAAGTGCATCTAATGTCGCGTCACTCATTCTTGATCTGTATTTATTGCACAGCATCCCTGCTGATGAAAAAGCCCTTTCTGATTCTACACTAGTAGGAGGAATAGCTAGCAACTGCTGGTAAAGAAACTGCAGATTTTCTCATTTACGTCCATTTTCACGGAAATCCTTTTGCTCTGGTGCTATTGATAATGCTAGATCATTTGAATTGTAGCAGGAGGATTATTTCTTGAGAGTAACTAAACATTGGGTAATGACCGAATCGACTTCTTTCTTTAACTTCTCTGAATATGATGTACCAGTCTCAAAACGTTGAGATGCTGCCGTTCGCTTTGTGTGTAAGTCATCATTTATAGATCGGCTTCTTGATGCTGATGAAACTTGCTCTTCTTTCTTGTCCAGTGCTTCATATGTTTTACTAATATTACAATAACATGTACTCAGGTTTTCTGTAACAAACATTTTCATGTCCGCTAGTGATGGCACAGAAAATATATTATCACGAGCCTGTGACCCGTACTGAAGATACTTCAATACCCCTGATAACTTAGTTCGTCTCTTCATTATTTGATTTTTCATATTATGTCCTAACTCTGTATTCACATCATTCAGATTCTTCATCATGATTTCCAACGCTGTCTCACGCGTCAAAAGATTTGCATCTCTTCGGCAAAGAGCTTCCATATCAATTTTCGCTGGCTGCAGTGTTGCAAAAATAGAAGAAGCAAGTTCATGTTCACTCTCACTAAATGATATATCGGAATTCAGATCGATTCAATATGCAGGTTTTAAGCAATATAAAACGTTCGATCATTTCAACTAAACTGTTCCAGCGAGTTCTTATATCCATAGCAAGCGATTTTTCCTCCCCCTATTGTTCGATTACATATTTCTGAAGGAATCTCTCGTTATTTGCGAGTGATTTTCTGAAGAGAATAACAGTTTTCCTTATTTTTTGAATCAATAACTTAATGTTTGTTTCTGATAGTTTGTAAGCCCCTCCGCCTTCAAACGAATCATCTTCGTCTGTTTCATCACTCCAGGAAAAGGATTCATCACTTGATTCATGTCCTTCCGATTCCGCGAATTCCATTTCTTCTTGATAATATTCATTCTTCTTTAGGTTTGCCACACCCCAAAGGATATTTTTCATTTTTTTTCGTTGTTCTTTTTTTCCAAGAATGATGATATATCATGAACTCAGATAAAAAGCAGTAATACTAAGTGAATTCCAACGACTTATATATTTTATTATACATCAAATACAATTTAATAGTTAGCGCCACCTGATAGCAAAACAAATATGTCAATCCCGAAATCTCGGGATTTAGGTTTACCTAATCCCGACATTTCGGGATAGAAATTTTGGACGGGATCCCGGGACTGCAATCCCTAAACATTGGAGGTTCTAAGAATCTTTTCCGGAAATTATCGGACAACTGTAGTAGAACATTTGTGGGGATCCGTTGCACGGAACACATTTACATTAAAACGGTCTGTGGAAGTTGGTATTGTAAAAATATTCAGATTTGTTCATATGGACACGGTACGAGCGGAGGCACTGAAATCATTTTGTGATTTTAACGACAAATTTTGTCGCATACGAGCACAAGATTTCTGAGACTTATGCTTACTCTTGAAAGAATAAATACTAATAATGGTTCAACAGCTTATTTTTTTATCAGTTGAAAATGAACCCGTTATTCTTCCGAAATTTGCCGAAGATCCTAAGTCAGAACTTTGGTTCTAGTTCTTACACAATGTTGATGCCATTTCCAAAATGGAGGGGAAGCCGCATGTGAATTTTTGCGCATGTATAAGAATTTGGAAGAGAAAGAAATCTAAGTTATTTCCGCCCAAAGTGAAAGAATTGGAGAGGAAAAGTGCTAACGATAGTACAGTCTTCCCTCGTTTTACGAACTTAATTCGTTTCACGAAAACTGTTCGTCAGGCGAAAACTCGTAAAACAAAGATTATTTTCCCATTGCATCGTCAAACGGTAGTTCGTAAAACGAGGGATGCACTCGAACAGCTAGAGATAATTATTTGTAAAGACTCGCCCCTCTTAAATGAATACCTTTTCCACAATCATTCTGCTCTATTTAGCTTACCGAATATTTTTTTAATGCTTTGTATGAACATTGTTGTCTTTGGCCCTTTTACCAAGTTTTCGTAACTTTTTGTAACATTTGGCTAGTATGTTGCTTTCGCCTTCGTTTCCCAACCACTCATTCAATTACCTTAATCACCTGATGATGCTGCGATCGTAGTGAAACCGGTCGTGTTTAAATTTAAATTTGTGGAAACTACAAAGTCAATTTTTCATTATTACATATTGGAAATTATGTGACTCAGCACTTGGGCAAAAGAAATATTTTATGGTGCTGTAAAATAATTTTATTTTTCTGAGATTTGAATAAGCTTTGTTACTTTTGGTTTCATTAAATTGTAAATTTATTTGAGAAACTTAATAAACTTCATTTCATGACTACGTATTGGTTTTAAGTCATCCTGATGTTTTGCTCTTCAGGCTGAAGAGCAGGCGCATGACCCCTCCTCTCCTCACTTCAGACGTAGTCAACCGCCAGGGAAACACGTGAGTGTTACCCTATTTATATGGTTAATATATGTCTTTGTAATAATAAAACAATAAATACATAGTTATATAGTCAACAACAAAACATTAGTTCTCCTATCACAAGATTGAAAATATAAATAAAAATTATCTGTTGAATTGCATTTATGTTCTTTGTAATGTTTAGATGCTTCTACCAGTTTCCTTAGTAGACCATTTTTTCCCCAGGTCAGATTTCGCGACGAGGTGACCGCGTCAAATGGCAATGGACACGCAGAATTGGTAAATTTTCATTCAAGTATCTTATTGCGCCGCCCCAGCTCGCTGCTCGCAACAATCCCGTAATGACGTTTGGCGGACGTTCTGCCTGCTAACATTCTTGTAGCTTCACAGAGCGATATAACATTAGCAAAGAATTTCAATCAAGTTCAATAAATCAAAATTCATTCTTTACCTTTTTGCGAAAAAATCTTTTTAGAATTAATTTTTAATTATTTTATTACGATGGTGGCCTGAGTCGCGCGCGGACATTTTGACAGCATGGGAAAATTTTGCCCGTTTAAAAAATAACATACCATTTGCGAATAGGTTTAGTAAATGTTGGCCAGTAAATATCTAATACTTCTCATAACCAGCGACTTTAGCGAGGGCCAAAACGAGTATAGTGGAGCGAGGGGTTGTCGCGTGTAGCCCGTGGAGCGGATGTAAACGGCTTGTGCACCATCGGCGCCAGGGTTGGAGAATCTAGTAAAAATTAAAAAACGTGTTAAAATTTGCACCGGCGCCGATATTGCAATTCTAAGATATTTTGATACGCTAGAGAAAACTGCCATGAACCACGGTTTTCGGATTTCCCATGTAAATAAAATGGGATGAATAATAGTTCCTGGAATCGAACCAGAGACGTTCAATGTTCGAAACAAAAACTAACCTCGGGAGCTCGGCTCCAGTAGCGGGAGACTTCCACAAAGTGTCATGAAAAGCGGTCGATTGGTGCAAAAGTTCATAGATAGGGGTTCGAGAGACCGTCCGGCGTCAGCGGCCGAGGAAGGAGAGACAAGGATGAAGAAGAAGACCTCTCGTTGGAGCCGGATGGGCCGGAGGAAAGCGAAAATTCGACAAGTGCGTGGAGTTATACACGTTGTAACGCGCCAGGGACGGGTGGCGCGGCGGGGGAGAGTGGGGCCGTCGGGGGCGGGTAGGGTCGTCGTCGTAGGGGGAGGGAAGGGATGGAGGTCGGGGACGGATTTCGGGGCTTCTTGGGCCTCTGAAAACTCGTGGGGCGATTCCTGGGTGATAGATTCCGTTCGGGAGGGCCGCTGAGCGTACTACATGTATAAATTAATTCAATTATTTTTGTTGTAACACCTTCAAACGTATATTTTTTAAACTGCGAACTTACAAAAAAGAATTTGCATCATAAAATCGATTAATTTCAAATAACAAAATTTCAATAAATGCAATTTTCCATTCCGAAATAGTTCATATTTTAGACCACTTAGCATACACTTTACATTAGTTTAACTAATTTTATGATGCCTGTTACATAGCTTTTAATTTTACAAAAAACGAAATTAACCAATTTTAATTCTAGAACGTGTAATTATTACATATAAAAAGCTTAGGGTAGTGGTTCCCAAACTGTGTGCCGCAGTAGATTTTTAGGGGTGCCGCAAAAAACTTTGTTTAGTACATAAATGAATCAAGGATTTTCATGTGTTGGTGAGTAATTGGCCATTGAGTTTTTTTCTAATACATTGATTAAGTGGTAGAAACAATGAATGGATGCGTCCAAAGATTGTAACACCCGTATCTAAAAATATAAAAAGCTTGTCACAAGGCTGGGGAGACGCGAAAACCTCTTTACCTTCGAAAGTATGCCGCAACTTAAAAACGTTTGGGAACCACTGATTTAGGGTGACGAGGAACATAGCACTTTTTACAAATAAATATTGTCCTCTTGGAACAATGTTTACAATGGCGAAAGCGTGTTGATCCCTTGGTAATTATTTGATCTCTGACATGGCGTTTTATTGTATCCAGTCCAAGCGAAATAGATGCGCGTGGACCTCTCCCATCGGTCTCTGAGCCATAACGTCGCAAAAGGAACTAAACACATTCCCTACGAAAATCTAACAATGGAATATTCTTATTAAATTATTTTCTATAAACAAGCCACCCTTCTTCGCAGGAACCGTAGACTGCCCACCCAATAAAAGAACACCACCACTTTTTGGTTCTATTAGTTGATCTGCACTGCGCAACAAATTGATCATGCACATCAACCCCACCCTTATTTTAATAATATTGCGTAAGTAGTGAATGGTATAGGTACGGTCGTATTCAATTTCTTGGATACTGAATAGCGTTTAACATTTTTTAAGAAAGAAAACAAAGTTTTGAAAACATAAAAAAATTGGCAAAATATGTGATAATACCTAAAAGGGACATCTTATCTGCCCAGTGGCAACATTTGTTGCCACCTTTATTTGTTGTCCAACTACGGTGGTGAAAAAAATATTTCTAGATCCTTATTTTTTCATGATAACTCTTACACAATGTAGAATTTACAAATAGATGGAGAGAGGGAGAGAGATTATAATAAAATTTTCACAGATATCATATTCTACTTAGGGTAGAAAGATGACAAGAGGCCAATAGAAATCGACGAACATAAAGAAACATTTGAAATTTTTGTTTAAAAGGTATGGAAACAAAAATAATGCGGGCTTTATATATTTATTATAGAATAAATTGAGATTATAAAAAATATAACTACATTTTCAGGTCACTCTAATGTAAAGAAGAATAATTCTAAATCGCTTGGTAACAAATGTTGCCTCTGGACAGATATGGGTTAAAACATCTAAAACACCCCCAACTAAATTGGCTTCGTTAATAATCTTAATAAAAATTGCGGAAAATAAAAGGATGGGCCTATTATTAGAAGAACCGTTTTTTTAACAGTGATAGTCGCAAAACGTGAAACGACGGCAAGGCTAATGGGGGATGGGGTGGATAATCGCCCCCGTCATCCCCCGTGGATCCGCCAATAACTGCTGCTCTTCTTCTTCATTATTTGAAAAAGTATCTCTTCTTGTGAGAAAGGGTGCCGACGTCTGTCCTAGGCGGCCGCCTAGATCGCCTGGCCCTATATTTGCCCCTGCCCGTCACCATTATTATATCCGATTAAAGCACTTCTAATACGGTTTTTTATATCTGCTATTTCATTCAATCATTATCTATAATATACTGCCGTGGTTTCGCCATGCCGTCTGCCCCTCTGTCTGTTTGTCTGTCTGTCGGTCGGTCGGTCTGTTCGCTGTTCTAGAGCCCAAACGCGTGCATAAAATCGAATCGTATCTCGTATTTGGGCAATATATCATCTTTTGCAGACCCCATTTTCAGAAAAGTGTCATTTCACAAAAATAAATGGTAGTTTATTCCTCACGATTTTTAGAAACATTTTATTTACTCAGAAATGGCTGGCTGGAGGGAATTTTATTAAAATCTATCCAATTGTAGATCCTGGTGTAACAAATAATACTGCCTAAGCCATATGACTCTTACAATCACTATATGGCTTCCAGTGACATTACAATCTACGCTAAGCGACCTTACCTAAGCACTATGACGTCACGCCTTCGCCGAGATCCACTCAAAATCTTACTACAGCATTACGGTTAAGCTAAATCGAATGATGTCTGACATTAGTGATGATAATATCACTCATTAAAGACATTCTGAAGGCATGAACGATATTTCGCAACAATTACTGGTACTTTATTTTCGATATTTTGAAACAAAATCTTACTATAGCCTTACGGTTAAACTAAATCGAATTGTATCTCATATTACTGGATAATGTCGTTCATAAAAGACATTCTGAAGAGATGAACTATATTGCCCAACAAATAAGTGTCCTTTTTTGTAGGATATTTTCAAACAATTCGATTTACTCAAAAATGGCTACAAGGATTTCGAACTAATATAAGAGAGGTAACAGACTTTTGACAATGACTTCCATTGAGCATGAAGAGATGCAAAATAATTGTAATCTACACCAGATCTACTTATTTTAAGCTTCTTGTGGGCTATTTTCTTATCATATATTAATGAAATTAATTCTTTACTAAACCAGTTGGGTAAGTGGGATGATCCACTCTTGTGTGAAATTTCAGAAACATACAGATTAATGGTATTATTTACAATATCATAAAAATAACAAACAGCATCATCTAATTGTAATTCAGTCAATATAAACCAATCTATAGAGCTAAAGTAATCTATCATTGCAGAATAGTTTCCTTTCCTAAAGTTGAAAGATTCAAAATAAATATCTACACGTGGGGATACACCTACATGAAGTTCACACATAAGAGGAGGATGATAGGCATTACAAGGCAAAAGTCACATCAACATCATACACACTGTTCAATGAGCACTTTGTAATATCTGTTAAACACAAATCCAGAATCTCGCCATATTGGTTGGTAACTAAGTTTTTTGTACAAAATTCAGATATTGGCAGTGAGGTAAACTTCAGGAAAGAATGTTGTCCAATTATCACCTGGCAAATTGAATCGCCAAACATAAGCGAATGGGCGTCTGTACACAAATATGCAAGACGCTTTATTCTTCACGATATTTTTGGTATATGCTTTGGTCAGGTTTGGGAGGAATGTAAACACATCATTAATTAGTTTAAGAGACAGACAAACGACTTTATTAGGGCGAAATTGAGACTATGCAGTCCCTTCTTACATTTAACCCTTTCGTCATATAAGTAATTACAATATTTACAAAATAGGCGAAATTAATTACATACAGTTTTCAACAAAATACATATCAATTACGAGTTAATATATTTGATAGTAGATAACAGAGCATTACCAAAGAATGTTAGTTTTGTGGGTCATAAAAATCTGTGTATTAGTTATGTTTTAACACGGAAAAAATTCCCACTGCGGGAAACACCGCTGAAATACGCATGTCCTTTAATTTAGTCCGCAAACCGCGGACATTCTGGTAGTAGGCGGTGATGTTAGTTACGAATTTTTTAAATGTTTATCTATCACTATTTTGGGAACAAATGAGTAATCTCCGCTCTTCATAACATTTTTATAATGATAACAGTTTATTGATTTTAGTAGGATTGTCCATGTGATTATTTTATTTTGAGGCATGATCTCTTCCAGCCGATAATTTAAGCATGTAAACAATTTAAAAAATCGTTTCACTGTATATATGAAAATAGTTTTTAACTTGAACGAGAATTTCTAAATTTACTAAAAGTTCCTTTAAAAATGAAATGATTTATACAACATCAACAAAATAAACATTAAAGAAAGACTCTAGAGTAAAACATTCTAGATATCGTACAAGGAGACGCTACGGACTGTAACTCACAGATTCGGTTCATCTTCTACCAGTGGAGAGTGTTGTTCAATATCATCTATAAGAATACTTTTTCGGAATTTCGAGCCAATGGCTTTAAGTTTAAGAGAAATAATTAATTAAAAAGTGCAAAAAAATGGACCGATTTTCTCAAATACTTCGCTATCTCTGGAGTCTCTATGATAGAGATAACGCCTAACATTAGTCTCGCGTCCCGTGCTTTTGGCATTCGAGACTCCCGCCTGCCGAATTTTTTTCTCCTGCAAAATGTCCTTTTTCCTACAGGTTTTTATATCCCAATCTTCAGAAAGTAATTGTACACGGCTAATTTTTTTACGCAGGGGAATTACTTTTAATTAATTAATAATTATCGCTTAATTGTACCTGGTAATTGAAATTTAGCCTATTATTTTTGTAAGCCATTAGGAGCATTGTCATTTTAAAACAATAAAAATATTGTCGGATTAATTTAAACTTAAAAAGAATAATATTACCTTTATTAATCACTACGTCACTCATTAAGGAAACTCCTCCCGTAGTGGAGTGTGTTTAACAATAAGGCAATAACACATCAAACAGCCACTTGATTTAAACTCTCATACGAGACCGTTTCATTGTGTCAAACACTGGAAAAATCTTCGGTACTTGTCCTGTCCTTCCTTCATAATTCGCACATTATACAGAGGAACCGAAAAGCTGTCACACACTCGGTGGAAATCTTTTTCTACTTGGGCCGAGCTCCCAAGGATAGTTTTCGTTGCGAAAATTGAAGTCCCGGGTTTGATTCCGGGGACTATCCTTCCAATTTGATTTACATGGGAAATCTGAAACCCACCGAGCAGGGAAATTTTCTCTTGCACATTAAAATATCTTAGAATTGTAATATCGGAGCGGGATTTGCACCGTTCTCTGAGAGAAGGACTGGAGATTCTAATTTTTATCGTAAAACGCTGCTTATCCATCTTATTTCTTCGAATTTCGCGTAAATACTGCCGTTTTCATCACTCATTACGAGGGTGTAGCCATAGCAACAACTATTGATGGACTCGGATGCGGAATAGTCTAATAAATACAGGTATTGTTTCTGTCGAACGAAAATACGCGTGTTCAATTTAATATCCCGTTCGAATGTATTTGTCGTATTTTATAACGCTCAATTATGAAATTTGAGAACACAAGGAGCAACATATCTGCGGTGATTTTAAAGCTATTAGAGCCAATATAAGTAGGTATTAAATAAATGATTAAATGGAAAGCTCGCATCGTTAGTTCTGTTTGGGTCGTCTTATTATTATGTTATGCAGAGACATACTTTTCCTTCCTGTTTGTTGTTGCCAACGAAAACAATCTTCGTAACCCATGAAGTAAACAAGATCTAATTTTAAGTAATAACTTTTATTTTCTTTATCGCGCCTACTGAACATATTAATTGAAAGGAAATGGATTATTCAGGACGAAGAAGTGAACTAAAATACGTGTAGTTTCGTTACGTTTACCCACTCTCAGCTATTGTAGGTTAAAAGACATAAATAATTTACGACGAATGAATGAGCGTGAGTGTAAAGATTAACGTACTTCATCTCAAGTGAGGTATGTATGAGTTAAATAATAATTTAATTTTCGATTGTTCTATCGCAAATTCTGTATTTTTTGGCATCGCTTCTGATATATCCTTTAGCAGTGCTTAGAATTTAAATTTATCTTGTTTTCTAAATTGATTATATCAAACAATGGAGGCTTATTTCTTGTGTCGTCTCTGTTGGCCGTTACCGTGGAAACCACACGATTCAGAACTAGTTCATTCTTGTTGAAAAATCTAAAGAAGACGGAGCTGAAAATGAGCGGGAGAGGTAATTAACTTGTTTTTCACCAATATTATAGAAAATCTGGCATATTTCAGAACTCGGAACGTAGCCTAGCTCAGTTGATTAGTGGAATTTTAATTAAATGCATGGTTACTTGTCGTTGCAATCAACGATCGCTATTCTAGCCCTAATTTCATCGGTACATTTTGATCCTCTCGTTATCATGCTAGCAAGGTGCTTTACTTTACGATCTGAAACTGGTTCCGATGGCTTTCCAACTTACGTTCAAGTTTTTCCTTTCTCCATATCCAAATCAACTTGGATTTTTTCTCATTCGTTTCCTAGGATAATTTTGCTTATTTAACCTTAGCTGTGTCCGTCCGTCTTTCGAAGCATTCGTCCTCGCTACAAAGACTAACTATTAATGCATACACAACCAGTAAATTACTTATATAATCCTATCTCCTACAACATCTTGCTTAGCTTGAAACCATCAAAGTAGGTTTACGAGTTAATACAAACTATAGTTTTAAGAAATTCTTTTCTTTTTGACAATCTTTGAATAGTTCAAAATGTAAAAGAAAGAGCAAAGCCGTCGACATACGTTAAATCCGAAATTCTTTTCTCATTTGTGTCGGCAGATTTTTATGATGAGTTAGCGAACGATGTTGCCCTAGGGTTGGCAATTTTTTTATCCTGCCTGCTCCTGGCGTGCTGGGTATGGGAGGTCATTAGGCGGTACTGCGTCGGGCGCAGAAGAAGATGGTCTGTTGAAGACGGCGTGCCCGACGTGGTGCATGATACCGCCAATTTGCCTGTAAGTATAATACGCGTATACTTGCGATTACATTCTTCTTCTTCTCTTATCGTATAAACCCTTCTAGTGGGTTATTTTATGTTGTTATTAACAAAAATCTTTCTGCTCTGATCCGCCTTCGGATCCCAAAGTATCATTTATGTATTTATTTATATATATTGAGAAACTTCGTCAACTTCACTTCATATCTACATAATTACGTCAACTCATCTTGTTGTTTTCTTATTCAGAATGAAGAGATTCCACGAGGAATCCTCAAAAAACATCAGGACCAGCAACACGTGAGTGTTTATCACGATGTTCTGATTTTTCTGCATATACTTATTTACTCTGATGCATGAGTGGTGATGGTGCCAGTCATAGATGAAAATCTTTTTTTCTCTCAAAGATTATTTTAATGTATTAAATTATAGCTCACTTCCCAAAACTTGTTAAGATTGATAAGATTGTTAGTATGTCAGCTGATACTACCAATAGGTAGTAACATTGGTAGGGATTGCCATCCCGGAGGGATTTTCTAATCCCGGGGTTACGGGATTGTGATTTTTTCAATCCCGGGATCGAGGAAAAGTGGTGGGAAATGAAAAACACACAATATTTTTAAACAATAATTTTGATCCATAAACAGACATGAAATCATCATATGCAGTTATGGAAGTAATATCAAGTTTTCACAAAATTTAAGTAACGTCAATGAAAATAACTTTTTATCAGCAGGTAAAACTAAAATCAAACACGTATTTGTGGAGAAAATGTAAAGGAAATTTTAATAACTAAAGTAGCAATTGTTGCGGTATCTTAAATTAAATTAAATTGATTGCATTTATGAAAATAAACGGTACTATTAGATTAAGGTTCTCCTCACTTAAAAGCTATTCACAAATTTCTGAAGTATGCCCTTAAAAAACAAAGTGCATCTAATGTCGCGTCACTCATTCTTGATCTGTATTTATTGCACAGCATCCCTGCTGATGAAAAAGCCCTTTCTGATTCTACACTAGTAGGAGGAATAGCTAGCAACTGCTGGTAAAGAAACTGCAGATTTTCTCATTTACGTCCATTTTCACGGAAATCCTTTTGCTCTGGTGCTATTGATAATGCTAGATCATTTGAATTGTAGCAGGAGGATTATTTCTTGAGAGTAACTAAACATTGGGTAATGACCGAATCGACTTCTTTCTTTAACTTCTCTGAATATGATGTACCAGTCTCAAAACGTTCAGATGCTGCCGTTCGCTTAGTGTGTAAGTCATCATTTATAGATCGGCTTCTTGATGCTGATGAAACTTGCTCTTCTTTCTTGTCCAGTGCTTCATATGTTTTACTAATATTACAATAACATGTACTCAGGTTTTCTGTAACAAACATTTTCATGTTCGCTAGTGATGGCACAGAAAATATATTATCACGAGCCTGTGACCCGTACTGAAGATACTTCAATACCCCTGATAACTTAGTTCGTCTCTTCATTATTTGATTTTTCATATTATGTCCTAACTCTGTATTCACATCATTCAGATTCTTCATCATGATTTCCAACGCTGTCTCACGCGTCAAAAGATTTGCATCTCTTCGGCAAAGAGCTTCCATATCAATTTTCGCTGGCTGCAGTGTTGCAAAAATAGAAGAAGCAAGTTCATGTTCACTCTCACTAAATGATATATCGGAATTCAGATCGATTCAATATGCAGGTTTTAAGCAATATAAAACGTTCGATCATTTCAACTAAACTGTTCCAGCGAGTTCTTATATCCATAGCAAGTGATTTTTCCTCCCCCTATTGTTCGATTACATATTTCTGAAGGAATCTCTCGTTATTTGCGAGTGATTTTCTGAAGAGAATAACAGTTTTCCTTATTTTTTGAATCAATAACTTAATGTTTGTTTCTGATAGTTTGTAAGCCCCTCCGCCTTCAAACGAATCATCTTCGTCTGTTTCATCACTCGAGGAAAAGGATTCATCACTTGATTCATGTCCTTCCGATTCCGCGAATTCCATTTCTTCTTGATAATATTCATTCTTCTTTAGGTTTGCCACACCCCAAAGGATATTTTTCATTTTTTTTCGTTGTTCTTTTTTTCCAAGAATGATGGCATATCATGAACTCAGATAAAAAGCAGTAATACTAAGTGAATTCCAACGACTTATATATTTTATTATACATCAAATACAATTTAATAGTTAGCGCCACCTGATAGCAAAACAAATATGTCAATCCCGAAATCTCGGGATTTAGGTTTACCTAATCCCGACATTTCGGGATAGAAATTTTGGACGGGATCCCGGGACTGCAATCCCTAAACATTGGAGGTTCTAAGAATCTTTTCCGGAAATTATCGGACAACTGTAGTAGAAGATTTGTGGGGATCCGTTGCACGGAACACATTTACATTAAAACGGTCTGTGGAAGTTGGTATTGTAAAAATATTCAGATTTGTTCATATGGACACGGTACGAGTGGAGGCACTGAAATCATTTTGTGATTTTAACGACAAATTTTGTCGCATACGAGCACAAGATTTCTGAGACTTATGCTTACTCTTGAAAGAATAAATACTAATAATGGTTCAACAGCTTATTTTTTTATCAGTTGAAAATGAACCCGTTATTCTTCCGAAATTTGCCGAAGATCCTAAGTCAGAACTTTGGTTCTAGTTCTTACACAATGTTGATGCCATTTCCAAAATGGAGGGGAAGCCGCATGTGAATTTTTGCGCATGTATAAGAATTTGGAAGAGAAAGAAATCTAAGTTATTTCCGCCCAAAGTGAAAGAATTGGAGAGGAAAAGTGCTAACGATGGTACAGTCTTCCCTCGTTTTACGAACTTAATTCGTTTCACGAAAACTGTTCGTCAGGCGAAAACTCGTAAAACAAAGATTATTTTCCCATTGCATCGTCAAACGGTAGTTCGTAAAACGAGGGATGCACTCGAACAGCTAGAGATAATTATTTGTAAAGACTCGCCCCTCTTAAATGAATACCTTTTCCACAATCATTCTGCTCTATTTAGCTTACCGAATATTTTTTTAATACTTTGTATGAACATTGTTGTCTTTGGCCCTTTTACCAAGTTTTCGTAACTTTTTTTAACATTTGGCTAGTATGTTGCTTTCGCCTTCGTTTCCCAACCGCTCATTCAATTACCTTAATCACCTGATGATGCTGCGATCGTAGTGAAACCGGTCGTGTTTAAATTTAAATTTGTGGAAACTACAAAGTCAATTTTTCATTATTACATATTGGAAATTATGTGACTCAGCACTTGGGCAAAAGAAATATATTATGGTGCTGTAAAATAATTTTATTTTTCTGAGATTTGAATAAGCTTTGCTACTTTTTGTTTCATTAAATTGTAAATTTTTTTGAGAAACTTAATAAACTTCATTTCATGACTACGTATTGGTTTTAAGTCATCCTGATGTTTTGCTCTTCAGGCTGAAGAGCAGGCGCATGACCCCTCCTCTCCTCACTTCAGACGTAGTCAACCGCCAGGAAAACACGTGAGTGTTACCCTATTTATATGGTTAATCTATATATGTCTGTGTAATAATAAAACAATAAATACATAATTATATAGTCAACAACAAAACATTAGTTCTCCTATCACAAGATTGAAAATATAAATAAAAATTATCTGTTGAATTGCATTTATGTTCTTTGTAATGTTTAGATGCTTCTACCAGTTTCCTTAGTAGACCATTTTTTCCCCAGGTCAGATTTCGCGACGAGTTGACCGCGTCAAATGGCAATGGACACGCAGAATTGGTAAATTTTCATTCAAGTATCTTATTGCGCCGCCCCAGCTCGCTGCTCGCAACAATCCCGTAATGACGTTTGGCGGACGATCTGCCTGCTAACATTCTTGCAGCTTCACAGAGCGATATAACATTAGCAAAGAATAAGCAATAAATCAAAATTCATTCTTTACCTTTTTGCGAAAAAATCTTTTTAGAATTAATTTTTAATTATTTTATTACGATGGTGGCCTGAGTCGCGCGCGGACATTTTGACAGCATGGGAAAATTTTGCCCGTTTAAAAAATAACATACCATTTGCGAATAGGTTTAGTAAATGTTGGCCAGTAAATATGTAATACTTCTCATAACCAGCGACTTTAGCGAGGGCCAAAACGAGTATAGTGGAGCGAGGGGTTGTCGCGTGTAGCCCGTGGAGCGGATGTAAACGGCTTGTGCACCATCGGCGCCAGGGTTGGAGAATCTAGTAAAAATTAAAAAACGTGTTAAAATTTGCACCGGCGCCTATATTACAATTCTAAGATATTTTGATACGCTAGAGAAAACTGCCATGAACCACGGTTTTCGGATTTCCCATGTAAATCAAATGGGATGAATAATAGTTCCTGGAATCGAACCAGAGACGTTCAATGTTCGAAACAAAAACTAACCTCGGGAGCTCGGCTCCAGTAGCGGGAGACTTCCACAAAGTGTCATGAAAAGCGGTCGATTGGTGCAAAAGTTCATAGATAGGAGTTCGAGAGACCGCCCGGCGTCAGCGGCCGAGGAAGGAGAGACAAGGATGAAGAAGAAGACCTCTCGTTGGAGCCGGATGGGCCGGAGGAAAGCGAAAATTCGACAAGTGCGTGGAGTTATACACGTTGTAACGCGCCAGGGCCGGGGGGCGCGGCGGGGGAGAGTGGGGCCGTCGGGGGCGGGTAGGGTCGTCGTCGTAGGGGGAGGGAAGGGATGGAGGTCGGGGACGGATTTCGGGGCTTCTTGGGCCTCTGAAAACTCGTGGGGCGATTCCTGGGGGATAGATTCCGTTCGGGAGGGCCGCTGAGCGTACTACATGTATAAATTAATTCAATTATTTTTGTTGTAACACCTTCAAACGTATATTTTTTAAACTGCGAACTTACAAAAAAGAATTTGCATCATAAAATCGATTAATTTCAAATAACAAAATTTCAATAAATGCAATTTTCCATTCCGGAATAGTTCATATTTTAGACCACTTAGCATACACTTTACATTAGTTTAACTAATTTTATGATGCCTGTTACATAGCTTTTAATTTTACAAAAAACGAAATTAACCAATTTTAATTCTAGAACGTGTAATTATTACATATAAAAAGCTTAGGGTAGTGGTTCCCAAACTGTGTGCCGCAGTAGATTTTTAGGGGTGCCGCAAAAAACTTTGTTTAGTACATAAATGAATCAAGGATTTTCATGTGTTGGTGAGTAATTGGCCATTGAGTTTTTTTCTAATACATTGATTAAGTGGTAGAAACAATGAATGGATGCGCCCAAAGATTGTAACACCCGTATCTAAAAATATAAAAAGCTTGTCACAAGGCTGGGGAGACGCGAAAACCTCTTTACCTTCGAAAGTATGCCGCAACTTAAAAACGTTTGGGAACCACTGATTTAGGGTGACGAGGAACATAGCACTTTTTACAAATAAATATTGTCCTCTTGGAACAATGTTTACAATGGCGAAAGCGTGTTGATCCCTTGGTAATTATTTGATCTCTGACATCGCGTTTTATTGTATCCAGTCCAAGCGAAATAGATGCGCGTGGACCTCTCCCATCGGTCTCTGAGCCATAACGTCGCAAAAGGAACTAAACACATTCCCTACGAAAATCTAACAATGGAATATTCTTATTAAATTATTTTCTATAAACAAGCCACCCTTCTTCGCAGGAACCGTAGACTGCCCACCCAATAAAAGAACACCACCACTTTTTGGTTCTATTAGTTGATCTGCACTGCGCAACAAATTGATCATGCACATCAACCCCACCCTTATTTTAATAATATTGCGTAAGTAGTGAATGGTATAGGTACGGTCGTATTCAATTTCTTGGATACTGAATAGCGTTTAACATTTTTTAAGAAAGAAAACAAAGTTTTGAAAACATAAAAAAATTGGCAAAATATGTGATAATACCTAAAAGGGACATCTTATCTGCCCAGTGGCAACATTTGTTGCCACCTTTATTTGTTGTCCAACTACGGTGGTGAAAAAAATATTTCTAGATCCTTATTTTTTCATGATAACTCTTACACAATGTAGAATTTACAAATAGATGGAGAGAGGGAGAGAGATTATAATAAAATTTTCACAGATATCATATTCTACTTAGGGTAGAAAGATGACAAGAGGCCAATAGAAATCGACGAACATAAAGAAACATTTGAAATTTTTGTTTAAAAGGTATGGAAACAAAAATAATGCGGGCTTTATATATTTATTATAGAATAAATTGAGATTATAAAAAATATAACTACATTTTCAGGTCACTCTAATGTAAAGAAGAATAATTCTAAATCGCTTGGTAACAAATGTTGCCTCTGGACAGATATGGGTTAAAACATCTAAAACACCCCCAACTAAATTGGCTTCGTTAATAATCTTAATAAAAATTGCGGAAAATAAAAGGATGGGCCTATTATTAGAAGAACCGTTTTTTTAACAGTGATAGTCGCAAAACGTGAAACGACGGCAAGGCTAATGGGGGATGGGGTGGATGATCGCCCCCGTCATCCCCCGTGGATCCGCCAATAACTGCTGCTCTTCTTCTTCATTATTTGAAAAAGTATCTCTTCTTGTGAGAAAGGGTGCCGACGTCTGTCCTAGGCGGCCGCCTAGATCGCCTGGCCCTATATTTGCCCCTGCCCGTCACCATTATTATATCCGATTAAAGCACTTCTAATACGGTTTTTTATATCTGCTATTTCATTCAATCATTATCTATAATATACTGCCGTGGTTTCGCCATGCCGTCTGCCCCTCTGTCTGTCTGTCTGTCTGTCGGTCGGTCGGTCTGTTCGCTGTTCTAGAGCCCAAACGCGTGCATAAAATCGAATCGTATCTCGTATTTGGGCAATATATCATCTTTTGCAGACCCCATTTTCAGAAAAGTGTCATTTCACAAAAATAAATGGTAGTTTATTCCTCACGATTTTTAGAAACATTTTATTTACTCAGAAATGGCTGGCTGGAGGGAATTTTATTAAAATCTATCCAATTGTAGATCCTGGTGTAACAAATAATACTGCCTAAGCCATATGACTCTTACAATCACTATATGGCTTCCAGTGACATTACAATCTACGCTAAGCGACCTTACCTAAGCACTATGACGTCACGCCTTCGCCGAGATCCACTCAAAATCTTACTACAGCATTACGGTTAAGCTAAATCGAATGATGTCTGACATTAGTGATGATAATATCACTCATTAAAGACATTCTGAAGGCATGAACGATATTTCGCAACAATTACGGGTACTTTATTTTCGATATTTTGAAACAAAATCTTACTATAGCCTTACGGTTAAACTAAATCGAATTGTATCTCATATTACTGGATAATGTCGTTCATAAAAGACATTCTGAAGAGATGAACTATATTGCCCAACAAATAAGTGTACTTTTTTGTAGGATATTTTCAAACAATTCGATTTACTCAAAAATGGCTACAAGGATTTCGATTACATCCACCTAATCGTACAGCCTTGTGTCACAAATAATAAATACTAACGGAGCCATATATCCCAAAAAATACTAGATATCGAACTGTGGCATTAAAATATACGCTAAACCATGCTTAACATTGATTTATGAGCGTTTTTCTTTTAAATGCCTACACAGTGGACCAAACGTATATGCGTATATGAGAAAGTTTGTGCAATGTATATTGCGTCGTTTTTTTTTGATGAGTTGGCACGAAGGCCTTAAAAGAAAAATCTTCGATGAACGTTACAAGAAGCTGAATTTCTAAGCTGTAGAATTTAATAAACGATCTTTTATATCGAGGGAGATACTCATTTATTTTCTCTCTCTGTCTTTCCTGTTCAGGTGGAAGTCCTGAGCGTTTCTCCGGCGGGAGGCGAAGCTGATGCGGAGGAGGAGGTGGGCGGAGGGGGAGTGGGGGTGGCGGCAATAAACGCCGCCAACTCGAGCGCCGCGGAGAAGGGCGACGCGGGGGAAGGGGAGGGCGTGGAGGTTTCACAGCCTCCCGCACCGGCGTCCAGCGTTGCCGACTTATTGGAATATCTACTTGATCTGGTAGATCTGATAGAATGAGCCTACCATCTGGTGAGCAAATATTCCATCTAATGGTATATTAGAATTTCTGGCGATATCAATGAAAATTTGATAGATTTTCTAGTAGTTTTTAAGAGTTGCCCTTTTTCTACGCACCATAAAAAATTATATACAAATTTTCGTATATTTTTAAGCAATACGACTTTAATATCAAATAACCTGTAGTCAGGCCACCAGTGAGACTCAGAGAGGTCCGAGCCACATCCAGATTTTGAGGGCCCTCGCCGTAATAAAAATAAAAATTTTAGGCATTATGTAGCCCACTTTGGTGGTCGGGGTTCGCTGAAAGGTTACAGCGGATTACACTGGGGGTAGGAGCGTCAAGCTTGCACTATGTAGCACTCTTTCATAAAATCTTCTGACCTCCTAAAGAAAAGATATGATCCGAAAATTATGTTGCTGACAGTGCTTTCCACCCAGACAAGAATGCAGAACACATTGAAATGGCTTCCTAGAGAAATTCTTTTAAAAAGTTAGTGCGTTAAGTAAGAGGAGAGAGGGGGATCTGATTGAGGGATTATATCGTTCAGCCAAAACTGGGGAAGTTGTGCCACATAATTCTTGGATTTCCTGCAAATAATATAATCGCATTGTACATTTGTTTTTGACGTGTCCTTTTCTACATTCATTATTGATATTTCGATTGATAAAAAGATGAATAAATACATTTACCTATAAGCTAATGAAATATTTCAATAATTTTTATTTATGAAATGCTTTTCTAGCTTTTGTTTATGCAAATTTATTAATTATCGATTAAAAATCAAATTGTGAGTTACATTCGATGTCACTTCATCTTTTCTGAAAGGAAGAAGAACAAGGGCCTCTCTTTCCGACAATGCCCCAGATAGTGCCTGTGCTTAATTCCGTCTCTGAACAACTGCCAAAATTTGAGGCCCCCTTAAGCTTGAGGCCAAATGCCCTCCCTCCCCCCCACCTTTTCATAAGGCCTGCCTATTGTTATTTTGCACCAGATAACCTTCCACGACCGGTATAGCTTATGTAACGGTGGCCATAAGAAATTTAGTTTAAATCACGTCTGTGTTTTTTATAACATTCCATTCTATATAAATACCAAATTAAGGTAATTAACAAATTGTTATAATATCAATTGTGAAATTTTTGTATTACATACATTACTCATGGCAAAATAGCTAAGTGAACCTCTATTCTACTCACGTATATCCATACTTAAGATAAATATCAGTAATGTAATTTTTGTATTGTTGTATTACGCTATATCACAATGACAGTGTGTAATTACTCCGCTAATATTCATCCATAGATGGCCAAACCTCAATACATACAGAAACGTAGACTTGTTTGGTAAAACGATCCACAGATCAATTTATGGCCTGCATAGATCCTTTAATGGCCAGCTTTTTTCAGGAATAAGACTTTCTTGGCATATTTATCATGACCCCAAAAGATTATTCCATATGACAAATTAGAATGAATATTTGCATAATATAAATATTTTAAAATTGTAATACTGACAATTTTGAATAATATATGTAGCATAAATTTTCCAGTTGATAATTTTTACTTTCTCCAATGACAGTGCTTGAATGAAAGTTGGCAACGCTGGTCACCAAGGCCCACGTGTCTCCCCGCCCCCAGCAGCTAACAAGTGGCTCTCATCACTATGATGGACGGTGGGGCTGCTTTTTTAACAGATTCTTTATTTAAGGAGCTGAATAAGGTAAAATTATCTATCAAATATATTAGAGAACAACATTACGATAATAATGAATCAAACATGTTGGCGAGTAAATCAGGATACGAAAAATAAACTCCAGAGGATTTTTATTCCCAGTGCAGCTCATTCATTAAGTTTAGTTGTGAATGCCTGGGCAAAAATGTAGCACAAAGTAATAGGTTGCTTTTCTGTTGGGAAGGAATTTTATAATTTCTTCACTGCTACTATAAAATCGTGGGAAATGGTGAAAAAGTACAATATGATTCTAAAATGACATTAAAACGAACTAACAAATAGTTCATTAAATTCATAACCCAACCTTTACGTAGATCTGGGACCGTCTTCATAATATGGTGTTATTTTTTCATTGCTTACAAATTTCACCAAAGACTCATACGTACACTAAATGAGGAAGTTAAGTAAATCAGCACTTGAGCAAAATAATATTTAATGGAACTGTAAAATAATTTTTTTATAATATGCATAGGTTTGCAGTTTAGTCCTTTTTGTTTCATTTAATTGTTTTCTTTTGAGAAACTTCATTTCATGGCTACATAATGGTTTTAACTCTTACCGTTCTTTTCTTATTCATGCTGGTGATGATTTTTGCATGCGTGCATGAGTATGTCAGAGAGTCATGCACTGCATATCTATCCTATATTAAATCTGCTTCTAACTTATGAGATATCATATAGGAGGACACTCTAGTTGGTAGCATGAACGAAGGCAGATGGCAACTGGTTGCGCAGAAGGCATGGAATGTCACTTGGTTTCCGTCACTCCTTCACTTGGCCATTCAGCATCAGTCTGTTACAGCAGCTTTTGGGTTGCTGTTTGTACATTTGCGGCATAATTTTCGTGTTTATTTACTTGTTTTACCATTGAGATTTAAACGGTGGTGTTCTAAAATGGAGAGCAAAGGAAGTAAACACAAAGTTTTGTACAAACAAGCAAGATAAATCATATATGAAACATATCGGTACTCAGGACCAGCGGAACTGTGTTGCAAAACAGGCAACTGCCTAGGGTGCCAAAGATTGAGAGGCAGCATGAAGAGTCAAGGATTTGATTTCACTGTATATGTGTGTGTCTGTATTCTTTTCTTAAAGTAACGTATACTAATCAATCATCTTTGATTGATTCATTTTGTTTTATTTTTTACGCACATTTGTGTTGCATAAACCTTTATATTCAAAATTATTTCAATTCCTCTTCAATGCTGTGCACTACCCCAATCCTAAAAGTATAAGAAGAACTAGCGGTCTGAAGATGTTGACGTACCAACTAACATATGAGCCTTAAGTTATGATTTGCTTAATCTCTTGCTAAAAAATTATCATCTTAATGCGCATTTTTACCACTGTTACTAACCATAAAGCTTTTTAATGTAGAAAAAAATTGTTTTTAGTAATTATGAAAAAATATTTAATAATAAAAACAAGCTTGAATTAATATTATATTTAAGTAATACCGGTGCTTATAGATATCATTGTGTGATTACTAATAAAAGTAATTTTCAACTGTTAGATTTTTAGTCACATTTATATGCCAAACTGTCAGTAGTACAAAAACGAGTTGGAGCATGAAGATGATTCAACACGTACAGCTGGTTACAATGTTGCCAGCTGTCAAGACCAAACAGCGAGCACTTGTGGCATATCAAGCATCATGCATTGCTTTCTGAGCAAAAGCTTATGCTGGCTGCCGGTTTGGCAGCAATGTAACGTGTATTTCTCTCTCTCTCTGCGCAGTAATGTCGACTCACCTGCCTTCGTCGTGCTGTAAACTATATTAGGGGAATACTAATGTTTATGCACTTTCAGATGAGCTGGAGACACGACGTTATTATGTGTTTAGGACCTTGTGCATAAAAGCCTAGATAAATCGAAAACCTCATAAATGTCAAATAATGCAGCTGCTATAAAATTACATAGAAGTCTAAACAAATATTTAAGGTATATGTATTTCTGATTGTGCTACAAAATACAAGCATCATTCCCTTATCAAATACATCTTCAGCTGACGGGTCTGTAAATGTGGAAGTGTCAATGCATTGGAGCATTTTTATGTTCCGAATCTCCCAGCAGAACAGGAAAAACTATTTCTGATCAATTAATAGAAAATATTGCTTGATGAGATAAAAGGATGGAAAAAATCATTTTAATGGGTGGTGACTGACTTTCAAAATTTATTATCTCTTTATCCATTCATTTCAGTGAACTGTTTTCTCAGGATGCCAACAAAAGACAAGATATTAAGGGGATTAACTTAACTGTAAAAGTGAATGCCATAGCTATTTACAAGCCCTCATTATTCTACAGTAGAACAGTTTGAATGTGTAACGTTCCTTAATTTCCAGAGCAGATCTGTGATAAATGGATAAAAATGATGCTATCAAATAGTCAAGTAGTGGACTTGAAATTTCTTAATTATGAATGAAATGTGTGCCTGTATTTTTGGCTAATCAACCTCTTCTTGGATTATTATAGCCATAGCTCCTTCCACACTGAACACACTCACAGAGAAGCAGGGAATCCCAGTGAGGACTCCTCAAACCACACAAACAGGAGGTCGGATGACCTTGGAAAAAATTCTACTTTCGCAGGATTCAGGCCCGCTGTGTTTTCTTTGGGGAACCATATTTCAAGTACTTTACTACTATTTTTTAAAACGCTTATGTTATTTTGTAATAGCCTTTTGCCTGTGAATTAATATATAATAATAAATCTTTTATTGCAGGTTCAGGAGGTCTCAATTAATTTTATAACAAAAATTTCATTGTTGAGGAGCAACAGCTAAGATATTATGATGAATTCTGCTCAAATAGAAGGGTAAAGGGGTAATCCATCACTGAAATATTATACATTCAGGATGTACAGGGATGCTTGAACTCCAGGGAATTTCAATCTCATACCTGAATCAATAATGCTAAGACCACAGAGGCCAACACGTTGTGTTTCAACTGGATATCCATGACAATTGCAAGTCAACTTTTGAGAACCTGCTCTAAATATGATTTCAAAGATTCTCCAAGCAGCCCAAGTGTTAGTGTTGCTGCGATGCTTGAACAAGTTTCGCTTAATTTACTTATATCTTTGTGTTAAAAACTTAAAAATGTGTTTCTGGTAGCATACATACCGTGCAGTCATTACCTAAGTTCTAGCCACCTGTGGTTCAGAAACATCTAGTGTGAAATGCCTCCATACTTAAGCTTACCTGGTCAGAGAGGTGGATTATATTTAATGTGACTGAAAGGCAGTGAAATGACCTCATACTGAAAAAATAAATAAATAAATAAAATATCCAATACCCTGTCTTTTATTCAATTTTCCTGTTTCTTGAATGCTGATATTTGCTTTACCTGCTTCACACTAAGATTTAAATAGAATTAAGGATTTTGTAGCTTTTAACTATTATAATAAACGAGCTGTATACATTATTTATCTTACGAAATTCTGCAAATTATTAAAAACTGGTTATGCAGGAGCATTTCGTCTTTTTAATATATATAATTGTCTTTAGCATTCAGTGGTTTTTTACTGTTCGGTTTTACAATTCTTTTCAGATCTGAATTATTTTGGAATTTGTAACAGTGTTGCCTTTCCAAAACTTAAAATATCTGTAGAATCGGAAACAAAAATCTGTAGAATTGTCTGTTAAAGGAATAATTATGCTCAAAATTCCATTTTATATATGTAAATTAAGGAAAAACTAAACACGGGTATTTTACTCGCTTTACTAAAGAAATAAATCAGTTTTTTATGATAATAATTATTTATTAATGGAAAAAGAATTACCTCTGTTAGGAATATTTAATGCAACTAGGTATGGCAATAAAACTAAATGGCTCAACCCTAAATGAAAAATATGTAGTCAATCGATAAAATATTTTTAAGAATACATATGATGAAAAAAGGTAAATGAAAAATATAAATTCCTCTAATCTACTACAACGTGATTTAGGACTAAACTTAACGATTATATTTCTCTCCTGCCTTGATTGCTCTCTTTAACAGTGACTTTCTTGCATTAAAATTATAACGATATGCATTCTTTATGAATTGTTTTGTTAATATTAAACCTGCATTAAGGAGCATTACTAAGACATAACTAAGAGTAAAGTGTTTACGGTAGTCGCAGGTAGGTGTTCTAGTGATGGCAACAAAAAAATAGTTTTTCAAATATCTCAAACAAAACATTATATGGAAAATGTATCAAACATAGGTTATAGAAAATGAAATTTCATACAACTTTTATTCCAATACATTTTTACATTCATCAAATATTGAAGCAAACATAACAAAAAAATCTGATGTGGCCACCACATTACTTTCTCCATGACTAATATTTCTAAAAATTCCAAACAGGTTAAATGATAAAGAATTTTTTAAGGAACTGCAAGAAATTTTAAAGGCTTTACAAAGAACACAAATAGATTGATACCATAGCCTTCTGATAGTGCATTTAGCCAGGAATCTCCAACAATTAAGAAAATTAAAAGGAGCGTTATTAAGACGTAACTAGCATCAATTGTTAACAATAGTCGCCGGTAGGTGATGTGGTTGTGGCAGCTAATAAATGTGGTTTTTAAAAATGATTCGAACACATGTTGTAGAATATTCAATTTCCTGCAACATTTATAGACTCACACATATACCCATAGATATAAAATTTACAAAAATATGACAGTTTATATTTATCAAAGCTTTCACTTTGTTAAAACCTAATACAAATATGCATTTAATATTGAATTCACATACACATAACATTTAAAAGTTGAAAGTGATCAATTAAAATCTTTTTTAGCACTCGTAATCAGCGGCAAACTTCTGCCTAGGCAAACTAGGCAGCTGCCTAGGGCCCCAACATTGGCGGGGGGCCCACCCAGGGGCCGAAATGGTACACATTGAGGACACAGGACAGGGAAAATAATATTTCAATTTGTCCGCAAGAAATAGAAAATAATTGACCATAGGAAATTTTCTAGTGTATAGTGTCTTAAGATTTTATAGAATAATCCCGTAAGATAGAAATGATTAGTGAATGGTAGTACAGGAACATTCTCGACGGTTCTGGATATTTCGATATTGTATGGGGGAAAAGGGTTATCGTCACTGGAGCTATACATGTGCATCCTGGAAAAAGGCTTTTTGGACATTTATCCAAACGTGGGAATAGCGCTCCGGATGCTGTTGTGTACACCAGGGTCAAACTGTTCGGCAGAATGGTTGTTTTCAGCGCTAAAGAGAGTAAAGAATTATTTAAGATCTACCACAGAAGAGAACAGGCTTAATTCACTCTCTGTGCTGTACATAGAGCCAGAAATAATGAAGTCTGTGGACTGTAGTGAGGTCATCCATTCCTTTGCAGAGAAGAAATGTCATCGCGTGGCAATGTAATCCTGTAATTATATGTAAAAGTAAAAATTATAATGTGTAAGAAAGTATAGTTGGTTCTTGCCTATTTCCTTTCTAAGTCTGCTTGTCTATTTTCCAAAGTCAAGGTACATTAAATAAATAAAAAATAAAAGTAAAGTTTGTTTTTTGCTAAATTACCAAAAACTCTGTTAACTGCCTAGGGGCCCTGGGTCTCTATGTCCGGGCCTGCTTATAATATACCTAATCATGCTTATATTTCAAAGCCAAATAAAAACCTTAATTTTCCTTTTATATTCTTGGAGAGATCTGAACAAATAAATTGTAGCCTAGCCTCCCCATACTTGAAATAGGTGATTTAAAAGTGTAATTATTTCTATAATAACCTAGATGACATGGAACAAAAGAGCTTATTGAGTGAGCAGGGATTCTTAAATTTATAAGCGAGAATAAATTAGGGCAATCAAATATATTATTAATTATTTTGTATAAAAATTTAGGTCTGTGTGGGACCTTCTACTAGAAAGTGTAGTTAAATTGAGAAGAGCTAGTATATCATCATAGGAAATATTGACCAGTGAAATTACCATTTTAAATGGCAATCGATCTCAGAAATTTCTGCTGGACTCGTTCCACCATGTAGGTGTCTATTTCATAATATGGGCTCCAAATGACTGAACAATACTCTAGCAGCCTGCAGACAAGAGAAGTATACACAGCAGTGACAGCAAATAAATTAGTAAAATCAGTTGTATTCCTGCATATAACTCCAAGAGATTCCATTGCTGCATTTGAAATACAATACAAGCCCTCATAACTGACTTTCGCTTAACCGACTCGCCGGATTAACTGACGTTTTACGCCCCTAGGTCTGAAAATTGAAAACCACAGTCGAGTGTGATATTTTACATAAAAACAACTAGTTAAAAACAGTTTAAACCATTCCTTTCATTACGCATCAATCTCACGAGTTGTCCCTTGTGCTAAAATGTTTCTCATTACATAGTAATCCAGTCTAGTATGCATCTGCTGTCCACAGTTGTCCACAGAGTCCGCTGTGGTCTGCTGTCAGTTGTCCCACATACTAGTTCATTGTTATTTTATTTATGATATTTAATCAATACTAAATTATGTGTATATATATATATATATATATATATATATATATATATTCATATTTATTTATAGAATATGGGTGAGATAAGAAAGAGCGTGGTTGTTTCCATGAAAACTAAGCTTGATGCTCTGGAAAGAATTGATAGGGGTGAGTCAGTAAGACAAATTTCTGTGGAATAAGGTGTTGGAGAGACAACTACAAAGGACTGGAAAAAATCGCATGAATCTAGAAGGATTTTGCAGTCAGATTGCATCACAAGTGTCTTCCCATTCAACAATAAAGAAACCATAATTGGAAATTTTAGAAGATGCATTATGGCTTAGGTTTATGCAAGAAAGACATCATGGAATTTCAATCAGTGGACCCATACCCAAGGAAAAGGACCTAACCCTAAATCGAAAAATTGGTGGTGCGCAGAAATTTACTGCAAGTAATGGAGTGCTTGGACATTGGAAAAAAACATCATGGTATCCATGTATTAATCATCACTGGAGAGAAGTTATCGTCTGATCAGCATGCTGCTCAAAAATTTTCGCAGGATTTAAGAGAGCTTATCGACCGAGATAAATATGTTGGAGGACAACTCTACAATATAGACGAAACGGGTCTAAATTACAAGTGTTACCAACAAAAACAAAGGAAAAAAAGAAAGTGCCTGCAGCATCAGGATACAAAAAATCCAAAGAAAGACTCATGTAGCTGCCTGCAGCAATGCAGCTGGAACTCACAAATTGCCACATTTATTGTTGGTAAATCAAAAAATCCCAGAGCTTTTAAAAGTATAAATCGTTTGTCTTTACCAGTTTACTACCGATCACAAAAATCAGCCTGAATGGATTCTGCATTAATCAGAGAATGGTTGTTCATGAGTTTGAATCTTCTGTAAGAAAACACTTGAAAAAACTGAACTTACCTGGAAAGGCCATTGTCATTCTGGATAATGCTCCTTCACCTCCCAATTGCAAGGAACTTAAAGAAAGGGACATAAAGGTCATATTTCTACCAGCGAATGTAACATCCTTAATTCAGCCTATGGATCAAGGGGTTTTAGAAAGCTTAAAAAGAAGATACAGGCAAAAATTTCTGAGTTCAGTTTTGAAAGAAATAGAAGATAAAAATATAGGCCTAATGGAAAGACATCAGCATCAAAGATGTTGTTTATAGCTTAGCACTGGCTTGGAACAAAATCCCAAGTTCAACATTTACTAAATCTTGGAGAAAACTTTGGCTTGAGGATGACATCGATGATAAAAATTCTGAACCGGAAGAAGGAAATGAATTAAGACTATTAAGTGTTGCAAGGCAAATTGAACTTTCTGAAGATTTACAGCAAGAAGACATAAAGCAATGGACCCAAAGTGACTATTTGTTGGAGAAAGAAATTTTGGAGGATGCAGAAATCATACAGGCCGTGATGGAAACAGAAGGATCAAAGTTTGAAGAGGAAGGAGAATTAAATACAGAGCCAAAAACACCTCATGCAGCAGCCAAAGATGCCCTAGATGTAGTTTTGCATCACATTGAACTAGAGTCTGATTCAACTGTTAACGAAGTGATGCTTATAAAAAATGGAGGGACTATGCAGTTAAACAGCACGTTACTTCATCTAAACAACTGAAAATTTTTTTCTTTCTTAAAATATAGACTGTGTACGTGTACTTTTCTATTGGAAAATTTTTTATTTTTAAAATAAATGACTTATAACATAACATTTGTATCTGTATTGTCTTAATATATTTCATGTATGTTAAAATAAATGCGTCCTTCCTCCACATTTGCAAGGTAACTGAAAACGCCCTGCCCTCCGAGTTTACATAATTCCTGCATGGGTGCAGCACCAAACAGACAATGGAAAGTTACACAGCCACTTTACCCGACATGGCCAATTTACCATGCCTTTCCCTAATTACTATTGGTCTTTACAAATGATTTACCCTCTGCTTCATGGACAGGAATCATGAAATTATCCTTCCAAACATCTGGAAATGGCCATTCTTAAGTGACTTATTAAAAAATATAGTAAGAGTATAAGTTAAATAGTTAGAGCAGTGCTTCAGCAAGAGAGGAGGCCCAGCGCTCGTATTTACGTCAAGCATACTAAAGGCATTAAGAACACTTATTTGAAGAACACCACAAGAGTGTAGATTAACTGTTTGAGAATACTGGTATTGTGGTATTATGTTACTCGGAGTAGGATACACACTGGAAAGACGTTCAGCAAAGAGATTAGCAGATTCCTGAAATGAACATAACTCCACAATCTACTTGTATTCGATGGAATGGAATCTTGAACAGAACTAATATAAGAGAGGTAACAGACTTTTGACAATGACTTCCATTGAGCATGAAGAGATGCAAAATAATTGTAATCTACACCAGATCTACTTATTTTAAGCTTCTTGTGGGCTATTTTCTTATCATATATTAATGAAATTAATTCTTTACTAAACCAGTTGGGTAAGTGGGATGATCCACTCTTGTGTGAAATTTCAGAAACATACAGATTAATGGTATTATTTACAATTTCATAAAAATAACAAACAGCATCATCTAATTGTAATTCAGTCAATATAAACCAATCTATAGAGCTAAAGTAATCTATCATTGCAGAATAGTTTCCTTTCCTAAAGTTGAAAGATTCAAAATAAATATCTACACGTGGGGATACACCTACATGAAGTTCACACATAAGAGGAGGATGATAGGCATTACAAGGCAAAAGTCACATCAACATCATACACACTGTTCAATGAGCACTTTGTAATATCTGTTAAACACAAATCCAGAATCTCGCCATATTGGTTGGTAACTAAGTTTTTTGTACAAAATTCAGATATTGGCAGTGAGGTAAACTTCAGGAAAGAATGTTGTCCAATTATCACCTGGCAAATTGAATCGCCAAACATAAGCGAATGGGCGTCTGTACACAAATATGCAAGACGCTTTATTCTTCACGATATTTTTGGTATATGCTTTGGTCAGGTTTGGGAGGAATGTAAACACATCATTAATTAGTTTAAGAGACAGACAAACGACTTTATTAGGGCGAAATTGAGACTATGCAGTCCCTTCTTACATTTAACCCTTTCGTCATATAAGTAATTACAATATTTACAAAATAGGCGAAATTAATTACATACAGATTTCAACAAAATACATATCAATTACGAGTTAATATATTTGATAGTAGATAACAGAGCATTACCAAAGAATGTTAGTTTTGTGGGTCATAAAAATCTGTGTATTAGTTATGTTTTAACACGGAAAAAATTCCCACTGCGGGAAACACCGCTGAAATACGCATGTCCTTTAATTTAGTCCGCAAACCGCGGACATTCTGGTAGTAGGCGGTGATGTTAGTTACGAATTTTTTAAATGTTTATCTATCACTATTTTGGGAACAAATGAGTAATCTCCGCTCTTCATAACATTTTTATAATGATAACAGTTTATTGATTTTAGTAGGATTGTCCATGTGATTATTTTATTTTGAGGCATGATCTCTTCCAGCCGATAATTTAAGCATGTAAACAATTTAAAAAATCGTTTCACTGTATATATGAAAATAGTTTTTAACTTGAACGAGAATTTCTAAATTTACTAAAAGTTCCTTTAAAAATGAAATGATTTATACAACATCAACAAAATAAACATTAAAGAAAGACTCTAGAGTAAAACATTCTAGATATCGTACAAGGAGACGCTACGGACTGTAACTCACAGATTCGGTTCATCTTCTACCAGTGGAGAGTGTTGTTCAATATCATCTATAAGAATACTTTTTCGGAATTTCGAGCCAATGGCTTTAAGTTTAAGAGAAATAATTAATTAAAAAGTGCAAAAAAATGGACCGATTTTCTCAAATACTTCGCTATCTCTGGAGTCTCTATGATAGAGATAACGCCTAACATTAGTCTCGCGTCCCGTGCTTTTGGCATTCGAGACTCCCGCCTGCCGAATTTTTTTCTCCTGCAAAATGTCCTTTTTCCTACAGGTTTTTATATCCCAATCTTCAGAAAGTAATTGTACACGGCTAATTTTTTTACGCAGGGGAATTACTTTTAATTAATTAATAATTATCGCTTAATTGTACCTGGTAATTGAAATTAAGCCTATTATTTTTGTAAGCCATTAGGAGCATTGTCATTTTAAAACAATAAAAATATTGTCGGAGTAATTTAAACTTAAAAAGAATAATATTACCTTTATGAATCACTACGTCACTCATTAAGGAAACTCCTCCCGTAGTGGAGTGTGTTTAACAATAAGGCAATAACACATCAAACAGCCACTTGATTTAAACTCTCATACGAGACCGTTTCATTGTGTCAAACACTGGAAAAATCTTCGGTACTTGTCCTGTCCTTCCTTCATAATTCGCACATTATACAGAGGAACCGAAAAGCTGTCACACACTCGGTGGAAATCTTTTTCTACTTGGGCCGAGCTCCCAAGGATAGTTTTCGTTGCGAAAATTGAAGTCCCGGGTTTGATTCCGGGGACTATCCTTCCAATTTGATTTACATGGGAAATCTGAAACCCACCGAGCAGGGAAATTTTCTCTTGCACATTAAAATATCTTAGAATTGTAATATCGGAGCGGGATTTGCACCGTTCTCTGAGAGAAGGACTGGAGATTCTAATTTTTATCGTAAAACGCTGCTTATCCATCTTATTTCTTCGAATTTCGCGTAAATACTGCCGTTTTCATCACTCGTTACGAGGGTGTAGCCATAGCAACAACTATTGATGGACTCGGATGCGGAATAGTCTAATAAATACAGGTATTGTTTCTGTCGAACGAAAATACGCGTGTTCAATTTAATATCCCGTTCGAATGTATTTGTCGTATTTTATAACGCTCAGTTATGAAATTTGAGAACACAAGGAGCAACATATCTGCGGTGATTTTAAAGCTATTAGAGCCAATATAAGTAGGTATTAAATAAATGATTAAATGGAAAGCTCGCATCGTTAGTTCTGTTTGGGTCGTCTTATTATTATGTTATGCAGAGACATACTTTTCCTTCCTGTTTGTTGTTGCCAACGAAAACAATCTTCGTAACCCATGAAGTAAACAAGATCTAATTTTAAGTAATAACTTTTATTTTCTTTATCGCGCCTACTGAACATATTAATTGAAAGGAAATGGATTATTCAGGACGAAGAAGTGAACTAAAATACGTGTAGTTTCGTTACGTTTACCCACTCTCAGCTATTGTAGGTTAAAAGACATAAATAATTTACGACGAATGAATGAGCGTGAGTGTAAAGATTAACGTACTTCATCTCAAGTGAGGTATGTATGAGTTAAATAATAATTTAATTTTCGATTGTTCTATCGCAAATTCTGTATTTTTTGGCATCGCTTCTGATATATCCTTTAGCAGTGCTTAGAATTTAAATTTATCTTGTTTTCTAAATTGATTATATCAAACAATGGAGGCTTATTTCTTGTGTCGTCTCTGTTGGCCGTTACCGTGGAAACCACACGATTCAGAACTAGTTCATTCTTGTTGAAAAATCTAAAGAAGACGGAGCTGAAAATGAGCGGGAGAGGTAATTAACTTGTTTTTCACCAATATTATAGAAAATCTGGCATATTTCAGAACTCGGAACGTAGCCTAGCTCAGTTGATTAGTGGAATTTTAATTAAATGCATGGTTACTTGTCGTTGCAATCAACGATCGCTATTCTAGCCCTAATTTCATCGGTACATTTTGATCCTCTCGTTATCATGCTAGCAAGGTGCTTTACTTTACGATCTGAAACTGGTTCCGATGGCTTTCCAACTTACGTTCAAGTTTTTCCTTTCTCCATATCCAAATCAACTTGGATTTTTTCTCATTCGTTTCCTAGGATAATTTTGCTTATTTAACCTTAGCTGTGTCCGTCCGTCTTTCGAAGCATTCGTCCTCGCTACAAAGACTAACTATTAATGCATACACAACCAGTAAATTACTTATATAATCCTATCTCCTACAACATCTTGCTTAGCTTGAAACCATCAAAGTAGGTTTACGAGTTAATACAAACTATAGTTTTAAGAAATTCTTTTCTTTTTGACAATCTTTGAATAGTTCAAAATGTAAAAGAAAGAGCAAAGCCGTCGACATACGTTAAATCCGAAATTCTTTTCTCATTTGTGTCGGCAGATTTTTATGATGAGTTAGCGAACGATGTTGCCCTAGGGTTGGCAATTTTTTTATCCTGCCTGCTCCTGGCGTGCTGGGTATGGGAGGTCATTAGGCGGTACTGCGTCGGGCGCAGAAGAAGATGGTCTGTTGAAGACGGCGTGCCCGACGTGGTGCATGATACCGCCAATTTGCCTGTAAGTATAATACGCGTATACTTGCGATTACATTCTTCTTCTTCTCTTATCGTATAAACCCTTCTAGTGGGTTATTTTATGTTGTTATTAACAAAAATCTTTCTGCTCTGATCCGCCTTCGGATCCCAAAGTATCATTTATGTATTTATTTATATATATTGAGAAACTTCGTCAACTTCACTTCATATCTACATAATTACGTCAACTCATCTTGTTGTTTTCTTATTCAGAATGAAGAGATTCCACGAGGAATCCTCAAAAAACATCAGGACCAGCAACACGTGAGTGTTTATCACGATGTTCTGATTTTTCTGCATATACTTATTTACTCTGATGCATGAGTGGTGATGGTGCCAGTCATAGATGAAAATCTTTTTTTCTCTCAAAGATTATTTTAATGTATTAAATTATAGCTCACTTCCCAAAACTTGTTAAGATTGATAAGATTGTTAGTATGTCAGCTGATACTACCAATAGGTAGTAACATTGGTAGGGATTGCCATCCCGGAGGGATTTTCTAATCCCGGGGTTACGGGATTGTGATTTTTTCAATCCCGGGATCGAGGAAAAGTGGTGGGAAATGAAAAACACACAATATTTTTAAACAATAATTTTGATCCATAAACAGACATGAAATCATCATATGCAGTTATGGAAGTAATATCAAGTTTTCACAAAATTTAAGTAACGTCAATGAAAATAACTTTTTATCAGCAGGTAAAACTAAAATCAAACACGTATTTGTGGAGAAAATGTAAAGGAAATTTTAATAACTAAAGTAGCAATTGTTGCGGTATCTTAAATTAAATTAAATTGATTGCATTTATGAAAATAAACGGTACTATTAGATTAAGGTTCTCCTCACTTAAAAGCTATTCACAAATTTCTGAAGTATGCCCTTAAAAAACAAAGTGCATCTAATGTCGCGTCACTCATTCTTGATCTGTATTTATTGCACAGCATCCCTGCTGATGAAAAAGCCCTTTCTGATTCTACACTAGTAGGAGGAATAGCTAGCAACTGCTGGTAAAGAAACTGCAGATTTTCTCATTTACGTCCATTTTCACGGAAATCCTTTTGCTCTGGTGCTATTGATAATGCTAGATCATTTGAATTGTAGCAGGAGGATTATTTCTTGAGAGTAACTAAACATTGGGTAATGACCGAATCGACTTCTTTCTTTAACTTCTCTGAATATGATGTACCAGTCTCAAAACGTTCAGATGCTGCCGTTCGCTTAGTGTGTAAGTCATCATTTATAGATCGGCTTCTTGATGCTGATGAAACTTGCTCTTCTTTCTTGTCCAGTGCTTCATATGTTTTACTAATATTACAATAACATGTACTCAGGTTTTCTGTAACAAACATTTTCATGTTCGCTAGTGATGGCACAGAAAATATATTATCACGAGCCTGTGACCCGTACTGAAGATACTTCAATACCCCTGATAACTTAGTTCGTCTCTTCATTATTTGATTTTTCATATTATGTCCTAACTCTGTATTCACATCATTCAGATTCTTCATCATGATTTCCAACGCTGTCTCACGCGTCAAAAGATTTGCATCTCTTCGGCAAAGAGCTTCCATATCAATTTTCGCTGGCTGCAGTGTTGCAAAAATAGAAGAAGCAAGTTCATGTTCACTCTCACTAAATGATATATCGGAATTCAGATCGATTCAATATGCAGGTTTTAAGCAATATAAAACGTTCGATCATTTCAACTAAACTGTTCCAGCGAGTTCTTATATCCATAGCAAGTGATTTTTCCTCCCCCTATTGTTCGATTACATATTTCTGAAGGAATCTCTCGTTATTTGCGAGTGATTTTCTGAAGAGAATAACAGTTTTCCTTATTTTTTGAATCAATAACTTAATGTTTGTTTCTGATAGTTTGTAAGCCCCTCCGCCTTCAAACGAATCATCTTCGTCTGTTTCATCACTCGAGGAAAAGGATTCATCACTTGATTCATGTCCTTCCGATTCCGCGAATTCCATTTCTTCTTGATAATATTCATTCTTCTTTAGGTTTGCCACACCCCAAAGGATATTTTTCATTTTTTTTCGTTGTTCTTTTTTTCCAAGAATGATGGCATATCATGAACTCAGATAAAAAGCAGTAATACTAAGTGAATTCCAACGACTTATATATTTTATTATACATCAAATACAATTTAATAGTTAGCGCCACCTGATAGCAAAACAAATATGTCAATCCCGAAATCTCGGGATTTAGGTTTACCTAATCCCGACATTTCGGGATAGAAATTTTGGACGGGATCCCGGGACTGCAATCCCTAAACATTGGAGGTTCTAAGAATCTTTTCCGGAAATTATCGGACAACTGTAGTAGAAGATTTGTGGGGATCCGTTGCACGGAACACATTTACATTAAAACGGTCTGTGGAAGTTGGTATTGTAAAAATATTCAGATTTGTTCATATGGACACGGTACGAGTGGAGGCACTGAAATCATTTTGTGATTTTAACGACAAATTTTGTCGTATACGAGCACAAGATTTCTGAGACTTATGCTTACTCTTGAAAGAATAAATACTAATAATGGTTCAACAGCTTATTTTTTTATCAGTTGAAAATGAACCCGTTATTCTTCCGAAATTTGCCGAAGATCCTAAGTCAGAACTTTGGTTCTAGTTCTTACACAATGTTGATGCCATTTCCAAAATGGAGGGGAAGCCGCATGTGAATTTTTGCGCATGTATAAGAATTTGGAAGAGAAAGAAATCTAAGTTATTTCCGCCCAAAGTGAAAGAATTGGAGAGGAAAAGTGCTAACGATGGTACAGTCTTCCCTCGTTTTACGAACTTAATTCGTTTCACGAAAACTGTTCGTCAGGCGAAAACTCGTAAAACAAAGATTATTTTCCCATTGCATCGTCAAACGGTAGTTCGTAAAACGAGGGATGCACTCGAACAGCTAGAGATAATTATTTGTAAAGACTCGCCCCTCTTAAATGAATACCTTTTCCACAATCATTCTGCTCTATTTAGCTTACCGAATATTTTTTTAATACTTTGTATGAACATTGTTGTCTTTGGCCCTTTTACCAAGTTTTCGTAACTTTTTTTAACATTTGGCTAGTATGTTGCTTTCGCCTTCGTTTCCCAACCGCTCATTCAATTACCTTAATCACCTGATGATGCTGCGATCGTAGTGAAACCGGTCGTGTTTAAATTTAAATTTGTGGAAACTACAAAGTCAATTTTTCATTATTACATATTGGAAATTATGTGACTCAGCACTTGGGCAAAAGAAATATATTATGGTGCTGTAAAATAATTTTATTTTTCTGAGATTTGAATAAGCTTTGCTACTTTTTGTTTCATTAAATTGTAAATTTTTTTGAGAAACTTAATAAACTTCATTTCATGACTACGTATTGGTTTTAAGTCATCCTGATGTTTTGCTCTTCAGGCTGAAGAGCAGGCGCATGACCCCTCCTCTCCTCACTTCAGACGTAGTCAACCGCCAGGAAAACACGTGAGTGTTACCCTATTTATATGGTTAATCTATATATGTCTGTGTAATAATAAAACAATAAATACATAATTATATAGTCAACAACAAAACATTAGTTCTCCTATCACAAGATTGAAAATATAAATAAAAATTATCTGTTGAATTGCATTTATGTTCTTTGTAATGTTTAGATGCTTCTACCAGTTTCCTTAGTAGACCATTTTTTCCCCAGGTCAGATTTCGCGACGAGTTGACCGCGTCAAATGGCAATGGACACGCAGAATTGGTAAATTTTCATTCAAGTATCTTATTGCGCCGCCCCAGCTCGCTGCTCGCAACAATCCCGTAATGACGTTTGGCGGACGATCTGCCTGCTAACATTCTTGCAGCTTCACAGAGCGATATAACATTAGCAAAGAATTTCAATCAAGTTCAATAAATCAAAATTCATTCTTTACCTTTTTGCGAAAAAATCTTTTTAGAATTAATTTTTAATTATTTTATTACGATGGTGGCCTGAGTCGCGCGCGGACATTTTGACAGCATGGGAAAATTTTGCCCGTTTAAAAAATAACATACCATTTGCGAATAGGTTTAGTAAATGTTGGCCAGTAAATATCTAATACTTCTCATAACCAGCGACTTTAGCGAGGGCCAAAACGAGTATAGTGGAGCGAGGGGTTGTCGCGTGTAGCCCGTGGAGCGGATGTAAACGGCTTGTGCACCATCGGCGCCAGGGTTGGAGAATCTAGTAAAAATTAAAAAACGTGTTAAAATTTGCACCGGCGCCTATATTACAATTCTAAGATATTTTGATACGCTAGAGAAAACTGCCATGAACCACGGTTTTCGGATTTCCCATGTAAATCAAATGGGATGAATAATAGTTCCTGGAATCGAACCAGAGACGTTCAATGTTCGAAACAAAAACTAACCTCGGGAGCTCGGCTCCAGTAGCGGGAGACTTCCACAAAGTGTCATGAAAAGCGGTCGATTGGTGCAAAAGTTCATAGATAGGAGTTCGAGAGACCGCCCGGCGTCAGCGGCCGAGGAAGGAGAGACAAGGATGAAGAAGAAGACCTCTCGTTGGAGCCGGATGGGCCGGAGGAAAGCGAAAATTCGACAAGTGCGTGGAGTTATACACGTTGTAACGCGCCAGGGCCGGGGGGCGCGGCGGGGGAGAGTGGGGCCGTCGGGGGCGGGTAGGGTCGTCGTCGTAGGGGGAGGGAAGGGATGGAGGTCGGGGACGGATTTCGGGGCTTCTTGGGCCTCTGAAAACTCGTGGGGCGATTCCTGGGGGATAGATTCCGTTCGGGAGGGCCGCTGAGCGTACTACATGTATAAATTAATTCAAATATTTTTGTTGTAACACCTTCAAACGTATATTTTTTAAACTGCGAACTTACAAAAAAGAATTTGCATCATAAAATCGATTAATTTCAAATAACAAAATTTCAATAAATGCAATTTTCCATTCCGGAATAGTTCATATTTTAGACCACTTAGCATACACTTTACATTAGTTTAACTAATTTTATGATGCCTGTTACATAGCTTTTAATTTTACAAAAAACGAAATTAACCAATTTTAATTCTAGAACGTGTAATTATTACATATAAAAAGCTTAGGGTAGTGGTTCCCAAACTGTGTGCCGCAGTAGATTTTTAGGGGTGCCGCAAAAAACTTTGTTTAGTACATAAATGAATCAAGGATTTTCATGTGTTGGTGAGTAATTGGCCATTGAGTTTTTTTCTAATACATTGATTAAGTGGTAGAAACAATGAATGGATGCGCCCAAAGATTGTAACACCCGTATCTAAAAATATAAAAAGCTTGTCACAAGGCTGGGGAGACGCGAAAACCTCTTTACCTTCGAAAGTATGCCGCAACTTAAAAACGTTTGGGAACCACTGATTTAGGGTGACGAGGAACATAGCACTTTTTACAAATAAATATTGTCCTCTTGGAACAATGTTTACAATGGCGAAAGCGTGTTGATCCCTTGGTAATTATTTGATCTCTGACATCGCGTTTTATTGTATCCAGTCCAAGCGAAATAGATGCGCGTGGACCTCTCCCATCGGTCTCTGAGCCATAACGTCGCAAAAGGAACTAAACACATTCCCTACGAAAATCTAACAATGGAATATTCTTATTAAATTATTTTCTATAAACAAGCCACCCTTCTTCGCAGGAACCGTAGACTGCCCACCCAATAAAAGAACACCACCACTTTTTGGTTCTATTAGTTGATCTGCACTGCGCAACAAATTGATCATGCACATCAACCCCACCCTTATTTTAATAATATTGCGTAAGTAGTGAATGGTATAGGTACGGTCGTATTCAATTTCTTGGATACTGAATAGCGTTTAACATTTTTTAAGAAAGAAAACAAAGTTTTGAAAACATAAAAAAATTGGCAAAATATGTGATAATACCTAAAAGGGACATCTTATCTGCCCAGTGGCAACATTTGTTGCCACCTTTATTTGTTGTCCAACTACGGTGGTGAAAAAAATATTTCTAGATCCTTATTTTTTCATGATAACTCTTACACAATGTAGAATTTACAAATAGATGGAGAGAGGGAGAGAGATTATAATAAAATTTACACAGATATCATATTCTACTTAGGGTAGAAAGATGACAAGAGGCCAATAGAAATCGACGAACATAAAGAAACATTTGAAATTTTTGTTTAAAAGGTATGGAAACAAAAATAATGCGGGCTTTATATATTTATTATAGAATAAATTGAGATTATAAAAAATATAACTACATTTTCAGGTCACTCTAATGTAAAGAAGAATAATTCTAAATCGCTTGGTAACAAATGTTGCCTCTGGACAGATATGGGTTAAAACATCTAAAACACCCCCAACTAAATTGGCTTCGTTAATAATCTTAATAAAAATTGCGGAAAATAAAAGGATGGGCCTATTATTAGAAGAACCGTTTTTTTAACAGTGATAGTCGCAAAACGTGAAACGACGGCAAGGCTAATGGGGGATGGGGTGGATGATCGCCCCCGTCATCCCCCGTGGATCCGCCAATAACTGCTGCTCTTCTTCTTCATTATTTGAAAAAGTATCTCTTCTTGTGAGAAAGGGTGCCGACGTCTGTCCTAGGCGGCCGCCTAGATCGCCTGGCCCTATATTTGCCCCTGCCCGTCACCATTATTATATCCGATTAAAGCACTTCTAATACGGTTTTTTATATCTGCTATTTCATTCAATCATTATCTATAATATACTGCCGTGGTTTCGCCATGCCGTCTGCCCCTCTGTCTGTCTGTCTGTCTGTCGGTCGGTCGGTCTGTTCGCTGTTCTAGAGCCCAAACGCGTGCATAAAATCGAATCGTATCTCGTATTTGGGCAATATATCATCTTTTGCAGACCCCATTTTCAGAAAAGTGTCATTTCACAAAAATAAATGGTAGTTTATTCCTCACGATTTTTAGAAACATTTTATTTACTCAGAAATGGCTGGCTGGAGGGAATTTTATTAAAATCTATCCAATTGTAGATCCTGGTGTAACAAATAATACTGCCTAAGCCATATGACTCTTACAATCACTATATGGCTTCCAGTGACATTACAATCTACGCTAAGCGACCTTACCTAAGCACTATGACGTCACGCCTTCGCCGAGATCCACTCAAAATCTTACTACAGCATTACGGTTAAGCTAAATCGAATGATGTCTGACATTAGTGATGATAATATCACTCATTAAAGACATTCTGAAGGCATGAACGATATTTCGCAACAATTACGGGTACTTTATTTTCGATATTTTGAAACAAAATCTTACTATAGCCTTACGGTTAAACTAAATCGAATTGTATCTCATATTACTGGATAATGTCGTTCATAAAAGACATTCTGAAGAGATGAACTATATTGCCCAACAAATAAGTGTACTTTTTTGTAGGATATTTTCAAACAATTCGATTTACTCAAAAATGGCTACAAGGATTTCGATTACATCCACCTAATCGTACAGCCTTGTGTCACAAATAATAAATACTAACGGAGCCATATATCCCAAAAAATACTAGATATCGAACTGTGGCATTAAAATATACGCTAAACCATGCTTAACATTGATTTATGAGCGTTTTTCTTTTAAATGCCTACACAGTGGACCAAACGTATATGCGTATATGAGAAAGTTTGTGCAATGTATATTGCGTCGTTTTTTTTTGATGAGTTGGCACGAAGGCCTTAAAAGAAAAATCTTCGATGAACGTTACAAGAAGCTGAATTTCTAAGCTGTAGAATTTAATAAACGATCTTTTATATCGAGGGAGATACTCATTTATTTTCTCTCTCTGTCTTTCCTGTTCAGGTGGAAGTCCTGAGCGTTTCTCCGGCGGGAGGCGAAGCTGATGCGGAGGAGGAGGTGGGCGGAGGGGGAGTGGGGGTGGCGGCAATAAACGCCGCCAACTCGAGCGCCGCGGAGAAGGGCGACGCGGGGGAAGGGGAGGGCGTGGAGGTTTCACAGCCTCCCGCACCGGCGTCCAGCGTTGCCGACTTATTGGAATATCTACTTGATCTGGTAGATCTGATAGAATGAGCCTACCATCTGGTGAGCAAATATTCCATCTAATGGTATATTAGAATTTCTGGCGATATCAATGAAAATTTGATAGATTTTCTAGTAGTTTTTAAGAGTTGCCCTTTTTCTACGCACCATAAAAAATTATATACAAATTTTCGTATATTTTTAAGCAATACGACTTTAATATCAAATAACCTGTAGTCAGGCCACCAGTGAGACTCAGAGAGGTCCGAGCCACATCCAGATTTTGAGGCCCCTCGCCGTAATAAAAATAAAAATTTTAGGCATTATGTAGCCCACTTTGGTGGTCGGGGATCGCTGAAAGGTTACAGCGGATTACACTGGGGGTAGGAGAGTCAAGCTTGCACTATGTAGCACTCTTTCATAAAATCATCTGACCTCCTAAAGAAAAGATATGATCCGAAAATTATGTTGCTGACAGTGCTTTCCACCCAGACAAGAATGCAGAGCACATTGAAATGGCTTCCTAGAGAAATTCTTTTAAAAAGTTAGTGCGTTAAGTAAGAGGAGAGAGGGGGATCTGATTGAGGGATTATATCGTTCAGCCAAAACTGGGGAAGTTGTGCCACATAATTCTTGGATTTCCTGCAAATAATATAATCGCATTGTACATTTGTTTTTGACGTGTCCTTTTCTACATTCATTATTGATATTTCGATTGATAAAAAGATGAATAAATACATTTACCTATAAGCTAATGAAATATTTCAATAATTTTTATTTATGAAATGCTTTTCTAGCTTTTGTTTATGCAAATTTATTAATTATCGATTAAAAATCAAATTGTGAGTTACATTCGATGTCACTTCATCTTTTCTGAAAGGAAGAAGAACAAGGGCCTCTCTTTTCGACAATGCCCCAGATAGTGCCTGTGCTTAATTCCGTCTCTGAACAACTGCCAAAATTTGAGGCCCCCTTAAGCTTGAGGCCAAATGCCCTCCCTCCCCCCCACCTTTTCATAGGGCCTGCCTATTGTTATTTTGCACCAGATAACCTTCCACGACCGGTATAGCTTATGTAACGGTGGCCATAAGAAATTTAGTTTAAATCACGTCTGTGTTTTTTATAACATTCCATTCTATATAAATACCAAATTAAGGTAATTAACAAATTGTTATAATATCAATTGTGAAATTTTTGTATTACATACATTACTCATGGCAAAATAGCTAAGTGAACCTCTATTCTACTCACGTATATCCATACTTAAGATAAATATCAGTAATGTAATTTTTGTATTGTTGTATTACGCTGTATCACAATGACAGTGTGTAATTACTCCGCTAATATTCATCCATAGATGGCCAAACCTCAATACATACAGAAACGTAGACTTGTTTGGTAAAACGATCCACAGATCAATTTATGGCCTGCATAGATCCTTTAATGGCCAGCTTTTTTCAGGAATAAGACTTTCTTGGCATATTTATCATGACCCCAAAAGATTATTCCATATGACAAATTAGAATGAATCTTTGCATAATATAAATATTTTAAAATTGTAATACTGACAATTTTGAATAATATATGTAGCATAAATTTTCCAGTTGATAATTTTTACTTTCTCCAATGACAGTGCTTGAATGAAAGTTGGCAACGCTGGTCACCAAGGCCCACGTGTCTCCCCGCCCCCAGCAGCTAACAAGTGGCTCTCATCACTATGATGGACGGTGGGGCTGCTTTTTTAACAGATTCTTTATTTAAGGAGCTGAATAAGGTAAAATTATCTATCAAATATATTAGAGAACAACATTACGATAATAATGAATCAAACATGTTGGCGAGTAAATCAGGATACGAAAAATAAACTCCAGAGGATTTTTATTCCCAGTGCAGCTCATTCATTAAGTTTAGTTGTGAATGCCTGGGCAAAAATGTAGCACAAAGTAATAGGTTGCTTTTCTGTTGGGAAGGAATTTTATAATTTCTTCACTGCTACTATAAAATCGTGGGAAATGGTGAAAAAGTACAATATGATTCTAAAATGACATTAAAACGAACTAACAAATAGTTCATTAAATTCATAACCCAACCTTTACGTAGATCTGGGACCGTCTTCATAATATGGTGTTATTTTTTCATTGCTTACAAATTTCACCAAAGACTCATACGTACACTAAATGAGGAAGTTAAGTAAATCAGCACTTGAGCAAAATAATATTTAATGGAACTGTAAAATAATTTTTTTATAATATGCATAGGTTTGCAGTTTAGTCCTTTTTGTTTCATTTAATTGTTTTCTTTTGAGAAACTTCATTTCATGGCTACATAATGGTTTTAACTCTTACCGTTCTTTTCTTATTCATGCTGGTGATGATTTTTGCATGCGTGCATGAGTATGTCAGAGAGTCATGCACTGCATATCTATCCTATATTAAATCTGCTTCTAACTTATGAGATATCATATAGGAGGACACTCTAGTTGGTAGCATGAACGAAGGCAGATGGCAACTGGTTGCGCAGAAGGCATGGAATGTCACTTGGTTTCCGTCACTCCTTCACTTGGCCATTCAGCATCAGTCTGTTACAGCAGCTTTTGGGTTGCTGTTTGTACATTTGCGGCATAATTTTCGTGTTTATTTACTTGTTTTACCATTGAGATTTAAACGGTGGTGTTCTAAAATGGAGAGCAAAGGAAGTAAACACAAAGTTTTGTACAAACAAGCAAGATAAATCATATATGAAACATATCGGTACTCAGGACCAGCGGAACTGTGTTGCAAAACAGGCAACTGCCTAGGGTGCCAAAGATTGAGAGGCAGCATGAAGAGTCAAGGATTTGATTTCACTGTATATGTGTGTGTCTGTATTCTTTTCTTAAAGTAACGTATACTAATCAATCATCTTTGATTGATTCATTTTGTTTTATTTTTTACGCACATTTGTGTTGCATAAACCTTTATATTCAAAATTATTTCAATTCCTCTTCAATGCTGTGCACTACCCCAATCCTAAAAGTATAAGAAGAACTAGCGGTCTGAAGATGTTGACGTACCAACTAACATATGAGCCTTAAGTTATGATTTGCTTAATCTCTTGCTAAAAAATTATCATCTTAATGCGCATTTTTACCACTGTTACTAACCATAAAGCTTTTTAATGTAGAAAAAAATTGTTTTTAGTAATTATGAAAAAATATTTAATAATAAAAACAAGCTTGAATTAATATTATATTTAAGTAATACCGGTGCTTATAGATATCATTGTGTGATTACTAATAAAAGTAATTTTCAACTGTTAGATTTTTAGTCACATTTATATGCCAAACTGTCAGTAGTACAAAAACGAGTTGGAGCATGAAGATGATTCAACACGTACAGCTGGTTACAATGTTGCCAGCTGTCAAGACCAAACAGCGAGCACTTGTGGCATATCAAGCATCATGCATTGCTTTCTGAGCAAAAGCTTATGCTGGCTGCCGGTTTGGCAGCAATGTAACGTGTATTTCTCTCTCTCTCTGCGCAGTAATGTCGACTCACCTGCCTTCGTCGTGCTGTAAACTATATTAGGGGAATACTAATGTTTAGGCACTTTCAGATGAGCTGGAGACACGACGTTATTATGTGTTTAGGACCTTGTGCATAAAAGCCTAGATAAATCGAAAACCTCATAAATGTCAAATAATGCAGCTGCTATAAAATTACATAGAAGTCTAAACAAATATTTAAGGTATATGTATTTCTGATTGTGCTACAAAATACAAGCATCATTCCCTTATCAAATACATCTTCAGCTGACGGGTCTGTAAATGTGGAAGTGTCAATGCATTGGAGCATTTTTATGTTCCGAATCTCCCAGCAGAACAGGAAAAACTATTTCTGATCAATTAATAGAAAATATTGCTTGATGAGATAAAAGGATGGAAAAAATCATTTTAATGGGTGGTGACTGACTTTCAAAATTTATTATCTCTTTATCCATTCATTTCAGTGAACTGTTTTCTCAGGATGCCAACAAAAGACAAGATATTAAGGGGATTAACTTAACTGTAAAAGTGAATGCCATAGCTATTTACAAGCCCTCATTATTCTACAGTAGAACAGTTTGAATGTGTAACGTTCCTTAATTTCCAGAGCAGATCTGTGATAAATGGATAAAAATGATGCTATCAAATAGTCAAGTAGTGGACTTGAAATTTCTTAATTATGAATGAAATGTGTGCGTGTATTTTTGGCTAATCAACCTCTTCTTGGATTATTATAGCCATAGCTCCTTCCACACTGAACACACTCACAGAGAAGCAGGGAATCCCAGTGAGGACTCCTCAAACCACACAAACAGGAGGTCGGATGACCTTGGAAAAAATTCTACTTTCGCAGGATTCAGGCCCGCAGTGTTTTCTTTGGGGAATCATATTTCAAGTACTTTACTACTATTTTTTAAAACGCTTATGTTATTTTGTAATAGCCTTTTGCCTGTGAATTAATATATAATAATAAATCTTTTATTGCAGGTTCAGGAGGTCTCAATTAATTTTATAACAAAAATTTCATTGTTGAGGAGCAACAGCTAAGATATTATGATGAATTCTGCTCAAATAGAAGGGTAAAGGGGTAATCCATCACTGAAATATTATACATTCAGGATGTACAGGGATGCTTGAACTCCAGGGAATTTCAATCTCATACCTGAATCAATAATGCTAAGACCACAGAGGCCAACACGTTGTGTTTCAACTGGATATCCAGGACAATTGCAAGTCAACTTTTGAGAACCTGCTCTAAATATGATTTCAAAGATTCTCCAAGCAGCCCAAGTGTTAGTGTTGCTGCGATGCTTGAACAAGTTTCACTTAATTTACTTATATCTTTGTGTTAAAAACTTAAAAATGTGTTTCTGGTAGCATACATACCGTGCAGTCATTACCTAAGTTCTAGCCACCTGTGGTTCAGAAACATCTAGTGTGAAATGCCTCCATACTTAAGCTTACCTGGTCAGAGAGGTGGATTATATTTAATGTGACTGAAAGGCAGTGAAATGACCTCATACTGAAAAAATAAATAAATAAATAAAATATCCAATACCCTGTCTTTTATTCAATTTTCCTGTTTCTTGAATGCTGATATTTGCTTTACCTGCTTCACACTAAGATTTAAATAGAATTAAGGATTTTGTAGCTTTTAACTATTATAATAAACGAGCTGTATACATTATTTATCTTACGAAATTCTGCAAATTATTAAAAACTGGTTATGCAGGAGCATTTCGTCTTTTTAATATATATAATTGTCTTTAGCATTCAGTGGTTTTTTACTGTTCGGTTTTACAATTCTTTTCAGATCTGAATTATTTTGGAATTTGTAACAGTGTTGCCTTTCCAAAACTTAAAATATCTGTAGAATCGGAAACAAAAATCTGTAGAATTGTCTGTTAAAGGAATAATTATGCTCAAAATTCCATTTTATATATGTAAATTAAGGAAAAACTAAACACGGGTATTTTACTCGCTTTACTAAAGAAATAAATCAGTTTTTTATGATAATAATTATTTATTAATGGAAAAAGAATTACCTCTGTTAGGAATATTTAATGCAACTAGGTATGGCAATAAAACTAAATGGCTCAACCCTAAATGAAAAATATGTAGTCAATCGATAAAATATTTTTAAGAATACATATGATGAAAAAAGGTAAATGAAAAATATAAATTCCTCTAATCTACTACAACGTGATTTAGGACTAAACTTAACGATTATATTTCTCTCCTGCCTTGATTGCTCTCTTTAACAGTGACTTTCTTGCATTAAAATTATAACGATATGCATTCTTTATGAATTGTTTTGTTAATATTAAACCTGCATTAAGGAGCATTACTAAGACATAACTAAGAGTAAAGTGTTTACGGTAGTCGCAGGTAGGTGTTCTAGTGATGGCAACAAAAAAATAGTTTTTCAAATATCTCAAACAAAACATTATATGGAAAATGTATCAAACATAGGTTATAGAAAATGAAATTTCATACAACTTTTATTCCAATACATTTTTACATTCATCAAATATTGAAGCAAACATTTCAAAAAAATCTGATGTGGCCACCACATTACTTTCTCCATGACTAATATTTCTAAAAATTCCAAACAGGTTAAATGATAAAGAATTTTTTAAGGAACTGCAAGAAATTTTAAAGGCTTTACAAAGAACACAAATAGATTGATACCATAGCCTTCTGATAGTGCATTTAGCCAGGAATCTCCAACAATTAAGAAAATTAAAAGGAGCGTTATTAAGACGTAACTAGCATCAATTGTTAACAATAGTCGCCGGTAGGTGATGTGGTTGTGGCAGCTAAAAAATGTGGTTTTTAAAAATGATTCGAACACATGTTGTAGAATATTCAATTTCCTGCAACATTTATAGACTCACACATATACCCATAGATATAAAATTTACAAAAATATGACAGTTTATATTTATCAAAGCTTTCACTTTGTTAAAACATAATACAAATATGCATTTAATATTGAATTCACATACACATAACATTTAAAAGTTGAAAGTGATCAATTAAAATCTTTTTTAGCACTCGTAATCAGCGGCAAACTTCTGCCTAGGCAAACTAGGCAGCTGCCTAGGGCCCCAACATTGGCGGGGGGCCCAACCAGGGGCCGAAATGGTACACATTGAGGACACAGGACAGGGAAAATAATATGTCAATTTGTCCGCACGAAATAGAAAATAATTGACCATAGGAAATTTTCTAGTGTATAGTGTCTTAAGATTTTATAGAATAATCCCGTAAGATAGAAATGATTAGTGAATGGTAGTACAGGAACATTCTCGACGGTTCTGGATATTTCGATATTGTATGGGGGAAAAGGGTTATCGTCACTGGAGCTATACATGTGCATCCTGGAAAAAGGCTTTTTGGACATTTATCCAAACGTGGGAATAGCGCTCCGGATGCTGTTGTGTACACCAGGGTCAAACTGTTCGGCAGAATGGTTGTTTTCAGCGCTAAAGAGAGTAAAGAATTATTTAAGATCTACCACAGAAGAGAACAGGCTTAATTCACTCTCTGTGCTGTACATAGAGCCAGAAATAATGAAGTCTGTGGACTGTAGTGAGGTCATCCATTCCTTTGCAGAGAAGAAATGTCATCGCGTGGCAATGTAATCCTGTAATTATATGTAAAAGTAAAAATTATAATGTGTAAGAAAGTATAGTTGGTTCTTGCCTATTTCCTTTCTAAGTCTGCTTGTCTATTTTCCAAAGTCAAGGTACATTAAATAAATAAAAAATAAAAGTAAAGTTTGTTTTTTGCTAAATTACCAAAAACTCTGTTAACTGCCTAGGGGCCCTGGGTCTCTATGTCCGGGCCTGCTTATAATATACCTAATCATGCTTATATTTCAAAGCCAAATAAAAACCTTAATTTTCCTTTTATATTCTTGGAGAGATCTGAACAAATAAATTGTAGCCTAGCCTCCCCATACTTGAAATAGGTGATTTAAAAGTGTAATTATTTCTATAATAACCTAGATGACATGGAACAAAAGAGCTTATTGAGTGAGCAGGGATTCTTAAATTTATAAGCGAGAATAAATTAGGGCAATCAAATATATTATTAATTATTTTGTATAAAAATTTAGGTCTGTGTGGGACCTTCTACTAGAAAGTGTAGTTAAATTGAGAAGAGCTAGTATATCATCATAGGAAATATTGACCAGTGAAATTACCATTTTAAATGGCAATCGATCTCAGAAATTTCTGCTGGACTCGTTCCACCATGTGGGAGTCTATTTCATAATATGGGCTCCAAATGACTGAACAATACTCTAGCAGCCTGCAGACAAGAGAAGTATACACAGCAGTGACAGCAAATAAATTATTAAAATCAGTTGTATTCCTGCATATAAATCCAAGAGATTCCATTGCTGCATTTGAAATACAATACCAGCCCTCATAACTGACTTTCGCTTAACCGACTCGCCGGATTAACTGACGTTTTACGCCCCTAGGTCTGAAAATTGAAATCCACAGTCGAGTGTGACATTTTACATAAAAACAACTAGTTAAAAACAGTTTAAACCATTCCTTTCATTACGCATCAATCTCACGAGTTGTCCCTTGTGCTAAAATGTTTCTCATTACATAGTAATCCAGTCTAGTATGCATCTGCTGTCCACAGAGTCCGCTGTGGTCTGCTGTCAGTTGTCCCACATACTAGTTCATTGTTATTTTATTTATGATATTTAATCAATACTAAATTATGTATATATATATATATATATATATATATATATATATATATATATATATATATATATATATATATATATACATATATATATAACAACTTACGGAAAAGGAAAGGTAAAATAGATATATGGATGTCAACAAGGTGTTGGGATGAGGAAACCCAGTGAGCACTCACCAATCAGACGACTGGAAAAAATCGCATGAATCTAGAAGGATTTTGCAGTCAGATTGCATCACAAGTGTCTTCCCATTCAACAATAAAGAAACCAAAATTGGAAATTTTAGAAGATGCATTATGGCTTAGGTTTATGCAAGAAAGACATCATGGAATTTCAATCAGTGGACCCATACCCAAGGAAAAGGACCTAACCCTAAATCGAAAAATTGGTGGTGCGCAGAAATTTACTGCAAGTAATGGATGGCTTGGACATTGGAAAAAAACATCATGGTATCCATGTATTAATCATCACTGGAGAGAAGTTATCGTCTGATCAGCATGCTGCTCAAAAATTTTCGCAGGATTTAAGAGAGCTTATCGACCGAGATAAATATGTTGGAGGACAACTCTACAATATAGACGAAATGGGTCTAAATTACAAGTGTTACCAACAAAAACAAAGGAAAAAAAGAAAGTGCCTGCAGCATCAGGATACAAAAAATCCAAAGAAAGACTCATGTAGCTGCCTGCAGCAATGCAGCTGGAACTCACAAATTGCCACATTTATTGTTGGTAAATCAAAAAATCCCAGAGCTTTTAAAAGTATAAATCGTTTGTCTTTACCAGTTTACTACCGATCACAAAAATCAGCCTGAATGGATTCTGCATTAATCAGAGAATGGTTGTTCATGAGTTTGAATCTTCTGTAAGAAAACACTTGAAAAAACTGAACTTACCTGGAAAGGCCATTGTCATTCTGGATAATGCTCCTTCACCTCCCAATTGCAAGGAACTTAAAGAAAGGGACATAAAGGTCATATTTCTACCAGCGAATGTAACATCCTTAATTCAGCCTATGGATCAAGGGGTTTTAGAAAGCTTAAAAAGAAGATACAGGCAAAAATTTCTGAGTTCAGTTTTGAAAGAAATAGAAGATAAAAATATAGGCCTAATGGAAAGACATCAGCATCAAAGATGTTGTTTATAGCTTAGCACTGGCTTGGAACAAAATCCCAAGTTCAACATTTACTAAATCTTGGAGAAAACTTTGGCTTGAGGATGACATCGATGATAAAAATTCTGAACCGGAAGAAGGAAATGAATTAAGACTATTAAGTGTTGCAAGGCAAATTGAACTTTCTGAAGATTTACAGCAAGAAGACATAAAGCAATGGACCCAAAGTGACTATTTGTTGGAGAAAGAAATTTTGGAGGATGCAGAAATCATACAGGCCGTGATGGAAACAGAAGGATCAAAGTTTGAAGAGGAAGGAGAATTAAATACAGAGCCAAAAACACCTCATGCAGCAGCCAAAGATGCCCTAGATGTAGTTTTGCATCACATTGAACTAGAGTCTGATTCAACTGTTAACGAAGTGATGCTTATAAAAAATGGAGGGACTATGCAGTTAAACAGCACGTTACTTCATCTAAACAACTGAAAATTTTTTTCTTTCTTAAAATATAGACTGTGTACGTGTACTTTTCTATTGGAAAATTTTTTATTTTTAAAATAAATGACTTATAACATAACATTTGTATCTGTATTGTCTTAATATATTTCATGTATGTTAAAATAAATGCGTCCTTCCTCCACATTTGCAAGGTAACTGAAAACGCCCTGCCCTCCGAGTTTACATAATTCCTGCATGGGTGCAGCACCAAACAGACAATGGAAAGTTACACAGCCACTTTACCCGACATGGCCACTTTACCATGCCTTTCCCTAATTACTATTGGTCTTTACAAATGATTTACCCTCTGCTTCATGGACAGGAATCATGAAATTATCCTTCCAAACATCTGGAAATGGCCATTCTTAAGTGACTTATTAAAAAATATAGTAAGAGTATAAGTTAAATAGTTAGAGCAGTGCTTCAGCAAGAGAGGAGGCCCAGCGCTCGTATTTACGTCAAGCATACTAAAGGCATTAAGAACACTTATTTGAAGAACACCACAAGAGTGTAGATTAACTGTTTGAGAATACTGGTATTGTGGTATTATGTTACTTGGAGTAGGATACACACTGGAAAGACGTTCAGCAAAGAGATTAGCAGATTCCTGAAATGAACATAACTCCACAATCTACTTGTATTCGATGGAATGGAATCTTGAACAGAACTAATATAAGAGAGGTAACAGACTTTTGACAATGACTTCCATTGAGCATGAAGAGATGCAAAATAATTGTAATCTACACCAGATCTACTTATTTTAAGCTTCTTGTGGGCTATTTTCTTATCATATATTAATGAAATTAATTCTTTACTAAACCAGTTGGGTAAGTGGGATGATCCACTCTTGTGTGAAATTTCAGAAACATACAGATTAATGGTATTATTTACAATTTCATAAAAATAACAAACAGCATCATCTAATTGTAATTCAGTCAATATAAACCAATCTATAGAGCTAAAGTAATCTATCATTGCAGAATAGTTTCCTTTCCTAAAGTTGAAAGATTCAAAATAAATATCTACACGTGGGGATACACCTACATGAAGTTCACACATAAGAGGAGGATGATAGGCATTACAAGGCAAAAGTCACATCAACATCATACACACTGTTCAATGAGCACTTTGTAATATCTGTTAAACACAAATCCAGAATCTCGCCATATTGGTTGGTAACTAAGTTTTTTGTACAAAATTCAGATATTGGCAGTGAGGTAAACTTCAGGAAAGAATGTTGTCCAATTATCACCTGGCAAATTGAATCGCCAAACATAAGCGAATGGGCGTCTGTACACAAATATGCAAGACGCTTTATTCTTCACGATATTTTTGGTATATGCTTTGGTCAGGTTTGGGAGGAATGTAAACACATCATTAATTAGTTTAAGAGACAGACAAACGACTTTATTAGGGCGAAATTGAGACTATGCAGTCCCTTCTTACATTTAACCCTTTCGTCATATAAGTAATTACAATATTTACAAAATAGGCGAAATTAATTACATACAGATTTCAACAAAATACATATCAATTACGAGTTAATATATTTGATAGTAGATAACAGAGCATTACCAAAGAATGTTAGTTTTGTGGGTCATAAAAATCTGTGTATTAGTTATGTTTTAACACGGAAAAAATTCCCACTGCGGGAAACACCGCTGAAATACGCATGTCCTTTAATTTAGTCCGCAAACCGCGGACATTCTGGTAGTATGCGGTGATGTTAGTTACGAATTTTTTAAATGTTTATCTATCACTATTTTGGGAACAAATGAGTAATCTCCGCTCTTCATAACATTTTTATAATGATAACAGTTTATTGATTTTAGTAGGATTGTCCATGTGATTATTTAATTTTGAGGCATGATCTCTTCCAGCCGATAATTTAAGCATGTAAACAATTTAAAAAATCGTTTCACTGTATATATGAAAATAGTTTTTAACTTGAACGAGAATTTCTAAATTTACTAAAAGTTCCTTTAAAAATGAAATGATTTATACAACATCAACAAAATAAACATTAAAGAAAGACTCTAGAGTAAAACATTCTAGATATCGTACAAGGAGACGCTACGGACTGTAACTCACAGATTCGGTTCATCTTCTACCAGTGGAGAGTGTTGTTCAATATCATCTATAAGAATACTTTTTCGGAATTTCGAGCCAATGGCTTTAAGTTTAAGAGAAATAATTAATTAAAAAGTGCAAAAAAATGGACCGATTTTCTCAAATACTTCGCTATCTCTGGAGTCTCTATGATAGAGATAACGCCTAACATTAGTCTCGCGTCCCGTGCTTTTGGCATTCGAGACTCCCGCCTGCCGAATTTTTTTCTCCTGCAAAATGTCCTTTTTCCTACAGGTTTTTATATCCCAATCTTCAGAAAGTAATTGTACACGGCTAATTTTTTTACGCAGGGGAATTACTTTTAATTAATTAATAATTATCGCTTAATTGTACCTGGTAATTGAAATTTAGCCTATTATTTTTGTAAGCCATTAGGAGCATTGTCATTTTAAAACAATAAAAATATTGTCGGATTAATTTAAACTTAAAAAGAATAATATTACCTTTATTAATCACTACGTCACTCATTAAGGAAACTCCTCCCGTAGTGGAGTGTGTTTAACAATAAGGCAATAACACATCAAACAGCCACTTGATTTAAACTCTCATACGAGACCGTTTCATTGTGTCAAACACTGGAAAAATCTTCGGTACTTGTCCTGTCCTTCCTTCATAATTCGCACATTATACAGAGGAACCGAAAAGCTGTCACACACTCGGTGGAAATCTTTTTCTACTTGGGCCGAGCTCCCAAGGATAGTTTTCGTTGCGAAAATTGAAGTCCCGGGTTTGATTCCGGGGACTATCCTTCCAATTTGATTTACATGGGAAATCTGAAACCCACCGAGCAGGGAAATTTTCTCTTGCACATTAAAATATCTTAGAATTGTAATATCGGAGCGGGATTTGCACCGTTCTCTGAGAGAAGGACTGGAGATTCTAATTTTTATCGTAAAACGCTGCTTATCCATCTTATTTCTTCGAATTTCGCGTAAATACTGCCGTTTTCATCACTCATTACGAGGGTGTAGCCATAGCAACAACTATTGATGGACTCGGATGCGGAATAGTCTAATAAATACAGGTATTGTTTCTGTCGAACGAAAATACGCGTGTTCAATTTAATATCCCGTTCGAATGTATTTGTCGTATTTTATAACGCTCAATTATGAAATTTGAGAACACAAGGAGCAACATATCTGCGGTGATTTTAAAGCTATTAGAGCCAATATAAGTAGGTATTAAATAAATGATTAAATGGAAAGCTCGCATCGTTAGTTCTGTTTGGGTCGTCTTATTATTATGTTATGCAGAGACATACTTTTCCTTCCTGTTTGTTGTTGCCAACGAAAACAATCTTCGTAACCCATGAAGTAAACAAGATCTAATTTTAAGTAATAACTTTTATTTTCTTTATCGCGCCTACTGAACATATTAATTGAAAGGAAATGGATTATTCAGGACGAAGAAGTGAACTAAAATACGTGTAGTTTCGTTACGTTTACCCACTCTCAGCTATTGTAGGTTAAAAGACATAAATAATTTACGACGAATGAATGAGCGTGAGTGTAAAGATTAACGTACTTCATCTCAAGTGAGGTATGTATGAGTTAAATAATAATTTAATTTTCGATTGTTCTATCGCAAATTCTGTATTTTTTGGCATCGCTTCTGATATATCCTTTAGCAGTGCTTAGAATTTAAATTTATCTTGTTTTCTAAATTGATTATATCAAACAATGGAGGCTTATTTCTTGTGTCGTCTCTGTTGGCCGTTACCGTGGAAACCACACGATTCAGAACTAGTTCATTCTTGTTGAAAAATCTAAAGAAGACGGAGCTGAAAATGAGCGGGAGAGGTAATTAACTTGTTTTTCACCAATATTATAGAAAATCTGGCATATTTCAGAACTCGGAACGTAGCCTAGCTCAGTTGATTAGTGGAATTTTAATTAAATGCATGGTTACTTGTCGTTGCAATCAACGATCGCTATTCTAGCCCTAATTTCATCGGTACATTTTGATCCTCTCGTTATCATGCTAGCAAGGTGCTTTACTTTACGATCTGAAACTGGTTCCGATGGCTTTCCAACTTACGTTCAAGTTTTTCCTTTCTCCATATCCAAATCAACTTGGATTTTTTCTCATTCGTTTCCTAGGATAATTTTGCTTATTTAACCTTAGCTGTGTCCGTCCGTCTTTCGAAGCATTCGTCCTCGCTACAAAGACTAACTATTAATGCATACACAACCAGTAAATTACTTATATAATCCTATCTCCTACAACATCTTGCTTAGCTTGAAACCATCAAAGTAGGTTTACGAGTTAATACAAACTATAGTTTTAAGAAATTCTTTTCTTTTTGACAATCTTTGAATAGTTCAAAATGTAAAAGAAAGAGCAAAGCCGTCGACATACGTTAAATCCGAAATTCTTTTCTCATTTGTGTCGGCAGATTTTTATGATGAGTTAGCGAACGATGTTGCCCTAGGGTTGGCAATTTTTTTATCCTGCCTGCTCCTGGCGTGCTGGGTATGGGAGGTCATTAGGCGGTACTGCGTCGGGCGCAGAAGAAGATGGTCTGTTGAAGACGGCGTGCCCGACGTGGTGCATGATACCGCCAATTTGCCTGTAAGTATAATACGCGTATACTTGCGATTACATTCTTCTTCTTCTCTTATCGTATAAACCCTTCTAGTGGGTTATTTTATGTTGTTATTAACAAAAATCTTTCTGCTCTGATCCGCCTTCGGATCCCAAAGTATCATTTATGTATTTATTTATATATATTGAGAAACTTCGTCAACTTCACTTCATATCTACATAATTACGTCAACTCATCTTGTTGTTTTCTTATTCAGAATGAAGAGATTCCACGAGGAATCCTCAAAAAACATCAGGACCAGCAACACGTGAGTGTTTATCACGATGTTCTGATTTTTCTGCATATACTTATTTACTCTGATGCATGAGTGGTGATGGTGCCAGTCATAGATGAAAATCTTTTTTTCTCTCAAAGATTATTTTAATGTATTAAATTATAGCTCACTTCCCAAAACTTGTTAAGATTGATAAGATTGTTAGTATGTCAGCTGATACTACCAATAGGTAGTAACATTGGTAGGGATTGCCATCCCGGAGGGATTTTCTAATCCCGGGGTTACGGGATTGTGATTTTTTCAATCCCGGGATCGAGGAAAAGTGGTGGGAAATGAAAAACACACAATATTTTTAAACAATAATTTTGATCCATAAACAGACATGAAATCATCATATGCAGTTATGGAAGTAATATCAAGTTTTCACAAAATTTAAGTAACGTCAATGAAAATAACTTTTTATCAGCAGGTAAAACTAAAATCAAACACGTATTTGTGGAGAAAATGTAAAGGAAATTTTAATAACTAAAGTAGCAATTGTTGCGGTATCTTAAATTAAATTAAATTGATTGCATTTATGAAAATAAACGGTACTATTAGATTAAGGTTCTCCTCACTTAAAAGCTATTCACAAATTTCTGAAGTATGCCCTTAAAAAACAAAGTGCATCTAATGTCGCGTCACTCATTCTTGATCTGTATTTATTGCACAGCATCCCTGCTGATGAAAAAGCCCTTTCTGATTCTACACTAGTAGGAGGAATAGCTAGCAACTGCTGGTAAAGAAACTGCAGATTTTCTCATTTACGTCCATTTTCACGGAAATCCTTTTGCTCTGGTGCTATTGATAATGCTAGATCATTTGAATTGTAGCAGGAGGATTATTTCTTGAGAGTAACTAAACATTGGGTGATGACCGAATCGAGTTCTTTCTTTAACTTCTCTGAATATGATGTACCAGTCTCAAAACGTTCAGATGCTGCCGTTCGCTTAGTGTGTAAGTCATCATTTATAGATCGGCTTCTTGATGCTGATGAAACTTGCTCTTCTTTCTTGTCCAGTGCTTCATATGTTTTACTAATATTACAATAACATGTACTCAGGTTTTCTGTAACAAACATTTTCATGTCCGCTAGTGATGACACAGAAAATATATTATCACGAGCCTGTGACCCGTACTGAAGATACTTCAATACCCCTGATAACTTAGTTCGTCTCTTCATTATTTGATTTTTCATATTATGTCCTAACTCTGTATTCACATCATTCAGATTCTTCATCATGATTTCCAACGCTGTCTCACGCGTCAAAAGATTTGCATCTCTTCGGCAAAGAGCTTCCATATCAATTTTCGCTGGCTGCAGTGTTGCAAAAATAGAAGAAGCAAGTTCATGTTCACTCTCACTAAATGATATATCGGAATTCAGATCGATTCAATATGCAGGTTTTAAGCAATATAAAACGTTCGATCATTTCAACTAAACTGTTCCAGCGAGTTCTTATATCCATAGCAAGTGATTTTTCCTCCCCCTATTGTTCGATTACATATTTCTGAAGGAATCTCTCGTTATTTGCGAGTGATTTTCTGAAGAGAATAACAGTTTTCCTTATTTTTTGAATCAATAACTTAATGTTTGTTTCTGATAGTTTGTAAGCCCCTCCGCCTTCAAACGAATCATCTTCGTCTGTTTCATCACTCGAGGAAAAGGATTCATCACTTGATTCATGTCCTTCCGATTCCGCGAATTCCATTTCTTCTTGATAATATTCATTCTTCTTTAGGTTTGCCACACCCCAAAGGATATTTTTCATTTTTTTTCGTTGTTCTTTTTTTCCAAGAATGATGGCATATCATGAACTCAGATAAAAAGCAGTAATACTAAGTGAATTCCAACGACTTATATATTTTATTATACATCAAATACAATTTAATAGTTAGCGCCACCTGATAGCAAAACAAATATGTCAATCCCGAAATCTCGGGATTTAGGTTTACCTAATCCCGACATTTCGGGATAGAAATTTTGGACGGGATCCCGGGACTGCAATCCCTAAACATTGGAGGTTCTAAGAATCTTTTCCGGAAATTATCGGACAACTGTAGTAGAAGATTTGTGGGGATCCGTTGCACGGAACACATTTACATTAAAACGGTCTGTGGAAGTTGGTATTGTAAAAATATTCAGATTTGTTCATATGGACACGGTACGAGTGGAGGCACTGAAATCATTTTGTGATTTTAACGACAAATTTTGTCGCATACGAGCACAAGATTTCTGAGACTTATGCTTACTCTTGAAAGAATAAATACTAATAATGGTTCAACAGCTTATTTTTTTATCAGTTGAAAATGAACCCGTTATTCTTCCGAAATTTGCCGAAGATCCTAAGTCAGAACTTTGGTTCTAGTTCTTACACAATGTTGATGCCATTTCCAAAATGGAGGGGAAGCCGCATGTGAATTTTTGCGCATGTATAAGAATTTGGAAGAGAAAGAAATCTAAGTTATTTCCGCCCAAAGTGAAAGAATTGGAGAGGAAAAGTGCTAACGATGGTACAGTCTTCCCTCGTTTTACGAACTTAATTCGTTTCACGAAAACTGTTCGTCAGGCGAAAACTCGTAAAACAAAGATTATTTTCCCATTGCATCGTCAAACGGTAGTTCGTAAAACGAGGGATGCACTCGAACAGCTAGAGATAATTATTTGTAAAGACTCGCCCCTCTTAAATGAATACCTTTTCCACAATCATTCTGCTCTATTTAGCTTACCGAATATTTTTTTAATACTTTGTATGAACATTGTTGTCTTTGGCCCTTTTACCAAGTTTTCGTAACTTTTTTTAACATTTGGCTAGTATGTTGCTTTCGCCTTCGTTTCCCAACCGCTCATTCAATTACCTTAATCACCTGATGATGCTGCGATCGTAGTGAAACCGGTCGTGTTTAAATTTAAATTTGTGGAAACTACAAAGTCAATTTTTCATTATTACATATTGGAAATTATGTGACTCAGCACTTGGGCAAAAGAAATATATTATGGTGCTGTAAAATAATTTTATTTTTCTGAGATTTGAATAAGCTTTGCTACTTTTTGTTTCATTAAATTGTAAATTTTTTTGAGAAACTTAATAAACTTCATTTCATGACTACGTATTGGTTTTAAGTCATCCTGATGTTTTGCTCTTCAGGCTGAAGAGCAGGCGCATGACCCCTCCTCTCCTCACTTCAGACGTAGTCAACCGCCAGGAAAACACGTGAGTGTTACCCTATTTATATGGTTAATCTATATATGTCTGTGTAATAATAAAACAATAAATACATAATTATATAGTCAACAACAAAACATTAGTTCTCCTATCACAAGATTGAAAATATAAATAAAAATTATCTGTTGAATTGCATTTATGTTCTTTGTAATGTTTAGATGCTTCTACCAGTTTCCTTAGTAGACCATTTTTTCCCCAGGTCAGATTTCGCGACGAGGTGACCGCGTCAAATGGCAATGGACACGCAGAATTGGTAAATTTTCATTCAAGTATCTTATTGCGCCGCCCCAGCTCGCTGCTCGCAACAATCCCGTAATGACGTTTGGCGGACGTTCTGCCTGCTAACATTCTTGCAGCTTCACAGAGCGATATAACATTAGCAAAGAATTTCAATCAAGTTCAATAAATCAAAATTCATTCTTTACCTTTTTGCGAAAAAATCTTTTTAGAATTAATTTTTAATTATTTTATTACGATGGTGGCCTGAGTCGCGCGCGGACATTTTGACAGCATGGGAAAATTTTGCCCGTTTAAAAAATAACATACCATTTGCGAATAGGTTTAGTAAATGTTGGCCAGTAAATATCTAATACTTCTCATAACCAGCGACTTTAGCGAGGGCCAAAACGAGTATAGTGGAGCGAGGGGTTGTCGCGTGTAGCCCGTGGAGCGGATGTAAACGGCTTGTGCACCATCGGCGCCAGGGTTGGAGAATCTAGTAAAAATTAAAAAACGTGTTAAAATTTGCACCGGCGCCTATATTACAATTCTAAGATATTTTGATACGCTAGAGAAAACTGCCATGAACCACGGTTTTCGGATTTCCCATGTAAATCAAATGGGATGAATAATAGTTCCTGGAATCGAACCAGAGACGTTCAATGTTCGAAACAAAAACTAACCTCGGGAGCTCGGCTACAGTAGCGGGAGACTTCCACAAAGTGTCATGAAAAGCGGTCGATTGGTGCAAAAGTTCATAGATAGGAGTTCGAGAGACCGCCCGGCGTCAGCGGCCGAGGAAGGAGAGACAAGGATGAAGAAGAAGACCTCTCGTTGGAGCCGGATGGGCCGGAGGAAAGCGAAAATTCGACAAGTGCGTGGAGTTATACACGTTGTAACGCGCCAGGGCCGGGGGGCGCGGCGGGGGAGAGTGGGGCCGTCGGGGGCGGGTAGGGTCGTCGTCGTAGGGGGAGGGAAGGGATGGAGGTCGGGGACGGATTTCGGGGCTTCTTGGGCCTCTGAAAACTCGTGGGGCGATTCCTGGGGGATAGATTCCGTTCGGGAGGGCCGCTGAGCGTACTACATGTATAAATTAATTCAAATATTTTTGTTGTAACACCTTCAAACGTATATTTTTTAAACTGCGAACTTACAAAAAAGAATTTGCATCATAAAATCGATTAATTTCAAATAACAAAATTTCAATAAATGCAATTTTCCATTCCGGAATAGTTCATATTTTAGACCACTTAGCATACACTTTACATTAGTTTAACTAATTTTATGATGCCTGTTACATAGCTTTTAATTTTACAAAAAACGAAATTAACCAATTTTAATTCTAGAACGTGTAATTATTACATATAAAAAGCTTAGGGTAGTGGTTCCCAAACTGTGTGCCGCAGTAGATTTTTAGGGGTGCCGCAAAAAACTTTGTTTAGTACATAAATGAATCAAGGATTTTCATGTGTTGGTGAGTAATTGGCCATTGAGTTTTTTTCTAATACATTGATTAAGTGGTAGAAACAATGAATGGATGCGCCCAAAGATTGTAACACCCGTATCTAAAAATATAAAAAGCTTGTCACAAGGCTGGGGAGACGCGAAAACCTCTTTACCTTCGAAAGTATGCCGCAACTTAAAAACGTTTGGGAACCACTGATTTAGGGTGACGAGGAACATAGCACTTTTTACAAATAAATATTGTCCTCTTGGAACAATGTTTACAATGGCGAAAGCGTGTTGATCCCTTGGTAATTATTTGATCTCTGACATCGCGTTTTATTGTATCCAGTCCAAGCGAAATAGATGCGCGTGGACCTCTCCCATCGGTCTCTGAGCCATAACGTCGCAAAAGGAACTAAACACATTCCCTACGAAAATCTAACAATGGAATATTCTTATTAAATTATTTTCTATAAACAAGCCACCCTTCTTCGCAGGAACCGTAGACTGCCCACCCAATAAAAGAACACCACCATTTTTTGGTTCTATTAGTTGATCTGCACTGCGCAACAAATTGATCATGCACATCAACCCCACCCTTATTTTAATAATATTGCGTAAGTAGTGAATGGTATAGGTACGGTCGTATTCAATTTCTTGGATACTGAATAGCGTTTAACATTTTTTAAGAAAGAAAACAAAGTTTTGAAAACATAAAAATATTGGCAAAATATGTGATAATACCTAAAAGGGACATCTTATCTGCCCAGTGGCAACATTTGTTGCCACCTTTATTTGTTGTCCAACTACGGTGGTGAAAAAAATATTTCTAGATCCTTATTTTTTCATGATAACTCTTACACAATGTAGAATTTACAAATAGATGGAGAGAGGGAGAGAGATTATAATAAAATTTTCACAGATATCATATTCTACTTAGGGTAGAAAGATGACAAGAGGCCAATAGAAATCGACGAACATAAAGAAACATTTGAAATTTTTGTTTAAAGGGTATGGAAACAAAAATAATGCGGGCTTTATATATTTATTATAGAATAAATTGAGATTATAAAAAATATAACTACATTTTCAGGTCACTCTAATGTAAAGAAGAATAATTCTAAATCGCTTGGTAACAAATGTTGCCTCTGGACAGATATGGGTTAAAACATCTAAAACACCCCCAACTAAATTGGCTTCGTTAATAATCTTAATAAAAATTGCGGAAAATAAAAGGATGGGCCTATTATTAGAAGAACCGTTTTTTTAACAGTGATAGTCGCAAAACGTGAAACGACGGCAAGGCTAATGGGGGATGGGGTGGATGATCGCCCCCGTCATCCCCCGTGGATCCGCCAATAACTGCTGCTCTTCTTCTTCATTATTTGAAAAAGTATCTCTTCTTGTGAGAAAGGGTGCCGACGTCTGTCCTAGGCGGCCGCCTAGATCGCCTGGCCCTATATTTGCCCCTGCCCGTCACCATTATTATATCCGATTAAAGCACTTCTAATACGGTTTTTTATATCTGCTATTTCATTCAATCATTATCTATAATATACTGCCGTGGTTTCGCCATGCCGTCTGCCCCTCTGTCTGTCTGTCTGTCTGTCGGTCGGTCGGTCTGTTCGCTGTTCTAGAGCCCAAACGCGTGCATAAAATCGAATCGTATCTCGTATTTGGGCAATATATCATCTTTTGCAGACCCCATTTTCAGAAAAGTGTCATTTCACAAAAATAAATGGTAGTTTATTCCTCACGATTTTTAGAAACATTTTATTTACTCAGAAATGGCTGGCTGGAGGGAATTTTATTAAAATCTATCCAATTGTAGATCCTGGTGTAACAAATAATACTGCCTAAGCCATATGACTCTTACAATCACTATATGGCTTCCAGTGACATTACAATCTACGCTAAGCGACCTTACCTAAGCACTATGACGTCACGCCTTCGCCGAGATCCACTCAAAATCTTACTACAGCATTACGGTTAAGCTAAATCGAATGATGTCTGACATTAGTGATGATAATATCACTCATTAAAGACATTCTGAAGGCATGAACGATATTTCGCAACAATTACGGGTACTTTATTTTCGATATTTTGAAACAAAATCTTACTATAGCCTTACGGTTAAACTAAATCGAATTGTATCTCATATTACTGGATAATGTCGTTCATAAAAGACATTCTGAAGAGATGAACTATATTGCCCAACAAATAAGTGTACTTTTTTGTAGGATATTTTCAAACAATTCGATTTACTCAAAAATGGCTACAAGGATTTCGATTACATCCACCTAATCGTACAGCCTTGTGTCACAAATAATAAATACTAACGGAGCCATATATCCCAAAAAATACTAGATATCGAACTGTGGCATTAAAATATACGCTAAACCATGCTTTACATTGATTTATGAGCGTTTTTCTTTTAAATGCCTACACAGTGGACCAAACGTATATACGTATATGAGAAAGTTTGTGCAATGTATATTGCGTCGTTTTTTTTTGATGAGTTGGCACGAAGGCCTTAAAAGAAAAATCTTCGATGAACGTTACAAGAAGCTGAATTTCTAAGCTGTAGAATTTAATAAACGATCTTTTATATCGAGGGAGATACTCATTTATTTTCTCTCTCTGTCTTTCCTGTTCAGGTGGAAGTCCTGAGCGTTTCTCCGGCGGGAGGCGAAGCTGATGCGGAGGAGGAGGTGGGCGGAGGGGGAGTGGGGGTGGCGGCAATAAACGCCGCCAACTCGAGCGCCGCGGAGAAGGGCGACGCGGGGGAAGGGGAGGGCGTGGAGGTTTCACAGCCTCCCGCACCGGCGTCCAGCGTTGCCGACTTATTGGAATATCTACTTGATCTGGTAGATCTGATAGAATGAGCCTACCATCTGGTGAGCAAATATTCCATCTAATGGTATATTAGAATTTCTGGCGATATCAATGAAAATTTGATAGATTTTCTAGTAGTTTTTAAAAGTTGCCCTTTTTCTACGCACCATAAAAAATTATATACAAATTTTCGTATATTTTTAAGCAATACGACTTTAATATCAAATAACCTGTAGTCAGGCCACCAGTGAGACTCAGAGAGGTCCGAGCCACATCCAGATTTTGAGGCCCCTCGCCGTAATAAAAATAAAAATTTTAGGCATTATGTAGCCCACTTTGGTGGTCGGGGATCGCTGAAAGGTTACAGCGGATTACACTGGGGGTAGGAGAGTCAAGCTTGCACTATGTAGCACTCTTTCATAAAATCATCTGACCTCCTAAAGAAAAGATATGATCCGAAAATTATGTTGCTGACAGTGCTTTCCACCCAGACAAGAATGCAGAGCACATTGAAATGGCTTCCTAGAGAAATTCTTTTAAAAAGTTAGTGCGTTAAGTAAGAGGAGAGAGGGGGATCTGATTGAGGGATTATATCGTTCAGCCAAAACTGGGGAAGTTGTGCCACATAATTCTTGGATTTCCTGCAAATAATATAATCGCATTGTACATTTGTTTTTGACGTGTCCTTTTCTACATTCATTATTGATATTTCGATTGATAAAAATATGAATAAATACATTTACCTATAAGCTAATGAAATATTTCAATAATTTTTATTTATGAAATGCTTTTCTAGCTTTTGTTTATGCAAATTTATTAATTATCGATTAAAAATCAAATTGTGAGTTACATTCGATGTCACTTCATCTTTTCTGAAAGGAAGAAGAACAAGGGCCTCTCTTTTCGACAATGCCCCAGATAGTGCCTGTGCTTAATTCCGTCTCTGAACAACTGCCAAAATTTGAGGCCCCCTTAAGCTTAAGGCCAAATGCCCTCCCTCCCCCCCACCTTTTCATAGGGCCTGCCTATAGTTATTTTGCACCAGATAACCTTCCACGACCGGTATAGCTTATGTAACGGTGGCCATAAGAAATTTAGTTTAAATCACGTCTGTGTTTTTTATAACATTCCATTCTATATAAATACCAAATTAAGGTAATTAACAAATTGTTATAATATCAATTGTGAAATTTTTGTATTACATACATTACTCATGGCAAAATAGCTAAGTGAACCTCTATTCTACTCACGTATATCCATACTTAAGATAAATATCAGTAATGTAATTTTTGTATTGTTGTATTACGCTGTATCACAATGACAGTGTGTAATTACTCCGCTAATATTCATCCATAGATGGCCAAACCTCAATACATACAGAAACGTAGACTTGTTTGGTAAAACGATCCACAGATCAATTTATGGCCTGCATAGATCCTTTAATGGCCAGCTTTTTTCAGGAATAAGACTTTCTTGGCATATTTATCATGACCCCAAAAGATTATTCCATATGACAAATTAGAATGAATCTTTGCATAATATAAATATTTTAAAATTGTAATACTGACAATTTTGAATAATATATGTAGCATAAATTTTCCAGTTGATAATTTTTACTTTCTCCAATGACAGTGCTTGAATGAAAGTTGGCAACGCTGGTCACCAAGGCCCACGTGTCTCCCCGCCCCCAGCAGCTAACAAGTGGCTCTCATCACTATGATGGACGGTGGGGCTGCTTTTTTAACAGATTCTTTATTTAAGAAGCTGAATAAGGTAAAATTATCTATCAAATATATTAGAGAACAACATTACCATAATAATGAATCAAACATGTTGGCGAGTAAATCAGGATACGAAAAATAAACTCCCGAGGATTTTTATTCCCAGTGCAGCTCATTCATTAAGTTTAGTTGTGAATGCCTGGGCAAAAATGTAGTACAAAGTAATAGGTTGCTTTTCTGTTGGGAAGGAATTTTATAATTTCTTCACTGCTACTATAAAATCGTGGGAAATGGTGAAAAAGTACAATATGATTCTAAAATGACATTAAAATGCACTAACAAATAGTTCATTAAATTCATAACCCAACCTTTACGTAGGTCTGGGACCGTCTTCATAATATGGTGTTATTTTTTCATTGCTTACAAATTTCACCAAAGACTCATAAGCACACTAAATGAGGAAGTTAAGTAAATCAGCACTTGAGCAAAATAATATTTAATGGAACTGTAAAATAATTTTTTTATAATATGCATAGGTTTGCAGTTTAGTCCTTTTTGTTTCATTTAATTGTTTTCTTTTGAGAAACTTCATTTCATGGCTACATAATGGTTTTAACTCTTACCGTTCTTTTCTTATTCATGCTGGTGATGATTTTTGCATGCGTGCATGAGTATGTCAGAGAGTCATGCACTGCATATCTATCCTATATTAAATCTGCTTCTAACTTATGAGATATCATATAGGAGGACACTCTAGTTGGTAGCATGAACGAAGGCAGATGGCAACTGGTTGCGCAGAAGGCATGGAATGTCACTTGGTTTCCGTCACTCCTTCACTTGGCCATTCAGCATCAGTCTGTTACAGCAGCTTTTGGGTTGCTGTTTGTACATTTGCGGCATAATTTTCGTGTTTATTTACTTGTTTTACCATTGAGATTTAAACGGTGGTGTTCTAAAATGGAGAGCAAAGGAAGTAAACACAAAGTTTTGTACAAACAAGCAAGATAAATCATATATGAAACATATCGGTACTCAGGACCAGCGGAACTGTGTTGCAAAACAGGTCCCTGCCTAGGGTGCCAAAGATTGAGAGGCAGCATGAAGAGTCAATGATTTGATTTCACAAAGCACTGTATATGTGTGTGTCTGTATTCTTTTCTTAAAGTAACGTATACTAATCAATCATCTTTGATTGATTCATTTTGTTTTATTTTTTACGCACATTTGTGTTGCATAAACCTTTATATTCAAAATTATTTCAATTCCTCTTCAATGCTGTGCACTACCCCAATCCTAAAAGTATAAGAAGAACTAGCGGTCTGAAGATGTTGACCTACCAACTAACATATGAGCCTAAAGTTATGATTTGCTTAATCTCTTGCTAAAAAATTATCATCTTAATGCGCATTTTTACCACTGTTACTAACCATAAAGCTTTTTAATGTAGAAAAAAATTGTTTTTAGTAATTATGAAAAAATATCTACTTATAAAAAAAATTTCAACTCCGTGGCACATTCGGAAATACATAAACCTTGAAAATTTTATTTAAACAATTGCGAATTTTTAGCGGCCGCATTGTTAAACTTTTTCAAGATTTTCGTTTTTTCTAGTCGGTTTTGCACAAAATCCTACCTATGAAAAAAATTTCGAATATCCAGCGCATCTGGAAGTGCTTAAACATTAATATCCTCCAGTTATGATTATATATCGACGACTCTTGCTTATTCAAGCTGCCGGTTTGGCAGCAATGTAACGTGTATTTCTCTCTCTGCGCAGTAATGTCGATGCACCTGCCTTCGTCGTGCTGTAAACTATATTAGGGGAATACTAATGTTTAGGCACTTTCAGATGAGCTGGAGACACGACGTTATTATGTGTTTAGGACCTTGTGCATAACAGCCTAGATAAATCGAAAACCTCATAAATGTCAAATAATGCAGCTGCTATAAAATTACATAGAAGTCTAAACAAATATTTAAGGTATATGTATTTCTGATTGTGCTACAAAATACAAGCATCATTCCCTTATCAAATACATCTTCAGCTGACGGGTCTGTAAATGTGAAAGTGTCAATGCATTGGAGCATTTTTATGTTCCGAATCTCCCAGCAGAACAGGAAAAACTATTTCTGATCAATTAATAGAAAATATTGCTTGATGAGATAAAAGGATGGAAAAAATCATTTTAATGGGTGGTGACTGACTTTCAAAATTTATTATCTCTTTATCCATTCATTTCAGTGAACTGTTTTCTCAGGATGCCAACAAAAGACAAGATATTAAGGGGATTAACTTAACTGTAAAAGTGAATGCCATAGCTATTTACAAGCCCTCATTATTCTACAGTAGAACAGTTTGAATGTGTAACGTTCCTTAATTTCCAGAGCAGATCTGTGATAAATGGATAAAAATGATGCTATCAAATAGTCAAGTAGTGGACTTGAAATTTCTTAATTATGAATGAAATGTGTGCGTGTATTTTTGGCTAATCAACCTCTTCTTGGATTATTATAGCCATAGCTCCTTCCACACTGAACACACTCACAGAGAAGCAGGGAATCCCAGTGAGGACTCCTCAAACCACACAAACAGGAGGTCGGATGACCTTGGAAAAAATTCTACTTTCGCAGGATTCAGGCCCGCTGTGTTTTCTTTGGGGAATCATATTTCAAGTACTTTACTACTATTTTTTAAAACGCTTATGTTATTTTGTAATAGCCTTTTGCCTGTGAATTAATATATAATAATAAATCTTTTATTGCAGGTTCAGGAGGTCTCAATTAATTTTATAACAAATATTTCATTGTTGAGGAGCAACAGCTAAGATATTATGATGAATTCTGCTCAAATAGAAGGGTAAAGGGGTAATCCATCACTGAAATATTATACATTCAGGATGTACAGGGATGCTTGAACTCCAGGGAATTTCAATCTCATACCTGAATCAATAATGCTAAGACCACAGAGGCCAACACGTTGTGTTTCAACTGGATATCCAGGACAATTGCAAGTCAACTTTTGAGAACCTGCTCTAAATATGATTTCAAAGATTCTCCAAGCAGCCCAAGTGTTAGTGTTGCTGCGATGCTTGAACAAGTTTCACTTAATTTACTTATATCTTTGTGTTAAAAACTTAAAAATGTGTTTCTGGTAGCATACATACCGTGCAGTCATTACCTAAGTTCTAGCCACCTGTGGTTCAGAAACATCTAGTGTGAAATGCCTCCATACTTAAGCTTACCTGGTCAGAGAGGTGGATTATATTTAATGTGACTGAAAGGCAGTGAAATGACCTCATACTGAAAAAATAAATAAATAAATAAAATATCCAATACCCTGTCTTTTATTCAATTTTCCTGTTTCTTGAATGCTGATATTTGCTTTACCTGCTTCACACTAAGATTTAAATAGAATTAAGGATTTTGTAGCTTTTAACTATTATAATAAACGAGCTGTATACATTATTTATCTTACGAAATTCTGCAAATTATTAAAAACTGGTTATGCAGGAGCATTTCGTCTTTTTAATATATATAATTGTCTTTAGCATTCAGTGGTTTTTTACTGTTCGGTTTTACAATTCTTTTCAGATCTGAATTATTTTGGAATTTGTAACAGTGTTGCCTTTCCAAAACTTAAAATATCTGTAGAATCGGAAACAAAAATCTGTAGAATTGTCTGTTAAAGGAATAATTATGCTCAAAATTCCATTTTATATATGTAAATTTAGGAAAAACTAAACACGGGTATTTTACTCGCTTTACTAAAGAAATAAATCAGTTTTTTATGATAATAATTATTTATTAATGGAAAAAGAAATACCTGTTAGGAATATTTAATGCAACTAGATATGGCAATAAAACTAAATGGCTCAACCCTAAATGAAAAATATGTAGTCAATCGATAAAATATTTTTAAGAATACATATGATGAAAAAAGGTAAATAAAAAATATAAATTCCTCTAATCTACTACAACGTGATTTAGGACTAAACTTAACGATTATATTTCTCTCCTGCCTTGATTGCTCTCTTTAACAGTGACTTTCTTGCATTAAAATTATAACGATATGCATTCTTTATGAATTGTTTTGTTAATATTAAACCTGCATTAAGGAGCATTACTAAGACATAACTAAGAGTAAAGTGTTTACGGTAGTCGCAGGTAGGTGTTCTAGTGATGGCAACAAAAAAATAGTTTTCCAAATATCTCAAACAAAACATTATATGGAAAATGTTTCAAACATAGGTTATAGAAAATGAAATTTCCTATAACTTTTATTCCAATACATTTTTACATTCATCAAATATTAAAGCAAACATTTCAAAAAAATCTGATGTGGCCACCACATTACTTTCTCCATGACTAATATTTCTAAAAATTCCAAACAGGTTAAATGATACTGAATTTTTTAAGGAACTGCAAGAAATTTTAAAGGCTTTACAAAGAACACAAATAGATTGATATCATAGCCTTCTGATAGAGCATATAGCCAGGAATCTCCAACAATTAAGAAAATTAAAAGGAGCGTTATTAAGACGTAACTAGCATCAATTGTTAACAATAGTCGCCGGTAGGTGATGTGGTTGTGGCAGCTAAAAAATGTTGTTTTTAAAAATGATTCGAACAAATGTTGTAGAATATTCAATTTCCTGCAACATTTATAGACTCACACATATACCCATAGATATAAAATTTACAAAAGTATGACTGTTTATATTTATCAAAGCTTTCACTTTGTTAAAACCTAATACAAATATGCATTTAATATTGAATTCACATACACATAACATTTAAAAGTTGAAAGTGATCTATTGAAATCTTTTTTAGCACTCGTGATCAGCGGCAAACTTCTGCCTAGGCAAACTAGGCAGCTGCCTAGGGCCCCAACATTGGCGGGGGCCCCAACCAGGGGCCGAAATGGTACACATTGAGGACACAGGACAGGGAAAATAATATGTCAATTTGTCCGAACGAAATAGAAAATAATTGACCATAGTAAATTTTTTGACAAGTCAAGGGGCAACACTGTGTTTGTGTTCTTTGTTCGTTTTACATCGCACCTGACTTCATTCTATAACTCGTCACTACTTTTCAGTTCGCATTGAAAGTGTGTTAGAAAGTTGTATCAATTTCAATTTTGCTGCTCAAAGGCTTTATCTTCCACGCGAATTTGCTGAGGTTTGTTAAGGTTACGATACGAGTAGTGTTGGCAACGGAAGCTAAAGAATGTGATAGAATTTTCTAGTATATAGTGTCTTAAGATTTTATAGAATAATCCTGTAAGATAGAACATTCCGGAAATGATTAGTGAATGGTAGTACAGGAACATTCTCGAAGGTTCTGGATATTTCGATATTGTATGGGGGAAAAGGGTTATCGTCACTGGAGCTATACATGTGCATCCTGGAAAAAGGCTTTTTGGACATTTATCCAAACGTGGGAATAGCGCTCCGGATGCTGTTGTGTACACCAGGGTCAAACTGTTCGGCAGAACGGTCGTTTTCAGCGCTAAAGAGAGTAAAGAATTATTTAAGATCTACCACAGAAGAGAACAGGCTTAATTCACTCTCTGTGCTGTACATAGAGCCAGAAATAATGAAGTCTGTGGACTGTAGTGAGGTCATCCGTTCCTTTGCAGAGAAGAAATGTCATCGCGTGGCAATGTAATCTTGTAATTATATGTAAATGTAAAAATTATAATGTGTAAAAAAGAATAGTTGGTTCTTGCCTATTTCCTTTCTAAGTCTGCTTGTCTATTTTCTAAAGTCAAGGTACAATAAATAAATAAAAAATAAAAGTAAAGTTTGTATTTTTGCTGAATTACCAAAAAGGGGGCCCCAACTCTGTTAATTGCCTAGGGGCCCTGAGTCTCTATGTCCGGGCCTGCTTATAATATACCTAATCATGCTTATATTTCAAAGCCAAATAAAAACCTTAATTTTCCTTTTATATTCTTGGAGAGATCTGAACAAATAAATTGTAGCCTAGCCTCCCCATACTTGTAATAGGTGATTTAAAAGTGTAATTATTTCAATAATAACCTAGATGACATGGAACAAAAGAGCTTATTGAGTGAGCAGGGATTCTTAAATTTATAAGCGAGAATAAATTAGGGCAATCAAATATATTATTAATTATTTTGTATAAAAATTTAGGTCTGTGTGGGACCTTCTACTAGAAAGTGTAGTTAAATTGAGAAGAGCTAGTATATCATCATAGGAAATATTGACCAGTGAAATTACCATTTTAAATGGCAATCGATCTCAGAAATTTCTGCTGGACTCGTTCCATCATGTGGGAGTCTATTTCATAATATGGGCTCCAAATGACTGAACAATACTCTAGCAGCCTGCAGACAAGAGAAGTATACACAGCAGTGACAGCAAATAAATTAGTAAAATCAGTTGTATTCCTGCATATAAATCCAAGAGATTCCATTGCTGCATTTGAAATACAATACAAGCCCTCATAACCGACTTTCGCTTAACCGACTCGCCGGATTAACTGACGTTTTACGCCCCTAGGTCTGAAAATTGAAATCCACAGTCGAGTGTGACATTTTACATAAAAACAACTAGTTAAAAACAGTTTAAACCATTCCTTTCATTACGCATCAATCTCACGAGTTGTCCCTTGTGCTAAAATGTTTCTCATTACATAGTAATCCAGTCTAGTATGCATCTGCTGTCCACAGAGTCCGCTGTGGTCTGCTGTCAGTTGTCCCACATACTAGTTCATTGTTATTTTATTTATGATATTTAATCAATACTAAATTATGTATATATATATATATATATATATATATATATATATATATATATATAACAACTTACGGAAAAGGAAAGGTAAAATAGATATATGGATGTCAACAAGGTGTTGGGATGAGGAAACCCAGTGAGCACTCACCAATCAGACGACTGGAAAAAATCGCATGAATCTAGAAGGATTTTGCAGTCAGATTGCATCACAAGTGTCTTCCCATTCAACAATAAAGAAACCAAAATTGGAAATTTTAGAAGATGCATTATGGCTTAGGTTTATGCAAGAAAGACATCATGGAATTTCAATCAGTGGACCCATACCCAAGGAAAAGGACCTAACCCTAAATCGAAAAATTGGTGGTGCGCAGAAATTTACTGCAAGTAATGGATGGCTTGGACATTGGAAAAAAACATCATGGTATCCATGTATTAATCATCACTGGAGAGAAGTTATCGTCTGATCAGCATGCTGCTCAAAAATTTTCGCAGGATTTAAGAGAGCTTATCGACCGAGATAAATATGTTGGAGGACAACTCTACAATATAGACGAAACGGGTCTAAATTACAAGTGTTACCAACAAAAACAAAGGAAAAAAAGAAAGTGCCTGCAGCATCAGGATACAAAAAATCCAAAGAAAGACTCATGTAGCTGCCTGCAGCAATGCAGCTGGAACTCACAAATTGCCACATTTATTGTTGGTAAATCAAAAAATCCCAGAGCTTTTAAAAGTATAAATCGTTTGTCTTTACCAGTTTACTACTGATCACAAAAATCAGCCTGAATGGATTCTGCATTAATCAGAGAATGGTTGTTCATGAGTTTGAATCTTCGGTAAGAAAACACTTGAAAAAACTGAACTTACCTGGAAAGGCCATTGTCATTCTGGATAATGCTCCTTCACCTCCCAATTGCAAGGAACTTAAAGAAAGGGACATAAAGGTCATATTTCTACCAGCGAATGTAACATCCTTAATTCAGCCTATGGATCAAGGGGTTTTAGAAAGCTTAAAAAGAAGATACAGGCAAAAATTTCTGAGTTCAGTTTTGAAAGAAATAGAAGATAAAAATATAGGCCTAATAGAAAGACATCAGCATCAAAGATGTTGTTTATAGCTTAGCACTGGCTTGGAACAAAATCCCAAGTTCAACATTTACTAAATCTTGGAGAAAACTTTGGCTTGAGGATGACATCGATGATAAAAATTCTGAACCGGAAGAAGGAAATGAATTAAGACTATTAAGTGTTGCAAGGCAAATTGAACTTTCTGAAGATTTACAGCAAGAAGACATAAAGCAATGGACCCAAGGTGACTATTTGTTGGAGAAAGAAATTTTGGAGGATGCAGAAATCATACAGGCCGTGATGGAAACAGAAGGATCAAAGTTTGAAGAGGAAGGAGAATTAAATACAGAGCCAAAAACACCTCATGCAGCAGCCAAAGATGCCCTAGATGTAGTTTTGCATCACATTGAACTAGAGTCTGATTCAACTGTTAACAAAGTGATGCTTATAAAAAATGGAGGGACTATGCAGTTAAACAGCACGTTACTTCATCTAAACAACTGAAAAAATTTTTCTTTCTTAAAATAAAGACTGTGTACGTGTACTTTTCTATTGGAAAATTTTTTATTTTTAAAATAAATGACTTATAACACAACATATGTATCTGTATTGTCTTAATATATTTCATGTATGTTAAAATAAATGCGTCCTTCCTCCACATTTGCAAGGTAACTGAAAACGCCCTGCCCTCCGAGTTTACATAATTCCTGCATGGGTGCAGCACCAAACAGACAATGGAAAGTTACACAGCCACTTTACCCGACATGGCCACTTTACCATGCCTTTCCCTAATTACTATTGGTCTTTACAAATGATTTACCCTCTGCTTCATGGACAGGAATCATGAAATTATCCTTCCAAACATCTGGAAATGGCCATTCTTAAGTGACTTATTAAAAAATATAGTAAGAGTATAAGTTAAATAGTTAGAGCAGTGCTTCAGCAAGAGAGGAGGCCCAGCGCTCGTATTTACGTCAAGCATACTAAAGGCATTAAGAACACTTATTTGAAGAGCACCACAAGAGTGTAGATTAACTGTATGAGAATACTGGTATTGTGGTATTATGTTACTCGGAGTAGGATACACACTGGAAAGACGTTCATCAAAGAGATTAGCAGATTCCTGAAATGAACATAACTCCACAATCTACTTGTATTCGATGGAATGGAATCTTGAACAGAACTAATATAAGAGAGGTAACAGACTTTTGACAATGACTTCCATTGAGCATGAAGAGATGCAAAATAATTGTAATCTACACCAGATCTACTTATTTTAAGCTTCTTGTGGGCTATTTTCTTATCATATATTAATGAAATTAATTCTTTACTAAACCAGTTGGGTAAGTGGGATGATCCACTCTTGTGTGAAATTTCAGAAACATACAGATTAATGGTATTATTTACAATTTCATAAAAATAACAAACAGCATCATCTAATTGTAATTCAGTCAATATAAACCAATCTATAGAGCTAAAGTAATCTATCATTGCAGAATAGTTTCCTTTCCTAAAGTTGAAAGATTCAAAATAAATATCTACACGTGGGGATACACCTACATGAAGTTCACACATAAGAGGAGGATGATAGGCATTACAAGGCAAAAGTCACATCAACATCATACACACTGTTCAATGAGCACTTTGTAATATCTGTTAAACACAAATCCAGAATCTCGCCATATTGGTTGGTAACTAAGTTTTTTGTACAAAATTCAGATATTGGCAGTGAGGTAAACTTCAGGAAAGAATGTTGTCCAATTATCACCTGGCAAATTGAATCGCCAAACATAAGCGAATGGGCGTCTGTACACAAATATGCAAGACGCTTTATTCTTCACGATATTTTTGGTATATGCTTTGGTCAGGTTTGGGAGGAATGTAAACACATCATTAATTAGTTTAAGAGACAGACAAACGACTTTATTAGGGCGAAATTGAGACTATGCAGTCCCTTCTTACATTTAACCCTTTCGTCATATAAGTAATTACAATATTTACAAAATAGGCGAAATTAATTACATACAGATTTCAACAAAATACATATCAATTACGAGTTAATATATTTGATAGTAGATAACAGAGCATTACCAAAGAATGTTAGTTTTGTGGGTCATAAAAATCTGTGTATTAGTTATGTTTTAACACGGAAAAAATTCCCACTGCGGGAAACACCGCTGAAATACGCATGTCCTTTAATTTAGTCCGCAAACCGCGGACATTCTGGTAGTATGCGGTGATGTTAGTTACGAATTTTTTAAATGTTTATCTATCACTATTTTGGGAACAAATGAGTAATCTCCGCTCTTCATAACATTTTTATAATGATAACAGTTTATTGATTTTAGTAGGATTGTCCATGTGATTATTTAATTTTGAGGCATGATCTCTTCCAGCCGATAATTTAAGCATGTAAACAATTTAAAAAATCGTTTCACTGTATATATGAAAATAGTTTTTAACTTGAACGAGAATTTCTAAATTTACTAAAAGTTCCTTTAAAAATGAAATGATTTATACAACATCAACAAAATAAACATTAAAGAAAGACTCTAGAGTAAAACATTCTAGATATCGTACAAGGAGACGCTACGGACTGTAACTCACAGATTCGGTTCATCTTCTACCAGTGGAGAGTGTTGTTCAATATCATCTATAAGAATACTTTTTCGGAATTTCGAGCCAATGGCTTTAAGTTTAAGAGAAATAATTAATTAAAAAGTGCAAAAAAATGGACCGATTTTCTCAAATACTTCGCTATCTCTGGAGTCTCTATGATAGAGATAACGCCTAACATTAGTCTCGCGTCCCGTGCTTTTGGCATTCGAGACTCCCGCCTGCCGAATTTTTTTCTCCTGCAAAATGTCCTTTTTCCTACAGGTTTTTATATCCCAATCTTCAGAAAGTAATTGTACACGGCTAATTTTTTTACGCAGGGGAATTACTTTTAATTAATTAATAATTATCGCTTAATTGTACCTGGTAATTGAAATTTAGCCTATTATTTTTGTAAGCCATTAGGAGCATTGTCATTTTAAAACAATAAAAATATTGTCGGATTAATTTAAACTTAAAAAGAATAATATTACCTTTATTAATCACTACGTCACTCATTAAGGAAACTCCTCCCGTAGTGGAGTGTGTTTAACAATAAGGCAATAACACATCAAACAGCCACTTGATTTAAACTCTCATACGAGACCGTTTCATTGTGTCAAACACTGGAAAAATCTTCGGTACTTGTCCTGTCCTTCCTTCATAATTCGCACATTATACAGAGGAACCGAAAAGCTGTCACACACTCGGTGGAAATCTTTTTCTACTTGGGCCGAGCTCCCAAGGATAGTTTTCGTTGCGAAAATTGAAGTCCCGGGTTTGATTCCGGGGACTATCCTTCCAATTTGATTTACATGGGAAATCTGAAACCCACCGAGCAGGGAAATTTTCTCTTGCACATTAAAATATCTTAGAATTGTAATATCGGAGCGGGATTTGCACCGTTCTCTGAGAGAAGGACTGGAGATTCTAATTTTTATCGTAAAACGCTGCTTATCCATCTTATTTCTTCGAATTTCGCGTAAATACTGCCGTTTTCATCACTCATTACGAGGGTGTAGCCATAGCAACAACTATTGATGGACTCGGATGCGGAATAGTCTAATAAATACAGGTATTGTTTCTGTCGAACGAAAATACGCGTGTTCAATTTAATATCCCGTTCGAATGTATTTGTCGTATTTTATAACGCTCAATTATGAAATTTGAGAACACAAGGAGCAACATATCTGCGGTGATTTTAAAGCTATTAGAGCCAATATAAGTAGGTATTAAATAAATGATTAAATGGAAAGCTCGCATCGTTAGTTCTGTTTGGGTCGTCTTATTATTATGTTATGCAGAGACATACTTTTCCTTCCTGTTTGTTGTTGCCAACGAAAACAATCTTCGTAACCCATGAAGTAAACAAGATCTAATTTTAAGTAATAACTTTTATTTTCTTTATCGCGCCTACTGAACATATTAATTGAAAGGAAATGGATTATTCAGGACGAAGAAGTGAACTAAAATACGTGTAGTTTCGTTACGTTTACCCACTCTCAGCTATTGTAGGTTAAAAGACATAAATAATTTACGACGAATGAATGAGCGTGAGTGTAAAGATTAACGTACTTCATCTCAAGTGAGGTATGTATGAGTTAAATAATAATTTAATTTTCGATTGTTCTATCGCAAATTCTGTATTTTTTGGCATCGCTTCTGATATATCCTTTAGCAGTGCTTAGAATTTAAATTTATCTTGTTTTCTAAATTGATTATATCAAACAATGGAGGCTTATTTCTTGTGTCGTCTCTGTTGGCCGTTACCGTGGAAACCACACGATTCAGAACTAGTTCATTCTTGTTGAAAAATCTAAAGAAGACGGAGCTGAAAATGAGCGGGAGAGGTAATTAACTTGTTTTTCACCAATATTATAGAAAATCTGGCATATTTCAGAACTCGGAACGTAGCCTAGCTCAGTTGATTAGTGGAATTTTAATTAAATGCATGGTTACTTGTCGTTGCAATCAACGATCGCTATTCTAGCCCTAATTTCATCGGTACATTTTGATCCTCTCGTTATCATGCTAGCAAGGTGCTTTACTTTACGATCTGAAACTGGTTCCGATGGCTTTCCAACTTACGTTCAAGTTTTTCCTTTCTCCATATCCAAATCAACTTGGATTTTTTCTCATTCGTTTCCTAGGATAATTTTGCTTATTTAACCTTAGCTGTGTCCGTCCGTCTTTCGAAGCATTCGTCCTCGCTACAAAGACTAACTATTAATGCATACACAACCAGTAAATTACTTATATAATCCTATCTCCTACAACATCTTGCTTAGCTTGAAACCATCAAAGTAGGTTTACGAGTTAATACAAACTATAGTTTTAAGAAATTCTTTTCTTTTTGACAATCTTTGAATAGTTCAAAATGTAAAAGAAAGAGCAAAGCCGTCGACATACGTTAAATCCGAAATTCTTTTCTCATTTGTGTCGGCAGATTTTTATGATGAGTTAGCGAACGATGTTGCCCTAGGGTTGGCAATTTTTTTATCCTGCCTGCTCCTGGCGTGCTGGGTATGGGAGGTCATTAGGCGGTACTGCGTCGGGCGCAGAAGAAGATGGTCTGTTGAAGACGGCGTGCCCGACGTGGTGCATGATACCGCCAATTTGCCTGTAAGTATAATACGCGTATACTTGCGATTACATTCTTCTTCTTCTCTTATCGTATAAACCCTTCTAGTGGGTTATTTTATGTTGTTATTAACAAAAATCTTTCTGCTCTGATCCGCCTTCGGATCCCAAAGTATCATTTATGTATTTATTTATATATATTGAGAAACTTCGTCAACTTCACTTCATATCTACATAATTACGTCAACTCATCTTGTTGTTTTCTTATTCAGAATGAAGAGATTCCACGAGGAATCCTCAAAAAACATCAGGACCAGCAACACGTGAGTGTTTATCACGATGTTCTGATTTTTCTGCATATACTTATTTACTCTGATGCATGAGTGGTGATGGTGCCAGTCATAGATGAAAATCTTTTTTTCTCTCAAAGATTATTTTAATGTATTAAATTATAGCTCACTTCCCAAAACTTGTTAAGATTGATAAGATTGTTAGTATGTCAGCTGATACTACCAATAGGTAGTAACATTGGTAGGGATTGCCATCCCGGAGGGATTTTCTAATCCCGGGGTTACGGGATTGTGATTTTTTCAATCCCGGGATCGAGGAAAAGTGGTGGGAAATGAAAAACACACAATATTTTTAAACAATAATTTTGATCCATAAACAGACATGAAATCATCATATGCAGTTATGGAAGTAATATCAAGTTTTCACAAAATTTAAGTAACGTCAATGAAAATAACTTTTTATCAGCAGGTAAAACTAAAATCAAACACGTATTTGTGGAGAAAATGTAAAGGAAATTTTAATAACTAAAGTAGCAATTGTTGCGGTATCTTAAATTAAATTAAATTGATTGCATTTATGAAAATAAACGGTACTATTAGATTAAGGTTCTCCTCACTTAAAAGCTATTCACAAATTTCTGAAGTATGCCCTTAAAAAACAAAGTGCATCTAATGTCGCGTCACTCATTCTTGATCTGTATTTATTGCACAGCATCCCTGCTGATGAAAAAGCCCTTTCTGATTCTACACTAGTAGGAGGAATAGCTAGCAACTGCTGGTAAAGAAACTGCAGATTTTCTCATTTACGTCCATTTTCACGGAAATCCTTTTGCTCTGGTGCTATTGATAATGCTAGATCATTTGAATTGTAGCAGGAGGATTATTTCTTGAGAGTAACTAAACATTGGGTGATGACCGAATCGAGTTCTTTCTTTAACTTCTCTGAATATGATGTACCAGTCTCAAAACGTTCAGATGCTGCCGTTCGCTTAGTGTGTAAGTCATCATTTATAGATCGGCTTCTTGATGCTGATGAAACTTGCTCTTCTTTCTTGTCCAGTGCTTCATATGTTTTACTAATATTACAATAACATGTACTCAGGTTTTCTGTAACAAACATTTTCATGTCCGCTAGTGATGACACAGAAAATATATTATCACGAGCCTGTGACCCGTACTGAAGATACTTCAATACCCCTGATAACTTAGTTCGTCTCTTCATTATTTGATTTTTCATATTATGTCCTAACTCTGTATTCACATCATTCAGATTCTTCATCATGATTTCCAACGCTGTCTCACGCGTCAAAAGATTTGCATCTCTTCGGCAAAGAGCTTCCATATCAATTTTCGCTGGCTGCAGTGTTGCAAAAATAGAAGAAGCAAGTTCATGTTCACTCTCACTAAATGATATATCGGAATTCAGATCGATTCAATATGCAGGTTTTAAGCAATATAAAACGTTCGATCATTTCAACTAAACTGTTCCAGCGAGTTCTTATATCCATAGCAAGTGATTTTTCCTCCCCCTATTGTTCGATTACATATTTCTGAAGGAATCTCTCGTTATTTGCGAGTGATTTTCTGAAGAGAATAACAGTTTTCCTTATTTTTTGAATCAATAACTTAATGTTTGTTTCTGATAGTTTGTAAGCCCCTCCGCCTTCAAACGAATCATCTTCGTCTGTTTCATCACTCGAGGAAAAGGATTCATCACTTGATTCATGTCCTTCCGATTCCGCGAATTCCATTTCTTCTTGATAATATTCATTCTTCTTTAGGTTTGCCACACCCCAAAGGATATTTTTCATTTTTTTTCGTTGTTCTTTTTTTCCAAGAATGATGACATATCATGAACTCAGATAAAAAGCAGTAATACTAAGTGAATTCCAACGACTTATATATTTTATTATACATCAAATACAATTTAATAGTTAGCGCCACCTGATAGCAAAACAAATATGTCAATCCCGAAATCTCGGGATTTAGGTTTACCTAATCCCGACATTTCGGGATAGAAATTTTGGACGGGATCCCGGGACTGCAATCCCTAAACATTGGTGGTTCTAAGAATCTTTTCCGGAAATTATCGGACAACTGTAGTAGAAGATTTGTGGGGATCCGTTGCACGGAACACATTTACATTAAAACGGTCTGTGGAAGTTGGTATTGTAAAAATATTCAGATTTGTTCATATGGACACGGTACGAGTGGAGGCACTGAAATCATTTTGTGATTTTAACGACAAATTTTGTCGCATACGAGCACAAGATTTCTGAGACTTATGCTTACTCTTGAAAGAATAAATACTAATAATGGTTCAACAGCTTATTTTTTTATCAGTTGAAAATGAACCCGTTATTCTTCCGAAATTTGCCGAAGATCCTAAGTCAGAACTTTGGTTCTAGTTCTTACACAATGTTGATGCCATTTCCAAAATGGAGGGGAAGCCGCATGTGAATTTTTGCGCATGTATAAGAATTTGGAAGAGAAAGAAATCTAAGTTATTTCCGCCCAAAGTGAAAGAATTGGAGAGGAAAAGTGCTAACGATGGTACAGTCTTCCCTCGTTTTACGAACTTAATTCGTTTCACGAAAACTGTTCGTCAGGCGAAAACTCGTAAAACAAAGATTATTTTCCCATTGCATCGTCAAACGGTAGTTCGTAAAACGAGGGATGCACTCGAACAGCTAGAGATAATTATTTGTAAAGACTCGCCCCTCTTAAATGAATACCTTTTCCACAATCATTCTGCTCTATTTAGCTTACCGAATATTTTTTTAATACTTTGTATGAACATTGTTGTCTTTGGCCCTTTTACCAAGTTTTCGTAACTTTTTTTAACATTTGGCTAGTATGTTGCTTTCGCCTTCGTTTCCCAACCGCTCATTCAATTACCTTAATCACCTGATGATGCTGCGATCGTAGTGAAACCGGTCGTGTTTAAATTTAAATTTGTGGAAACTACAAAGTCAATTTTTCATTATTACATATTGGAAATTATGTGACTCAGCACTTGGGCAAAAGAAATATATTATGGTGCTGTAAAATAATTTTATTTTTCTGAGATTTGAATAAGCTTTGCTACTTTTTGTTTCATTAAATTGTAAATTTTTTTGAGAAACTTAATAAACTTCATTTCATGACTACGTATTGGTTTTAAGTCATCCTGATGTTTTGCTCTTCAGGCTGAAGAGCAGGCGCATGACCCCTCCTCTCCTCACTTCAGACGTAGTCAACCGCCAGGAAAACACGTGAGTGTTACCCTATTTATATGGTTAATCTATATATGTCTGTGTAATAATAAAACAATAAATACATAATTATATAGTCAACAACAAAACATTAGTTCTCCTATCACAAGATTGAAAATATAAATAAAAATTATCTGTTGAATTGCATTTATGTTCTTTGTAATGTTTAGATGCTTCTACCAGTTTCCTTAGTAGACCATTTTTTCCCCAGGTCAGATTTCGCGACGAGTTGACCGCGTCAAATGGCAATGGACACGCAGAATTGGTAAATTTTCATTCAAGTATCTTATTGCGCCGCCCCAGCTCGCTGCTCGCAACAATCCCGTAATGACGTTTGGCGGACGATCTGCCTGCTAACATTCTTGCAGCTTCACAGAGCGATATAACATTAGCAAAGAATTTCAATCAAGTTCAATAAATCAAAATTCATTCTTTACCTTTTTGCGAAAAAATCTTTTTAGAATTAATTTTTAATTATTTTATTACGATGGTGGCCTGAGTCGCGCGCGGACATTTTGACAGCATGGGAAAATTTTGCCCGTTTAAAAAATAACATACCATTTGCGAATAGGTTTAGTAAATGTTGGCCAGTAAATATCTAATACTTCTCATAACCAGCGACTTTAGCGAGGGCCAAAACGAGTATAGTGGAGCGAGGGGTTGTCGCGTGTAGCCCGTGGAGCGGATGTAAACGGCTTGTGCACCATCGGCGCCAGGGTTGGAGAATCTAGTAAAAATTAAAAAACGTGTTAAAATTTGCACCGGCGCCTATATTACAATTCTAAGATATTTTGATACGCTAGAGAAAACTGCCATGAACCACGGTTTTCGGATTTCCCATGTAAATCAAATGGGATGAATAATAGTTCCTGGAATCGAACCAGAGACGTTCAATGTTCGAAACAAAAACTAACCTCGGGAGCTCGGCTCCAGTAGCGGGAGACTTCCACAAAGTGTCATGAAAAGCGGTCGATTGGTGCAAAAGTTCATAGATAGGAGTTCGAGAGACCGCCCGGCGTCAGCGGCCGAGGAAGGAGAGACAAGGATGAAGAAGAAGACCTCTCGTTGGAGCCGGATGGGCCGGAGGAAAGCGAAAATTCGACAAGTGCGTGGAGTTATACACGTTGTAACGCGCCAGGGCCGGGGGGCGCGGCGGGGGAGAGTGGGGCCGTCGGGGGCGGGTAGGGTCGTCGTCGTAGGGGGAGGGAAGGGATGGAGGTCGGGGACGGATTTCGGGGCTTCTTGGGCCTCTGAAAACTCGTGGGGCGATTCCTGGGGGATAGATTCCGTTCGGGAGGGCCGCTGAGCGTACTACATGTATAAATTAATTCAAATATTTTTGTTGTAACACCTTCAAACGTATATTTTTTAAACTGCGAACTTACAAAAAAGAATTTGCATCATAAAATCGATTAATTTCAAATAACAAAATTTCAATAAATGCAATTTTCCATTCCGGAATAGTTCATATTTTAGACCACTTAGCATACACTTTACATTAGTTTAACTAAACTAAAACGACGGCAAGGCTAATGGGGGATGGGGTGGATGATCGCCCCCGTCATCCCCCGTGGATCCGCCAATAACTGCTGCTCTTCTTCTTCATTATTTGAAAAAGTATCTCTTCTTGTGAGAAAGGGTGCCGACGTCTGTCCTAGGCGGCCGCCTAGATCGCCTGGCCCTATATTTGCCCCTGCCCGTCACCATTATTATATCCGATTAAAGCACTTCTAATACGGTTTTTTACATCTGCTATTTCATTCAATCATTTTCTATAATATACTGCCGTGGTTTCGCCATGCCGTCTGCCCCTCTGTCTGTCTGTCTGTCGGTCGGTCTGTTCGCTGTTCTAGAGCCCAAACGCGTGCATAAAATCGAATCGTATCTCGTATTTGGGCAATATATCATCTTTTGCAGACCCCATTTTCAGAAAAGTGTCATTTCACAAAAATAAATGGTAGTTTATTCCTCACGATTTTTAGAAACATTTTATTTACTCAGAAATGGCTGGCTGGAGGGAATTTTATTAAAATCTATCCAATTGTAGATCCTGGTGTAACAAATAATACTGCCTAAGCCATATGACTCTTACAATCACTATATGGCTTCCAGTGACATTACAATCTACGCTAAGCGACCTTACCTAAGCACTATGACGTCACGCCTTCGCCGAGATCCACTCAAAATCTTACTACAGCATTACGGTTAAGCTAAATCGAATGATGTCTGACATTAGTGATGATAATATCACTCATTAAAGACATTCTGAAGGCATGAACGATATTTCGCAACAATTACGGGTACTTTATTTTCGATATTTTGAAACAAAATCTTACTATAGCCTTACGGTTAAACTAAATCGAATTGTATCTCATATTACTGGATAATGTCGTTCATAAAAGACATTCTGAAGAGATGAACTATATTGCCCAACAAATAAGTGTACTTTTTTGTAGGATATTTTCAAACAATTCGATTTACTCAAAAATGGCTACAAGGATTTCGATTACATCCACCTAATCGTACAGCCTTGTGTCACAAATAATAAATACTAACGGAGCCATATATCCCAAAAAATACTAGATATCGAACTGTGGCATTAAAATATACGCTAAACCATGCTTTACATTGATTTATGAGCGTTTTTCTTTTAAATGCCTACACAGTGGACCAAACGTATATACGTATATGAGAAAGTTTGTGCAATGTATATTGCGTCGTTTTTTTTTGATGAGTTGGCACGAAGGCCTTAAAAGAAAAATCTTCGATGAACGTTACAAGAAGCTGAATTTCTAAGCTGTAGAATTTAATAAACGATCTTTTATATCGAGGGAGATACTCATTTATTTTCTCTCTCTGTCTTTCCTGTTCAGGTGGAGGTCCTGAGCGTTTCTCCGGCGGGAGGCGAAGCTGATGCGGAGGAGGAGGTGGGCGGAGGGGGAGTGGGGGTGGCGGCAATAAACGCCGCCAACTCGAGCGCCGCGGAGAAGGGCGACGCGGGGGAAGGGGAGGGCGTGGAGGTTTCACAGCCTCCCGCACCGGCGTCCAGCGTTGCCGACTTATTGGAATATCTACTTGATCTGGTAGATCTGATAGAATGAGCCTACCATCTGGTGAGCAAATATTCCATCTAATGGTATATTAGAATTTCTGGCGATATCAATGAAAATTTGATAGATTTTCTAGTAGTTTTTAAAAGTTGCCCTTTTTCTACGCACCATAAAAAATTATATACAAATTTTCGTATATTTTTAAGCTATACGACTTTAATATCAAATAACCTGTAGTCAGGCCACCAGTGAGACTCAGAGAGGTCCGAGCCACATCCAGATTTTGAGGGCCCTCGCCGTAATAAAAATAAAAATTTTAGGCATTATGTAGCCCACTTTGGTGGTCGGGGTTCGCTGAAAGGTTACAGCGGATTACACTGGGGGTAGGAGCGTCAAGCTTGCACTATGTAGCACTCTTTCATAAAATCTTCTGACCTCCTATAGAAAAGATATGATCCGAAAATTATGTTGCTGACAGTGCTTTCCACCCAGACAAGAATGCAGAGCACATTGAAATGGCTTCCTAGAGAAATTCTTTTAAAAAGTTAGTGCGTTAAGTAAGAGGAGAGAGGGGGATCTGATTGAGGGATTATATCGTTCAGCCAAAACTGGGGAAGTTGTGCCACATAATTCTTGGATTTCCTGCAAATAATATAATCGCATTGTACATTTGTTTTTGACGTGTCCTTTTCTACATTCATTATTGATATTTCGATTGATAAAAATATGAATAAATACATTTACCTATAAGCTAATGAAATATTTCAATAATTTTTATTTATGAAATGCTTTTCTAGCTTTTGTTTATGCAAATTTATTAATTATCGATTAAAAATCAAATTGTGAGTTACATTCGATGTCACTTCATCTTTTCTGAAAGGAAGAAGAACAAGGGCCTCTCTTTTCGACAATGCCCCAGATAGTGCCTGTGCTTAATTCCGTCTCTGAACAACTGCCAAAATTTGAGGCCCCCTTAAGCTTAAGGCCAAATGCCCTCCCTCCCCCCCACCTTTTCATAGGGCCTGCCTATAGTTATTTTGCACCAGATAACCTTCCACGACCGGTATAGCTTATGTAACGGTGGCCATAAGAAATTTAGTTTAAATCACGTCTGTGTTTTTTATAACATTCCATTCTATATAAATACCAAATTAAGGTAATTAACAAATTGTTATAATATCAATTGTGAAATTTTTGTATTACATACATTACTCATGGCAAAATAGCTAAGTGAACCTCTATTCTACTCACGTATATCCATACTTAAGATAAATATCAGTAATGTAATTTTTGTATTGTTGTATTACGCTGTATCACAATGACAGTGTGTAATTACTCCGCTAATATTCATCCATAGATGGCCAAACCTCAATACATACAGAAACGTAGACTTGTTTGGTAAAACGATCCACAGATCAATTTATGGCCTGCATAGATCCTTTAATGGCCAGCTTTTTTCAGGAATAAGACTTTCTTGGCATATTTATCATGACCCCAAAAGATTATTCCATATGACAAATTAGAATGAATCTTTGCATAATATAAATATTTTAAAATTGTAATACTGACAATTTTGAATAATATATGTAGCATAAATTTTCCAGTTGATAATTTTTACTTTCTCCAATGACAGTGCTTGAATGAAAGTTGGCAACGCTGGTCACCAAGGCCCACGTGTCTCCCCGCCCCCAGCAGCTAACAAGTGGCTCTCATCACTATGATGGACGGTGGGGCTGCTTTTTTAACAGATTCTTTATTTAAGGAGCTGAATAAGGTAAAATTATCTATCAAATATATTAGAGAACAACATTACCATAATAATGAATCAAACATGTTGGCGAGTAAATCAGGATACGAAAAATAAACTCCAGAGGATTTTTATTCCCAGTGCAGCTCATTCATTAAGTTTAGTTGTGAATGCCTGGGCAAAAATGTAGTACAAAGTAATAGGTTGCTTTTCTGTTGGGAAGGAATTTTATAATTTCTTCACTGCTACTATAAAATCGTGGGAAATGGTGAAAAAGTACAATATGATTCTAAAATGACATTAAAATGCACTAACAAATAGTTCATTAAATTCATAACCCAACCTTTACGTAGGTCTGGGACCGTCTTCATAATATGGTGTTATTTTTTCATTGATTACAAATTTCACCAAAGACTCATACGCACACTAAATGAGGAAGTTAAGTAAATCAGCACTTGAGCAAAATAATATTTAATGGAACTGTAAAATAATTTTTTTATAATATGCATAGGTTTGCAGTTTAGTCCTTTTTGTTTCATTTAATTGTTTTCTTTTGAGAAACTTCATTTCATGGCTACATAATGGTTTTAACTCTTACCGTTCTTTTCTTATTCATGCTGGTGATGATTTTTGCATGCGTGCATGAGTATGTCAGAGAGTCATGCACTGCATATCTATCCTATATTAAATCTGCTTCTAACTTATGAGATATCATATAGGAGGACACTCTAGTTGGTAGCATGAACGAAGGCAGATGGCAACTGGTTGCGCAGAAGGCATGGAATGTCACTTGGTTTCCGTCACTCCTTCACTTGGCCATTCAGCATCAGTCTGTTACAGCAGCTTTTGGGTTGCTGTTTGTACATTTGCGGCATAATTTTCGTGTTTATTTACTTGTTTTACCATTGAGATTTAAACGGTGGTGTTCTAAAATGGAGAGCAAAGGAAGTAAACACAAAGTTTTGTACAAACAAGCAAGATAAATCATATATGAAACATATCGGTACTCAGGACCAGCGGAACTGTGTTGCAAAACAGGCAACTGCCTAGGGTGCCAAAGATTGAGAGGCAGCATGAAGAGTCAATGATTTGATTTCACAAAGCACTGTATATGTGTGTGTCTGTATTCTTTTCTTAAAGTAACGTATACTAATCAATCATCTTTGATTGATTCATTTTGTTTTATTTTTTACGCACATTTGTGTTGCATAAACCTTTATATTCAAAATTATTTCAATTCCTCTTCAATGCTGTGCACTACCCCAATCCTAAAAGTATAAGAAGAACTAGCGGTCTGAAGATGTTGACGTACCAACTAACATATGAGCCTAAAGTTATGATTTGCTTAATCTCTTGCTAAAAAATTATCATCTTAATGCACATTTTTACCACTGTTACTAACCATAAAGCTTTATAATGTGGAAAAAAATTGTTTTTAATAATTATGAAAAAATATTTAATAATAAAAACAAGCTTGAATTAATATTATATTTAAGTAATACCGGTGCTTATAGATATCATTGTGTGATTACTAATAAAAGTAATTTTCAACTGTTAGATTTTTAGTCACATTTATATGCCAAACTGTCAGTAGTACAAAAACGAGTTGGAGCATGAAGATGATTCAACACGTACAGCTGGTTACAATGTTGCCAGCTGTCAAGACCAAACAGCGAGCACTTGTGGCATATCAAGCATCAAGCATTGCTTTCTGAGCAAAAGCTTATGCAGGCTGCCGGTTTGGCAGCAATGTAACGTGTATTTCTCTCTCTCTCTCTCTCTCTCTGCGCAGTAATGTCGACTCACCTGCCTTCGTCGTGCTGTAAACTATATTAGGGGAATACTAATGTTTAGGCACTTTCAGATGAGCTGGAGACACGACGTTATTATGTGTTTAGGACCTTGTGCATAACAGCCTAGATAAATCGAAAACTTCATAAATGTCAAATAATGCAGCTGCTATAAAATTACATAGAAGTCTAAACAAATATTTAAGGTATATGTAATTCTGATTGTGCTACAAAATACAAGCATCATTCCCTTATCAAATACATCGTCAGCTGACGGGTCTGTAAATGTGGAAGTGTCATTGCATTGGAGCATTTTTATGTTCCGAATCTCCCAGCAGAACAGGAAAAACTATTTCTGATCAATTAATAGGAAATATTGCTTGATGAGATAAAAGGATGGAAAAAATCATTTTAATGGGTGGTGACTGACTTTCAAAATTTATTATCTCTTTATCCATTCATTTCAGTGAACTGTTTTCTCAGGATGCCAACAAAAGACAAGATATTAAGGGGATTAACTTAACTGTAAAAGTGAATGCCATAGCTATTTACAAGCCCTCATTATTCTACAGTAGAACAGTTTGAATGTGTAACGTTCCTTAATTTCCAGAGCAGATCTGTGATAAATGGATAAAAATGATGCTATCAAATAGTCAAGTAGTGGACTTGAAATTTCTTAATTATGAATGAAATGTGTGCGTGTATTTTTGGCTAATCAACCTCTTCTTGGATTATTATAGCCATAGCTCCTTCCACACTGAACACACTCACAGAGAAGCAGGGAATCCCAGTGAGGACTCCTCAAACCACACAAACAGGAGGTCGGATGACTTTGGAAAAAATTCTACTTTCGCAGGATTCAGGCCCGCTGTGTTTTCTTTGGGGAACCATATTTCAAGTACTTTACTACTATTTTTTAAAACGTTTATGTTATTTTGTAATAGCCTTTTGCCTGTGAATTAATATATAATAATAAATTTTTTATTGCAGGTTCAGGAGGTCTCAATTAATTTTATAACAAAAATTTCATTGTTGAGGAGCAACAGCTAAGATATTATGATGAATTCTGCTCAAATAGAAGGGTAAAGGGGTAATCCATCACTGAAATATTATACATTCAGGATGTACAGGGATGCTTGAACTCCAGGGAATTTCAATCTCATACCTGAATCAATAATGCTAAGACCACAGAGGCCAACACGTTGTGTTTCAACTGGATATCCAGGACAATTGCAAGTCAACTTTTGAGAACCTGCTCTAAATATGATTTCAAAGATTCTCCAAGCAGCCCAAGTGTTAGTGTTGCTGCGATGCTTGAACAAGTTTCGCTTAATTTACTTATATCTTTGTGTTAAAAACTTAAAATTGTGTTTCTGGTAGCATACATACCGTGCAGTCATTACCTAAGTTCTAGCCACCTGTGGTTCAGAAACATCTAGTGTGAAATGCCTCCATACTTAAGCTTACCTGGTCAGAGAGGTGGATTATATTTAATGTGACTGAAAGGCAGTGAAATGACCTCATACTGAAAAAATAAATAAATAAATAAAATATCCAATACCCTGTCTTTTATTCAATTTTCCTGTTTCTTGAATGCTGATATTTGCTTTACCTGCTTCACACTAAGATTTAAATAGAATTAAGGATTTTGTAGCTTTTAACTATTATAATAAACAAGCTGTATACATTATTTATCTTACGAAATTCTGCAAATTATTAAAAACTGGTTATGCAGGAGCATTTCGTCTTTTTAATATATATAATTGTCTTTAGCATTCAGTGGTTTTTTACTGTTCGGTTTTACAATTCTTTTCAGATCTGAATTATTTTGGAATTTGTAACAGTGTTGCCTTTCCAAAACTTAAAATATCTGTAGAATCGGAAACAAAAATCTGTAGAATTGTCTGTTAAAGGAATAATTATGCTCAAAATTCCATTTTATATATGTAAATTTAGGAAAAACTAAACACGGGTATTTTACTCGCTTTACTAAAGAAATAAATCAGTTTTTTATGATAATAATTATTTATTAATGGAAAAAGAAATACCTCTGTTAGGAATATTTAATGCAACTAGGTATGGCAATAAAACTAAATGGCTCAACCCTAAATGAAAAATATGTAGTCAATCGATAAAATATTTTTAAGAATACATATGATGAAAAAAGGTAAATGAAAAATATAAATTCCTCTAATCTACTACAACGTGATTTAGGACTAAACTTAACGATTATATTTCTCTCCTGCCTTGATTGCTCTCTTTAACAGTGACTTTCTTGCATTAAAATTATAACGATATGCATTCTTTATGAATTGTTTTGTTAATATTAAACCTGCATTAAGGAGCATTACTAAGACATAACTAAGAGTAAAGTGTTTACGGTAGTCGCAGGTAGGTGTTCTAGTGATGGCAACAAAAAAATAGTTTTCCAAATATCTCAAACAAAACATTATATGGAAAATGTTTCAAACATAGGTTATAGAAAATGAAATTTCCTATAACTTTTATTCCAATACATTTTTACATTCATCAAATATTAAAGCAAACATTTCAAAAAAATCTGATGTGGCCACCACATTACTTTCTCCATGACTAATATTTCTAAAAATTCCAAACAGGTTAAATGATAATGAATTTTTAAAGGAACTGCAAGAAATTTTAAAGGCTTTACAAAGAACACAAATAGATTGATACCATAGCCTTCTGATAGTGCATTTAGCCAGGAATCTCCAACAATTAATAAAATTAAAAGGAGCGTTATTAAGACGTAACTAGCATCAATTGTTAACAATAGTCGCCGGTAGGTGATGTGGTTGTGGCAGCTAAAAAATGTGGTTTTTAAAAATGATTCGAACAAATGTTGTAGAATATTCAATTTCTTGCAACATTTATAGACTCACACATATACCCATAGATATAAAATTTACAAAAATATGACAGTTTATATTTATCAAAGCTTTCACTTTGTTAAAACCTAATACAAATATGCATTTAATATTGAATTCACATACACATAACATTTAAAAGTTGAAAGTGATCAATTAAAATCTTTTTTAGCACTCGTAATCAGCGGCAAACATCTGCCTAGGCAAACTAGGCAGCTGCCTAGGGCCCCAACATTGGCGGGGGCCCCAACCAGGGGCCGAAATGGTACACATTGAGGACACAGGACAGGGAAAATAATATGTCAATTTGTCCGAACGAAATAGAAAATAATTGACCATAGTAAATTTTTTGACAAGTCAAGGGGCAACACTGTGTTTGTGTTCTTTGTTTGTTTTACATTGCACCTGACTTCATTCTATAACTCGTCACTACTTGTCAGTTCGCGTTAAAAGTGTGTGTTAGAAAGTTGTATCAATTTCAATTTTGCTGCTCAAAGATTTTATCTTCCACGCGAATTTGCTGAGGTTAGTTAAGGTTACGATACGAGTAGTGTTGGCAATGGAAGCTAAAGAATGTGATAGAATTTTCTAGTGTATAGTGTCTTAAGATATTATAGAATAATCCCGTAAGATAGAACATTCCGGAAATGATTAGTGAATGGTAGTACAGGAACATTCTCGAAGGTTCAGGATATTTCGATATTGTATGGGGGAAAAGGGTTATCATCACTGGAGCTATACATAAGCATCCTGGAAAAAGGCTTTTTGGAAATTTATCCAAACGTGGGAATAGCGCTCCGGATGCTGTTGTGTACACCAGGGTCAAACTGTTCGGCAGAACGGTCGTTTTCAGCGCTAAAGAGAGTAAAGAATTATTTAAGATCTACCACAGAAGAGAACAGGCTTAATTCACTCTCTGTGCTGTACATAGAGCCAGAAATAATGAAGTCTGTGGACTGTAGTGAGGTCATCCGTTCCTTTGCAGAGAAGAAATGTCATCGCGTGGCAATGTAATCTTGTAATTATATGTAAATGTAAAAATTATAATGTGTAAAAAAGAATAGTTGGTTCTTGCCTATTTCCTTTCTAAGTCTGCTTGTCTATTTTCTAAAGTCAAGGTACATTAAATAAATAAAAAATAAAAGTAAAGTTTGTTTTTTGCTAAATTAACAAAAAGGGGGCCCCAACTCTGTTAACTGCCTAGGGGCCCTGGGTCTCTATGTCCGGGCCTGCTTATAATATACCTAATCATGCTTATATTTCAAAGCCAAATAAAAACCTTAATTTTCCTTTTATATTCTTGGAGAGATCTGAACAAATAAATTGTAGCCTAGCCTCCCCATACTTGTAATAGGTGATTTAAAAGTGTAATTATTTCTATAATAACCTAGATGACATGGAACAAAAGAGCTTAATGAGTGAGCAGGGATTCTTAAATTTATAAGCGACAATAAATTAGGGCAATCAAATATATTATTAATTATTTTGTATAAAAATTTAGGTCTGTGTGGGACCCTCTACTAGAAAGTGTAGTTAAATTGAGAAGAGCTAGTATATCATCATAGGAAATATTGACCAGTGAAATTACCATTTTAAATGGCAATCGATCTCAGAAATTTCTGCTGGACTCGTTCCACCATGTGGGAGTCTATTTCATAATATGGGCTCAAATGACTGAACAATACTCTAGCAGCCTGCAGACAAGAGAAGTATACACAGCAGTGACAGCAAATAAATTAGTAAAATCAGTTGTATTCCTGCATATAAATCCAAGAGATTCCATTGCTGCATTTGAAATACAATACAAGCCCTCATAACTGACTTACGCTTAACCGACTCGCCGGATTAACTCACGTTTTACGCCCCTAGGTCTGAAAACGGAAATCCACAGTCAAGTGCGATATTTTACATAAAAACAACTAGTTAAAAACAGTTTAAACCATTCCTTTCATTACGCATCAATCTCACGAGTTGTCCCTTGTGCTAAAATGTTTCTCATTACATAGTAATCCAGTCTAGTATGCATCTGCTGTCCACAGTTGTCCACAGAGTCTGCTGTGGTCTGCTGTCAGGAAAAGGACCTAACCCTAAATCGAAAAATTGGTGGTGCGCAGAAATTTACTGCAAGTAATGGATGGCTTGGACATTGGAAAAAAACATCATGGTATCCATGTATTAATCATCACTGGAGAGAAGTTATCGTCTGATCAGCATGCTGCTCAAAAATTTTTGCAGGATTTAAGAGAGCTTATCGACCAAGATAAATATGTTGGAGGACAACTCTACAATATAGACGAAATGGGTCTAAATTGCAAGTGTTACCAACAAAAACAAAGGCAAAAAAGAATGAGCCTGCAGCATCAGGATACAAAAAATCCAAAGAAAGACTCATGTAGCTGCCTGCAGCAATGCAGCTGGAACTCACAAATTGCCACATTTATTGTTGGTAAATCAAAAAATCCCAGAGCTTTTAAAAGTATAAATCGTTTGTCTTTACCAGTTTACTACTGATCACAAAAATCAGCCTGAATGGATTCTGCATTAATCAGAGAATGGTTGTTCATGAGTTTGTATCTTCTGTAAGAAAACACTTGAAAAAACTGAACTTACCTGGAAAGGCCATTGTCATTCTGGATAATGCTCCTTCACCTCCCAATTGCAAGGAACTTAAAGAAAGGGACATAAAGGTCATATTTCTACCAGCGAATGTAACATCCTTAATTCAGCCTATGGATCAAGGGGTTTTAGAAAGCTTAAAAAGAAGATACAGGCGAAAATTTCTGAGTTCAGTTTTGAAAGAAATAGAAGATAAAAATATAGGTCTAATGGAAAGACATCAGCATCAAAGATGTTGTTTATAACTTAGCACTGGCTTGGAACAAAATCCCAAGTTCAACATTTACTAAATCTTGGAGATAACTTTGGCTTGAGGATGACATCGATGATAAAAATTCTGAACCGGAAGAAGGAAATGAATTAAGACTATTAAGTGTTGCAAGGCAAATTGAACTTTCTGAAGATTTACAGCAAGAAGACATAAAGCAATGGAGCCAAGGTGACTATTTGTTGGAGAAAGAAATATTGGAGGATGCAGAAATCATACAGGCCGTGATGGAAACAGAAGGATCAAAGTTTGAAGAGGAAGGAGAATTAAATACAGAGCCAAAAACACCTCATGCAGCAGCCAAAGATGCCCTAGATGTAGTTTTGCATCACATTGAACTAGAGTCTGATTCAACTGCTAACGAAGTGATGCTTATAAAAAATGGAGGGACTATGCAGTTAAACAGCACGTTACTTCATCTAAACAACTGAAAAAATTTTTCTTTCTTAAAATAAAGACTGTGTACGTGTACTTTTCTATTGGAAAATTTTTTATTTTTAAAATAAATGACTTATAACATAACATATGTATCTGTAGATTCTTAATATATTTCATGTATGTTAAAATAAATGCGTCCTTCCTCCACATTTGCAAGGTAACTGAAAACGCCCTGCCCTCCGAGTTTACATAATTCCTGCATGGGTGCAGCACCAAACAGACAATGGAAAGTTACACAGCCACTTTACCCGACATGGCCACTTTACCATGCCTTTCCCTAATTACTATTGGTCTTTACAAATGATTTACCCTCTGCTTCATGGACAGGAATCATGAAATTATCCTTCCAAACATCTGGAAATGGCCATTCTTAAGTGACTTATTAAAAAATATAGTAAGAGTATAAGTTAAATAGTTAGAGCAGTGCTTCAGCAAGAGAGGAGGCCCAGCGCTCGTATTTACATCAAGCATACTAAAGGCATTAAGAACACTTATTTGAAGAGCACCACAAGAGTGTAGATTAACTGTATGAGAATACTGGTATTGTGGTATTATGTTATTCGGAGTAGTATACACACTGGAAAGACGTTCATCAAAGAGATTAGCAGATTCCTGAAATGAACATAACTCCACAATCTACTTGTATTCGATGGAATGGAATCTTGAACAGAACTAATATAAGAGAGGTAACAGACTTTTGACAATGACTTCCATTGAGCATGAAGAGATGCAAAATAATTGTAATCTACACCAGATCTACTTATTTTAAGCTTCTTGTGGGCTATTTTCTTATCATATATTAATGAAATTAATTCTTTACTAAACCAGTTGGGTAAGTGGGATGATCCACTCTTGTGTGAAATTTCAGAAACATACAGATTAATGGTATTATTTACAATACCATAAAAATAACAAACAGCATCATCTAATTGTAATTCAGTCAATATAAACCAATCTATAGAGCTAAAGTAATCTATCATTGCAGAATAGTTTCCTTTCCTAAAGTTGAAAGATTCAAAATAAATATCTACACGTGGGGATACACCTACATGAAGTTCACACATAAGAGGAGGATGATAGGCATTACAAGGCAAAAGTCACATCAACATCATACACACTGTTCAATGAGCACTTTGTAATATCTGTTAAACACAAATCCAGAATCTCGCCATATTGGTTGGTAAATAAGTTTTTTGTACAAAATTCAGATATTGGCAGTGAGGTAAACTTCAGGAAAGAATGTTGACCAATTATTACCTGGCAAATTGAATCGCCAAACATAAGCGAATGGGCGTCTGTACACAAATATGCAAGACGCTTTATTCTTCACGATATTTTTGGTATATGCTTTGGTCAGGTTTGGGAGGAATGTAAACACATCATTAATTAGTTTAAGAGACAGACAAATGACTTTATTAGGGCGAAATTGAGTTCTGCCTGCGGATTAGCTGATCTCTCATTATTGGAAGGTGAGGTAATAGGCAGGGTCACCCTCCTATAGGTGCATGGTATTCTGGGACTGGGTAGGGAACTGGGAGAGACAATATCCCGAAGCACTTGAGTTCCATTTGCACCAGTCACCTGTTCAGGATCTACATCAGCTGCATAAGGCCACAGCAACTCTTTAGAATTGACCGACTGATGAACACTTGTGTCTAACTGAGAATGCATACCAAGCAGTTGATCAATGTGACGTTTCCATACAATACCAGACTCTAGTTTTACAAGATAAGATACAGGGCTTAACATTTTTAAAACTATTCCTTCCACCCATTTAGTTTTCCCTCTATAGTCTCTAATCAATACAGGCTGTCCTATAAATAATTGTCTAGTTTTACTGCCACCGGCATTGGTAGTTTGCTTAGCCTGCTTACTATGTACAGTCTCAGATAACAATGACCTAAATAACTCCAGCCTCGCTCTTAAATTCCTGTTAAGCATTAACTTAGCAGGGGATTCGTTAGTGGTCATATGTACACTACTCCTATAAGCCAATAGAAATCTACTTAACGCTAGTTCTGGGTTTTCTTTAGCAAGTACCGCATGCTTCAGCCATTTCTTAACAGTCTTTACTGAATTCTCCGCTTGGCCATTACTAGCGGGATGATATGAAGGTGTAAAGGTATGTTTAATACCATTTAACCTCAAAAACTGGTTAAACTCATAAGAAGTGAACGGTGGACCATTGTCTGACACACAATATTCCGGCAGTCCAAATCTAGCAAACATAGGTCTTAATTTAGAAATAGTTTGCTTGGCAGAAGTCGAGCTGACCTCTTCCACCTCTAACCATTTACTGTTTGCATCTACTATCACCAAATATAATTTTGAATTAAATGGTCCTAAAAAATCTACATGAATCCTTTGCCAAGGTCGTTCAGGATAATCCCAAACGTGAAAATAACTTTTTGTCGGATTTGGCCTTTCCATACGACACAATGAGAAACTATTAGCTAGGCACTCGATATCGTTATCCATCGACGGCCACCAAATGTATGATCGTGCCACCGATTTCATTTTCACAATGCCCAAATGGCCACAATGCAGTTCATCTAGAATAGATTTCCGCAAAACTTTAGGGACTACTACTCGGTATCCCCACATCAAAATGCCTTGCTCCACAGTTAGCTCATTTCGTCTTAAGGAATACGAACTTAATTCGCTGTCCCTATCATTTGGCCAACCGTACAACACATAGCCTAATATTGTACTTAACTATGAGTCCTTCCTTGTTTCCCTTTTTATGTCATTGAAATTCAATGGAATTTCACTTTCTTCCAAGCATTGCAAATAGGTACCCACATACCCTATCTGATCACATACTTCAGTAGCTTCTGTTACATTCAATGGTAGCCTAGATAGCCCATCTGCATTACCGTGATCTGCAGATTTAATGTAGTGGATATCAAAATCATGCCCTGATAAAAATAATGCATACCGCTGCAGCCGACTAGCTGCATATGCTGGCAACCCTTTATTCGGTCCAAAAATAGACAAAAGCGGTTTAATTCTGTAAGTAGAGTGAAATTTTGAGAAAACAAATATTGATGAAATTTCTTAAATACAATAGCTTTCTTGTCAATAACCGAATAACCTAATTCAGCTTTTGACAATGACCTCTAGGCATATGAAATTGGTTTTTCAGATCCATTTTTTTTAACTTGACTTAAAACAGCCTATACCATAAGCCGAACTGTCAGTAGCTAATTTCAGTGGTAACCCTGGATCATAATGTGTCAAAAACAGATTTGAAGCGCTATCGGAGGATGGTACGACGAATTCTGTGGCCGCATCCGCTCCCCCCGATTCGAGGGATGCCGCACCTAGGGGAGGTCGGGTTTGGAGTGGGGGAATCTTAGTGATAGGTAGCTCGAACGTCCGGCGTTTAGTGGCACCGTTGAGGGAAAGGGCCCCCCGGGAGGGAGATGAGCGGGTGTTCTCCTGGTGTATTCCAGGCGGAACAGTGCCACAGGTGACAAAGGCGGTTCGGGCGGCGGCAAGTGGCACGGGATGCTCCAAGCTTCGGATAGTGGCGCATGTAGGGACCAATGACGCAGAGGATCTGGGTTCTGAGGAGATATTGGATTCCTTCGGGGATCTGTGCTCTGAGGTTCACCGACTCGGACGGGTCATGGATATCGACATGCGCCTGTCCGTATGCAGCATGGTCCCGCGGACCGACCGGGGTTCGGCGGTTTGGAGCCGAGTGATCGGCTTGAATCGGAGACTGGAAGTTTTGCGAGAGCACGGGAGTAGATTTCGTGGAACTCGGGCCGGTTCTCGAATCGTGTAGGGTGCCCCTGAACCGATCGGGAGTTCACTATACTGCCGCGGCAGCCCAGAAGGTAGGTGGTAGAATCTACGAGCATTGTAGAGCTTTTTTAGATTTGGGAGTAGGCCAGTGCGTAGGTCAATCTCGGGGTCATCAAATAACTGCACTAATTATCAGAATAACTTCATTAACTCCGATAGTAGGTCAATACCTAGGTCGACGTTGGGACTCAATAAACTCTGCGCTAACAATAGCAATGATAACGTCGCTCTTAGAAGTCGCACCATCCATAACACAGAAAAAATTCAGAAGCGGCCCAAAAACGACTCATTAACAATTTTAAATATAAACTGCCGTAGTATCAGGAATAAGACAGCAGAATTTCAGAATTTATTAGAGGAAACTGAGGCAGATATAGTGATAGGCACAGAGAGCTGGCTAACTTCGGATATACACGACCGAGAAATTTTCCCCTTAAGATATAATATTCACAGACGAGATAGGGTAAATAGGAACGGAGGAGGAGTTTTTATAGCGGTGAAGGACACGCTTATCAGTTCGCCAATTGAGTTTACGGAAAACAGAATAGAAAGCATTTGGTGTACAATCAGCAGGGGAGGTTTAGGAAACATCCACGTATGTGCATGCTATAGGCCGCCAGGTGCAGACGCAGAAGAAATTTATGAGCTAGAGGCCCAAATCAACACAATACAGATGAAAAATAGCAAAAGTCTTACTGTAGTAGGGGGAGACTTCAATCTACCCTCGATAAATTGGCGCAGTAGCAGCTTCACACCACCCGGTAGAAATCGTGAGTCATGCGAAGCACTAATAGACATCTTCAATAAACATTCCCTTATTCAGGTAGTCAGAGAACCCACGAGAGAGGACAATATATTAGACTTAATAGCACTTAATATCCCTGAAGGAGTTTCTGAAGTAGTTATTGAAGAAGGAATCAGCGATCACCGAGTAGTCCGAGTTCTCTTGAACATAGCATTCGTAAGGTATCGCAAGCCTAAGCGAAAAGTGTACATATTTAAAAATGCTAACTTTGCGGACTTTAAAGAGAAACTTATTAAAGATTACGCAACTTTCAGCAAATTACCAAGCACGAAGAACGTTGAGGAGACTTGGAAAGCTTTCTTACCAGTAATTAGAACAGGTATAAATACGTACATACCAAGTAAATATATTACCGATAATGGGGAGCCTAGGTGGTATAATCGGCAGGTTAGAAGTGCTCTCAGGCGACAAAGAAAGCTTCACTCAAAACAAATGCGCCAAAAATAATATGTCACAGGAGGTAATAAATACAATTTCAAACAAGTACAGAAATTGTCGGACTTGGACTAAAAAGATTATGCGCAAGGCATTAATGAACTTTAAGAAAAAGATTCTCTGTGAACATCTAAACGAAAATCCCAAAATCTTTTGGTCTTATGTTAGAGAAGTTCAAGATCGACGCCCAACCGTAGCACCATTAAGAAACGACAAAGGAGAGGTAGTTTACGATAGCATTGATAAAGGAAACTTGTTAAACTCACTTTTTCAAAGCGTATTTACGACCGAAGTGGAGAAAAGGAAGGTCGATCCACCCGAACCAAGCGAAGAGAAGATGAACGATATACTTATATCAGCGAAAGGTATAGCAGAACAGCTCAAAATCATCAATGCAAATAAATCCCCGGGACCGGAAGAGATACCAGCTAGAGTATTAAAGGAATTAGCGTTAGAAATAGCACCTTATCTCGAAACAGTTTTCAGTAAGTCACTTAGTCATGGCGTTATACCTAAGGAATGGAAATTAGCGTTTATAACTCCGCTACATAAAGGCGGGAAAAAAGACGACCGAGAAAACTACAGGCCGATTTCGCTAACCTCAATATCTTGCAAGATTCTAGAGCACATCATCGTTAGTTCTGTGATGGACTTCTTAGATAGCCAGGACTTGCTCAGTAAATATCAGCACGGTTTTAGGAAGGCAAGATCTTGTGAAACTCAGCTCGCTCTGTTTGCATATGATATACTACGATTCGGTGATCGAAATACTCAGTTAGACGCGGTTTTTCTTGACTTCAAGAAGGCATTCGATAAAGTCCCTCATATTAAGTTATTGAAAAAATTACAAGCCTGTGGAATAAATCGAAAGATAATCGAGTGGATCAGGGACTTTCTCAATGATCGGGAACAAATGGTAGTCATAGATGGATTTAAATCAGATTCGGTCAGCGTGTCCTCCGGCGTTCCACAGGGAAGTGTCATCGGTCCCCTATTATTCCTTATATACATAAATGACTTAGATAATGTTATTACAAGTAAAATCAAGTTATTCGCGGATGCTACGGTAGTTTACAGAGAGATTAACAGTCCTGCTGATCAAGCATTACTTTCTAACGACCTACACGCAATTCTCGAGTGGTGCAAAGGGTGGCAATTAGAGCTGAACTTAGGTAAGTGTTCCGTCATGAGATTCTGGAGAAACAAAGAAATTGAGGCGATGAATTACAGTATAGGAGGCGTACATCTAAAATTAGCCGAATCCGTCAAATACTTAGGTGTCATTTTAACAAGTAACCTCTCGTGGGACACACACATACGAAATATATCCGGGAAAGCTACGCAGAAACTAGGATTCATCAAACGGATAGTAGGTAAAAGCGAAGAAAAAGTCAAAGAGACATGTTACTTTTCTTTAGTTAGACCGCTGCTTGAGTATGCGTCGAGCATATGGGATCCGTACGAGAAAGGATTAATCGCCGAGTTAGAGAAAGTGCAGCGAAAAGCTGCTAGATTCGTCAAAAATTGTTATGATAGAAATAAAAGCGTTACAGGCTTGATACAGGACTTAGGATGGGAATCACTAGCTGAGCGCCGATCACGTGCTAGGTTAAAACTTCTTGAAAGATTTAGAAAGAGTACTTTCTCCAGCGACGTCAAAGAAATAATAAGAACTCCCACCTATATCGGTAGAATGGACCATCCTCGTAAAATAAGAGCGATAGCCTGTAGGACAGAGAGATACAAAGGCTCATTTTTCCCTAGAACGATAGCTGAGCAGAATAAAACTTGCGATCAAAAGTAACCTCGCGTAGGGGCGTAAACCAAGGCCTAATTTTGGAGTTTTCCCCTTGGTGTTAATACACCCCCTGCCACACACCCTTGCGGTGGCTTGCAGGGTAAACTGTAGATGTAGATAATGTGCTAAAATTGGTGCTGACACTAGTTTTCTCTTAACTAGCTCAAACGATTTAACACAAGCATCATTCCATTCAAAATTAGTATCCTTCCTTAACAATCGGTACATAGGACTTAAAACAGTGGACAGATTGGGGACAAACTTAGAATAATAATTCACTAATCCTAAAAATCCTTTCAGTTGAGAGACGTTTTTAGGAGTAGGCGCATTTAGAACTGCTTCTACTTTACTGGGTGAGGTATGTAACCCTTCTTTACAAATTACAAACCCTAAATACTCAATGCACTTCGAAAACAATTGACACTTACTCCTACTGACGGTTAAGCCATTTTCACTCAGTCTCTTACAAACACTTTTAAGTCTAGACAAGTGCTCATTTTGGTCTTCCCCTGTGATTAAAATGTCATCGAGGAAACATACTACACCTGGTATACTCGATAAGACTTGCTCCATAATTCTTTGAAATAAACCAGGGGCAGAAGAAATTCCATATGGAACTCTATTATATACAAAAATACCCTTGTGCGTACTTATGGTACAGTATCTTTTAGAATCATCGTCTAATTTAACCTGGGTGTATGCTTGAGAGAGATCGATTTTAGAAAAGGTCTCGCCCCTCTGTAAAGAAGAGAACAATTCCTCTATCCGGGGAATGGGATGGCGATCAACTTCCAAATGGGGATTCAAGGTAACTTTAAAATCCCCACAAATTCTGATTTCACCATTCTTTTTAAGCACGGGCAAAATGGGTGTACCCCAGTCACTACTGGTAACTGGCGTTAAAATTTCATTTTTCACCAATCGATCTAACTCGTGCTCCACCTTCGTTTTAAGTGAGTAAGGAATAGCTCGAGGTTTGTGGTACTTAGGAGTGGCATCCTCCCTCACTTTTAACTTTACCGGTTCTCCCTTATAACAACCCAATTCCTCTGTAAATACTCCCGGAAACTCTGTACACAATTCCTCCAAAATCTTCGAATCGTTACAGCTAAATTTATTCAAACTATTTAAAATATCTGCTACTTCAACACTTCCTGCACCATCACTAACAAAAATTTCCAATTGGAGTGCTTTCATCCAATCGCGTCCCATGATAGGATTAGCTCCATTTTTAATAACATATAAATCAAGGTTTCTAAACTTCCCTTTGTACTCCACATCAACGCTTAATTTACTCACAGGAATAATTTGCTCCTTTGTATACGAATTTAAGGCTAGAGTCGTGGGTTGCAACAAAATATGCTTAAACTTAGCGTTATAACAATTTTTGGAGATACAGGAAACACAAGCTCCACTATCAATCTCAAAACAAAGCATACTATTTCCCACTTTTAGGTTAATAGTTATGGGCTTGGCTTTAATCCGATTCACAGAATTGTTTTCACAGCCTCGTATCACAAACAATTGGGAACAATCATATGCATCATCATTATCTTTTACCTCCTTCGAAACAAAGTGTTGGCTGCTTACATTAGGATGGGAATTTATCCCTTTTGGAATCTTAGCCTTATTCCGACTGTGAACCTCCCCCGTGGAATCATTGGAAGAAGGCTTACACTTACACACTTTCTCCAGATGCCCTTTCTTCTTACAATTATACCCTCTGAAACGACACACGTTGGCGAAGTGCCCAACTCTCCCACAACAGTGACACTGCACCCTTGGCACACATGGATTTTTCACTTGACACTCTCTCCTCCCTTTTCCGTCTGGAGACTTGTTGTCTGGTGTTCTGCGAAGAAATCCTTTTTAGTCGTAAAGATCCAGCGGTGTGGTGGTAGGTCAGGGAAGTGGCATCCTTGTCAGCTGCTTCTAGGGCCGTGGTGATGCTCACAGCTCTCTCGTAAGTGAGTTCCATCTCGCTCAGCAGACGTTTCTTGATCGCTTCGTTGCGCAATCCGCTTACCAAGCGGTCCCTCAAATAGTCCGACAGCTTGTCCTTAAACTCGCAATGAGTAGATAGCTTTTTTAACTGCACGACATATTCGGCTACCGTTTCATGCTCCTGCTGCTGGCGTAAGCTAAATTTATATCTTTCAGCTATGAAAGAAGGCTTAGGATTCAAATGTTCCTGAACTATTTTTACAATTTCACTATAAGACTTTGCGTTCGGCTTTTGTGGAGTGCACAAATCTTTGAGTAGATTGTAGGTTTTAACACCCATTACTGTCAATAGTGTACTCACTTTTTTCTCGCTCTTAATTTCATTACATTCCACGAATAGCTCGAAGCGTTCAATATAAGAGGACCAGGATTCCTCTGCGCTATCGAAATTCCTCACCGATCCAATTAGCGCCATTTGAATGAGTAACGCACCTTCCTACGTTACGTAATATTTAATTACTCCGCCTTCCAGGACTAATTACAATATCTCCAATTATCCTCGTCGCCAATTTGGCATGTCGCCGAGTATACATGCCAGTAAAAGGAACAGGAGGTGGAAATAACTACAACCAACTCATAGTAACCGACGGTAGAGCGAACATGACAGGGCCGGGGCTAGGAACGACTGACTCAGAGCCGATTGGGGAATGCCTCGGGACAGGGCAGGTGACGTAGGGGGGGTATGACATAAGGTGGCTCCACCATCGGAATTTATTGCCACTTAATGAATACATTACAAAACCGAACAGTATTTATTACATTGCCTAAATGTATTACTCAAAGTACTTCTTTGGGACTATTCAATGTAAATATTCAGTTCACAAATAGTTATATTTCTAAAAGGAAATTTGTGAAAAATACTTTTTTACAATTTATTCAATTGATTTAGAGTGAACTTCTTAGAGATATTTTAGCATTTTGCCTGTGAATTTGGTAGAAACCGTAACATAAGCTACCTACCGAATTCTTCGATATATTCTCGCAGATAGTATAGTGAAGTCGGTGGACAATGATTGATTTTGAAACTATTTTCCTGGTTACAAAATGTTATGGTTGTACATCATGAATGAAAATTTATCATAACAATGGTTGGATGACAAAACTTACAAATTACTTATAAGTTCTACATAGGTAATAGTAAAACAAATAATAAATATAAAATTATAAAGTTAACAACAAAACATTAGTTCTCATGTTACAAGATTGAGAATGTAAATCAAAATTATTTGCTGAATTTGAATTTATATTTTTTGTTGAATTTAGTTGCTTCTGACAGTTTCATTATTTTACCATATATTTTTCTTAAAAATCGACGTCCATTTTTCCAAAAAATCGACGACGAATATCGACGTTTATTTTACTAGGCTTGGAAGTTTTAGATGTTAAATATTTCTTACAAAGCGATCATTAATATAGTTTATTTTTCCTAAAAATCGATGACGAACATAATTTTTATACATTATATTATGCCTTTTAGTTTTCTTCGTTTATATTTCTTAAAAAGCAATCACTAATATCGGCGTTTATTTTAATACATTTGATCAATTTTTATCTAGAAAAGTTTTATAAATTTAATTCCTTCTAATTAAATTTAACTAAAATTATATAAATACAAATGACACTCTTGAATGCTGGTTTGTTTATCTATATTTTGGTGAATGTGTTATTTGCTTCGACCACCAACCTGGGGCAGTTAATTTTTCGCAGTAAATCAGAAAATATATTTTACTTGTTAACCGCGCCCCTTGTTCACGAAGTCGTGATCATCCGTGAAAAATTAATGCGACGTAAAAATAATGTACAACATAATGTATGAATGGAAATTTTGTAAAAAATAATCTTACCGTTGAGTGAAAAACGTTTATGAATGCAGAAAAAAGCGTATACGGAACGATACTCCTTCGACAGCAATGCAAAAGAAACTTTGCACTGGAGACTCTCTCTCTCTCTCTCTCGGAGGATGGATTATATAAATTTTATGACATAGTGCTTTTGAAAATGGCATAAGGCATAAGGACTTCTGACGATAGTTACTCATTTTTCATTTCGGGAAAACGTTTATTTCCGCCTCTAGGAGGAGGTCGGCTGATCATGTAGCAAAGAAGACAATAGAAGTCCCCCATCTTTATGGTAAATAGAGTCCAAAGCGCGTAGAAAATATCGGATCTGGTCGAGGGTAAAGACAGACAGACAAACGACTTTATTAGACAGAGCGCAATAAACTGACCATATTGTTTTGTCCCTTACCTTTGACTTTGGATCCCTGGGCAGCTCAGTATGTGTCCTTAGACAATGACATAAGCGACATTAGAAAGCAAAGTGTAGTAAATTCCGAGTGTTGTGTGGCCGTTTGCTGACTTTCTATTTCGTTTTGGATGTTTTATGGTGAAATATATTAAGTTTGAGTGTGGAAAACCAAATTTAAAATCATGATGAATAATTTCGTAGAAAATGTAATTGTGAAAAATCGACTCTTATCGACGACAAATCATTATCGTCGAATTTTAAAATTCGACGTTTATCGACATATATCGACTCAAATCGAATTCTACCAACTCTATATATCAGGCAGATAAAGTTTATTTTTCAACTATGGCCATCATTAATCAACCGAAATCCTAATGCGGCCCTTCTATAACATCCTTCGCTTTAATGCGGACCTGATGCTTCTTCGAGTTTGGCATGCCTGCTATATACAGGCCTATCAAGGGTTAAATGTAAGAATGGACCTTCTGGTCTAAATTTCGCCCGAATAAAGACGATTATCTATCTATCTATCTATCAAGAACTGTATGCACCACCGGCGGCATAAGATCCAGGGGCATGCACGCGCAAATTCCATTTTCAATAATAATCAAAATGCTTAGATTTTTGAAAGGTGATTCGTCCATATCAAAGTGTTTTTTAAAATATACTCCTCTCTTATAAAATTCATTGAATTCTTGTTTTAATTTTTTACCTGTAAATCAGGTAGAAGTTTGAAAGCAACCTTAGCCTTAAAACTGTTTATTTGTTTGTATGAAATTTCGGGCTAATGAACCACTTGGATTATTATAGCCATTACTCCTTCCACAATGAACACACACAAGGGAGGAGAGAAACCCGGTGCCGGCATTAGCCTACTCTTTACAAAGAGCACCAAGGGGGCAAACTGCTTAACGTCCACTCTGAAGGACGGAATGCTGACTTGAGTGGTCTCCTCAAATCACACATAAGTAGGGGACAGGACGATCCCAGGTTGAAAAAACCTAACACTGGATTCGAACCTGGGACCGCTGCATGGAAGGTCAATGCTCTAGCCACTCTGCAATCCCCACCCTTTAAACTGTAAAATATGTCCTTATATCTCTGTTCGGTAATTTATCCCCATGTTGCCATGTAACATAGGAGAAGTAATCAATATCAAAATCCAATATCAAACCTTTCTCATGAATGATATCAGCCATATGGCGCAGAAATTGGAAATGTCTCTGCCACAGATATTTCATCATCCACAGGTTTCATTTCTCTATTAAGTGCATAATTTCTACAATAGCTTTGTCACAATTATTTTCACCTTGACTCAGGAAATAAAATTTTTTGAAAGACCATTTTTCTACAAGCCCACTGACAGCTGTATAAAGACCATCTTATCAGTACATGATGATATATAATTCAACTTACAAAAGCTTTCCTTTGATTACACATTTTTTTAGACAAAAACTATCCGTTATAAATATTTATTGTTAAACTATTACATCCCAATATAAAACATTTGAAGCGTATTTAGCAGCATTAATAAATACATGACAATTACTGTTCGCATTATGTGAATATATGCTAAACTAAATTGAATACAAATGTTTCGTAAAAAATACCGAACATACTGCGTTCGGGTAAGCATTGGTAGCGAACACCGAACAATTTTTCCAATTACAGAACTGTTTGGGTGAAAACCGAACAGGTGGCAACCTTGCCTTAAAAGACCTACTATAGTGAGATCAGAGCTCATATTAGACGTGCTGGAAAGCAAGCTACTCAGTTCGAAATTGCAGAACTTTTCAGAGGAGCCTATCTTAAAGTACAAACAGTGTGATTGCTGTGAAGGGGTTTGAAGCTACAGGAATCTACCCTCCCAACAGAAATGTCTTCGAGGAGAGCAATTTCATAGCGACTGAGGCCCAATGCAAGATATCAGAAGAGAATGCTCTATGTCCCGCTATTGCATTTGTGAGCCATGAAAAAATTTCCCCCGTTCCTTGTATTGTGAGGAATAAAGGGCCACAATATAGGAAAAGTGCCTGGAAAGGCTGCTTTGATAATGGCATTGCCCTACAAAGCATCATTGGAAGAGAGGCCAGCTTCCAACATGTCTCAGCCGAAGAAATCAAGAGGAAAAGGCACCAGAGCAGTCAAAAATGTCTTTCCAATGATTTTCAAGCATCTTGTAGTGGCTTGAAACCAAAATATAAAAAAATAAGAACATGAAGAAGAAACATCCGAATCAGGAATGAGTGTGAGGAATGACGTATCTTCGGAAGATTTTGACTTTGAGGGTCTGATACCACCAAGCAGCGAAGATGCACATTGCTTGTTTTGCAACAAAAAGTTTTTGGGAGATGTAAAAGGTGAAAAGTGGGTGCAATGTGTTGCTTGTCAAGGATGGTGCCATGAGGCAAGCAGTGGGACCGAGAACGTTTGCGACTTTTGCAAGTAAATAATTAATTGCAAATACATGTTAAGAGTATTCCATATTAGGAACCTATTGTTGTTCACATTCAAAAAGGCATTTTCTTATTTATTCTAGGGACTTGATTAGCTATTTTTAAAAATTGTATCATTAGGAGCAATAGATTTGAAGTATATTCAAGTACTCATAAGTATCTTAATTGTAACAAATAAAAATATATCAATCAAAAAGAAAATGATATTCCATAATTGGCTACTTTCCGCTACTCTGATGTTAGTATGAGTTGGCTATTCAAATATGTATTTGGCAAATTAGTAAGACTTTTTTACAAACTTTTCCGAATAAAAAGCATTTAGAAGGTTGAATAACATGTTAATATTAATATATCTTGTATTATTTAAGACTCAATCCTTTGACCTGCATTATTTACTTCAAACAAAAAAGACTTCAAGACGCAGGTTTTGTGTTTTCAGAATGTCTTTAGTAGGGGTTCGTGGCAAACAAAAATCTTTAGTAAGGGGTTCGCGATGTCAAAAAGGTTGGGAACCACTGAATTACATGAACAGAAGCCTCTTTATCTTTAAGCACTGGGACATTGTATGAAAAAGCATGGAACTTAAAAATACAGCATAGTATAGTACATATATGGCAGAGCATGGCATACACCCATAAATAACTCTTAAAATTACACTTATAAAAACTTGATGCATAAAATTAAAAACTAATTATAATTATATATATGTATAATTATAATTATCAAGATCTACCACTTCCATATAAGTTGTTGAATGTGTTGGCGAAAGGAGTGATTATCCTGAGGCCTTAGTGGAATCATCATATACTTCTTTAAATAAGTTGTGTATATATATGCTTGCCTAAAAGATGTCTGCCTTCTGTTAAGGATTTAGGCAGAATTTCTCCTGAAATGCTGATGACTACCTCTCATAGCGACCCCCCACTACAGATGCCGAAATACTACATGTTGCAATCGCCAGAGATATCATACTCGAGAAGATGCTTCTTTCTCCCAGATTGTTGCATAAATTTGCGATCGACTTTGCAGATTTTGGATAAACTAAGCACTAGTGCAGGTTAGTGGAATGAAGACTGTATTGTGATTATGAAAAATATACCAGGTTAATAGAACTTTCCAGGTAGTAAAGTGCTGGATAATGGAGCTTCTGCTGTATCTCTATTTTTATAGTGAGCAGTTCATTACCGGATCCAGAACAAAATGTCCCCAGACATAATGTCCTGGGACAAACTGCCCCCAGACAAAATGTCCCCACACACTGGAATAAATGTCAATTATTCCCTTTCACATCAATGTTGATATACTATTCAAAATGAGTCAAATGTTTAATTATAATGCCTTTAACAATTTTCAGTATTTATTTAGTTCTGAAAAGGTGCGGAGGAGATACAAAACCCAACTATATTCGAATCCATGATGCTAATATAAACGTAGATCATTCTAAAATTTAAAGGATGAGCGTCCAATTAAATCTGAAAGGTATGATTGAAGCTGGAATTACCGTTCTTGTTTTGTGTGTTTGTATATATATATATATATATATATATATATATATATATATATATATATATATGTACTCCCATTTAAATCCATATAGCATCACGGAACCACATTCATCATTATTTATTTAGATATTTAAACAACATAGTTGATTCATAAAATAAAGGACAATAATTTTCATCAGCTCTGCAAAAACCAGATGGAATAACTGGAGGAAATCTATTTAATAGGGAGCATACCAGAATGTAAAGTGAACTGAGAACCGCGATTGAAAGCGTCTCGAGATGACTTCCAAGATACTGAGATCCGTGCATAAGGGTAAAGAAAAAATAATCATAATAAATTCTTCTAAATACTAGAGATTAAAAATGCAAATTTTTGTATTTTCCGAAGAAGAAGAAATAGTTATAACATTTTTTCATATTAATATTCATATTTTTTAATTTTGGTGTGCCCCCTCCAAATATTTTTCCAGTCATCCTAGCCCCCCCTACAGCACAAGCTGGCTCCTCCAAAGTCCATGTCCATGCTGAGTTCGGTCAGGTAAACTCACATGGACTCGCGTTGCACTTCTAAAAAAGAAATAGCAATTCCCCTCCCCCATCAAATCATTCGCCATCCACTGGTTTAGAGAATATTAAATCAACAAACTGAAAATCATGGTGCGTGTAGGCAAATCTTTAGTAAACATAATTAAGTGACATGCTGCTATATTCTCAAAGCATTACTTGGATATTTCTTGAGGCAAGAAAATGAATCTCTAGTTACACAAAACACAGGATTCTGTAAATTTTAACTATTAATAATTTAAATTAAGATTATAAAACCTAGATTCTTTATATACAGTAAAACCTCAATTATCCGACCTATATGGGGTGAAGGACCATCGGATAATTTGTAAATAATGGAAACAATGCTCATTTAGGAACATTATTTATTTAAGTATTTCACACACAGACCATTTTACACTGAAATTGAAAATAAAAATAATACAGTAAAATATTAATAACAAAAATATTAAAATTAAATTATCAGTGGACTCCCAGGTGAATCAACTGTCAGTAGGGTTCCCACTTCAAACACCACCATTTCTTGCAAGTTTACGACAATAGATTGCAGACATTACATAACCATTGATATTATATAGGTCAACTTCTTCAAATTTCAACCAATGTTCACAAATGCAAATAACATCAAACTTACAAGAATCATTATAAACTTCAAGTTCATACGGTTTATTTTATATGCATTGGATATTTAAATGAAATACACTGATGCTTGAGTTGAAATTTGGCACAGTTATATTACCTGAGGACCTTGCATCACCTTGGCCTAGTCAATAGTGCTTTGGTTTTCTAATTCCATCTTTTCCCTGAGTAGTGAAACCAGAGTTGAGAAAAGTTCCTCCTGTTGGTACTGTCATTACTGTGGGTCCGCTAACTTTGGCAATATCACTTCCAGAGTGAATAACAGGGGCAGCACATTCACAAAGTTGATCAGACGTATCGTCCGTAGCAAGTTTAGCAAATTTTTTTCGTGGAAATTGAAAACGATTTACAGAGATATATTGAGACCAGAACGATGGGTCAATAAGTTTTTCGTAGTAACTATCCTTTATAGATACTTGAAATGAGGCGTAGTCACCCCTAGGAGTGAGTTCCTCTATTTCGAAATCGGTATCCACGTTTTTCTTCAGATATTTCTCGAGATCTTGTGTTGTGGTGCCTTTTTGTAGATACCAAATATGCAAATGAGCCCGCACTGGGACACCAGCAATAGGAGATTCCCTTATATCGGCCATGCCAACTACCACTTTACCATGACGATGCTTATGGGAAACAACTTTCAAAACATCATCTGTAATATCCAGACACTTGTTTAAAGTAGTATTCACTGATTCAACATGGTCTTGGTTTACACTACCGGTCCCACTCGCATAGGACCTCAGTTCAATCAAATTTGTGTTGACGGGTGATATCCTTGTATCTGCGACTGGCAACTTACATTTGGTAGAATCCTTGAAAAATTCAGTTGGAGACGGCGGCATCCTAGCAGATGCAGTTTGAGGACTTCCAGCAGATTTGGACAACACTTCAGATTCCCCATCATATGTTGTGAAGTTCAAGCTTTTCAATTTGAAGAATATGTCGCAGGATCCGATCGACGTTCCCGCTGCCACGAGGCTCATGATGCAAGCACAAGACACATTGCCAAAAAACAGATCTGCAACCCTTAACCAATTCAATCTCGGACTTATTCAGACCTGAGCAACTTTCGTGAACGTTATAGGCACAAATACCGCATTTAAGATAGGAAGAACCTTCAATAATGGACTTTTTGCAGGAGCAACATGAAAGAGGATCGTAGCCCGCCACCATATTGTAACTTTGAATGAAGGAAATAAACCTTACACCTTGAAAAATCGAAAATCCCATGTAAACTTATGGGAAAATATAATTGTCTCCCGGAGTTGAATCCGGGGTTTTTTCCAGGATGTTTGATTTTTCTAGAGACCACCTCATGGGGGTTTATTGTGAAAGTTTCAGCTCTTAATTCCATTGGGAAATGTCCAAAAATATCAGGACAGATAGACAGACACTTGAGAATTATTATATAAGGATATTTTATGGCAGCCCCATGGTGCCTTAGAACAACTTTGGAATCCAAATTAAACTTCTGATGTCATATTTGAATAATAGACCCTTGAAAATGCTGGTTTCACTACGATCGTGGCATCATCAGGTGATGATGCTACGATCGTAGTGAAACCAGTCGTGTTATATTAAAAGTTGTGAAAACTAGAAAGTTATCCTTTCATTATTAGTATATGTTTACTTTGGGCACTCGAGCTCCAAACATTTTGAGGCCAATCAAGTTCTCAATACAATTTCTATGCTTTCTGTCCTAAACAACCTACACTACTAATTTTTTTAACCCAAAAATTCCTTCATACTAAAAAAATTGTTTGGAATATGTAAAAATGCATACTATTGACTAACCTCTTCAATCCAGCAATAATGCAGAATATTTACAAAAGACAGAAGAAACATTTTCAAGAAAGGTTTGTATCAATTCTATCACAGAAAATAATTGAAATTTTGCAGCTTACAGAAAATAATAAGTGATTTAGATTTTTTTCTCTTGCATAATAAGAACTTACAATTCAATAAAACAAATTCTTTTATTAATCACTTGCACAATATATCATGTAAAAACAAAACCACGAATAACACAAACCAGGCGGCAATTTTTCCATCAGCATGTCAAATGTTAATAAGATCATTATACAGTAATGTCGGGGCTTCCTGCAATGTTAGAAATGTACTTCACGTAACACTTTTAAAATTTAGAGGCTATTTATTACAAGGCTTTACTGCTTGATTTAATTTTTATAAAATTTCATAAGTTGCAATAATTGCGATAAATTTCAATACTCTCTGAATAAAAACAATGCATGAAATACTTCAAAAAATGTGTTAATGAAAAATAAATATGTTGTTTATTATCACATTCATGAATTTTGCTGGAATCAAATTAACTGGCAAAAACCAAGAGCAATTAATGTGCGTTTAATGGGAGTTACAATAACATATTCCACTTGGAAAGGCTTAACTTTGTGGAAAGATTCCATAATGTAAATAAAAAGAATTTTGTAAATTTCCGCAAGTCTAGTCTAGTGGGAATTTACAAAAATTTTTTATTTACATTTTTAAAGATAATGGAGAGAGAACTTTATTTTAAATTACAATTCCAAGTAACTATGCAATATATAATCATTAAATTTATCCTTTTGAAACTTAAACCACAAATTAAATATTTTTTACATTGTTTAAATAATATATTTTACTGGACACATTAAGAAATGTTCTACAAATAATAAAATCTCAATATAAAAAGCACTGTAAAAAATCATAAAATTTTGTTATAGTGGCACTAAAATTGTAGATTCCTCCCATGAAAAATTATTGTACACATATAGGCATTAACACCGACAAGAATTTGAGAAAATTATATCAATCACTACTATTATACCTAACATACACTTTTGCACGGAAGTGCAGCCAACTAAAATGTTAAAAACCATTCAACTTACATCTAGCCAGCAATAACATACACCAGCTGCCAAAATACATTACAAAAGTTAATGTTCCATTCTAAAATATCCCTTATCAAAATCTGCCTGAGAACAATCCAATGCTTAAATTTACAATACCACAAAATGAAGACAGCTTGAGCTTATGATAACATTTTCCATAATAATGGACCACAGGGAGTTTGAAGGGAATAACAAAATTAACACTATTGTGATAAATAACAGGATCTTGTAAATCTGTGTAAAGGATTTCAAGAGCAATGATATAAAAACTTACATTGCTCTTGATTATCTCATATGATCTCTGAAAATTCACTTTGAAAATTTTCAATAATATAATCATTATATCAATGAAGAACCTTGGCAAGAAAGAAAGATTATTGTGACAGGAAGATAACTTCTCCACTTGGCAAGATAATTTTAAAACTCTTGAATCTACTGGGTTAATGGTATAAAAGAAAATAATTTCTCTACTTGGCAAGATACTTTTTAAAAACCCGAGTCTACTAGACCTAACTAAATAGATCAATGATAAAAAAGGTGCTAGGACTTGCATGAAACATCACAAAATGACAGAGGAGAACATCCTTAAACCCATCAGGTAGGACACAGAATTAAGCATCCCCATAGTATCAGCAAATGGTAAAAACAATAAGTTTAATAAAAAATCTTTTGCCAACACCTATACATTTCCAAATTTCATGAGATTCATTGCTTACAAGTCATCATATACATCATTTTTTTAGAATCAAAGCAGTTTAGGAGGCAAATATTTTGCACAACATATATCTTACTTTTATCTGGTTATGCATGTTATGTCACGGAAAATTTTTATGACAAACCATTCATTTATGAATACAGCTTTCTTTTCTACAGGACAGCCCTTTCAAATGACATTATATATGTACTTAAGCCCATAGAATTTTAACTGTGATAGGTTTTAGCTGATGACAAATTGTACTTTCAATGTAAGCATGTCTACAAAACTATGAATTTATCATATAACAGTTCATTTAAAGTAATTATAACAAGTATTGCACTTGATCATGATGTTGATCAGTTTGTAATGACTGACACTCTACTTCACAAAATTGAAGCATAAAAAGCTTAAAATATTTCCTCACCAATAAAATAGAGCATATATTTATCTTAAGATAGTTTGTGCATCTTTACATAGATCTACGTGGCTAGATCATGCTTCAAGCATTATGAAATATACATATATATATATATATATATAAAAATAGACATTTTAATAGCTCGAAGGAGCAAAACTACTTTCTGGAGAGTAGTGTCTGTAATTGCTCCAAAGAGATGCTTGTAGGACTTCAGAATTTAATAGGCCTAACATGATAGTTAATTAACAACAAGCAAATATCCATAACAATTGGCACTGGATTTTATTTCTACAGGGCATCATAAAAATCATGATGCAACAGTCTATATATGATTCGTATTTAGTATTGGAACACTTCAATTAGTTTACTCTATGCAAGGAATCTTACTACTGCACATTGATGGCACATCATTCACAAAAAATATATGCTAACAAGTCACAAACAATCATACGCATGTGATAAAAAACAAGTGACACAATTAAAGAAAATTACAAGGATAAAGCTTCAAACATGACAACAAAAAAATAACTACTACACCAGGTAAATATTTTAAATTATATACTGATTGTTAAATATAATTTTTATATAATGTAACTCTTAACAAATGAAAGACTCCTTGCTATCTTAATTTCAGCATCTTATTGTGGTCTTTTTGCCATTTTAGCAGTAGTACATCACTCTCTGGTTGTTAATTTTGAAAGATGAAAATAAAAAGTAATTTTTTTACCATACTTAACTAGTACCTTTTCTCAAACTAAGCACCTTCTCTAAAACACTACAAGAGACAAAAGCACTGCCAGAAATATTACAGGGATACCAAAGACCAAAATCAAAAGAAGCATTTTACAATATCTTGGATCTTTCATTTTACATGATTTTGCTCAACCACCAGTTGATTACCATAGTTAAAATTTGTATTTGTTCAACGATTATGCAATATTGCAACATTTTTTCCACTACCCAACATCAAGTTTTTCAATTCTTATAACTTAGTAAGAACACTTTAAAATTGCCTTGAAAAGACACAAAGTGAAAGTCAATTGATTGAAGTCTATTGTGGGAAAATTTTCAAGAAATGCAATAAACTCCTCAGTATTGATACCATGGCTGTTTGCGGACCCAGCGAAGGCGAATTCCTGCATCAGTTCGGATCTTGATTGATGCAGATTCGGCTGCACGGACAGTCTCCTTCACAGACTGCATAAGGTTTTGTGCATTACCAACTAGCATTTCTGTGGCTTCCTTATCTTCCTCTGTACCTGTTGGTTATGGAACAAAAATTTTGTCAGACATATTTAGAATGCAACTTTAATTTTATGCACCACTACTACATATAAAGCTCATTGCAGAGTTAAAAATGCAAATACTTTCTAAGATCTACATCGAGCAAACATGAAAAGCAATTTTCTCAAAATATAACTTGGCACACACAACAATGAAAATGAGGCATGCATGTTACTTACTGCTCCCTATCATGCATCCTGTCAGCATTTGGTGAAAGTAAAGGAATAGTGAAAGTCAAAATGAAGGGATAAGAAAGTTGAACATAATTAATCTATGAAATATAATCTTATATATAAAGGACAATTTTTTAGAATTTAACTCATGCAACCTGTCACCTGTTCAGTTCATACATAAAAATTTACCAAAACCAACATAAACATTACTCATATCTTTTTACAAAGTTCTATTTGCCAATGAGACATTACTATGTCACGCTTTCTAAGCTTTAACATATAGCTTGTGCAACACTGCAAAAACATACAGCGGCTTCCTGTTATTGGTGTTGTAACAGGATGAGTATTTCAGTTGATGATTTACTATTTAACCACATTAAAATCAGAGCATATAAATGATCAAAAGCAGTTATTACATAATTAGTTTTGCCTGTTTAACAGCACCACTTGCGCTGGTTATGCCAATAAATAAATCAAAATAAATTACACTGAAAATTATTAAACACAACAGCATAGCAAAAAATCAGTTAACTGATAGTATTATTCAGCAGAAATTAATATCTCAAATATATAGGAAAGATTTTCTTAAATGTTATAAGCATTTAATTTATGATATGGCCAGGGCTGGTGCAAGGCAGTCTGGCACCCTAGGCAAACATTTTTTTGGTGCCCTGTTCCAATCTAAATAATACTAAAAATCTAATAGATGAAAATTACTTTTAATAGTAATTACACAATAATGTCCATAAGCACCAGTATTACTTAAACTTACCTTTTTTTAAAGAATTATTTCTTACTTTCTTAATCAAAATCAGCAGTAAAATCAGAACACTAATTTTAGAAATTGATCAGTTAAATTTTCTTCGTTTCTGGTCAAGATAATTTTGCTTTTAAAAATTGTTTTTATAACTTTCTGAGAATTTGCCAAAAAGCGAGGGGGCACTGATAAGATTTAAGCTCATATCTACTTACTCAAACCTGGGAAAAGTGTGCATCACGGCTACAAACTGTTCTTTAAATAATGTTTGGCATCTTGCATTCTTCGTTTTTTGTACATATAAAGGAGTTCTTTAGATTCATATTAGATAAACGATTAAATCCAAAATCATATATTTACAAAGAGAGCAAAATGAAGAACAAACAATATAAATAGCAATAAAATATGAATGTGGATGCAAACGGTAGGAGAAGAAAAGAATTATGAAATAAATTGTATTCCAGTAACTAAAAGTGCCTGGCTACGCTTCCATCAATTCTTAACACTGGCATTAATTTGTTTACCCACTTCTCCTTCCTCACTGCTAGAACAGTCCTTCCATTATTTCACTTTCTTTTGCGCCTTTTTATTCTTACTACAATGTGTGGGTAGGTGAGGGATGAGTAACAGTGTTAATGCTCTCCGCACTCTAAGTTTGTCTAAAAATAGATTTAAAGTTAACACGAAGGAAAGATGTAGTATGTACTCTCTCTCTTTTATGAGAAAAATATGTGTAAAAATATATTGTGTACAAAAGTGCCGTGAAATCAAAATATTGGCTCTTCATGGCGCCCCTCAGTCTCTGGTGCCCTAGGTAGTTGGCAGTTTTATTACCCTGTTCCGTTGACCCTGGGTGTGAATTTATAACAAAGGTGGCTATTGTTTCAAATCAGGATATTAAAGTTTTCATGCAGCATGTTTATAACTTACTAGACAAAATTTTAATGTAAATAAAATTTAAACCATATAAGACAATTTAGCACATGAATTTATGAAGCCCAATTCTGAAAGTTTTATAGCAACGGGATTATTGCTATTGATATAATTATTGCCAATATTATGAATATTGCCAGTTGTTGATTAATTTCATTATTGTAACACAGTTTTGATGTTTTAGAGTGATTATTATCATTGCTATCATTAACATTTCTAAAAATTTAAACTCCTAACCCTGGTATAGTGAAACCTGATCCAAAGGTTAGATGAGAAAGTTTACTTAGTTTTGTTAACTGAATTATAATGTTACATTTGTGAAATGGAAGTTTGGAATGCATTAAATCACCTTCTATGAACACACTTAGAATAAGAGGATCAAGTTTCAAGTGACAGGAACATTTCCTGAGGGAGAGATATAGAAATACTTGTTTCCAGTTCATCGCCATTTTAGATAACAAGGGCAGCAAATTGCAAAACAGCTGAAAGTGAACTGTAGCTAAATAAGGTCCCTTGCTTTTTAATAAGTGTGCTAACACTGAACCCGGGAGGAGGGAATAGGATGAATCAAACCCTCAACCCAACCCTGTTTGAGGAAACAGAAACCAACCCACAACAAAACCTGGAGGAGGAAATAGAAAGAACTCATCACTTAACCCAACCCAGGGGAAGAAATAGAATGAACTTAACCCCTAACCACTCAACCCGACCTGGGGGAGGGAAGAGAAAGAATTCAACCCCTAACCACTTACACCAACCTCTGGGGACAGGACATATCATTATAGTCATTTTGTAGCCAATCAGACACCATGTAGTTTCATTTCTTGCCACTTGAGGCACCACATCCATTCTGCAACCCATATCAGTTCTAAGTCAGATTTGCATGAAGCCAACAAAATTGATTTGTCTTTATGTGAACAAAATATCCATTATGATTATGATGATGGATTGAGGTTTTGTATTTGATCACCCGGGAGCATTTTGAGAATGTTTGAAATTCTATAGCCAAGGATTGAATGCTGTATTGTTAAGAATGGTGGACATGTAGAAATCATAAGAATCATATAAAAACTAGTATTTATAAAATTTTTACTATTTAATCATACTTGGTTTATATTGTAACAATATTTAGAAGTAGTCATGGACTATATCCATCTTATAATGACAATAAGTAAAATACTAAAATAATGACCAAATAACAACAATGGCAATCGTCACAATAAAAATTTAAGAAATGAGCTTGACCAATTTGTTTACTGCTGCTCTATCCTAATGGTTTAGATTATATTAACATTTAAAATCTAACAAGGACTTTCTTAACATCTTATATCTGATAATAATGTGGCTAAACACGGAAGAGCGTAACATTAACTATGGTAATAGCTTTTTGTCATGATATATTATGTTAAAAGTATGCAACATGCCCATGACAATAAGTACTGAGTTGGGATTCTTTTGTAACAATTGATCCTAAAATATAACATAAATAATTTTGCATTCCAAACTAAAACTACTCATATGGTGCCCATAAACAAGCACAATGCACAAAATGAATTCAAATGCAAGCATTTTCCAAATTCTACTATATAAGCACAAATATGCGAAAATTGCACATAGATCTCTTGCTTAATATCCTCCACAATAAGAGAATTTATGATTTTTAAATTTTTTGTTTGCTACAAATGATCTCCTTCATATAATGTTATTTTTGAGATCTAGCCTATTGGAGAAATATACTTCATGCAAATGTAGTCCATAATATGGAGTAAATCAGTCAAAGAAAAAAAAATGAATTTGAATAAAAGACTAAGAAGCATCACAGGCAATTAATCAATAATTAAAAACAATTGTGATAGGAATTGCTATCAACTGAAGGCGACCATTTGTTTGATATAAAGTTTAAATAGAGAAAATAGATTTCAAAGAGTAACTTAAAATTCCCTTCAATTATATTTTTACGAGGCATCCAGTGTGCAATTCACGCAGAGGTTATCCTTTGAGAGAATAACCAAATTATAGCAGAGTGATAAATTCCATCATTACCCCCTCGTATCTCTCCCTCTTCGTTCCTCGGAATGGTCTCTGCCCGGTAATAGGAGAAGCAAGGGAAAGAGAGAGGAAAGCGATCCTTATGTACAAGCACTAAGTAGCAAAAGCAGCACTTGTGAAGAAAGCGCCTCCACGAGCACTTGCACGTGGCACATAATAATAGCACAGTATTATACACAATTTTAAAGTTGCAGTAGATGCTTGCCAAAAATCAAATGAAAGAATCAAAGTAAACTTGGTAGCAGTACATATGATTTAATTAAATAATTTTAACTATGGACTTTTTAGTTGTAACGAATAGGTAGCAGTGCTCCATTTCTTAACCAAATGAAGTTAATAGGAGTGTCCTAAAATGTTGGCAAAAACTATTTTTGTGACTTAGAATGGCACTTTTTACAATATGGACATATATAGTAAGCTATTTCTTCATATTCATATATTAAAATCACTACTTATTGTGGCAAACTTTTTGCTGCAAAATGTTTCCTTTCAAATAAATACCACATTTATTCTAACATTCCTGTCATATTTTTAAATGTATACATAGACTATAATTCTTTGTTTTAGAAGTAATATTGTAAAAATATTTTTAAAATAAAAAATGGTAGAGTACGGTTATTTGTAAAGAAACTATGAATCATAGCCAAATCTTAGATTCACTTCACTATATTTTTAAAATGACCTTTTAATATAGTCTTGCTAAGAAATTTAATGCCTTTATGTTCGTATTCACAAAAGAATTCCCTATGAAAATAAGAGCCATAAATTTTTAACATCAATTACACTTACTCCCTATTTTACTACATTTTTGATTCCAATTAAGTGCCATTGTTAGAACAATTTTAATGATATATAAGTAGTCTTTAGTAACTGTAATGGACACATTAAGTTTAACAAAAATATTATTAGGGCCACAATTTTATAAGCCTACAATTATTTATAAATAAACTAATGATTCAATACGTCCTCTGTGATAAAAGTAGCTGCATTTCTGCAAAGTCTACCGATAAACATTTAACAACTTCTTTCAGAAAATCAGTAATAATTTCATATTTAGCAAAAAAATGAAATTTGGAGCTGATCAATCAATAGAAGATCATAAGGACGAAAACTGTATCAAGTATAATGGCTGCATCAAAAGGAAAATATACTGTTATAAATGAAACACTATCACTTACATAAATATAGAAATAGTTTTTAATGGGCATAATTTTCATCTGGTTTATCTTCAGAACTGACTGCTCTTTATTATTATTACATATTATTTTTATTTTATACTACATTTGCTACTGAATCATTAAAAACAATAATTGATAGTAGCTCAATAACTTTGGCTAAGATTAATAAAGGTGAAATACTCCTTTAGCCAAACAATTAGAGTTGGCTCCCAGTCACTGTTGAAACAGGTTTTACCCCTGACGATGCCCACCTTGTGGGCGAAATGCATTGGGTTTTGTAACCCTCTAATAGTTTGGCTAAAGGAGTATTTCACCTTTATTATTAAAAACAATGACAAACAAAATATTTCTAAGAAATGCAAAAAATACCATTATTCAACCATTCAGAGGCTTAACCAGATAATTATCAAGCTTGTCTAATGGCTGAAAATTTTCAACAATAAGCACACCAAAATCAAAAGATTGAAAAAAGTATTCATATCGGATATTGCCACAACAAGGTTATGAAAAAACGTGCATTTTGACTACAATGCAGCTGCCTTCAGCAAGGAATCACCGAATTCTAAAAGAATCTACTTTCAGTGAATTGTCACTGAAGACAGCTGAATTGCAGCCACCGGAATGCGCATATGGTTTATTATAACCTTATGGCAATTGGTGATACCCGATATACTGTATTTACCCGAAAGGAAGACAACCTTGAATTTAAGAGCACCCCTAAAAATTAGGTTCACTTACAAAAAAACTTTTACATATATGTATAACAAGCTAACATTAAGAGGATGAATAAAAAAAACTAAATTTACTACTTACATCTCCCTCTCCTCTGTTTCCTTCCCATATTCCAGCTGTCCTGTTCATTCAACACAACTTATTCAAATTCAAACAAGTCGTCTTCCATACCGTCCATGGAATTTGATATGCAGCATTTCTTGAACCCTCTTGAGATACTATTGGGATCTATTTTTTCCATGCTGCAATGACCCAATTACAGAGAAATGGTATACAGGGCTTCTTAATTTTCCCTGTAGGAGTTAATGCATGGTCCCCTGCCAAAAGACATTCTGAATAAAATGACTTTATGTAATCCTTAAAGGGCTTCATCACTACAACATCTAGCACTTGAATTTGTGATGTCATACCTCCTGGTATAACTACAAGGTCAGTAGTCATACCATAAAGGGTATTTTGAACTTCCTCTGTATGGTGGCCTTTGAACGCATCTAAGACGAGCATTGCTCTCTGCCTTAAAAGTGCCATAGGTCGTCTATTCCACACTATGCTTAGCCAGTCCTTCATTAAATCAGCTGACATCCATCCTTGGCCATGACATTGAACAATTATTCCATTTGGTAGTACTTCCTTAGGCACTGTTATGCATTTTAAAACAACATAACTTTGCTCCGTCCACTAATACAGCCAGCATTACAGTAATGTGCAGTTTTTCATTCCCGGAAGTTCTTATGATGACATTTTTTGCATCTTTTTCGTTGACGGTGTAATTGGATGGCATGTCGAAGTATTATAAATGGGTGTCTCATCTGCATTACCCATTTGGCTCAGAAGGTAATGTGACTTTTCCGCAACCAATTTACATGCCTCTGGAAAGTTATTAGTTTGTTCGTGAAGTCGGAAGGTAGATGCTGGCAAAGTGAAGTTCTTCATCGCAAGCTAAAATCATTACGATGCATCATACGCAAACACCATCCATTACTAGCCTTCAATTCTCGGTGTGGAATGTTTTGCGATCGTGCTAATTCTTGGGCTCTCAATTTAATGATACCCCACGTTACCGCTTTACCGTCCATTCTTTGAATATGCACAAAGTTTGCAATTTTCTCTTCTAATGAATAAAATTGGCCTTGTTTTGGCCCACTAAATGATCTCCGTGTTGAGTTAGCACCTTCAAGATTCTCTTTTGCTTGCTTCCACCTTCGCACATGTGCTTCAGTCACATTATATTTCCTCCCTGCCACAAAATTATTTGTTTCTTCAGCATAGCGCACCACCATTAACTTCAAATTTCTGTCATAACTTCTTCTAATTCCTTTCGATACATTCCCTCTTACCACAGTTCCTTTTTTCTCTACGCGATCTGCCATTTGTTTGGGGTATCTTATTTAAAAGTTATAAATAATAACTTGTCACTATTTCACTTTAAAACTCAGCCAAGCATGTACTACTCAAGTGCTCTCGTAAATTTTCTACACTCTGAAACTCACGTCCACTTTATGTCTGCCGTTGGCATACTAAACGCAAAGCATCATGTTTAAATTGTAGTAGATACATTTAAATTGTATCAGTCTTGTTTACATCGTATTACCAGATATCTTTATTGGTGCCTACATGACTTTGTGTTTCATAATACACACGGAACCGCCCAGCTGTAGTAATTTTTTTAAACTTGTCACGCGATTACCTACCCAGCTCTAAACACTTCCCGACCGCCAAAGTGGATCCATTGGTCTGTGGGAGCAATTTGAAGAAGTTTGACCTTAAATTTTTAAAGTATTGTAGTAATTAACTAAATACGATGTATTACTTTATGCAATAATAAATATTTTAACGGACATATACTTGACATCTGGATGTTTCATGGTGCATTTAAAATAGGGATGTATTATCACCTTAAATCCTCATACTCCATTCTAAGACAATACCTAATATTTTTAATGGCGTTATTGTGAAAAAACCTCGTCTTCCTTTCGAGTAAATACGTTAAATACCTTTTTCAATCTTTTGATTTTTAAGTGCTTATTCTTGAACATTCAAAGGCTGTTTTTCCATGGCGTTGTACAATCAATGGTCCACAAATATTTAATAGAGAATTTTCATTTATTAAAATAAATGTGTAGCATTCATCCTGGAATCCTTTAGATAGATACTAATATAACATTGGAATGAATAGTATGACATCAACAGTACGAGTAAAAGTAAAAAGAGGATCCAAGATAGACACACAAGGTAAGACTTCTTAAACAAACTTTAATCAGTGATGATTTCATCAATAAAATGGTAATATCTGAGAAATTCAATGCATTTCAATTAAATTTTCTTTTTTGTTAAGAAACCCAAGTCAGGATCTTGTTGCAAGGAGATAAAAATGAGATGACATGGGTAAAAATGTTTTGTATCATGTAGAAAATTACAAAATTTTAACATTTTTAATGAAGCTAATATTTCTGAAAGATCTAAATCTAACAAGAAAATTTCAATGCACAAAATTTTTCTCCAATACCCATTTTCATTTATCTAAGTACATGTTAAAAACTAGATAGTTCTAATGCTCTAAGGAATGGAATAAGAAACAAATGCCATAATAAATAGCATTATCTTTTTTACTGAGCCACTATAAAATGCCAATCTTCAAGAAATAACGAGATATTCTGTCCTCCTTACCATATATGAAAATTTAACTAAGTAAATTGCAGTTTTCTTCTAAATTCATCTAGTTTTTATAAGGAAAGTTTACTCTTTCAATTAATATGGCACATAAAAAAGACCAAGAAATAATTTCTTTTGCTGACATTATCAGAAAACTTAGTCAAGTGTGATAAAACTTCAGATAAGCAAATTACTCGTTAAGCTATAAAGCATATTGTTAAGTAAAACAAATTAATGCTTCAATCATTTGAAAATTAAACACTCGTTTTTATTAAGTAATGTTTTCTTCTACTTTTAGTAGGGTACACTCTATAAATAAATGTAAATGAGAGCTCAGGCACATGAAGCATTAAGTCAATGTTGAACAAATCAGATTAATAGGGCTATAGAAATTAAGCTGGAACAAATCATAATTATAAAGGTGCATGAGAACTGGATAAAGATAATGAACTAAATCTATTCCAAACTTTATACTGTTAATGTCTAGAAAGTACATGGACATTTTGGTTAAAAACGAAACAAACGCCTTTAAAAGTATTTAATTAACAACTTACCAACATGACACATTACCATTCCATTAAAATATTGTCAATATATCATTAACTATTAACTAAACCTGTATAACTTAAAATTTAAAAAGTCACAGGACTTTATTATGACCATAAAATCTACAAAAATTACTCTCCAATTATTAAAATTTCCAATTTAATATCACTCTTCCAATATGAAACTTGGGTAAAATATGAAATGAAATGACTTAATATGAGAATTGCACATTTACTATAACTTTATCAATGCACCCAAATATAACATACATCCAGGATTTTATGAGCAAAAATTCAAATTTGTCTCATCACCCTGCATAACATACACCTAGAATTTTATAGTACTAAAGATCAATGAAACCTTTGACTGTAGAACTGGGTAAGGAGAAGATATCAATTATGGGCTGTTGGAATTATGATAAAGAGGACTCCCAATTTAACACAGCAATTTTAAATATACCAATACATTTCTTGGTTACAATATGTAACCATCTCCAGAGTAAAATGGTAAGATCCGACATAAATTTCGAGTTGCTTGTCATCAGTTGTTCTCTCTCTCTCACTAACATCTCGAGCATTAGTAGATCTTCCAACTCCAACTAAAAAATTGTTACATTGAGCATGATATCGTCATTATCACTATTAATATTTTTCTGCACTCATACAGGTCCATGACTGTACCTTAAACCAAGTTATCCATATTATAACATTCACTGCAATCTTCTCCAATTCTAGATGACTATCTTTCCCTTTCAAGTCACCTATTAGCTGAAACCTTTTCCATCCTCTTTTGCTTTCAAGATTTTCTTCAATCACATCTTTATTCATGGAGCCTCTCCAAAGGAATTGCAAAATCCAGTTTCCCTTCTTCTTTCTAATCGTTTTTATTTAAAATCTTTTCTCTCCTATTCTTATTCATATTTCCTCATTTTTTACTTAATCAGTCCATTTTATTCTTTAGCATTGTTCTCCATGTCCAAATTTGGCTTCCCAAAGTTGCAGAATTTCAAAGATATTGCTCGTATAGAGAGGTGGCCAGACAAACAGAAAAACCGAATACATAAGCGATTTTTAAAAAAGCACTAAAAATCAAGACATGATAGAAAAAAATGCAAATCAATGTGGCCTTGTGGCGAAAAACATAAATATGTGAAAAACTAAAAATATAAAAAATGGAAGAAATATTGAAAGAGTGGTTTGTCAAGATCTTCAAATATCCTGAAAAATTGTGTTGCATTATGTGAGAAAGTACTGAATATTGCCTTGAGGTTAGGAATAGAAAACTCGATTGCATCAAATGGTTGGACAGACAGGTTTAATAAAAGGCATAACATTGTACTGTGTGTAGAGAGAGTAAGAGTGATGATGAAGAGGCAGCAGCGCATTGGAAGGAATCACTCATACAAAAACTACTTGAAAGGCATGCTCCTAAAAAACTTTTTAGTTGAGATGAAACAATCGTTTTTCAATGTGTTGCCGCAGAAGGCAATGTACTTCAGGAGAGAAAACAGCCAATGAGGAAAGCTGAGTAAGCTACGACTTACAGGACTGTTTATAACAAATGCTGATGGCAGTGAAAAATTACAATCACTAGTTACTGGTTATGTCCAATAGCTTCAAAAATGTCAAGACTCTGCCAACAAAATACAAGACAGATGCCAAAGCTTGGATGACAACAAAAATAAAGTAAAAAATCCTTCTGTTAGTTCAGGCATGTCAAACTGGTGACCTGCATGCGACCCTTTCTGTGCCTTAATGGAGTCCTAATATCAATTCTTTCTCAACTAAATTGTTTGAGATTTTATACATGGAATTGTAGAAATATTTTTATGAAAAGGACTCAAGATTTTTTCATAGTTACTGAAATACAACAGAACGCCGTTTCTAAATGTTTTTTTTTGCAATACAGACCTTCAAACTTCAAGAAAAGGTCTATTTTTCCAACTCTGGCACTCATTAAATAATTGTAATCCTAATGCAGACCTCACATAACAACCATTGCTTTAATGCGGCCCAATGCCTCTTTGAATATGACATGCCTTTATTAGTTGACCATTGCTCTGCACATCTATCCAATGTTTTTGAGGAACATTAATTTTTTCCCATCTAATTGAACCAGTAAGCTCCAGCCTCTGGATATAGAAATAATTCACACTTTTAAATCCAACAATTGTAGGAATCAGCTGCATGCCTTGCACTATGTTTCACTAGCTTGGAAGCAGGTCAAGGAGACCACTATAAGGAACTGATTCATGAAAGCAAGTTTTTTCTTGGATAATATTGAAGTAATACAGGATGACAATTTGGAAGAAATAGATGCAAATGGGATAAGCATCAAACAAAAACAATATTCACTGGCTTTATTGATCTTGACTCAGAATTTATTACATCTCAAATTATATCACAGCGCTCAATGTTCTACCATATCTTACACACCCACAACTCCTTATCCATCCTTATCTTTCCCTTGCTATATTCTTATCCTTCCACTACTTAATTGTTAAACATCTACTCTCTCTTTCTTTTTCACACCTAAGGGTGTGATTAATTGCTCTCTTAACCACAGTCCCTTTCCCTTTCCAATGATGTGCAGCTTATTTTAGTAGTTAATCTTATTTACATTCATACTTTTATCCTGTTTTGTTTTATAACGCTTTTTATATTTTTTATAAATTACTTTTGTTGATAAATAAATTGTAATAGGCCTAATTCTGGCTGTATTTTTGTTTTATTTAAATAAATAATTAATAATTCTGTTGATCACTATATGAAGAAAAATTAAAACAATGATGGGGCTGAGGCTTCAGCAGAGGATGTTGAAATCCCCATGCCATCCAACAGTGAAGCAATGTCAACAATTTGAACACTGCACTGCAGATGGAGGCGAGGATTTCTTGACAATTTGTACAAAGTTGAAAAACAAATACTGGATATAAACAGAACAAAAAAATGTGAACAGGATACAATTATCAATTATTTTGTAAAAAATGTTTAATAAATTGTTTGGTCACTTGTGATAAGTGTTTCTTTTGTGTATGAGCCAAATTCGCATTTCCTGTTTGTTATAATAGGCAAATTACAACTGATGTTATAGGTTTAGCCAATTAATTCTTAGGCCCTTACATTATTTTTGTTTTTATTTTAGCATTATCTGAACTGATAGTTTCAGCATATTGACTGTGTAAGACAGGGATCCCAAATATGCGACATGCATACTATTTTACTTGGCACAAGAAAAAATTCTGATAATTCACATTACTTTCTTGGCACGCAACATGAACATCATTTGCCATCCCTGGTATAAAATAAGATCTACTTAATTTATTCATTTCCTGCAATTTAAATTTTTTAAAATTCCTTGAAAGGTGTGAATAAGGGGCTTTACTGTATATATAATAGATAATTCTGGTAAATATACAGAAAATTCTCATCATCCTATTTTATTTAACCCTCTCCTGCCCTAAGTAGCCCAAATGGGATGAGACACATTCTACCTTATGGCCAAAAGTGTTTTTCAAATGAGCCATGTATGCTACAGTTTACATGCATGAATAAGTGATATTTCAATGTTTCTGCAAACAATGAAAATGAGAAACTTGGAACATGAAACCCGTGATATTCCAGGGAATTGTATTTCAATGGAATTGTATTTCAATGAAATTATAATAAGAGGAAAATTCATATAATCTGAAATTTAGTCAAAAGTTTAGGAAAGTTAGTTTCTGTTTGAAACATTATGAAATGATTAAGTACTGACTAGTCATTCTATATATATTATCTGAATCAGATCTTCAGTCACACGACTTAAATGTAGCAAAACTTAAAGGGATATACATAAATGACCATAATGAAAATGTTTGAATGTTACATAATTAGGTGAAACACGCAGCAGTTAAAAAAATCTTTTTAAAGTACTGGTAGTGTAATGTCATGGTAACAACTTAAAATTTGTAAAATATCTTACCCTGAGCTCCCAGCATTGTAGCTTTCACAGTGGATAAAATTTTCAGCTGTGTTCCAATGGTTGGTATTCTCTCACATACTTGAAGAAGGTTCTATGGAAAGAGAAATGTAATAGGGATAAAAATGATATTAGTAAGCTTGTAAATTGCTAGCGGAAACCAAATGCAAGGAAAATTACACTTATGCTGTCAGAAAAATTACATAACTAACCACTTAATGCAAACAGTATAATACTAATTTACACATTTAACAGTATAGGGTTTTTCATTATTGTTGATAAGGATCTTACACCAATTTTAATTTTATGAAAAAACAATATCTATAAATAACAGAAAATTCTACAAGACCATATCAACACATTTCTACTGTTCATGCAAAATAAAAGAATACTATCAAATGCTGTTACAGCACTTTTACAAGAACACAGTGTTATCCTAGTATACTTTGAGTTTTAACCTTTAAACACTGGAGTTAAATGTCCCTTAGTAGACTCTCGCTGCCAGATTTAATTTTGGCCATTTAAAGTTTTCTTGCATTCTATCAGAAAATATCTTGTATTTCTTGAACTAGTAGTGATAAAACGTTCAAATAAAAATATTAATTTAATAAATCATTTGAGGAATAATGGGATTACATCTTTTATAGTAAAAGAAAAAAAGAATGCAAATCTGACATAATACTATAATATAACAATGATAAATTCAATAAAAAACATTAGTGATAATTTTTATAGTTCATTTTTCATGCATTACAATATGACTTTCATTCTGCAATACACTTAGAAATCCTTTGTGTAGAATTCTTCAAAACAAGAAAATACATACAACAGACCAACATCGCATATTTTGCATTTTGCCGCTGCCATCTGTATTTTCCCTTCTCGGAGCATACTCGGGATTGAAGGCAATTTCCCTGTACGGGTCAATGTTTATTTTATTTTGTCTCTAATCGACCAATTGGGGCCCCACTTGCACCTTGTCCTCCCTTTTGGGAAGTTTTTGAGGGAATAGCTGATGCCTCTTCTTCAATAAGTTCACTCAAAAAAAGAAGGTGAAACTGCATCATTTGCCTTACCTCTGACCTCAGTAAAACGTAGCTATTGAGCACTGTGATGTGGAGGAGGTGGAAGAATAGCTTCTTCGTCCACTTCCAACATCCTTGGGCTGTGGAGAGGTCTGAGCCGGGGAGTTGCAAAGGGTCTAGGCAAACGCTCTTACCCTATTTTCTGTTTTCTCCAAGTATGAGGTGCCCCCACCCCCAGTAGTTGGGTCTACCATGTTTGCCTCGACACATCTTGAGAGCAGGCCTCTAGGAGGACCCCTCCCAAATTTCATGCATCCATGATGATGGAACATCTGAGGGCAACTTACAAACCAAGCGTGCTCATATGGGCACGCCAGGCACCGAACGGGACCCATTTTGTGTGCCCGTATGGGCATGCCAGGTGTTTTAAGGTTAACTATATATATCTCGTGGCTAATTCCAAACTACAGATAATGTCTTTGTTGGGTGAAGTGACCCATGGTTGGGACACCAAAAAGAAATGTTTTCCACTTACACGAGAAGCAGTTACCATGGCCACAATTAGCTAAATCTCTGCATCTCCTGCTGTCATTAGGACTAGAAATTTATCATTTTAACAATTTTTATAGAATATCTAAAAGACCTTTCTCCTCCTCTAGGTATAAAAATTTTGGAATGGGTCGCCTTAGCACTCTAAAATTTGTAGAATCCATAAAAATTTGTTAGTTTCTTAGACCATCCCATAGCCCTAGTTAGGAGTGTAATTAAGGGATTCTTCAAGTGTTTGAAAACTGTTTAATTTGAAGTACGTCTGTTTTTAGCTACTCATCCAGATTAATATTTTTAAAGATAGAGGTCCACACTTCCATTTAGATAATCTTGTCTAGGCTGATGGCAAAGATGAAGTTCTTTGCTATAATGAGCTCCCATTAATTTGATAATGACAAATAAGCTTTGAAATGCATTATAAAAAAATTCTCTTATTAGAATTAACTTTTAAAAATTTAACAGAATATTAATTTACATTAGTCACAAACAAATGGTTTTAAGACTCACGAGATTCATCTTTGTATGATAGCTTTCACTGTGTTGGGCTGAGTAACTCACTAGTAGGTTGAACACTATTTTATACATAGTATACTCATATTATCTTAGAAATTATGCCCCTTTTCAGAAAACATATTTTTAGGGAGATAACGAGGTCACACATGTAAGACTGGCTGACTAGTGGGATGATCATATGAAAACTCTGCCAGCATGAATGAGATAAAAAATTTTCATGTGTTAAAAATATACTGACATAAATATATATGACATATAAAGACAAATAAGAAAAGAGAACTAATAAAGATGTTTCATTAAGAAAACAGGATTTTATTTTTGCTCATAGTAAAATCGTATACCTATTTAATATTTGAAAATTTTATTCATATTCCTTAAACGTACATGAGCATTTTAACTCAAGATTTCAACATCCTTGATATATATAAAAATTTTGGACTTAGTAAAATCCTATTAATTGTTACCGAGAATCTTAACTCAAAAATATATACTCACACAAAACCAGCTAATTAATGACTATAATATACGAGGGGTGCTCCAATTTGACCTGGACTTGATTTTTTTAACATGCCTACACAAGCTGCACAAATCTCAAACCTTGCATATTTTTCAAAATAATGTCCCTGCTTTTCAATACATTTTTTCCATCGATCGGGTAACTTGCGTATCCCTGCAGCGAAGAAGTCTTTTGGCTGCCTGCACAACCAGGTCTGCACTGCTTCCATCACTTCCTCGTTTGAACTGAAGCACTGGCCTCCCAGGTCTGCTTTGAGTGGTCCAAACAGGTGCAAGTCACGTGGGGCTAAGTATGGACTGCAAGGAGGATGCGGCAGTACTTTCCAGCCTAAGTGAGCGAGAGTAGCAGTTGTCACCTGTACGGAATGAGGATGGGCATTATCGTGGAGGAGAACAGCCCCTTTGGACAGCTGACCGTGCCTTTTGGACTTGACGGCTGGCTTGACTTTGTTTGTGAGCAGATCGCTGTAGTAAGCCACATTCATTATTCTCAGCTCTACCAAAAAACAAAGAAAACAGGTCCCTTCGCATCCCAAAAGACAGTGGCCATTACTTTTCCTACAGATCACTGAGTCTTGAACTTCTTTGGTCATGGTGGGGTTGAAAGTCGCTATTCCATGCTAGCAAGCTTGCTTTCCTGGGTGTAATGGTAAACCCAAGTCTCATCGGAGGTCACAACACAACTCTTAGTCATCCCCTTCGTAGCACTGAAGAAGTTCTCTGCAAACCTCAACACATCTTTTTCGCTGTTCATCCAAAAGTTGCCATCTGGAACTCTCATAAATTTAAGCTCGATGTGGATGTTTTCAATATTCCAACACTGATGTTCACTAATTCAGCTAAATCACATACCAATAAGTGCCTATCACTGTGAATGAGCTCATTAACTCTTTGAATGTTGCGTGAGTTCACTGCCGTGGCATGGCACGCAGTATGAGGCAAATTTGACATCAACTCATGACCATCATTAGATGATTTTCACCATTCAAATACTGAGGAACGTGAAAGACATTCATCCTTAAACTATGCTTGAATTCTGCAATGATTCTCAGCCACCTTTACACCTTCCTTGCATAAAAACTTGATAATAATGCGCTGTGTAATCGAGTTCAGTACATCACTGGCTTCCATGTTGAATATGCTTGTCATTTGTTGCTCAAGTGAAGATTGCTGGTGCTGTGCTTAAAACTCTACATGGCTGTCAATGTCGCTCTTCAATTATGTTCAGAAAAAAATAAAGTCCAGGTCAAATTTTAATACCCATAGTATTATACAGTATAAGACCTCTTATATAGCAAGCTTGGGACTGGACTTAAGCCAGATTTTGGGATTTTCAAGATTGTGGGTCCTTAGCTAAGTATATACAGTCATACTAGTCATATATTAAAGAAGCATTAAAAGTAAAGAATAAAAGGGTTTTATTTGTTTCCCAAATCATTATGCACTTTTCTAGTTACCTTATACTATTATACTTTCTTTATTAAAACTGAAATTACAATTGCATCTTTATTCTCTTCTCACAAAACCTACTACATATAATTTCATTTTACATCAAATTCTGATTATTGCTATGTACACCCAGTCCCCGACTAACACGGCAGATGCATTCTTAAAAAATTTAGTGTAAGGTGAAATTGCGTTAGTTGGACAAGAAATAATGTAAATAGAGAGGGATACATTCCAGCATCCTAACCTGATTGACATATTTTTAATTTTATTCCTTTATTATGGCTATACTTTAGATAATCCTTGGCGTTTTTTATTTCTGTATATTTCATACATGTAACTCATTTTTATAGAAAAGATACGATAACGTAGATGGTGCATAGCGTTGCTTTGTTAAGACTTGTATGATGAACAATATCACGTGTTTGTTCATTGTTCTTATAGTGCTTAAGTAAATCTAGTTTTTGCTCTAGTGATATAACTTTTCTCAGTTTCTTACTCCCACCACCAATAAAATGTGAACCATAAACTCCATAGTATTTTTTTATATACTGTATTGTCCCAAATATAAAGCAACCTCGAATATAATGCGACCCTAAGATTTTTGGAAAGTTTTTCAAGAAAAACCTAAACCTCGAATATAACATGACCCTAAACAACTTTCAGCCAATCTAACACAAGTTCCTCATTCATCCACCCCTTCTTCTGCACGTGAAAGATTACATCTGATGTAACTTTTCCTTTGTCATCCTTTTAAGATTTAAAATTACGTAGGGAGTCAGTTTTCACCTGTCGGCCGTGTCTGAAAGCATAACAGTTATCCTTGATTTCTCATTTCTGGTGGATTTTAACAACACAGATTTAGCTACTATTATTTTAAAATTTATGTGATAACTTTGTCAGATTCCTCTGTTAACCTGGGATTTGGGAGAACCTTTTTTCTCAACATCATCAACACCCTTTTTGTCACCCATCATAAAAAGTTAAGCAAACCATTGGTTTCAGATTCAGCCGTAAAAAATATAGAAGGGTGGAGGGAATTTAAAGGGGTTAAAAATTCAGAAAGTTGGTCATCTGTACCACTCCAGACACACAAAATGTCATCCACATACCTACCCCCAAATTCAGAATAAGTTAATAAATGATGGCCAGAATTAAAAAGGTTAACTTCTAAATTATTGAGAAAAATGTCGGCAAGGAGAGGGGAAAGAGGGGACCCCATCGCAAGACCTTCCATTTGTTTATAAAAATTATACCTCAATCATCACAGTTCCTTCAACCTTATACTCCTCCACTTTGAAATTAGAAGTTGCAAACTGGATGCTCTTGAACAGCTCGAGATAATTATTTGTAAAGACTCGCTTCTCTTAAATGAACACCTTTTCCACAATCATTCTCCTCATATATATATATATATATATATATATATATATATATATATATATATATATATATATGTGTGTGTGTGTATGTGTGTGTGTGTTGTTTATATATATATATATATATATATATATATAAACAACACAGAAACATAACGTAGAAGCTTTCGGAGTGATTCCTTCTTCATCTAACGAAAGAGACAACTCCCCCCCCAAAGGTCTCACCACAAGAATCCCCCTATCGGGCCTCCCCTCGGCTATCCGCTCATCTTTCGCCCTTACATATCATCTCATGTCCCTCAACATTGTCCGTTTAATCTTACGCCACTATAAATCTCGCCAACTTGAAGTCGACCGATTGGTGAGTGTTTACTGGGCCTCCTCATCCCATCTTGTTGCCAACCATATATCCCTTTTGCCTTTCCTTTTCCGTAAGCTGTTATATATATATATATATATATATATATATATATATATATATATATATATATATATATATATATATATATATATATATATATATTTGTGACATCAGGCAGTACGATTGGATGGATTTCAATCAAAATCCTTATGGACATTTTTGAGTAAATCGATTTTTTTTTCAAAATATCCTACAATAAAGTACCCTTAATTGTTACGCAATATCGTTCATCTCTTCAAAATGTCTTTTATAATTACGAGATATCATTCAATTTAGTTTAACCATAAGGCCGTAGTAAGGTTTTGAGTGGATCGCGGCAGAGGCGTGACTTCATAGGACTTAGGTAAGGTAGCATAGCGTAAATTGTAATGTCATTGGACGCCATATGGTGATTTTTTGAGAAATATGGCATACACAGTATTATTTGTAACATCAGGCTCTACAACTGGATTGATTTTAATCAAATTCTATAAAGCCATTTTTGAGTAAATTAAATTTTCTAAAAATCGCCAAGAATAAACTACCCTTTATTTTTGTACAATATCATTTTTATGAAAAAAGGGTCTGCAAATGATGATATATTGCATAAATATGAGATACCATTCGATTTAATGTACGAATTTGAGCTCCAGGATGGCGAACAGACAAGATGGCATGGCGAAAACCACTTTTTTGGACTCAGGGACACCTAAAACTTGTATTTCCATCAAAATCTTTAAGTCGAATTTTTTCACGATTACAATACTTTCTCAGAAAGTAAAAATTGGCAGTGGAGACCCAAATACTTTCTCTTGTAAGTTTTCACGATTACAATACTTTCTCAGAAAGTAAAAATTGGGAGTGGAGACCCAAATACTTTCTCTTGTAAGAAAATATAAGATTTACTACACAATACAGTAGACACATTTATACGGAAAATGCAACGTGTTAAAACAACAAGGTAACAGTTACACTAAAAAAAGTTGCAGATCATAGAAATACTTAGCATGCTAATTTAAAATTGGTACCCAGGGCAAAGCTCTGTTTATAACTGGATTTTATGCCCTGCTGGATAAGGGGTCCAGTACTGTATATGTATTTTATAGCTAAGGTACGTTGACAGAATACAAGTAATGCAATAACCCCATTTCACATATACTAAGCTTAATACAACACTACCTGATAAAATTTATATTTTTCTACTTTTCATAGCTTTCTCAATAGACTTTAAAAAGTGCAAACAAAACTTTCACATACAACTTTCCACCTTCACAACGTTAACAACACACACACATCATATAAACTTACAATTATGTTTCTTGTGCAGGAATATACTTGCTTGCTCTCATGGTTTGCATAAAAATAAGATTTTTAAAAGATAACATTTATAATATACTCATCAACTTCCATAATTCTTTCTGTATTTCCTCAGGAATGTCTAAGATATACATCCTCTGCTGATGATTACAAAACATTTCTATATGCTTCTACTATGCATTAATGTTACTTTTGTCAGGCTGCTAAATTTAATGTAACCAGCTTTATAAATAAAGCTATAGAAATAATAGCAAGTAGTCTTTTCTTTAAGACCTTTGGTATCCAAAAAATGGCTAATAGCATTACTAGAAAGTCATTTAAACAAGTAAAACAGTAGGTACTTTTAATGGATTAAAAAGTAATACATAGGTTACATAACCAGATGCTGATATGCAGTTAAGACTAGTACCATTACAGGTGAAAATCTCAATTCTAGCAAAACCAGACAAGATTTATGAATTTCTTAGATTTTGGACAAAAAATGACAGCTTCTACAAGGCCTATATTAATAAATAAGAGATTCACAACCCACAGAATAAATTACAATGTACACACTAACATTGAAAAAATCAATTGTTTCATTTCTGTACTTTTCACAATTTACCAACATGATCAAATGAACTCTCTTGCATTAAATTTTTAGGATTCTGGAAACTAAAATTTGAACCAAACAGGGAGAAGTTAAATAAAATATTGCATTTTCAAAGTCCAGATTCGGACTATCTTGGATTTTGAACAGCTGAATTTGAGATGCTTCATCTGTAAATTTTTTCTGGTGTTTCTATCAGTATGAGTGAGATAAAATAAATCTTGAAATACATTCTCCAAACATCAAACAGGTGAGAAGAAATGTTTCCATCTACTCACCGTTCGCATTCTTTTATCCGTGCACTCTCGAGCAAGTTCCTTGGCAAGCCTTGTCACTTCTTCAGAAGCTTCGGCAATTTCTTTAGCACAAGCTATGAGATCTCTCTTAGTTCCCATTCCACCACCACGACCCCCTTCACCCCGTACAAGTTGCGACAGGCGACCCATTAACAGCGCCATCTTTTTTGCGGCCACAATGATATCATTGTCCTTACTAGACCACTGACGAACCTCTTGATGAAGACCATGAGCTGCCATCTATCCAAATTTAAATGAATGAGTTCTTAATTTAATCAAGAATAAGTACACTGTCAAAATAACATTTGGAATTAATAAAAAAAAATCTATTTTGATTGCTATGAACCAGTGCTGGAAAATGTTACGCATAATGTAACGAAATAATGGAATTATTTTGGATTAACGTAACGAAAAACGTTAACAACATTTTTCAAATAGCTGACCGGAGAACGTAATGAAAACAAAAAAATAAATTTCGTTATTTTGTTAACAGATAGTAAAGGGTTATGTTCTAGTGGCATTTGTCCCAGGTGGTGTGTCTTGAGCATGGGAAAGTGGCCAAAAATACTACCAATTTTCCTTTGGGTTTTCCTTCCATTCGTGAAAGGAATGGTTCCCTGGTGTTAATCCTTCTCCAGGAAGCACGAGATAAGGAGCGTGGAGGATGAGGAAGGAAGCTTCAATAAATGTGCCACTTGTAGTGAAGGACCTCTACCATTCCCTACCCCCCCTCCCACAGTGCCTCGTGCTTCAAAAACATTCTTTTAGATATTACACCCGAGTGGGGTTTTCCTTTTAAATGTCGATGCTCTGCAAGTTCCAAACCCATCATCCCCTCCAATCCACTGTTCGTGAGTCTAACTTAACAAGGAATTTAAGAAAGGTCGAAGTGAATCTACAATTCAAATGTGTTGTCATCGTTCGCTAGAGGTCAATACTATATATACAATATATATCATTCTATATAGACGTTCCTTACAGAGGAGGAGGAGGATATAACATATAACAGGAGGATACTAACGTTTAGGCACTTCCAGATGAGCTGGAGATTTGAAATTTTTTTCTTAGGTAGGATTTTGTCCAAATCGACTAGAAAAAACGAAAATCTTGAAAAAGTGCAACAATGCGGCCGCTAAAAATTCGCAATTGTTTAAACAAATTTTCAAGGTTTATGTATTTCCAAATGTGCTACGGAGTTGAAATTTTTTTATAAGTAGAATTCTTAAAAAAACGAAATAGGGATTATACAAATTTTGATATTTTAATTTGTTTGGCAGTTAAAAATTCTTAAAGTTTAAACAAATAGATAACTGTTTAGGTACTACGGGATGAGCTAGGAAGCTGCAATTTTCAAATTATTTACAAAGTAGTGAATTTGCACAAATAAACATTTCAATTTCACCATATTTGAATTGCGGCGGCCGTTAAAAATTATTTAAATTTAAACAATTAGAAAAATATTATTTTACTTATAGAAGTGCTACAACTTTAAAATTTGGCTAAAATGTGTAGCATTAGTACCCCATAATGAAGATAGTGTAAAATTTTTAAAATTGCAACATTTGGGGATTGTTTTAAACTATTATTTTTACATGTGGGAAAAACGAAATTCACTGCAGAGGTGAAATCTTTAGAATTAAAAGACTATTTGTAATGATGAAATGTCTGTCTGAAAAATGAATATTTTTTCAAGGTGAGTTGAAATGCTTGCAGTATGCAAGCACCAACTACTAGTATATATATATACAATATCTATTACTATTGAGACAATTATAGTAACAGTGGATAGTTATTGTTTCCTGGAAATAAAGACTAATTAACAATTTCTTTCAAATTACCGAAAACGGTCACAGGGAGACTTTTTGACAGCCATGAGAGACATGAAGTTCATTCAGTGTTGAAGAAGTCCCATTTTCATACATATTTCAAGTTTATATTTTGTTTAGTATTAATTAAAGTCAAGTAATTTAGTGTGGTGGCTTTCTTTGTCATTATATTAAAAAATGCCATTTTATATACCATTGGGTACTCGGTTCAACTCTGAAGACAGCAGTGTCCATCATCTGCATAGGAAGGGAGTATCTGATTTTATAATGAATTAGGATAAACTCAGCAGTGCCTAATGGGATGTTATTTTATTTTCTTATCCCTTATTTGCAAACTAGTGCCCATAAATTTTAATATATTTTTAAATTTAATTCTATTTTATGAAACCTCATACAATGTCTTAACTTTTACGCTTCTGCTCGTTTTCCATTTCGCTCTAACCCACATGTCTTCCTCCTGCAGTCTTACTCCTCCCTCAGTTTACATCATACTTGTCTGCTTCCCACCCCATGCTCTCCCTTTCCCCCTCTCTCTTCCTTGATCCATTTCCTCTACCTTTCTTCCCATTCCTCCATCACGTTTTTTATTTCAAACTTTTTCATACTTCTTGTTCTTGCTGTAAATAAGATCAATTTTGGTCATTATAGTTTTTCAAGCTAGCATCAAAATAATGCTTTAAAAAGGCATTGAATCGTGCATTTAACTGTACTTTCCAGAAAGGAAAATAGGCTTATTGTTTCGTCGTTCAGTTTTTCTGTCCCCCTATTAACTTTTGAACTGATTGACTGATTTTCATGGTATTTGGTGTATAACTTTGACCACTGGGGACGACCTGCCAAGGAAATTTTTTTCTGATATTTGAAGGGGAGAGTTCGATTCCAGAAATTTTCCTCTCGCAGTTTACATAAGAAATGCGAAATCCACCATGCAGTGCCTTTTTCTTTAAGTGTTAAAAGAAGGGAATCGTACTATTGGCATGAGATTTGTACTGTGAAAAAAAATAAAGATTTCAATTTTTATCATAGAATTTTGCTATTTTGTTATTTTATTTTCTTATCCCTTATTTGCAAACTAGTGCCCATAAATTTTAATATATTTTTAATTTAATTCTATTTTATGAAACCTCATTATTTCGTTATAATGTTAAACGTAACAAAAAATGAAATATAGAGTCAAGTGTAACGAAAAACAAAACAGCTTTTTTGCCTGTAACGAAAAACATAATCATTTTTTTTGTTTTCCAGCACTGCTATGAACACATCTGTGAATTTATTTACATAGGTATATATGATGCAGATTAAATTATCTAAAACTATATTTCATTATCTATTATACTGGTTATTCTTAAATTTTCTAGCAGTTAACAAGCAATAACCATTTACCAATTTAAAAAATCTTCAACTTCCAAGTGTTATTCCAAAAGAACATTCAAAAACAAAATTTAAAGGGAGAGAATGAAATTCTACTGAAAGAAATGACAAAATACTGTACAAATATGATAAATTAAGAAAATAACTCTCAAGTAAAGGATAAATAATTAAAAAATATGGAAATTCATAATAAAGGAAAATGAAACTACAGGTTAGGCAGGTGACAACATACCATGATTGGTTGGTTTGGTTGCGGTGCATGCATAAACATATCATCTTCATCATCAGTTTCTGCAGGTGGCGGCGGTCTGGGAGGAGGGAACTCTCCACCTGGGAGAGGAGGCCTTGGGGGAGCATAATCTGTCACATCAGGGGAAGAAACAACAGATCAGTAAAGTGCAAGTATACCACTGGACTTTCATTCCTCAACCTTGAAAACCAATTTCCTGGGTTATATATGATAAATTTGTGAGAGAAATTTCAAAAATATTAATAACTAAGTTGTGCAGGTTGCGAATCCAAAATTTTGAATTTTTTGTGCTGATATGACCAAGCTTAACTAATTTGAGCTTGTATCTAGTTCTGAATGAAAATTTCATAAATATCCACATTATAATGACAAAAGATGGTGATAAATGTGTGAAATACATAAGGCATTCAACCAGAGATATGTGAAGTATTTAAAAGGTACACAAAAATATTAAAGATAACAATTTTTCTCAGTGCTTCAATTTTCATGCATGTCTTCAGGAACAAACAGTTACAATAATGGATAACATGATAAAAGTGAAAACATGATTTTAACAACAAAACCCCTTTGTTGTTAAAAAAGTTCAGACTTGAAAAATTATTTCAATACTTTTGTTTATTTTTTCAAAGAATTGATTCAGTTGGTAAATTTTATCCTTTATACACTGTGCAGTTATTTTTCATACAAGAAGTCCTGCATGGTGGTTTTTAATGAGAATGTATCATAATATCATTTTACTATTTACTTTTATAAACATGAGTTAGGTATTTTAAAACAAGTGCTGTTTATTTCTTATCGTCACTTTTAAATGTACCAGGAGATACAAAATTGTTTAAAAAAATGCTTGGAGGAAAATGTCAGTAAAATTATGAAGACAAGATTAGACAAGTTTAAAAATGGCATGTACAGTATTAAAGTTTATATGCACAAGAGCATTCATGAAGTTCTAGGGCAAGAAGCAAAAGAATTTATGGTTTGACCTCACAACTAGTAGCAGACTTGGGTTCATTTTTTTCTTCTTCTTTACCTTAGATTTAAAAAAAATGTGGTGACTGATTATATATTGTTATGAACTATATATGCATGATAATGAAAATATTTTCACAACTTGATTTGCATGAAAAAATTAGTGAAATATTATTGTTGTCTATAAATATGTATAAACTTGAAAAATATCTTTATATAAAGTCCAATTTATGATCTAATAAAGACTTCATTAGGACAGAGCATAGCTGCACAACCATATCAACTGATCTCTTTCATTAAACAAAGTGATAAAAATATACCATTACTTCACTGAAAATAACATTCAATTGGTATAATTTGTAAAAGCAATTGTTGGATTTCCATAATTACATGCATGAAAAAAGTGTAAAGCAGTAATCTGGCTGTATCATGCTTTATGTTAGCAAACATAATGCAACAAAGTAAAACTGCTAACTGTAAACCAATTGCAACAAAGATATCACAATTATGAGAAGTCATAATATGAAATGTGAATTTATTTCCAATGATGTGATGAGGTGATAGGCAAGAACCTATCAGATTTAACTTACAAAATAAGTTTGGAGTACAAACCATAACAGCCAAATTAAAAATGCTTACAACAAACTACAAGCCATGTTTCGACTTGAGATTCAAATAAAAGTAACTGCATATTGTATGAGTTAGTATTTGATGATGAATGCACAATAAAGTTAACATTCTTACATGCTTAATGCTGGTGATGCTTTACAATAGACATACACAAGCACATATATTTCCGGCAGGCATTGTAATAGCATGCAAAATAATTTAAAGGAGCTATCCTAGAAGTACAACCATGCAATAAACAAGTGCATGAGAGTGAGGTAACAGGGATACAAAAGCTACATCATAAGTAATGAGGACTCTGATAGATTGAGTTTATATGAAAGCAAAAACTCAGATAAATATATCATCTACGTTGAGATGTAAAGGAAGAATTGAATTCAAATCAAAACAAGCATTTTAGTAATTTTAAATTGAGTAATATTTAGATAGTCAAGTTAAAAAAGGTGTTTACTTAATTGAATATTTGAATGAAGTACATAAAAGAAAACATAATTAAATGAATAGGAAAAATCAATTTCTTTCATCTTATCAATACTCAAAGGAGGTGTTTCTTTAACTTCTAAAAAATATCAATTTTAAGTTATCACAGGAACATATAGGTAACTCCTTTCTTTAGAGAACTATCTTATGATGAAGAGAGAGTTATAGTAACAATTGGTCATTGACTTACCTTGATCAAAATAATTTAAATAATCTTGTTAGTTAATCCAAGAAGGCAAGAAAAAAAAACATTATAGGAACTTTATTGAATTCAGTTTTTCACATGAGCATATCTTCAACAAAATTAATATTTACAATGTCATTAAAGTAACCGAATCCACAGTTGTACCAAAAAACTTGACCAAAAACAATTAAATCTACACACTTCTACATAAAACATTCTGCTGCATAAATGTGTAGCTAGCAGCATGGGAAACTGCAACAGAGCAAATTTAATGAGAGAATTCATTATGTATAACACATACTATGATCTAAAGTTACACAATGAAATGTTCTAATAACAAGGAGTTTGATGGGAGGCAATGTAGAACCCTGAAATAGTAAATTTGATTACTAACAAGTGATCAAGTATTGCAATCATAATGACAATTAAGACAACATGGGCTGTTAGAAAGAGAGAGAAAGAAAAAATAGAATAAATTGGATGAGCCAGACCTGAAAAAATGAATCTTGACAGATTCCACAACAATGTAAAAGATTATATAATTTAAAATACTAAGTAAAACTCATGACAAAATCTTAAAATTATAACAAATATGCTTTCTTTACTCACCACTAAAAATTTTTTTATCAAGAGTCAGCAAGGAGACTGTGAACATAATGCATGGCATTCCATTTCATGCTACATATCAAAGACTCAAATAATAATACCATAACATCAAAAAACTATTTTAGAGAGCCAGTTATAGTCATTAATCACAGAAGGCAAAAGAAAAATTGAGAAATTAAATGGTCCCACAACATTGGTATAGCATTTTCACATGCTTATTAAACAGTCTGTAAAAGAAGATGCTGAAGAGCATGTTGTTCAATTTTTCGATACAAAAAAAGCTTATTAGGTAGGGTAATGCTTGGTTGTAATGCATGATATTGAGAGATGAATCCTTAATTGAGGTGTCGTATCATTAGGCAACTAAACACATACAACTGGTATTGTAACATATTCTCAACCTTACAGATAAAGAATCATCTACAAATTAGCCATTTTGAACCCCACTCTGCATTCTGTTAAGCATTCCACAAAGCAAAGAATCAGCTAATATCTATTGAACATGTTTCAAGCAAGACAGCCATATTAAGTAACTAAAGAGTAATAATTTAATTCACATAAATAATCAAAATATCAATACAATAAGCTACTTTCCATCAATGTAAATGGGAAAAAATCTTCACATTGAGGAAGGGTTTAAGAGGGTCAATGGTGAATAAATTAATTAACAATAATTTAATTAAGCCAAACTACCTGATAATAATACAAATAAAATCAAATATTTTGCACATTAATGACTAATAATGAGCAAAACATTATCAATAAATTCTTCATCTAATTGAATAGCATTTCCATTTACTTGCGACTCTTAATTTTGAGATTGAGGTTCTTAAATAAATATAAAATTCAATTTGATTTTAATGCTATTTAAATTATCAATTTATGATCACCAATAAAAGAAAATAATAGCATCTGACTGATATAAGTTCTGTGTAAAAAAAACTGAAAATTTACTTGAGTGATCAAATCAATAAAATGGAAACATTTGATTCTCTAGGGTTATAAAAAATGAAGCCAATTCCATTTCTAATATCTATTCTAAATGAAAAATCCCTTATATTTTTCTTTGCAGATCTTGTAAATGCACGCTTATTTATTTAAAAAAACTGACTTGCTAGGTGTTCAGTTTCACTCATTTAAAAAAAAGGTTTTGGTAGTACTCCCAATTGAAGGGAAACATTGCAAAACATGAACAATGTATTTCTGATGAACAAATATAGTGAAACAGCCTAAAGTAACAAACCAAAAACACAACTTTTCATTTTTACCTCCAACAGGCTGGTTATAATTCTTAGAGCCACTACCCTGCTTCTGCTCTTCTTCAGATGCTAATTCTTGATACAACAGGTCAGTGGTCCCTCCTGTACAATAAATATTCATTAAGCCCTAATAAGTGCAGCAAAATAAGCCATACTTAACATTACAGCATATGAACCAAAAGGGCCAGGAATGCTGAAAAATTTTACTTTTCCTTGCTTGGGGAAAATGAATTATACATGATTCCAAGAGGGTAGGCTCCCATATCTTTGGCTGATTGATGAATTCTGCCTGCTATCATAAAATCATATTTTTTCAGGTTAATGGAACACTTCCCCAAGCCATACTTAAAAGTTTGCAAAAACATCTCTCAAATAATTATATTAGATGTTGAAACATAATAGAATAATTTTTCAAAACCAAGCCATGAAGTTTTTTGTAAATAAAAATTTTAACAAAATAATATAATTGAAAATTTATAGTGAAAATCACCATGCGTTGTTAAAATGGTCAACATTATTGATTAAAATAAAACAAAAGATTAAAATCAAGTTTCAAAGTGAGAGTAAGAAGTAAAACCTGAATATCCTCGTTTAGTTCAAGAAAAGCCTTCACGAAGGAATACAGGCAGTGTCCCCTTAACATACATCCAGTTAATGTACAACCACTGATACCTATGTTGTTATACAGTATATCGGTACTTAAGCACATATTGTCCACAATGTACTCAGGCAGACTATATTGCCTGGGGCATAAACCCATGTATGATGCTGCCACGCAATTTACATCTGGCTATCATGACTGCTTGGATTTTGCTTGTGATTTTATACTTAAACAATTTGAATAAAATTTTTGGTGATAATGTGTGACAAAATATACAAAAATGGCAACTCCTGGAACATATCCCAAATCACCACCAAAATCAACTCCCAAGTCTCTCCTCTTGAATTTCCAGCTAAATCCCTTTCAAAATCTTCTCTTAACAGCCTCCTTTCCTTCAAATAACGTTTTTTTCTTCTCCTCTCTTACATTTTATCAACTATAGCAATCAAGTGAATCGTGATTTCAGATGTGAACTTTAAACTTTAAATGGGTATTTTATTCATATTTATGTTACTGAAATTTCCACACTATGGCTATGGAACACAAAAAATCTTTTCTAAAAGGCTCGTTTAAATCCTACCTTGCCCAACACCTGCTTGAAAATAACCATTCCTTCAACTTTATCCCCGAGGTCATTCATTTTGAAAGCAAAGGTCCAGACTAAATCTTTTCAAGCAGTTAAAAATTTGGCTACATAGTAATGATAATACTCTTCACCTTGTTAATGAACTTATTCCCCCCTCTGCTTATTTTGTTTCTTCGGAATCACCACTCCTCCCCCATACCTCCACTTAACCTTTCCCTCACCCTGTCCATTCATTGGCCCTCCCTTCTGTACTTTCCCTTCCCCCACTTCCCTCCTTTTGCATATATATATATATATATATATATATATATATATATATATATATATATATATATATATATATATATATTTGTGTTGCTCCTTACCTGATGATGACTAGATATTAGTCAAAACCGGTTGAGTTGGTTCTATTAAATAAAGTGGAATTATTTTACTAAGTGTTTCTCTCCTTTTCATTCATTATGGAGTCCCACAAAGTAAAGGTTCATCCGTTGATTTAATTCATTGTTTCCACGATAAAATTCAATGTTTGTCACTATAAATATAGTAGTACATAGTAGGAAAATTTTGGATGAAGAAATTTATGGATTGGTATGGAAACACATCTATATTTATAACATGTCTTTATATGGTAAATCACAATCTGTTTAATGTACACATTTTTGAGAGTATGTTAAGCAGACACTGCCTGTACTCGGTTGTTTAGCTCATAAAAGGCCCTCATATAAAAAAGGTTAGTTCAATTAGAACATTCTCACAGATGAAGGTGCATTACTGTGTGCCTGATACTCAAGGTTTAGAGTAATGCAAGATAAAAAGGGATCCACTGGTAACGCATAATTAAATCTATTTGGCATAAATGAGAAATAGATCTAAAGCATGGGGAGGTATACATGGATGGTTTCAAGGACCAGTCTCTTCTCTTTTAGGATCAAAGAATCTCCTGGGTCATGACTGGGAGTACCTCGGGCCCATTTTGGCAAGGGACTGATGGGTCGGGGAGAGATTCCTCTCATTGCTGCCATTCCAGGAGAAAGAGGTCGAGGACTCGATGGAGAAGGCTGCTCCCTCAGACTTTGACCAACTTCATAATGACCAGCCACCAATCCCACAAGCAGATAGAAAATTAGAGGTATTTGAAGGAAGACCTTATAAATAGAAAATATCTATAAAATAAGACAATATACTAGAATTTTAGTAAATGTTAAGATGTCTCCAACGTATATCTTGGCATTTTTCATTTTTTCTGTTTTAAGGAGATATTATACCATCTATTTAAAAGTGAATTATATACCTTATTTACTTGCATATAAACCATACTTCTTTTTTCAAATTTTGTTTACAAAATGAAAATGTGACATATATGAGAAAAAATTGGAAAAGTGAAAATGTGTGATAATTGTCAAATTTCATTTAAACACCACTAAATGGCTCTCGTGATTCAATATAGTATATACCATATTTTCTCGATTCTAAGACCCTTCATTTAGTAATAGCTTCTCCTAAAAAAAATTATATTACAGATGCCATCGAATATAAGACGCACCCTGATTTCAGAGACATTAAACAGTGAAAGAGGAAATATGTGACACATTTAAAAAATCAATTATCTTTGCAACAAATAACAAGTTAAGAAAGTGTACAGTGTATCACAAATATGCACATTTCATGCAATGGAGTATTTGAAACTAAACTATATAATTTCAATGAATGCACACCATAAAACAGCAAAACACAACCCGATTATCTCTCTCTGTCCACTAAAAAATTCTTCTCCCTCTGAGTTGGTGCATTAATATACATATTACATAATTTTAATGACTACATACTGCAAAACAATGTCAGGAAATAATGCCTTGGAAATATTCAATTTTTATATACCTACCAATGTATTTTATTATCAGTTTTAATCAACCCAGCAATCGAAAATTATTTACAACATACCTTACTTGAGTTCAGTAGTTGGAATATTTACATTTAGGTTCTTTTCTTCGTCGTTGATAATCCATTTCCTTCCACTTACAACATCTTTCATGCACGTGTAAGAAAATTAAATGTATTTTTGTAATTATAGCAGATCATATTTACTTCACTTACTGCAAAGATTGTTTACTTTGAAAACAATTTCGTATCCATGCATAAATTTCTCTAAGTTCAACTCAAATTAAGACTTTCTCCTTTGATTTTCTTGATAACGGATACTCCTACGATGAAAGTAGAAGGAATACTCTACTTTGCTAGTTCTACAAGAGTTGTTTGAAAACTATTTTGATACGACCATTACTTCACAAGATATGAGGAAATATTCATGTTTTTGTAACCAGTAAAGTGGTACCCCTGATTAGCTTACTTGATTCATTTACGCCATTCTCTTATTATCTTTGACTTTAAGTCCTTAATATCAAATTTCATGAAAATCTGTTTGGTAGAAGCCTAAAATGAACATTCAGACGGACAGAGAGACCAATGCTAATAGGCACTCATGCTGATAGCAAAGTGTGCCTAAAAAGGGGAAAGAATAGATTATAAATTCTTTTAGAATCTATTTTTGATGAATTACCAATGAAGGCAGCTGCTTCGTAACAGAAATATGCATCTGGTTTTTTATAATGTAGTTGTGGCTATTGGAGATACTTGAGAAATATATTTATGCATGTATAGGGAGATGTCAGTAGTGTAGTGGTTAGGGTGGTGGCTGGCTACTCACCTGCAGCTCAAAGGGGCTGCAGGCATGAATCCTGCAAAAGTATGATTTTTTCTGAGGTTTCCTGGCTCCCTATTTGTATGCGTATGAACTAAGAGAACAATGCAACGAGTAAACAAAAATGAGGAGAATACACAAATCAGCGCTATGTCCTTTGGAAGGGACGTTAAGCAGTTGGGCCCTTTGGTGCTCCTCATAAGAATAGGCTAATGCCAGCACTGGGTTTCCCTCCTTTCTGTCTCCAGTGTGAAAGGCAATGGAAAACCATCACACCTTGTGTGTATATTCCCTGGTGAATTAAACCGATCTATGGATTGAAAACATTTTATTATTATGTATTCAATGACATTTCTTAGTGATTTATAGTTTGGTAAAATGTTTTAGGTCTAATTGTGATACATTCTTCTTCTGCTTGTATTCATCAGTTTACTTTCTTTTTTCATATTGCTTCGTACAAAAATGGGATGTGCATATTCGGACATATTTTTTCCTAAGTTTCAGTCTGGAAAGATAAGGATGTGGCTTATATGTAGTGGAAGCTTATATGCGAGTAAATATGGTATTAAAAAAATAATTTTTCCCAAATATGCCTTCATGAATGTTAACATCATATCATTACACATTGCCTGACATTCATTTAAAAAAATTGTTCTATTTGAACAATATTTCAGTCTGTCTGCTTAAGCCCTAATATTGAACCATTAGAAATTTCAAAATTATTTCAATAATACATCAAAATTTGTTACAGCTTAAACCAGTGGTCCAAAAATGTTGATGAATGACAAAATACTGTATATGCTGTGGTACGTTTGGATTTATAGGCAAGGGAAAAATAACACAATTTTACTAGTCAGAAAATATAGCAAATTTTTAAATAAATATATACATTAATTTATCATCAAATTATGTTGCAGGTTCAGTTAGTTGAAAATTAAAGTTACTTCTTAATTAGTGAAGACATATTTTTTTAGAATTATTCATAATCCAACAAATTTTGAAATGACTAGAAATTGTATTATGCTATCCAAATTTTTCAAACTTTCTAGACAAAGGTGATAATTTTCTCTTACTGTTTTTGACTACTAAATGATAAAAATATTGGGATCTTGTGTGTCATACGCCTTCGAAACAACAAATTAAATGGATTTTTACCTTTATAGCACTGCCACTTTCTTACAAACCTAACAACCAAAATAAAAACAAAAAAACCATCCCAATGGAGACTGCAAATGTGAAAGTGCAAGGAAAATCAAGCCAACCCCCAACCCAACCCTATGGAGGGTGCAAATGTGAACGTGGAGGAATTGTTTAGCAAACCCCCCTTCCTCTTAAACTCCCGCATCAAGGTTTTTTTGCAGTCAATAAAGGGGACTGCCGCCCCCTTAAACCTCTGCATCCTCCCAGGTTGGGTTAAGTGGTTGGGGGTTGAATTCATTCTATTTCCTCTCCCTGTGTTGGATTTAGTGGTAGGCGAAACATTACAATAACAAAATTAGATACAAATATGCAACAATTGTAGTTATACACAATTTAAAGCAAACAAGATTCCATAATTAAATATTCTGAAGAACGGGGTGTATAACACACAAGATCCAAATATTGTGCACAATCTTATGAAAGGTGGTTTTGACGGCTATGAGTTCTGAATGATTCCATTACTGTGCCATTAATTAAAAAGACTGTGGGCTAGTTAAACAATATCATCTGCTTTAAAAATGATGTCAACATAATGTATTTTTGGTAAGAAAATAAGTTAAGTTGAATTCATTCTATTTCCTCTCCCTGTGTTGGATTTAGTGGTAGGCGAAACATTACAATAACAAAATTAGATACAAATATGCAACAATTGTAGTTATACACAATTTAAAGCAAACAAGATTCCATAATTAAATATTCTGAAGAACGGGGTGTATAACACACAAGATCCAAATATTGTGCACAATCTTATGAAAGGTGGTTTTGACGGCTATGAGTTCTGAATGATTCCATTACTGTGCCATTAATTAAAAAGACTGTGGGCTAGTTAAACAATATCATCTGCTTTAAAAATGATGTCAACATGTATTTTTGGTAAGAAAATAAGTTATCACAATATTACAACAGTAGGTTATAGTAATTCTCTCAAGTAATCTTGCCATAAACCTGAGTTTCCTGAGTAGTTTTTGTGAAACAACCTTCATGTTAGTTTATAAGTTTTTACGATGAGAATAAATTTTCATGTTATTAAAATATAAAAAAGAAGTTAGTAAAACCAATTACCTGATTATATCATAAAAATAACAGTATGCCAAGTAATGTGAAATGATATTGTATAACAACAGGATTAATTAAATTATATTTCAATTTAAATATCAAGTACTAAGAATGATTATTTATTTACAGCAGTTATATATATATATATATATATATATATATATATATATATATATATATATATATATATATATAAAGCAACTTTAATTACCAACACCAACATAACTTTACATAACTCTGTTATAATTCTAGTGTCACTGAATTCCATCAGTTCCTCAATGAGTAAAAATAAAAACGATAGGAAATAAATCACTAATTACTTGTAAAATTAGTTATTGTTAAATATAATTTATAATCTACTGCTCTAAAGCTCTCCAAATATAAGAAATATTTAATTTGGCAGTTTAATCAGACAAAATGAATAATAAGTTATTATTATTAAAAAATTAAATTAAAAAAGGATGAAAATATGCCAATACACTATTCACTAAATGAGATCCTTATAAAGTCTTGAAATTTAAAGAAGATACAAAAAATGCTGCAGAAAGACCAAATAAAAGTTTCTTCTACAAAATAAACTTAAAATTAATCCAAAAATAAATCTCCTGCCTATTTAGGATGACCCTTTTAATTATCCAGTACTTTCTCAACTTAACTGATGAGTGTGATGGTAAACCACAAATATCTCTGAAAGCATGTTTAGGCTTATTCTCATAAGAACAAATAAAAATATTATCTCCACCAGTTTAAAAGCATTTTACATGATCAAACAAAAATGTCTGAATTCTTGATATTCTAAAAAAATCTATGGAAGTGGGAGGTTTGACATGTTTATTATAAATATAAAAGGGCATTTGCAGTTTGCAGCTATTTCAAGTTGGCATTATGCCTGCTGGCTCTCATTATATCATGACATTTCTATTTATTCTTTTACTTAATAACGTTAAAAAACTTAAGGTTGATATTATATATATATCATATGTGTGTGTGTGTGTGTGTGTGTATATATGTATATATATATATATATATACACACACACACACACATAAAACCTCCATATAACGAAATTGGCGGGACCGAAAAAAGGGCATGTTCGTTGTAAGGATGTTGCGGGGGGTTGCACACACAGGGGCATACAAGCCATGCGCGCGTGCGTCAGAAACGGGTTAGATTTAAGCCACGGACGATTTTCTGCCGCCGCGTTACTCAACCGTTCTTTCAGCAGTTTCCCGACGCTATGGCGGACAATAGTTTCAAATGGGAGAGCACACACGGACGTTAGCGTTTTTTTAACGTTGCGGCAACGCTGGACTAACGTCGGTACCTCTGCAACGCAACGGTACCGTTGCGGTATATCACCGGTCGACGAGGCTACCGAACAAAATCAGGTATAGACAGCACAGACGGACGATATTTGAACGCAGCTCCTGGATTTTGATTTCAGTCTGTTTCTGGAGTTCATAATGGACACTTTGGACAGTGTTGAAATCGAACTTCTGATCATAGAAGTTGAAAAAAGGCCAGTGATATGGGACATCGCGAGAGAAGATTACAAAGACAAAATAGGATTATATTGGTTGCACCCAATATCTTCTTTTCTTTTTGTTTGGTAATTTTCCATGTAAAGTAGACTAACACAGCACGCCTACGTGCGTCCATCTTCTTCGGTAGTTCGCAGCGAACTGAAGTGAAGAATTTGAATGCCCAGCCGATTCGCCTCTGTCCTACGCACAGTGGGTATCTCAGAGGTAGTGCAATGAATAGCCGGGGAAGGGAGGAGGGAAACCCGGTGCTGGCATTCGCCTGCTCTTACGAAGAACACAAGGGGGCCAACAGCTTAACGTCCCTTCCGAAGGACGGAACAGCTGAATTTGCGCGGTCTCCTCAAACCACGCAAACAGGGGGCCGGGCGACCTTGGAAAAATCCTAATTGCGCAGGATTCGTACCCGATGACTTTCCAAGCAGCAGGCGAGTAGCAGCCAGCGTCCTAACCACTACACCACCGGCACCCCGAAGTGAAGAATGAGGGCTTTGCGGAGGGTTATAGGACAGTGTTGCCGTATCAAAATTGAAAATCTGTAGAATTGCCAAGAAAAATCTGTGGAAAATCTGTAGAATTATCTATACAAGGTCTATTGGTATGCTAAATTCTGTTTTAGCTAATCATACATGCACGCACGCACGCGCACACACACACACACACACACACACACACACACACATATATATATATATATATATATATATATATATATATATATATATATATATATATATATATATATATATAAAATGATCCTCATTTGGAAAGTTTGGAAAACACTATTTTAATTAGGTATTTGTTACTACCAAATTAAATATTTAAGGAAAATTAATGTTTTACCATTGTTGAAAAAATCTGATAATCTGAAGATGCATAAAAAATCTGTAGATCTACAGATAAATCTGTAGGAACGGTAACACTGGTATAGGATCAGGCGGCAAAGCATCGTCAAGTGTGTTCTCAAGGCGTTGGACGTTGTATCGTCGAGACCGTCCGACATTTCACCGTACCGGCAGAAAGTCGTTCGTGTGTACTTGGCCTTAATTACCTCTACCGTAAATCCGGCAGATATGTAATTTAAATGGCCAATTTTGATGTAGCTCATTATAAACATTTATAACGTATTACCTAATAATCGAATTTACGTGAAAATTTCGGAATATCTACGTCATAATACATGTTATATAATAGCATATTATTTTTACATCATTCTATTTCAACAAGTTTATGCGTTATCGCATGATGACGTAATAACGGTTTATACCGCACAAATGTTTAACTCTTAATCACTGCTTTTAGTGCTAGAATAGTTCCCATGAACTTCAACTCCATTCAAATAACGCAGTAGAGTTCTCTGTAAATATTCGGCTTGCCGCTTCGTTCTCCTTACAACGTAGTAGCTGTCTCTTCCCGCTTTATTTCTTCCAAACACAGACGTTGTGGCACTCGAGAACTGTTTACGAATAACGTTACGATTTATGAAAACAGGAAATAATCATATCTAGCTGTCCCCTATTCCCCTTCTTCTCACGGAGCCTTATCGACCTTGAACACTACTAATTCCTATTAATTGAGAACACTCGCCTTTTGCTCTGTATCTTTGATCGTATTCTTTCTGAAGTCGGGATTTTCTGATGAAAATTATCGACTTTTAAAAAAATGATTTCCTTCCATAAAGAATGAGCTAATTTCTGAAAGTGATTTAGAGACATTAAAAAATTAAAGGTGAAAATACAGCAAATCATGTTTACTCGTGTCAACCAGCGGAGCAGACGTAATTTAGTTTTGCGTAACCAAAACGATTAGAAAAATATTGTATTCAACGTCTTCTTAAGGTAAAAACTTTTCTATATAATATTTTGAAAGCCGATCGAAAAAAATTAAAACATCTCTATAAAGCAAATTAAAAGCATCGCGGCATGGGTACGTACCACGCAGAGGCCGGCGATACGGTAAGAAACCGAGGTCTGTACCATGCACAGAACGGCGCTGAGGGATTAATCATGGGGCTCATATCAAGCAAGGCACTGCCAAACCATTGAATATACAAGTAAAAATACGTAAAGATTAATATGTTCATTATCATAATAGTGCATTCTATGAAAACAATAATAGCCAATATTAATGTTTCGCTACTAATAAAAGTGCAAGATGAGATAATGATTTTTGTCTTAATATGTATTCGATTCGTTTATGCCCTCTGTCTGATAGCGGGGCAGAGTATTTGTGAACGAGAGCATAAAATATCTTACGTTATTAATTCACTATAAAATGTATCTTACATATTACTATTTCTCGCGAATAAAGAACAAAATTTATAGTCCGTATCGCATTCTTGGGAACACAGTTATTCTGCTTAGCTTTAAATAATCGCAGATTTCAGAAGTATTCTCGCTGACAGAACATGAATGCCGTTAGTGTAAAATTAATATGGGAACATCCGACTATCAGAAAATAGCTAATGCGATTAATATGCGTCCTATTTTTCATTCCGTGGGTACGGAAAACGAGAGGGTAAGGCAAAATTAAATATTTCGAGCCAAAACATGTATGTCATACAGGACTGGCTGGTAAAATGTTACCAGTTAATCATCGACCAGCCCCACTAGAGAAAAAAATGTTACGTAGACAGTAAATGTTGGCTCACAGAGATACCGGAAAATCCCCGCAAAGCAATGGGAGACGGAGGTAGCTCTGCGTTCATGAGCACAAGTGGAAGGGAAAAGTATGAGACTTTTCTGACCGATGATAAGTCAAGATTCTTTCAACTCGAACAGGAAATGTCTTAACATTTTTACGGACATCCAAATATTTTTACGGACACTTCCAATTTTTGCTCTTTTTTACGGTCTGTCCGTAAATATACGGACGTTTGGCAACCCTGTTACCTACTGTAGCACAAAGTAACACTCAGACTCCACCCTCCCCTTTGTATCACGTAATTGGTGAGCAGTCTATAAGTCAGCGTATTCGTAAATAGCGAGTGCAGCATCTCAGGAAGAGTCAATATTGAGATACCACTACACAGAAGCGATGAATATAGCACTTTGTTCTGAGGTATCGATTTCGTTCATTCCCCATATTTTTTCTTACACCTCGTTCTAATTCTCCCAGTAAAGAAAATTTTTATTCATTTGAGTGAAAACAGCCGGGAGAATTTTACACATAAGCGATGGCGATAGATTCGGATGAGCGTTTTAAGTACGATAATAATCCAAATTCTGCACTTTGCGATGGCAACAGCTTAAAGAGTAATCGGCGAGCATGATCCATTCTCTCATTCGGCCGTTCCCAACTAGGGATGGTGATTCGCGGGAGTGGAGAGATAGGCATGCGGCGTTAGGGCGACGCTGTTTTTGCGCCGTGACGATCCAGCGACAGCCAATGTTGACGACTTTGTTTTCGTCGAAATTTCGTTGTACGGAAGTGGATTAAATTGTCGGGACCAGGTTCAGCCTTCGCTCTACGGGAGTTTCGTTATAGGGAGGCTTCTATGCAATTTAAATGTTCCGGGGGCGGGACCGAGATTCGAGTTTGTTATACGGAGGTTCTCGTTATAGGGAGGTTCGTAAGAAAGAGGTTTCACTGTGTGTGTGTGTGTGTATGTATGTATGTGTGTGTATATATATATATATACATATATATATATATATATATATATACATATATATATGTGTGTGTGTACACATACCTTTGTATTTATTCACAGTTCCTGATGCTTGTGCTGGCTATTAATTATAAGTTATTTATGCTGATATAGAATCCTAAATACACGTCTGGTACGTTTATATGCCAAGATATGTAAGGTAATTAAACACACTTAAGATAATACCTTTCTGAGAGAAGAAATGTATTGGCTCTTGAGATTCAGCTTGACCTTCTTGATGCTGCCATGAAGTACGTTTCTGCCATCCATTAGCTTTATGATCATCTGTAAAACAAGAAATTAGCACCCAAACCTCCTGAAAATAGGTCTAATTAATTAAAGTACCAACACAATTTCTAGGGATAAATTTTTAATCTGCTGTCACTGCATAATCTGGAAAAGATACTAGTTACAAATTCATGACTCAAGGAGTTTTTATGTACATAGGGATATCATCAGCAAAAAGTACACAACTGGAAAAGGAAGTTTTAAATATTGGATCAATCATTCAACAGGTTATAAATGAGCTATTCAAACAGCACTCAAAAACAAAATGGGGTCATACAACTTGACTGTATATGTGCACGGTGAAAAAGCATGCAGACAATTGCTCATGTGCATAAAAATTTGAGATGTGGAATGGAATTTAATTCCATAAATATTTAAAGTAAATACAAATGAAAAGAAGCAGAAAAGATATTAAAATTGATGAACTGAGCTATTATAAAAAATCAAATGAAATAAAAATGTAAATTAATCTTTTTGAGCAGAGATATCATACAAAGATGATATAGAATGTGAGGAAGAAGGATCCAATGATAAAAAATGTTTGCACGATACAGAGAAAATTATGGGGCAGTCAGTAAGCATAATAGGGATAATTGGAAAGTCAATGAGGAAAGCTTAGGGAGAATGTCAGACAAGATGAAAATGACAAAGCTATGTAATAAAGATGAAAGTGATCTCCAAAAATTGCTAATGAGGGAATAGGCTTGGATACATCCAAGAATGTTAACATGAAACACTGCAAGACCAAGTGTGCCTAGTAGTCTATCTGAGATGGATTGAGCTGAAGAAAATTAGCCATGTGCTCAATTTTCAACAGTTGATAATGTATTCTTTTATTTATACTTCAGTTTATTAAGTTTTGAATAAGAGATTAATAAATAAGATGGATTTTTCTGTAAGAAATAATATGGCCTTGCCCTGAGGTAATTTATTTTCCTGCTCAAGTTCATACCAGAAATTTATCCCAAAACAACATCCATGATAATGAAGAATGATGTTAATCATTCAAAATTGTTTGTGTCAACCAGAAGTTAAAAATAAAATGGTACTTCACCAACAATGCAGCAAAAAAGTTTCATGGAGTAAAAAGTTGGAAGATCATATGGCACTTTTCACTTTGTGCCAAGTCTGATTTATAACTCACTTACTGCATGGTAAATATGAACTCTTTTCAGAAAGATTTTGTAATACTTTTATAATGGCTAAGAACAGAATTGAGGCAGCAAAAGTAATCATGCCACATATTGCAGGAAAGCACAAAGACTGAAATTTTTTTCAGATGGAAAAATATCTTGAGAAATGACAGAATTTACATATGCCACACATATGGCTATAAACCTTTCAAAGCAAACGTTAAAATAAAATGAAAATCTATTTGAAATTAAAACTGTTACATATGCCAGAGCAGCCATATCTGGGTAGGGCTACCATATTGTGCTATAAAAATGAGGACACCCTTTCAATCAACAAAGTTCATAGAATATTTTTTGCAGGTGCATTGAAATGCATTAAAAATATATAAAAATCCAGTATGTTTACAATACCTGGATCTGGTCAACAATTTTTTTATAGTATAGTATCTACTGTATTTGAAAGATCACATAAATAATACTATTCAATATAATGGAATTTCAAATCCAAACTGTGTTCCTCTAATATTTCTTCAACTTATGTTATGCTTTACCTTGCTTTATAATTATCGTAAATGAAACTAAAGTTATCAGTGGACATTTTTACACCTAAATGCGCGAGGTATTTCCAAATGACTGAATATATATAAGACAATGATTCAAATACCCTTACAAATTCCACTTTTTAAGAATTTCTTCCAATGTTTTTTTGAGTGACAAAAATGAGCACATGTTCATTAAAATGAAGATGTATGATACCTCTATATCTGGGTAATAAAAAAAATAAATCTTGGTAGAGTAACAGCAGAAAGGAGAAAGCTTAGGTAGAGAGAGTTCATTTTCAATAGCTCTCCATTGATAACTGGGTGTATTTATTGTGAGACTAAATAGGAATACTCTTCTATGTTAAATCAATAGCTTTGAATTAAGCTCAGGTCATCAATTTTCAAAATATCTCATTGCAATCATGCACCTATTTAATAAAAATACATTTTTTTGGAAAAAGTCAATCTTAGATAAAATGTAGAAAAGGCCATAAGAAAATATAGAAAAATATCAATTCATAACTAGCTCACTTTCATAATAATCAGATAAAATCAAGCTTTTAATATTCAAGAACAAAGATATGATATAACCACAAAAAGCAGCATTCAAGGCATACTTTTCCTTTTGACTATGGTGGAAGGTTGTTGCTCTAGAGGGAATGGAATAAAGGCAATAAAACAGAGCCAATTAAACATACAGAAGCAACTCAAATGGGTGAAAACACAGATAATCTCACAGGTTAATGCTTCACTATACCTCTTTGAGGTTGTGCAAATATTTCATTGAAATCGACGTTAAAGATATCACCAAAGTTGACTCCCATGCCAGCAGGGCTTTCCTGTAGTCCAGCTGTTGAATAATAAGATCGAGAAAGGGGGAGAAAGAGAGAGAGGAGAGTTTTGGTAGGAAATATAGGTTAGATGAAGGTTAACTGAGATGATGGCAAGATATTAAGCAGTCATATTGCAAAACATTTACAGAAATGAGTTATTGCATATTAAAAAGCAAGAAATTCAAAGAAATTTATTCTAATTAACAATGAAAATAGTTTACCAAAACCTCATTAATATATTTTTCCTAGCATATTTCCCTCTAATTGCACAATTTGTTACTTGCATGATATAAAAAATATCCCTCTGCCATTAAACGAACCTTGAGATTTTCAAACGAACAATTTGAAAATTTTCAAAATAAGCAATTATTACATCCAACATAAAATGCATGATTTTCTATGAACAAATTCAACCACTTTCAAATTTCATAATTTAAATCCTTGCTGTCCCCAACCTAATACTGACATTTACATGCGGCCTTATAAAATCGTTATTATGATACTTAATTGGAATTTAAAAGTTTTATAATGCTACATTTTTGAGCTATTGATACAACTGGAATTTTTGTATATTTTTAATTATTTGTACAGTAGAACCCCGACCTTTGATTATCCGACATTCCGTTTTATCTGACATGACGAATATAAGAATTTTTAAGAATGAATACCCAAAAAACTATGGGACTTCAAAAATATAGCTCCTACAGCATGCCAGTTTGGTATTACAGCCAAAAAATGCACAGATAAGAGCTCTGAAATTTTCGAAGCTGATTTTTTAGTCAAGTAACTAATCCCAATCACTCACTACTTTAAAAAATGAACTGTTTTATTTATAAAATTATTATAAATGCTATTTATATTTGTGATATAATTGTGCATTTGATGGCCATATTGTGTTTTCGTTGAAATTAGTAATAGACCAAGTTTATAGACCTGTTTTTTCATTAGTATTCCGTATTATCCGACATTTCTGTTATCCGACCATCCTCCGGTCCCATTTAGGACAGACAATCAGGGTTCTACTGTAATTAAATTAAAAGTAAACCAACTTTGCAAATACAGAGCACAATTTTGTTCAATGTATTAACAAATAATTTCAATTTAATGACTATATGAAAATCTTACAACACAATATATCACGATTAAAGGTAATAATTACTTTGAGAACAAATAAAGTTAAATATATATCATAGATGACAAAATAACACTATATGGCTTACATTTCATTTTATATAAATTTATATAATTTTTCATTAATTTTTTAAACTATGCCTGCCTATCTCATTCAAATTTTTATTATTTTTAATCATCGGGGAAAAAAAACTTGAAAATTCATTTTTAATTTAAACACACAATATAATTTATTGATTGTTTTAAAGTCAAGTCTGTTTTGTTTGTCAGATCATACAAAATTTTTTTTCGAAATATTCTTTCTACATGTGCATTATGTGCTTGAAACACAAACCAAAACCCAGACAATTTCTTCATCTCTGTGGTCTGCTCTTGAATTCAATGCCGAAAAATAGGAATACCACCGATTATAACAAGATTTAATAAGCAATTTTTGTATTTTCCAATATAATGTGATTCCGATTAAACACATTTATGACATTTCTGTGTTGACGAGATTTTGTAAGGCAGAAACAAAAAATCCGGGACAAATGGGTGTCCCGAAGAACTTTATCAGAACAACAGGACATTATGTCAAAATCCAGGACAATCCCGGAATTTGTCACCCTACCTTAAGGGGTAACTTTGTCCCAAAATAATAAAATCTTACAGGGGCATCTAGTGAGCACTAGTGAATATTTGGTATATTTTCCACCATGAAATTAATGGTGGCACTGCCAACCTTACAGGAGTGAGTTGTTGGACCAGTCAGCCATGTCATTCCATGTGACAGTAAATGTTAAGTGTATACACAATTTTATGTTGGATTTATAGCCTGCAAAAAGTTGTTAGAATCTGCCATCACAGATAACACTTAAGAGGTGAGTGGAGTAATTTCTTACATAAAATTCAATGCTGATCATGAAACTGTTAATGGTTTTTATGTACTTCTATTTTTTACTGTGGTTATGATCAATTTTATTTTGGAGGTTATGTTTAAGGGAACTCGGGGGCTACTTTGCCCCACAAATTTTATCAGATACAAGTGATGAGAATGCGGTAGATGATGATCTAATTATTCAAAGTTCGTCTGACGATGAAGACTGGGATTTTTACAGACAGAGGTGTGTTCATGAATTAGAGGACATAGATGAATCTGCCAATAAACCAGAACAAAGTTTGAAATCCATAAATCGACATGTTGGGGCATTTGTTGTTTTTATGTATGAAGACAAACTTTATCCAGGAGACATTGAGAGCTTCACTGAGGAGGGAATATCAATTAGTGCAATGATCAAGTCTTTGAAAGTTGGGAAGTTGCTACTGAACAAAGACGAACTGTATTATGAATGGAAAGACATTACTGGGGGCATAAATCCCCCTCAAAGATTAAACAAACGACGATTTTTCGATTTCTCTAAGCTACAGTTTATTGGATGATTACAAAGAGTCCTATTACTTATATGACAAATGTTATGAACCAATTCTTTATTTTCTGCATTTTTTGGGCCCAAAATTGAAAATATTCACTCCAAGTCAACACTTCATATTCTTATGATCGTAATAGAGAAAATGGGATGGTTCTACTTTGTTTCAGCATGTATATCCAGCAATATAGCATTGGTTTTCAATGTGGAGCAAAGCTGCCTGCACGTATTGGCTACTTTACCCCACTTTTCAAAAATGTATAGACATGATAAGAAATTATAATCAAAAGCTAAAATCACTTAAATATATTCTTAGTGTGTTACAGTTTACAATGAATCACTTTCCTGATTTTATAAAAGAATTACTTAGTATTTAGAGCATTTTCTTTTGAAAAAGCTTAAATAATGGAAAAGTATTGTTTCTAACTTAATAAGTTTTCCAACTAGTCCACAACCATTTTTCAAGAGAGTTTTTTTAAACTGACTATTAAATTAATCAACCATCAACACTAGGAAAATTATATTAAAGAGGTTGCTTCAATATAATGTTTAGAATATTAAGAGTATTAAAAGGAAATGATAATAAAGCAATGATTTAGTATCAAAGGAAAATGTCTACAAAATAATTACAAGACTTATTCTTTTTAGGAGAAAAACAATATACCATAAACTAATTATGACCAACTGATTTTATGAAATATATTCGTTAAAATTTAACTGAAATGAAAATATAATATGGTTTATTCAGTTAAAATGTTACAAGCAAAAGTACTACAGCAACACAGAGCGCTTCTGATAAAAATATAATTTAAATGGAAGAGGAATGAATATAAAGAAAATACAGAAAAATACTAATACAAGATGAAAGGTGTACATCAAGCTAAGATTCTTATTAACTTGTATAACCTGTGTATTTACAATAAAACATAATACATGGATAATATTGGTTAAAACAGCCAAAAATATTTTAAATACAAGGCTTTTTAATTATGAGCAAAAGGAATTCAGCTAAAATAACTTTTTCGAAAATAATTCCTGTTGCTGAAAACGAGTTCAATTCATGAGATTCATTAACACAGCTAAATAAATTACATTATTTTATAAAAGTAACAAAAATTTATAGAAGAAAAATTATGATCTGGAATTCTGACCTGTCAATTAAACCAAGTTATTCCTGTAAAATAAAATTAGTAAGCAAGCAAAAATAAAACTTAAAGACTGAAAGGAACACTTACCATTTATGTGCAAAGCACTCATGTCAGGTGGTGGCGGAAGATCAGGAGTTACAGTGACAGCCTGCCTGACAAGACCCACAGATGATAGGAGCTGTACATCACGACAAAACATAACCATATCTAAGATATGAGGCATAAGTTCGTCCACAAAAAACATTATATTGTATATTAAAATACTCCCAAAAATGAGAAATTTTGATAAATATTATTTTCAAATATATAAGAAAATTTTGAGTATGATTTCCGGGATATCTCAAGTGCCTCTAATTATAGAGTAATTATATATAAAAATTGCTGAGACAGTTCACTACCTATATCTTAGATTAAAAGAAAATTAATGTAATTTGCTGCTCACATAAAAATATCTCGACATAATAAAATAAACTCACAGCTCTATTTGATTCTCTCCATCTTGATATTGCATTATGGTCATTCATGTTGATGGCAACTGCTTTAGCATCTTGCACCATAGGAGTGACATCTGAAAAAGTAGGCAATTTTCTTTAAACACAAATAGAAATTTTGTGTTGAAATGAAAAATAAAATTCTGGAATGGCTTTAAGCATACAAAACAATAATTTTGAGCTTTGATCAGAAAATTTATTGATTTTAGGTTTGAAAGGAAGACTTGCAAAAACCGAAATGTAATGCACAAGATAAAAATATATAACAAACATTAAAGTTGACTTTTCTAGTTGCATTTTACATAAAGATTTCTTTCACATACAGTATTAACTAAAATAAGGGTCCTTTCAATGATTATAAACTTTTTCCAAGGCATTAAAAAACTAAACTTTTACATACTTGACTGAAGAGAATCTGAAGCAGCATTTACTCCAGCAATAAATTCTGGATCTTCTGAGTTATCAGCTTCTTGCTTTGCAAGCATGAGCACTCGATTGGCAAGACGCGCTATACCAGAAGCACCTTCTACCAGCTGACCGGCACCAGCCTGTCCATGAGTCAAAGCATCTTCACATACCTTAGTTTGACGCCTCATCTGCTCCTCTGAATTAAGGAAAATAAGGATTATTATAACTCTTTTCTGCGTAAGTCACTTGATCAATGCCACCTAATCAACACTCATAAAATAAGACCACTAAATTATTTTTACATCATATTGCCTCACCAGATATCTTAATGAATTCAGCCGAATCAGTTGCCTCATCACAAAGCGTTCTGGCATGGTGAACACAGTCTGCATACTGTGTACGCAAGTTACCAAAGTGCTCATCTGCAGCTTTGCTCGAGGGATATGCCATGCGGATACGACCTGCACTAATCAACTGAGGAGTCAAGCTTTCCAACTAAAAAACAACAAAATACAAAATATAAAATTTAGGACTAAAATTAATAGTACAGCTGCTTAACTTAAAATTAAATATTGTAGCTAAAATTACTTAAATATTAACATATACTGTATGCATTAGAAATATCAATTAAATTGAAAATCTTAATTAGAAAAAATTAATTATTTTCCCAACAATTTAAAATACAAAAGAAATATCTTCAAGACAAAAAACTGAACCTTAAAATTAAACAGTAGTGCTATTTTTAATAGCAAAATTGTACCTGATTGGCAGAGGCCAACAGGGCTTCAGCAAGTTTCTTGTTACCTCCACTTCCACCAGCTGCCACCATTCTTGCCGTTCTAGCAGCTCTGCCAGAGAATTGCTTAAGAGCTGAAGCCTTGTCAGCAAAATTCTGCTCTCTTCCAGGTGTTCCTAAAATGAGTCCAGTTTATATCAACAGAAAAATCTATGAGTGGTACAAATTGTGTAAGATGAAAAACTGTCAAAGCCAAAAAGAAAAAGAGAACTCATTCTTGTCAAACTATTTCTCATACAATTGTCTCTCTGTAAAGCAGAATCTGATAGAAGCATAAAATGTGTTATGAATCAGAAAAAACATATTTTAAGGTTCAAAAAATTTTTCTTTATATTTTGATAATACCAGAATGAATCACGATTCTCTCTACTAATTACACAAGGCGAGACACATTGGATGGTTTATGGCAGGGGGTGACTCCCAACCCAACAAGTGTACATCAGTCATGGTGTGTAATTTGTCTAATGACGAATATGTCTCACAACAAATGTCTTGCAACGAATATGTCTTGCGATGAATTGACATGCAATGAGTTTCTTGTACGATGTATTGACACGACGAGTTTTTTGTGTGATGAATTGACGTGCCAAAAATTGAAGCACGATGAATTGACACACAATCCACTGACCACGATGTATTGATGGTATCTGACTTCTTGAATTCAAGACGACTTCAGATTTTTGTAAGCTAAAATTTGGAAAAATACCTCATCTTGAATTTGGGTAAATACGATACATCAAGCTGAGAAGGATAGCTTTATTTTTGAGAGGAAAATGAGAAGGAGTGTGCAAGGGAGAAGGGAAGGTAGAGGGTGAGGAGAATGAGAGAGAGGAAGGAAGGAAGAGAGAGGGAGGGAAGGACAATGAGAAATTTCTTAATTTTAACTTAATACTTTAGTCACATATATCCATCATTTTTGATGTGCAATTAATCTAGTCACTCATTTTGAAGTTCAGCTAGATATCAAAATTCTGAAATAGTTATCAAGGAGTTACAAATACGAGAGTAATAATAGCTCAAGTAAAAATATTTACCATATTGCACATTAAAATAAAACATTGCAATACAAAAATATTGGTAATCAACAAAACAATTTTTAATTAAAACAATTATGAAATAAATAATGTTGAAATACTAGACCTATTAATGTATGTGATCTTGAATAATACCCAAAAGATGGATATAATTAAAATCAAGTAACAACTAAATTTCTCAAACGTAGCTCCTTTCTGGGTGTTGACATGAATTAGGAAGTACTCAAAACAGGTCCAGCCTTCCTAGGATAGATTACAAATGCTTTAGACCAGGGATGCCCAAAACAGCACTATGGGTCCCCAAGACAGAATGGAGTAGCCCGTGGAATGTTGCAAAGTATAAAAAAATTTTTAACCTAAGAAAACCGATATTCAAATCCATATAAAATAGATATACCTTGACATCTTATAAATTACACTGAATAACGCACATAAATTCTTAAGAATTCTCCCAAGGCATTTCCTGATAAATCTAAACATAGCAAAAAGGTCTAAGATGGGTGTCACATTTGTGACCCATTTCTGTGGCCTGCAAAATAAGTAACTTTATACTACATGGCCCAAACTCGAATGTATTTCTTATTGAATAATTAACACAAATCTTATTGAATAATATAAGGAGTGTAAATAAGAACTTTTAAAATATCTGGAGTTTATTGCTCATTCTCATTTATAATACTTTGCACAGTTGTGGCACAGAAGAAAAATCTTCCTGCAGCCAGCATGTTTTTTGCTTGTTTGAAGAACCTAACCCTTGATGCCAAATCTAGTATTTTTATAATGTAAGGGTTTAAGATCGCATTGTAAAGTTGGAGAGATTTCCATCTTTTGTCCAAAGAATATGAAATGGTGTGAGGAAGGGGAAAATATGCAATGCAGCCCACAGATTTGATGGAGAGCCTTCATGTGACCTGTCCACGGATGCGAGTTTGAGACCCCTAGTATAAGAAAATCAGCTATACTAAAGCATTCAATGCTTTGGCTAGGGTACAAACATTCATCCAAATGGTATCTTATGTCCCAGAATAATAAGTGCAAAGTATTAGGGAAATAGATGAAATTACTATCTCACCAAAATATAATAATTACTAATATACTAATTCCTCAAAGAAAATTCTCCTTTTAAAGAGGTCTTCCCTTTTAAGAAATTTTTAACATCAGATACTATGGAAAAATTCTTTTGAGGGTTTCAGTGTACTTTTTCTGATTTTTTATCATAAATAGGTTTTATTTGCTTATATTTAATATTAAATAAAATGTTCAGCTCTATAAAGTATGAAAATTAATAGGCCAGTGCTTACCCTCTGGAGCCAGTACTGCATCTGTAAACTGTTTCAAAGGGGTGCCAACGTCAACAAAATCCTCTACAACTCGGCTAACCACAGCACTTTGTATGCGGCTCTTAAGATCATGCAACTTCTGTGATAAAGCTCTAAAATATAAACAGAAAAACACATTTGCTTTTGTAACATATTTATGACAAAAAGATAAAACCATTGGTATATTGAAATCAACTTGTCTTACATGCACAGTATAGTGTGTGTACCATATGAGTTATAGAGCATTATACCATGATATTCCATTATGAAGTAGTGTAAACTGAAATATCAACTTAGCACAAGGGGAAGAATAAATATAAATTAATTTTCTTTCCAATGCAAAAACTCATTCTTAATCTGTGTTTTACTGAAACCCATGATTTCTGGCAAGAAAGAGAAGCAAATTAAAATATCTAAGAGTGAAAAATTTTCATTAATGCAACAAAGAGAGAAAAAAATTTGTCTTCTACTATATACCTTCCAATTGCTTGTGCTTGTGGAGAGGAGGCTTGCCCATGGCGGCAGTAGTCTGCTAGCTGACGTGATAGAGAATCTACTTCATCGCACAATGCCAGGATGCCAGCTCTCTCTGTTCCAGGAAGTCCATCTGCAACCTAAGTTTATGCATTTATGGATAAGCAAGCAGCATTCTCTATCAGTCCCCTTCTTAAGATCACCTATGTATATGTATGCACTAACTGGTATAACAACATGTGCTAAAATTTGCACTTGCCATAGTATACCTATAATGATAATTAATCATCTTTTGTACACATCATACTCAAAAGCTGTGGAAAAAACAAAAATTCTTCTTACATACAAAATGCCACAGTTTCTCTTTAGAAACATAAGTGCCAGAAGGCAGATTTATATGCAAATATTTGCTTAATGACAGCTATCTGAAATTGTAATTTCATTAGCCACAAAGTTTAGGTTACAGGTGTTTCTATCCTTATGATACAATAATTTTTATCAATCTATGAATATAAACAATTATAGCATACCTTGACTGAAATTATATAATACATTCTTTGTTTATCGACTGGTTTTTGCCTAAACTGTTACATGTTTCAGCTAATTACTTTTAAAGTAGATCAACGTAGTGATATCTAATATTTTCCTCAGGGTCACATTAACTTCAAGGTTAACCATCCATATTAAATTCCACGAATTAATTCTGAAGCAATGTTGTTAAATCTCTTTCATTCTAGGATGTATATATGGACTCTGGCAGTACATAGCACGAAAAAATATTTAATATGTACTCAATAAAGGCCAGTTCATAATGATGTTTTGCATTCTTTCACTCTCGGAAGAAAATATTCAGTGTATTTCCATCATTCAAGATAGCCAGTGTTGTGCCTGATTGTGATGGCAGTTCTAATTATGTGATTTTACTACTTAAGAAACAATTGTTGCACCAATAAAAAAGCCCTCTCGAGAGATGCAAAAATTCCATGCAGGCAATCCATCATCATCATATGAAATATAACTTTTTTCTTCTTATGATTGTCATGCCTAGAAAATGCACCAGATCATCAACATTGAGCTTCATGGCCTGCCTTTAACCTTAACCTTACAAAAACTGACAGAAGAAAAAACATTTTTTATAACAACAGCTTTTTCAATACTATTGTGAAATCATCCTAAGAGTGAAAGTATGAAAACATAACATGACCAGCTTTCAGTGTGTGTTGGTCTTAAAAACATGATTACCATATTTTTTGGTGTACAAGACGCTCCCTTATATAAGACGCAGCCCTAAAATCGTGTCATTTTTCAGGTTTAAAAAATATTTTTTCATAATGTTTATGGGCCGTTTCAACGCATATTCAAAAATTGATGGCAATAAAATGGAATTTCGTTCCTTTAGGGAACCCCTTAAGACTCAGGTAATTTTGCAGGTTTATTTTGGCACTGCATTTCCCATATGGGCATCCATTTCTTTCCCAATCTGACTCCACTGACATACATCACGGCATCTTTTGTTGTCCTTTTCTTGTTGATGCCATATTTTTATATTTTGGGTTGAAATAATTCGCAATTCACTCAGAAGGTGTCATAATCATTACAACACCTTATGGCAAGTGTCATGCTAGTGTCTTCTTGTGCTGACTTTATAAATCATTATTATATCATGTTATCATAATTATATATTCTCATCTTCTCTATTTTTTTGAGAAAAACATGCTTATCCTTTTTAGATATTTTTGATAAAATCACAAAATAATTTATATCTGTTGTCCTAGAATTGTTTTTGTTACTATAAATTTGATTTTTTCATGTATATATTCATGTAATCTGAAAAGGAACAAGAGGTATTTGTGCTGTATCAGCTCAAAATATTTCATACTTTGAAGGACTTACAGCAATTTTAAGTCTAAAAGCAATGAACAAATGCATTAAATAATTTCAAATCTTAATTTGAATAAAATGGTTTACTTAACATTTACATAAATAGAAAATTACAATAACATCGAAATAATGTTTAAATTTAAATAGAAAGACCTCAGTACATAGAAAATTTTTTCTCTACCTAAGACAGCCTTAGGAGAATTACCTATATAAATACCAAATTTAATTAAAATACCTCTCTGGAATTTGAACCTACATTGTAAAAGATTCTGTGTGATTTGAGGATGTTTTCGCGACAAAAAACTGTCTTATACACCAAAAAATATGGTATTTTTATTTTTAAATTCTTACAGGAACAGAGAAAAGATTTGGAACTTGAAAATTTCTCCCTACTGTGACTCTCGGAGAGATGGTCTGCAAAATAGCATTAAACAACCAAGGGTAGTCATGACTTTAATACTATGAATATTACTTTTGGAAAATACTCCACAGTATAGTTAATTATTTGGATTTAATAGGCATCTGATAAGAAATCTTACAAGAGAGTTTTGGCTTTAAGTCTAAATATTCTTAAATGGAGAACATTAAAAGTTAACTTGGAAAAAACAATAAGCAGTTATTCTTCATCATCAAAAAACAAACATTCCAATGAAGATTAATAAGCTAATTTGTGAGCAGTGAAGCACATAGAAGGCTGGAAAATATTAAATGAGTTAAAAGCAAAATTTCATCATGATCAAGCATACATTTTATATGCTGCTAGTGAGCAAATCCATTACTATCCAGCAATCTGACTTAGCTAAATAAATCTGCCCTCTGTTGAAAATAAATCAATAATTTTGTAAGTAGATATATGGTAAAATTACAACAAAAAACAAAAATTATTGAATGAATGATACATTGTTTTAAGTTAAAAAAGTCCATTAAAATTGGTTTTATATTTACGATACATCTGATATTTAAAATAAGAAAACAAGTTGCTTACATAAAAAAAACAATTACATATTTACATTACTTTAGAAATGTAACAGGGAACTACTTTTTTTTAAACTCAACTAGCCATCTTAAAGCATGCATCATTCTTTCATATATTTCTGGCTTACCGAATAAAGATGAGGATCACAGCAAGGAGTAAGATCAATTTTATGAAAAGGGAAGTTAAACCTAGTCCAACTCCATATCATCTAAGGAGTACTTCATAGAGTAGCTACTATGTGCATTTTATAAATTACAGTCAAAATTTATTTACAATATTCTAAGTAGAACTATAGGTAATAGCGAAGCCTACAATTTGATTGTAAAGTTCCTTTGAAAGATAAAAAGATACATTTAGCAACATACCCTTTAAAGTAGGGGCAAGAAAAGAGAAAAAGTATCGCTAGCAGTGCCATCTACACGACTCTATTGTGCAGGGTCCAGACTCTAGCTCCTCTATGGGTCATATATAACATCTGGTAACAGCTCCAGACTGACCTTCTTGTCATCCTCCAGACATTGAGAGCAGGGATCAGAAATCCACCAATCAGTGACCACACATGAGAACAAGATATTAGGGCATGTGGTAACCTCATGTTGTTCACTGTTTGGGAAGTGCTTCACTTGGTCTTTGAGCACACCGCTTCCCTCAGAAACAATTCATTTGACAATTTAAACATATCTTCAAACAAACATGCTATCAAATTTCCAGTGAATCACATTTTAAAATCCATCAACACTTAAGTTAAAAGGAAACAGCTAACTCATAGAAAAATTGAAGTAATATAAATGATAGCTTCAATATTGATATAGCCCCATACATTTTTCACAAACAAAGATGAAACAATGTTAAAAAGAATGTAATGTCCACTCAGTTATAGTTATTAAAAAGTATTTACTCATACAATTAGAATATTTTTCTAATTATTTCAATTTTAATCTAGACGTAGCAAAGAAAAATTTCATAAAAATTTATTAATGCACAACAAGTGCATAAGATAAAGACTGTAGCAGTTTTTGTTTTTCGAAGGATGAATGACCTAACATTGGTCTCATATAGTACAGAAAAATTTCCCAGTGAAAAACTTGATGAAAATGACTCCCAAGATTTTTCCCCTTGGGTAGGAGCAATGTATGTATGTAGCAATTGTATGAGCAAATACAGTATTAATTACTTTCAATGTAAGTGTGTTAGTTCTATTCCAAATTTTATTTCCCCCAAACCAACGCACATGGAAGTCTATGTCACTCATCAAGATTAAAATAAAAAAATGCAAAATACGTTTGATGTCATCAAGTTCATTTGAGTAACATGCTACAAAAACAATGAGTTAAGAGACAGGAAATAATAATAATATAAATAATAAATATAAAGGGTAATAAAAAAACCTGTGCACAAGAACTGAATTTAAGCAGTGCCCATTTTCAATCCCTTGTAAAAACTTAAGTAGAAAAGGTCTCTATCGAGGGCAACATGTAAAAATTTACAAACAAGATCTTTTTTTGTTACTCCTGGTGACAATGTATCTCTAATTGAGTGCATGAGCAAGAAGATTTATTTGAATATCTTGTGCAGATATTGTCATTTTTTAAAGTTACAAGCCAGAAAAAACCAAGTTTTGAAAAATATATCTTAAGTTCAATATTAAAGAAAACAGACATACATGGATAAAAGTCTTGTCAATTTTTGCCAAAATTAATATAATAAACATTTTTATATTTTCCAATATAAGCAATCTGTTTGGAAAAATTATGGCAAAATAAAATCAAATTTTGGAGTCTCATTAATTTATGAAGATTTGCAAGCATTTTTCATCTATAATGATACAACAGAAAGTAAATAATCAGAATAAATTATTTCTATGAAAATAAAAAACAATGATTTTTACCTGGTGACCAATCCTGAATATCTTAAAAAATGGTAAATAATTTCTATAAAAGGAAGAACTCCACAATACTTACTTTCTTCCCTTCCTCAACAATAAGTGCAATAGCACGCCGTCCAAGTCCCCTGTCATCCACAGCTGGGTTCTCAAGCCAACGCCGAGCCTGCTCTAGTCTACCCCAGACAGTATGTGCTGGCTGCTGCCTTCCACCACCACCCCAACCTCCAGGACCACGTTCTGTGCTTGTAACAGTGGTACCAACCAATCGTTGCAAATCAGCTAATTTTCCCTGTATGGCTCTCGAAAGGCTGTGCGCCTGAAACATACGAAGTCAATTTTGGCACTTCATAAAAAATATTTTAAATCAATTTCGCTAAAATTTATTCAATATATATAGCTCTATGGCAGTGGTGTCCAACAGAATTTTTAGGTTTGCCACACTTGTGGTGAATGGATCAGCCTTTTTGCCACATAATACAAAATATACATATTACAGTAAAACCTCATTATTTCGCAATTCAAGGAACCACAAAAATGCAACTTCAAATTATCTGGGTTCGAAATAAACGAACTTAAAAAAATCAAAATTTCTTACGATCCGCTACTTGAACAATAAGGCTCCTTTCACACGAGACACTCAGTGTCCAGCTACTGAAGACACATTGAATTGAATTGGAGTGTAAAGACGAGCCACTCGGTATCTGGACACCTGACATAGTATCTGACGAGTGTTCCTCCCCTGCAGTGTCTGAGACACCGACATGTTTCCCAGCCACCTGCAGTACACACAGTTGTACGAGTGCGTTCACACGAGACACAAAACCTTTGCGTTTTCTCTCCAAATTATAAGTTGTTTTACAAAATGGTGGATACTAATTTTGATGTAGACAATTTTGTTGAGTTAGTGTGTGACCGACCTGCTTTATGGGATGTGTGTAGTGATGATTATGCAAATGGAACTTTGAATAAAGAATGCTGGAATCAAATACTGCGTCTGATGGTGGACGATTTTGACAATCTCCCAGGTGAAAGAGAAGACAAGTATTATAAGCTGATCCTATATGTGTAGTGCAGATCGATCAATGAGCGGCCACTAGCAAGATACCTGTAAACATATTCGTAATTAATTCACAAATGATTTATGAATTAAGAAGAACAATTTATTTATTTTTTAGATACCAGTGAAAGATGCAGTAGACATCCGAAGGTAATTGATGAACTTCCTTTCATCATTGTACAGATCTTGAAATAGGGTATAGAATGCTCCATCACTAAGCCTCCAATCAAGTAGGTATAGGATGTACCCACAATTTTCATTTCCTATTATTCTGTCTTCTATACATTTGTAACATGTGCGTGATTAGAATGGCCTGTTCAGGTTTCAGCAACATTACTGCAGTGTTCACCTCACATGACTGAGGTTAGTGAAAGGAGGGTAAAACATGTCTCTGACATCAGAGGCACTCGGTGTCTCTAAAGTGGCTGTGTCCCAGACACTAGTCATGAGACACTGAGTGTCTCGTGTGAAAGGGGTCTAAAATCACAATATAGACTTATCTATCCATTCTGCTACAAAATGTATTGACGTTACAAGTTCATACACATGGCGAATTCATGGACAGAGCTGAAGTGACCACTTAATTCATGATTCATGAACACCGACACATGTGAAAAATAGGATCGAGTGATCATCCCAATTTTCCCAGAGTGTATTTCAAGTTACTCTTTTATGCCACGTTTCAGAAGAAAATACATTCAACCGAGCATACTCAGCCAAAAGATCACAAAATGCATGCTAAAAAGAGTGGGAAAACGCTTGTGTGAAATGTTGTATAGGTAATAGATACGAACCATCACATAGTAATTCTCTTCAATTTCGTTCAAACTTTCCATGCCATCGGTATGGTCAAAAATAATTAATTCATTCATTATTAGCTATAGGCAATTTCATACATTGCATTGTAATTTTATTTCCATCTGTATTACACAGCTGTAATAAAATATACGTGCTCTCAAAATAACGTGATCGTATTTGTTGACAGGTGATGATTTTACAATAATGTACTTACGAATTCCTTCTGCAATATGTACTCAATGCATTCTCACTTTGGGATTGCTGGCAAGGGGATTTAAATCTATGAATTGCATCAAGCAGGCAGAAGGGAGTGGTAGGGGTCAAGCTTAGCATAGTGCGCCGAGTTTAAGGGAAGGGAAAACTAAAAAGGGAAACATAAGCATGATGTATTTTATGGACAATCACTTAGAATTGTAAGAAACATTCTTAATCCCTCAGCGTCATCCTGCATACTGAGTACGCAGGACGAAAATTTCATATGTGGTCGTATTGGGTACGCTGCGGAGATCGCTAATTTCTCTATTTTTTTGAAGCAATAAACTGGAAAACATTGATATATTTCAAAACAATAACCTTGGACTTTCCTATTGTGCATAATACTGCAATTTTTACAGTTTTCTTTTTACCTATATTATATGTCAAATTTTGTGATTAAATTTTCGCGTAGTTATGCGAATTGTGAGTTCTAAAAACCCCCATTCAATGCTAAGACTAACTGAACCTCTGCACAAAAGCAACTGTGTGATGGAAGGGGATGCAGGCACTGTTTATCTGCTTTGTAATGTCTCTCACTCTTGAGATGAATATTTTTTTCTTATGCATCAACACTTGAGAGCTATATGGAAAAGGAGGAGGAATGGTCTTCGGATCTGGGCTAGTGCTTGGTTCAGCATCTCTTGAGGACAATATAATGAGGTTGAGAGAGAGAGAAACATTTATCTGACATAATTGTACAAACAAACCATCTTGATTGAAAGCATGATCAGAGCACTTGGGAAGCGCTTGGATCGCACAAAAAATATTCTCTTGTCACCTTGAAGAAGTTAGTCTGAGGGAAGCATTTACACTGAACGGAGGAAGCTATTGTTCGCTTTTTTCTGTGATTACTTTTGCTTAATTTCGAAGAGGCTAAAACAGTCGAAGTTATCATGGCCATTCAAAGATATTTACTGAAAGCATGATCAGAGTGCATGGGAAGCGCTTGGATTGCACAAAAAATATTCTCTTGCCGCTCTGAAGAAAACATTTATGCTGTAAAGAGGCAGCTTTTTGTTGTTATTTTTCCATTGTTACTTTTAATTTCTAAGAGATTAAAAGAGTCGAAATTATCATGGAATCAACCAATAGAAAAACTCAAGCAATACCTGGTGATGAAAAGTAGATGGAAATCTTACTTGAAAGTGATTTGGAAGAAAGTGTCAGTTCAGAGAGTGATAGTAAGAATATCATTGAAGATTGTGCGAGAAATGGAGAACAATTTTCATGTGCATGCTCAAATTTTCCACTTAAACACATAATATGGGTAAAGGTTTCGAATTAAACAAAATGTTCCTGAGTCACCAGACCAGATCATGACTTTGAATTTCATTGTAAACATATTTCAAATAAACCGTATTAAAAAGTATGCAAAATCCTATGATGTAAAAAGGTTCCAGTGATACAAAATAATAATTTAAATTATTTGTTAGTCAAATAAATCATTAAATTCAAACATTAAATTTTAATGTGATATATCCAAGTAACACACTGAAATTTTGCATAGAATCCACGCTAAGTAGCAGCGGAAGCCAGGGGTGAGAAAGTGCTAATCATTATGTATCACTGTAGCCTTGTTTTTGTGTAAAGTCCCATTTATAAAAAAATAATATTTTGTATTAAGTTGCGAAAAAACCATTGTATGTAAAATTTATACAACCAGATATAAACAAATGTTTACTATGTGATTTGATAAAATAATAAAAAATAGAAGACAGTAGACTGCAAGCAACAATTCACCACATATCAATGGCCCATTCACCATAAGTGGTGAGTGGCGATGGGGTTGGAGACCACTGCTCTATGGCTATGAGGTAAATAGGTAGTTAGCATGTCTACCTTCCAATACAAAGATTGCAGGTTCAAATCCTGCTGTGGACCGGGATATCTATGCTTTGCTTTGTAAAGGTTCAAAAGCTCTTTGTAATAGGTTGAGGAAGTACTATTTAACAGCGACAGACATGGGTTACGTTATCATGAGAAATTCTATAAGATTCAAAAGATGAAAATAATTACGAGATAATAATTAACATCTTAACATTATATGCAGAAAAATGATTCAAACCTGTGGAGATGTACCCTTCCCTTCTTGACGAAGCTGACACAAGGCATCTGTCATAGATGAAATATCTCCAACAAGTTTCCCGACGGCCTCGCCCTCAGATGAACCCCCACTCCTTTCACACACCCTCATAGCTTGCTCAAGGATCTGACGAACACTCTTCTCCCCTACACCTCCTCTCAAAGCCAAAGGATCCTGTAAGTTTAAAGATTTAACATTGAAAGATTAAACATTAAATGCACTTTAAAAGTAATTTGCTAAAATATTTGAAAATTTATGTCCCTATAGCCATATTAAAAACTTTCAAGGCAGTTACCACGACTAAATATATCATTAATATGCATAAATGTTATATTTGTAGCCGAGGTCAATATTTTTATAGTAAAAATTAGAGTATGAAGTCATATACCGGCAATATATCATGGTCAATTGACCGCACGTTAATTCGTCGCACTTCAATTCATTGCGCATCAATTCGTCACACGATAAACTCGTCGCGCATCAATACATCTCTCGACAAATTCGTTGCGTGACAGTTTCGTTGTGAGACAAATGCATCGCAAGATTAATTCGTCACGAGACAAATTGGAAGGCGAGACATCATGACGAATTTGTCGAGAGATGAATTGACACACGATGAGTTTGTCGGGTGATATATTAACACCCAACGAACTAGTCATGACGAATTGATGTGCGACGAAATGATTGCGGCGAGTTGTCATAGAACCTTAGGAAGTATGGTTAAGCATTTTATCGGTTTTTCAACAAATGAAATAAAATAAAATAATTGTATTTTCATTGCAAATTGAAGATTCCAGAATTCAATTGATAAGTCAATTTTAAAAATACATTTATAAAATTTTTCAGAAAAAATGTTAACAAATCATTTCAATTAATGAATGAACTAGTTTACCTATATTGAATACATGTGTTCAAAATATAAAACAAATACAGTCAGTGAGAAATTAGGACAAAATCTGTTTTCTGTTTTGACAGTTTGCTAAAATACTTTAAATGAATTTAGAGTAGAGTAAAAAAATAATAGCAGCATTTATTTAGGTATGCAAAAAGTAGATTATTGTATTTTCCACAGAATTAAATTTAAGTAGGTCCCACATCAGGCAGATAGTTACCAAAGTAATAAAATTACAGTTGACTGAAGTGGCATTTTTGGCACGACTTAACTCTTATACTAAAATAGATTATTAACAACATTATATTGTGTCAAATTGTCCTGTCTCATACTTGGATTTTTTAGCCTATTGTTTAAACTCAAACTACACTCACTCCCCTCCACATTAACTTTACCTGCTCAATGTAGGTATTTTGGCAAACAATAAACAGGAAACTTTAATTGTATGGTCGCAAAATGTATTCACAATTGACACATGGAATACAGCTACTCTTATGATTTATAAATGTAAATGAGAAAGGACTGTCACATCAGAGACTCGCATATTAAATTTATATATGAAAATGAAAAAAATTAGAACTTTTATTCAACTATTTTCGCCTATCTCATGTTTTAACTGGTACATCGAAAATATTGATAAAACTTATTTTCTGTCCACCTCTCACAAGTTTCTGCCTTAACGAGATGAAAATATATGAAAAATTGGCTTGGGAACTATTTTTACAGCTTACCATAATTTTTTATATATAAAAAGCAACCAATATAATATGCACCTCAGTTTTCACAAACGAAATATCGAAATTGTCTTTTCACCATGTATAATATACACCTAACAATTTGTAGTAATAAGAAGAATCTAACCTTTCACTGTGGAACTGTGTAATTGGAGGAGGAGAAATTATTAACTGTTAAGATTTTGGGAGCATAATCCAATCCAGAATAGCAACTTTGAATATGCTGATAATTATTTAGGAATTATTTATAACCATCTACTATCACTTATTTTTGAGTTGTTTGTAATCAGTTGTTCTCTCTCCCTCTCTTTGTCTAGCTATATTTGATCTCTTACTCCACCTAGAGAATGTTTACATTGTAGATAATATAGGTACCTATATACGTACATATCTGTTCGAATTTCTGTAATGTCTCACTTTTTCTCTCCCAACACAGTAGAACTATTTTCCGAAAGGTTAAGGGCTATTTTTTATTTAATTTTTTTTAACAATATGTCAACCAAACAAGCAAGTTATATGGTACCCTTAACCCCTCAACGCCGTCAGGCATACTATTACGTGCTGCAAAAACTGTCTAATCAGCCGTCAGGCGTACTATTACGTCCTGTGGCAGCCCTAATTTATTTTATCTTTTGAAGCTAGAGACTTCTTTAAATCTAAATAACCTATATATATTTTGAAAGAAGAAGCTTTGTACTTCCTATATATGATTGTCCTGTATTTTTTTTCTCTTTTAAAAAATATATAATCAACGTTGAATTTTGCGATAGAATTTTCAATTTTGCTATGATATGATGGTGTTTCTCCGTATAAAAGTCGCTTTTCAATGTAGCAAGGAACCTTTCCTTGGTGTTTGAAATGCAATGTAGGAACTGTGTATCATTTCAAAGGAGAGCACGTTTTTTCTCGTCTTTTTTCCTGCTGGAGATATTTGGCTTATGTCATGCGACAAAGGTCTTCGTCGATATGTAAAGAAAGAAAGGAAAACATCTTAGGTCTGTCTATGCACAGCTTATTACAAATGTTTACATTGCAATTGATGAAGAATGGAATAGGGTTGAGTAAAAACATATCTGTAAATATTCCCTTCCATTACCGCGCGATCCTTCGTTCATCGCTTCATAGGAGAGCGTCAACGTCAAAACAGCTGATCTCAAAATCCAAGGCCGACATTCTTCCGATAATTTAGTGCCACGCCTCAAAGAGAGGAATTTTGTGAGAAGGATAATATCTGTCATATAACTTTCAAGACCTTTAGAATTTTATTTTAATCTCGACGAAAATTGTGGGGAATTGAGTATATCTATTTGTAAGTATTTGTTTACATATAATATACGTTTAGTTTTGTGATAGAATTTTAGTTTTTACCACGGACCTACGGATTTTCGGTTTCTAAAGTTGACCCATAAATACCCGAGGAAAGGGAACCCACAAAATTGGGTTCCTTTTCTTTGACACTTGAAAGAAGACGAGGTCTGTTTTCCTCTCCAGATAAGTGCTTCGCTGTTGTGCTAGCAAGGCCAAAGCAGCGATGAAGCGAGTAGGCAAGAAGAGGACACGCCAGCAAAAATCACGAAAAGCTCTTCCATTTACACAATAGATTACTAGAAGTGTTTACTAAGCTATAAGGCATTTCTTGCTGAATCCAATTACGCATGTTTAAATTTTCTGAAAATATTTGGAAAGGACCTATAAGCTAAAGTTTTCCGTGTTTTATACAACGTCATATCTCTCTTTCCAATGAACGAAATGCAACCATTTCTTCTATGTGACTTCTGTAATGACTAAGAATGATGACTGTATAACTAAAACGTTTATATTATAAATAAATCATCTTTTAATAAATCGATAATACTACATTTACTTAAAAATTTCCAGTAAAGACATGAAAAAGTTGAGATGCGTAAAACTTTTCACCTAATTGGTTTAGATGGGTAGACATACAGAATGAAATAGATACTAATTTAAGCTATTTTTTTATTAAGATTGCACATCAATATCTTCTATAGGTTTTCTGGTGCTGAATATTATATATAAAGCGCGAATGCACGCCAGAAAATTAGCGATTGGTTTACATTCTCTTCTACTCCAACAATCTTTGTATGTAAAATATTTTAGGCAAAATAGATATTTACAAATTTCATGTCTTTCATAAATCCACAAAAAAATTCAGAAAAATCAAGAGAAACTTCTAAATTTATGATTATTTTAATATTTTCGAATGTTTTTTCACCGCAATCGTGAAAATTTAAAAACCTCATCCGGCCATACGGGTGGGATTTAATAAATCTCCTCCAGGCTTGAGGGGTTAAAACTTAAGGTGACAGAAATCGCTGAGAATCTTGGTAACAGGAAGGCAGCATGGAAATTTGGCATTAACGAGGCAAACATTTGACTTTGGAGAAACTCTCAAGGACAACCTAAAGTGCAATTTTACTGTATACATGTAATAAATAAAAAACATTAAAATTATCTTCTTTATCATTGCATCTAAAAAGCACCTTTATAAAGACTTTAAGTAAAAGATTATCTTTATTTATTAAAAGAAAAATTAAAAAGAAATTCCATTGAAATGCAATGAATGATTTGGGAAAAAACTATCATATTTACCCAAATCTAAGACGATCCTGAATCTAAGATCCCCCTTTGGTGGAGTCAAAACAGAAAAATGATTTTATGACCTAATTACATATGATTCCTGCAAAATTACAAATTCTACAAAACTATCAGAAATTTTTATTGGGTCACATCATTTTCAAAAATATCATAGGCCATTATATTATATCAGTCATCATCACTCTCTATGCTTTCTCCCCCATTTTCCTCACTCTCATTATCTTTATCATGCTGAACTTGGTCCATAGACTCCCACAAAACATCACTTTCACTTCCATCCATCTTCAATGCATTCACAACTTTCTGTGTTTATCTGTTGCCATATGATGCTAAACGTAGTTCGTGGATTTTTCAGGATACATACTAAAAGGCATGGGTAGTGATGCAATAATCCTAATAAACAAATATCCTAATTTTTCCATAAATTTTAATGTAACACCTAGGCTATTGTCTTAATGATGATTATTGTTATTGCTAATACAGTATGATCCGAGTCATGAAACTTGAAATACGAAAACTTGGACGCAAGCCGACTGCCGGAGAATTTGGAAATTATAGAGGTGTGACTTAATTTCTTGGAAAATTAGAAATATTCTGCAAGAACTTTTTCAATTAATTATCTTAATTACATGGGTTCTGTGTGAGGTGGCTTGGAGATTGTGATGGTTTATTTACGAGATAAGATCTTGGTGAATTGTGATTTTTTTAGCCCTTGCAGAATGCAAGCACTGACAACTCATATTTAAAATGAATATAAGACAAAATCACAATTAGAAAAAATTTATGGCTTAAAACTGTTGACTGTGGTAACCCTGATAAATTAAACTGTCATTTGTTTTGACATCTGCATAACGCTATTAGATAATAGAAAAGGGAAGTATAATTCCCTTTTGGGAATCATTGGTGAAATAATTGCTAATTGAATGTCATCATTAAAAATAAAATTCAGTAGTTCTCTAGTTTGTTAAATAACACATCATTTGAACATATGCATGTATTCATTGTGTGTTTTGCATGCATGTATTCAGTATAGGTATAGTACATTATTTCACTGAAATGGTTTCTTGCAAATTTGTTTGAGAAAAAAAACAATTTTAAAAACTAAAAAATACCACATATTAACTGAAGTCCAGATCATGTTTGCAATGAAAATTTTTAGTAGATACAATTATTTATCTTATGTTTAATTCATTGTAAAAACATTGATTAAAAATATAATATTACTTCATACTCGAATTTAAGATAACCCTCAATTTTGCCTGTTAAAATCCATCTTGGATTTGGGTAAATGCAGTATTATTGGATGGCTGGAAAAAATGCTTGCATTTGTTACCATGTATAATATGCCTCCTAACTTTTTGGTCTAATCTGAAAAAAACCAAAGCTACTTGCAGGGTTCCAACCACTTCACCTACGATAATCATCATGTAAGACGAGTGATTTAGTCATCCCGACCACCAGATCTACGCATTGGCACTGCAATAAATGTTAATTTGAATTTACGTGGGAAGATAGATATTTAGTAATAGTGGCATTTTTCATATTTATTTATTTTTAAAAATTATTTTGTTATTAGTAGTTTATTTTTATAATTTCATTATTTTGACAACAGTTATCACATTATTTGTACCATATAACCTTAGCTTTCCTTTTCTGTATTTATATTGTTGAAGTGAATCTGAACAAATTACAAGCGTCCATCATAGCAACAAGATTAAACAAACTATTGTCATTGCTCGTGGTGTAATAGAAGTCTCTTTATTTTAATATGAATTTGTATTGATACGAGCATTCCTACATTTTTTGATGGGATATTTCTGCTAATAATTATGTTTTTATTTATTGTACTTATTATATGGATGGTTGATGTGATGTTAGAAAAAGAACAATTTATTATTTTTGTCATTTGTTAGGCGACTAAAATATGAAATATTTTATAGTTTCACTCCTACTATTATCTAAAGCTGAATTACTCTGAACTAGCAGTATATTTTTGTTGATTTTAAGCAATATGAATGGATGTCAGTATTTTCATTAATGAAACAAAAGATACTATCAAACTTCTTACTAGTTATACACCAAACATTTTTACGTTTGCCACTGAGTTATCTACATCTGTCTGCCATTCTCTCAACTGTAAAAAGATTAAAGGTTAAATAGAGAGACCCCCACATCACTCAACAGCTGGTAGACACTTTTGAAACTTTTTACGCCCATGCAAGCAGAAAGGTTATCATAATTACATTATAGAGTTTATTCATATCTATCTGATATATATATCTGTCCGAATATAAGCCAATGTTTTTTGTCAAAATCTATCATGAAAAAATCATCCCTCGGCTTATATGAGAGTTCGAGAAAAAATTTGGGGTTAGGATTAAGTCTCGTACTGACCCAAAGATGGCAGCATGTTTCTCATTGCCTCCGCGTTCAAATGATAGTACTATATTTTTTGTAAAGTAAATATTTGACCTACGATGAATATTAATGAATAAATAATAAAGTTAAAATATTGAATTTAGCAGTACCTGTGTTTTGTTGCCGTTGTTACCTGTTTTTTCGTTTCTAAATGCTATTGGATATTTTCTTTCGTTTCTCACGGCTATGCACATTTATCATTAAGAATAGTTAGCAATTTGTATTATTTTTCATTATCCATTAAAAGAAGTTCCTATTAGTTTTACTTGGCTATTGTAGTTATTGCTATAGCCATTGTAATTTTTATATGCATTTTAAAACCTCATTCATGGACTCTATTAAAATTACGTACATTGACTACGCAGATGATTATGCAAAATGCAACAGCTTTTGATGATCAACTGTTTGAATTACGGTAAAAGTTTACATGGACCGTGTATAATTATAAAAATGCAATTTCTTAAGGCAATTTAAATGATAATTTCATTGGAAATAGACTTCGATTAAAAATTATCTTTGCGAGGTCGCTATTGCTTTATTTGACCTTTTGTGAAAATGAAGATGAATGAAATTATCGTAACTGAATGCGGAACATTATTCAACAATACGAAATTATTAATTGGAGTAATATTTCAAATGTCAACAATTAAACCATTTCCCACTCTATTCTTTGATCTCCAATAATGTATTCTAGGCTGTGCATGCATGCCCGGCACACTTCAGCATAAAATCTATGAAATTTACTTTTTTGTCAAAAAACGGTGGAAATTTTTGGGGGTCGGCTTATATTTGGGCATATACGGTATTAACTATATAAAAGTTGGTTATAAAAATTCATTTTTATATCTTCACTTGTTTAAAATGTCATCAAAAAAGACAATTCGCTATACCTCCAACCAATCATGAGCTGCTTGCATCTTGCCTTGGATAGCATTCAGGGCTCTCTTCATGACTGTTAGATCATCAGCTTCCCATTCATCTTCATCATAGGTAGTCAACTGAAGCACTCTTATGATTTCATTGATTTCATCTGTCATTCGTTGTGAAAGATAATTACGATTCTCTGCTGCTTCCTCTGCACCTTTTCCTCCTAAAAGGAAAACAATATATTTCACATAACATACTTGTGCAAATCTTTAACGGAATAAATATAAAGTACATCTGTAGATAAATAAATATAAAGTATATCAGTAGATAAATAAATATAAATTAAAAAATGAAAGTCAAGGTAAATCTGGCTGCAGTATGAATTCATACGTTATAAGAAATAATAAGAGCTAAATAATTATCAATAGAATAAATAAATCAAATACTTAAATCTATGATATAAAACATTTTAGACAAGGGATAGTAAACCTATAGCACCCATGCTCAAAATAGAGGCATGCCAGTCAAATGTATGCTCAAAGAGTTAACTATTAAATAACTAGACACAGATTACAGGTGAAAGGGAAAGGATTACATTTTATTGCTACCACATTTTTTTACATTTTTCTAAAGCAAATTCAGCAGCACCTGATCATCCTTGATCAGGAGTTTATAATCTGGGTTAGTTGTGTATGTGCCACATCCGCTCATATTTTTATGGATGAATGAGCAAAACATTAATAAATAATTGCTGGGTTACCAATGAGGATTTCTCATCATGACTGAAATGCACATTCTGTTCACAAAACTGTTTTATGGTTAACTTGGTCACAAATTGGATTTGAGTCTTAAGCAAGTTTAATAATTCTTTTTTGAAATACTTGGTTTATGATATAAAAGCGCTATTAGAAAATTTTTAATTTTAAAAGTCAAAGCATTTTTGCATAAAGATTCAATTCTATATCACTTTAACCTTTTGATTGGGGGAAGCAAGAGACCAGAAGTGCACTCCAGTTGGGGAGTTAGGAATGAAATGTATTTGTTAATATTTGCAACTATGTATTAAAATTTCGTAAAGTAACTAATTGTTTTAACAAATAAATTGTTAATAACAATTTATTAACAAATTGTTATTGACAATTAAAATAAATGTCAAAATATTTTGAATCAAAACTTATCATAAATTTTCTAGTAGAATAAATGAAAATCACTAGTGAATTTGTTTTTACGATAAGCAATATTTAACAATCGAAGGAGTGATGCAGCAGTAAAAGTTGGATTTAGCATAAAATTTGTACTTCTACTAATTATATTATAATTATATGCTTGTATATAGAGTCTAAGTTTTCCCCAAAGAATTTAATCAATTTACAATAACGCATTCAAAATTCGTCAATTCACAATTTGTTATCAACAATTAATTTGTTAAACAATTAAATTTTTAATGCTTTTTGACCAAAGTCTTTCTTAATGTTTTCAGATGAATCAATTACAAGGCAGTAGTCCATATGCTATTTGATATTAAGGAAAAATAGAGAAAATGAAAAAAGCACATCTCAAAAATAATGTTTCTGCAAGGGGTAGTGGAAAATATTTATTAGCCCTGATAAACCAGATGTGCCAAAGAAGTAAAATCGGTAAAAACATCAGATGTGTCAAAGAAGAAGAATGGGTAAAAATTCCTGGTGTTCGAGTTTGCATGTTCGTGCGAAAAAACTTTATTGCAGGTCTAAGAATTGCTGACCAGGTGGTGCATATATGCAACCTCACACAATTTGTGCAGGGTTTCAAGACGAATGTTCTAAATCTCGGAAAATTTGGCTTAAACACCATGTTTGCATGAATGTGAACCTAAAGGACAAAGGAATAGGAGAGAAAGCTCAGGATAAAATAGCTCGTCACGCCCATAGAGAACAATGAGAAAACCTTGATGACAAAAATAACCATCACACCCAAATGGTGGCCACTTTGCTCATGACAAGTATGATCGTCATTCCCAGTCAAGTGGTTAATACTATAAGGAGGATAACTATTGCGATAAAAAATTAATGCTTACATTATAATGGAAAAATTTTACAAGCATAATAATGGATCTAAAAAAGGCTACTTATCAAGTTACAAAATAAAATTAAAGTTGACATAGTGTAATCTTACCCTGAGAAATAATATGGATGAATATCTTCATGCTACATATTAGGATGGGTGCAAGAGTTTTCACTTGTTCAAGGCACCTTGTAAGAATTTCTCGATGCACTTGGTGAGTAAGTTCCTTCTCACGAGCCCCAACCTCTCTGGAAACCTGGGAGTCAAAAAGTTGTATTGATTAGCATCTTTTAGGATGTAATTATTCAATTATTCTAATGCAGAACTTGATCATGAATTATCAATAAACTTAGCTTTTCTGAGATATTCTTATTGAATCATGACTACCAAGTATTACAACTTAATAATTATACAATAAAGTTAACAAAAAATAAATCAAACAAATGCAAATTATAATATAATGTCAATAGTTTCCTGTCACAGGTAAACAGACAATGTAGACATTGTGTTACTCAAGTATTCACCTGAACTGAATATGAAGATTTTTATAAATTTAAAATTTTACCTTTGGCATTTGTGTGTTTAGATTTGACTTGACATGCATAAAAAGGTGGGTGTGAGGCAGTGAAACAACATTAATGGTAAATAAATGGCGAAGGAATTTTGTTTAATTACCATTGACTTTACATAGCTATTACTTGTTGTAGATCTCGTCAATGAGGAATGTTAATATTATTAACTATTAATAAAAGCCTTAATCTGTTGGTTGGAACACTATATGGGATTTCCCATAAGAGGGATCTTAAATATACCTCTTTCACACTTGCAGACTTCTTTTCTTTTGCAAAATTAAATTAGAAGTAATTGACGCACGATCTTTGAATAAGAACCGTTTTAAAGAAAATTAAATGACGATTCTTATTCTTATCATCAATTTTTGTTTTCGAATTGAATTCACTCACATTAAGCTAAAATATTCGAAAATTTGTGAAAATTTTGCATTTTTATTGAAACGTTCCCTCGGCGATCAACAGCATTGTTGTTCATTCAGAAAATCAACATATCTGGTGAGTCCATAATAGCTAATTTTTTTGGAATAAAACGTTAAAGATGTTGTTAACTTAGTTAAAAAATTGTATACTCTTATTGTCTTACTATTAAATATAAAAAAATATATTAAAGTGAAAACCTGTTCATCTATCTTATCTAATGTCCGTGTAAGTGTCAGATTTAGCTCACTTCCTTCCAATATAGTTGAATATATTAAGTTGCAATTTTCCCGTTGAATTTCAACGGGCATTTACACTAGTGATATTATATTATGTCACAGCTATTCTTGGAGGATAAGATAAATAAGAATGTAACACATCAACTCAGTAAATTGAATGACAGGCATCACAATCCACACATATTATTTGCTAATTCAAAGATTGAAATATTAATTATATAAGGACACTTAGTATGTCAACACACAGCTGTGATGTCTTAGCCATAATGGTGAGTTTGAAAATGAAGAACTATCATGTTTCCAATACATAAATGATCAAATTTTAAAGTTCTGCAAATAAAAGAAAATAACTATTTTCTAAACAAGGTTAAAATTCATATAATCAAAACCATAGGATTTCCTAAACAATTAAAATTTAAAGTCTACTATTAAAAGAAAACGCTACAAAATATATGGGATGTTTCTGTTCCACATACCTTACTAAGGCAAGGACTTAGATCTTTCAAAAATTGCACGAGATCTTCCATTGTCTCAATTACTTCTGCCACTGCAAGGTAATCCAACACCCTTTTGCATTCCCTGATAATCTTACGGACCTCAGACTCATCAAAACACAACAGAAGAGCTGATGTTCCCTGAAGAATTCCACGTGATCCTTCAATAAGTTTCTTCCTATTAAATCATAAAACATTTTATAGGAAAATATGATTACACAAATGTTACAACAAATAATTAACCTAAACATAAATGTTATAATGGACTTAAATGATTTATTTATGGTACGTATGGAACATTCATTAATCCTTCAAATGATCAACAAATTCCAACAATCTGCATAAAACGTTCAAGATATATTTTTTAATAGCAAGGTATTCACACATGTAGGATAAAAAAGTATATATAGCAGAAAATATCCAAAGATTTTTACTTTCTTCACATACATAGTATAGGGAAAGGTATTGTATTCATGAAAAAAATCGACTTCGAGATTTCAACGGAAATATACGTTTTGAGGTCCCCTGAACACGTTTTGGCCATTTTCTTGATGATGTCTGTGTATGTGTGATAACTTTTTGAGGGTGCTCTAACTCAAAAACTATTAATCAGGTCAATGCAAAATTTTTTATTCAATATTTTTATAAATGTCAGAAGAATTGATTAGTTTTTGGTAAAAATCGGTCAACCAGAAGTGGGTGTTTACTCTTGTCACTTATCCGTTATTTAGAAATATTTGCTTTAATATTAAATAAATTAAAAATGCATCAAAATAAAAGTAGGAAATTTAATTTTCTACAAACTTTGTTTGAAACATTTTTCCATATAATGCATTGTTTAAGAGATATCTTATATTTTTAGCTGCCACCACCACGCCACCTACCAACGACTATTGTTAACAACTGAAGCTTAGTTGTCTTAGTAATGCTCCTTTTTCTTTTCTTAATTGTTGGAGCTTTGTGGCTCTATCCAATATCAGAAGGCTATGGTTTGAGTTTATTTCTGTTCCTTGTCAAGTCTAAAATTTTCTCTCAGTTTCTTAAAATATTTATTATTATGTAACCTATTTGGAATTTTTAGAATTATTATAGATATGGAGAAAGTCATGTGGTTGCCACATCAGATTTTTTATTAAAATAACACCTTTAAAAATACTTTACATGTTAATATTTATTTATATAATTCTTAAAATTGATTAATATGCATTTTTACTTACTCCATAAGTATTTAATTCAAATTACCGTAAATACCCACGTATAATGCGCACCCTCGTATAACGCGCAGGGGGGTTTTCAGCCTCATAATCTATGATTTTTCTATATACCCGCGTAAAGTGCGCACCGATTTTTTTTAGCGTTATTCATTCTTTTCATATCTAATTAATGTATGTTTATAGAATTAGTTAATAAATTTTTACTATTATCTATCTTACTTTTCGTAAAAATCGCCAATAAAAATATGAGGATACCCGGGCAGTAATTACTGTGCCGAAATTGTGGAAATATGAGGTCAAGTGAAAATAGGAAGATTATGTACCCTCGTATAACACGCATCCTAATTTTTAACTCGAATATTTCGAAAAAAAAGTGCGCATTATACGCGGGTATTTACGGTAATACCTAAAATTATTATATAATATGGTGATCCTAAGTTGATATCTGATGCTTTGCAAATAATTAAGCAATTTTGGTAAACCTAATGTTTGGCAACATGACGGTGGCAAGACAGAAAACTAGGGGACGGTACTGTTTTCATGAAAAAATCGACTTCGAGATTTCAACGGAAATGCATGTTTTGAGGTCTCCTGAACATGTTTTGACCATTTTCTTGATGATGTCTGTGTATGTGATAGCTTTTTTGTGGGTGCTCTAACTCAAAAACTATTAATCAAGTCAACGAGAAATTTTATATTTAACATTTTTATAAAAGTCACAAGAAGTGATTAGTTTTTGGTAAAAATCAGTCAACCAGAAGTGGGTGTTTACTCTTGTCACTTATCCGCCATTTAGAAATATTTGCTTTAATATTTGATAAATGTAAAAATGTATTGGAATAAAAGTTGTAGGAAATTTAATTTTCTACAACCTTTGTTTGAAACAATTCCAATATAATGCATTGTTTAAGACATATTTTATATTTTTAGCTGCCACCACCATGCCTCCTACCGACTATTGTTAACAATTGATGCTTAGTTATGCTCCTTTTTCTTTTCTTAATTGATGGAGCTTTGTGGCTATATCCAATATCAGTAGGCTATTGTTTGAGTTTATTTCTGTTCTTTGTAAAGTAAAATTTTCTCACAGTTTCTTAAAATATTTATTATTATATAACCTATTTGGTATTTTTAGAAATATTACAGGTATGGAGAAAGTGATGTGGTTGCCACATCAGATTTTTACTTATAGCTACAAGTAAATTACGCCAGAAATTTCATTTTGATAACATGAAGTAGCTACTCATATTCAAAACTTTAATATCTTACCGAGCAGGACCAGAAAATGGATCAGCTTTAAGCATTGAGGAAGCTTCTTCCAAAAACTTGGAAGCTCCCTCAACTCTAACAAGAGCAGATGGCATGTCTTGCTTCAAGATTGGATCATCTGAGCTGTTAATTGTTTCTCTTCCAACCTATTGTCCAAAAGAAATGTCAATAAAAATTACTTTTTGACTAAGTCATAAAAATATTTTTGGTATCAGTTAACAATACAACAAGCAACATATCATTTAGGAATATAACATTATGCATGACATTCATGAGTTAAGAAATAATTTATCTAACTTATTACCTAGTTAAACTCCTGCAACCACCAAGCAGTTGAGGAAATCGTTATTTATACAATTTGATGACTAAATGAATGGTACATTAAAGCTGGCTTGGTTGGATTTGTGCAAGACAACTGTTAAATATATTAGCTGGTTCAGTGAGCCATTAGCAAAAAATCACAAGTAAAAAATAATTGGTCATGAATTAACATTTCCTGTGCCAACTCTAAAATACTTTATGACTATTAAATTGAATTGTGCAACATTATTTCTCAGCAAAAATTGATCAAAAGCAACCTAACATATTAAGTAAGGTCATTTTTACATCCACCCCTCATCTTACATAAAGAGGGCATGTTATTGATAGGCAAGTAGCAAACCCAAGGTTATTGAGACAATGCTTACGTAATTTAAGCAACATAGTAGCTACGCAGTTTAAACTAAAATGATAACTTCCTTTTGGGAGTAGATTAATCATTCATTTAAGAAGGTGAATCCTACCTTAACTAGGTTGGCCACAGCTCGACTGACAGCAAAGACTGGCCTTTCAAGATCAGGCATAGCATTTCCATCTTCAGCCTCTTCATGGAGAATCACAAGGCGGGAGACCTACAAAGTATACAAAAGAGCCTTTTAAAAAATTAAGAAATTAATATCAGATGTTAAAAGTGTTGAATATAAAAGCATAGTGAGTCTGTTCATAACACTGCAATAGATTGAATTATGGTACAGTAAAATCAATGCAGGATCAGTAAATTCAATTTCATTTGCAGTTTGATTACCATATATACTTATGTATAGGTTGAAGTTTGAATACCAAATTTTTAGCGAAAAACTCGGGGGTCGACTTATACACAAGAAATATTTTTGATAGGTTTAAATCCATGACTTTATTTATCCTGCAGTTATTAAAATTTGATGGAATTTACACTTGTTGTACCTAAACTGTATTGATAACTATTGAATATTTAAATACCGATCTACAGAAAGAATAAATTACTATATAATATGGTGATCCTAAGTTGATATCTGATGCTTTGCAAATAATTAAGCAATTTTGGTAAACCTAACGTTTGGTAACATGACGGCGGCAAGACAGAAAACTAGCAGCAAGACATATGCGCAATATGATAACTCTGTAACATGTAAATAAAAAACTCCTCAATTTCAATTTTGGTGCCATTTATTCTCTGTGGTCTAACGTCAATGACTGCTGGGATGAAATACGAACTCTATCCCGAGTCCTTTGATATATTACAAAGGCATATACAATGTAATGACTTTTGATGTTATACAGTGGTGCTGTAGGAGACATCAGACTGCTTCGCTGCTACTTTGACACAACATAGTTGTATCGGACTAAAGGAAACTTAATGGATCAACACGTATTAAATTAAAAAAATTCTACTACATCTAAAAATTTGGAGTCGACTTATACACGAGATATACGGAAAAAGGAAAAAATATGAAAATGTCAGGGGTCCACCAATACCCGGGATCGACTTACACACGAGTATATACGGTATTTAACAAGACCTATTCATTGAAATCTTTGTCATTAAAAACAGTGGAAATTAATCCCTATTAGTTTGCATTAAAGAGTTTATACTTTATATATAAACATTAATAGGTCAAGAACCATAAGGCCAATTTTAATCTTTCAGGTTACTTTCCTGTTCTGCCCGTTAAATTTCTGGCAAACAAGTCTATAACAACAACATAGGCATGATTCCAGGAGTGTTTCTTTCATTCATTTGGTTAAAATGGGCATAAATGCAGGATATTTTATTTGGTTAATTTGAACCTATTCATCAACACAGAAAAAATAACTGTAGCTTCCATGAAAAGGCTTTATTAACAAACGCCACCGGTTTTTTTAATAAAACCTTTTCATGGACGTTACAGAGTTATGATTTCTGTGATTGTGATAAATAAATTCCACGAAGTGAAGCCTGGTTTAATATGAACATAGTTAAGAACTCAGACTCAAAGCATAGACTGAAGTTTAGCATTTATTGCAGAGGAAACTTAATCAATCTCAAAAAATTAGAATAGAATGCAAAACCCACTGTTTTGGATCTTTAAGAATTATAAATTTAATCTTGCATTGTGAACACATTAGAGCAGGCCTGCCCAACTTCAAATAAAAATTTCAATATGCGGGCAACATAAATTGTATTTATTCATTTCAAAATATTAATATTGTTAAAAATGAAATTTATCTAAACAAGAAAATTCATGTGGAAAAACAAAAGTTATTTTAGCTTTCAGAATCCTTTTGTGAAATATGACAATTTTATCAGCTGGCTTTGTGTATGAAGAAAAAAATTTACCAAAGCTATTCTCATACTACTATTCAAATATTTGTCCATCAGAATTGAACTGCAACTTAATTTAATAATATTCATGCTACATAAGCCAGATATACTTAATGCACTAAAACATATGGATTCAGTCTAAGAGAAGTTTATTTTAAAAGTGGCATTTCTTAATAGGCAATAGGCACAACTAAAGTCGGAAGACGTGGTTTTGTTTGTGAGCTGATATGCAAAAAATTGGGGCAGAATAGTTATTGTTAAAAGAAAGGCCACAAACTTAGAGCACTATATGGGATATAACTAAATGAGCTGTCAAAATTTGCATTAATTTAGCGACAAATTTTAAAATAAAAAAGTATACAGCAATGCCAAAAGTGTTTTAATATAGCTTATTAAAGCGATGAAACATGAAAAAATAATAACCTTTCTGAATAAGAGGTTATTTTCATTTACAAAGAATTTCATTCAGGTCTTATTTTTAATAGTCTTATTACATTTGTTAGAAAATCTATTTTTGTAGTCTCTCTACTGAATATAATTTCAGTTAAAAATAGATAAAAGGAAGAAAGACAATTTTCAAAATTGTGGATAATGCAGAAAACTCTGAACGCTAATACAGAATGATTTCCATTAACATCGCCCCAAATTATACTCTTAATGGACTACTTATTTAGGGAAAAACAAAGCTGTTATAGGAAATATTTTTGACTGAATGGGAATTTTCAAATAAAAGAGACATTACAAATATAATCAGTTTATGCAAGAATCTTTAATTTGTTTGAATAAAAGTTAAAACTTAAATTATTTATATATAATTCTGTTTTGATTGAGAGCTGAGGTTTTAGTGCATGATCTACAAATTTTATAAAAATGATATTAAATATCTTGGCCTGTACCTCCCGGGCCAGCACAGATACCTGGTTTTGGGGGAAATATTTACAAATAAAATGAAACAACTAATTATAAAAATGCGAGAATTTCATAATAAAAATAAATTTTATTAAGCGATTAAAATAAGCTGTTTTAAAATTTGTATTTAAACAGCTATTCCAAAAAATTTAGTCCTTGACACGATATATAATTAAGCAGATTTGTGAATTTTCTAGTGTGTGAAATCATGAACGTTTATGATTCCACTTATACTCTCGGCCTATTCATGACATCGGCTCCATTGACATCCTGTGGGCGGTATCCAACGTAAACGTGAGGTTCTAACGTAATCTGATTGTGTAACTGAATTCCTATTGTTTATGGTTAACCGAAAACTCATTTTTGTAAAAAGGCAATATCAAATTTGTATTCGTTCAAACCATACTTCACAAAATAATAATGTGTTCAAGCAGAAAAGTCATAAAATGCGATCATATTGCAGTTAATTGAAGTTAATGAATTCATATGGGTAGCTAGATAAGCACCAATTAGTAGGTCACTCAAATATCGCGCGCTCGAAATCTCTCCTCACTTTCTATTGTCCATATTTGGGCATCCTGTATGAAACGTCATCAATAGGCAAGGAGTGACGTAAACATCCTCGGTCAACGCAGCGGGGAAGAACGCATATGAGGTCATAGCAGAGTTAATTGCCATTTAAGGATGAGATCAAACTTATTCTCGTCCTTGAACAATGCATAACCAAGCGTCCAGAACGCCCCGTATCCTTAGATTGTGGATATATTAACTCGAGCAATTTTAAATACAAATTTAGGTGAACATCATTAACTAAATACAATATGTATACTACGAAAAAGTACCCGAAATGGTTGCTTATTTTCAAATGGCGAAGTGATTCTCAGAATATAAGGTTACCTCATTCGGTTCCAGTATCTTTTTTGTTGTCCTCCCGCACCTTTCTTTTTGTCTATGACTCACTTCCCTAAGCTATTTCTGACACTACAGACTACTCTCGCAGAGCTTAGGGATGCAGCCAACATCACGCTTTGTGAACATAAAAGACATCCTAAAATGCAATAAACGTATCTTTGATATCGTAGCAACCTTGAAATGACGTGTAACGACATATTTAGAAGATGCTAATAAAAAGAACGGATTTTTTTTTCAATTAGGGGAGGCAGCTTTCACTTACAGGCTGCTTCGCTAATGAAAAGGGGCGTGCCCCTAGACAAATGTTTCTTCCACTAATTTGATAATGGGCAGAAAATGCACGGAAGGCAGTCTCTTTAAACTGGTAACCTGTTTATAATCGTAGTGTGTTCTATCATCTCCAATGCGATGAGTGACGTATTCGCCTATCGATGATAACCAAGCTTCTGCATGCCTTGCTCGTACGTTGAAAACACATGGCACAATGACGCAAATATCGTCAGTAAGCTAATCACTACATCTCGAATTTTGTTTGGATACAAAGCTTCAGTAATATAATTGAACTGTACGGATAAGAATAACGCCTGGAAGGAAATGTCTAACAGATGTAGTAGCAACAAGTACTGATATCCCAAGAAAATATTTAAATTTGAGCTATAAATTATTTCATATACAAAGTTTGACCGCTTTTATCAAATGTTACGGACAACGATCATTATACAGGAACTGATTACAAATTTGTTTGCACAAATTTGCATATAATTTTTTCCTGACGAAAATAATACACACTAATCACAGGCCAGAGCATTAACTTATTAAACTATGTAGATCTAGAACATATTACGTACAACTACAGACAATTTCTACGGCATATATGTATGCACATTTATATATCACTGACCTGCTGAGCTACAGGCTCCAAAATACTCTCGATGGTCTTCGTATGAAATACCGGCATTGTCACTTTAAGAACAAACAGTAGATCGCAACTAAAAATAAGCACTTATGTAAATGGATCAGACAACTAAAAAAGTTATAACCACTGCCTCAAGTCTTATGAAGTTATCATTTAAGGCTTGAGACGTTCACCTCAGACAACCTCGAACTGTAAGCTGGAGGACATAACTTGGACGGAAATAGCTTTGCAAACAGTGCTTCCATCTATCAGGCCATCGAATAAATTCAAAGACGAGATACGAAATTCTTCCTAAGCGGGAAGAATGATTTTGAAATAATTAACGGTAGTCAATAGGAAATAACTCTGTATCGGAAACAGAGTTAGGCGTAATATTATTTTAAAAAATTATTTCTATAAGACTGAAAAACTATCAAGGGCGAATTGAAGAAAAATAGCACAGCATCTTATTACAATGTACTGTATTTATTGAAAATAGTAAAAATATATAGGTATTTAGTATACAAGCATACAATTTGATCAGTTAATTTACAAGGTTTGACAAGATAATCTATATATAAAAATGACACTATTTTCAATAAAAATATATTTACATTATATACAATATTAGCTTATAATAAAAGGCGAATTGCTTGGTCCCTTTAAGGAGGAAGATCAATTTAGTTATAACATGGAATGCAAAATAAAGTTATTAGCCATGTTTACTACATATGTATATTATAGAATGACTTAATTACACATCAACAGAATTTTAGACGTTTTCCTTTGGCATTAGTAATCATTTTAAGTACTCACAAAATACTAGCTAAAATATTTCACAATTTATCCATGAATCAATAACAAAAAATTTTCAGAAGCATTACATTAATTTACATTGCAATGCCAATATTTTTCATACAAATCAATCAAGTATTGTGTTATAGAACGGCGACGCGTTACTATGTTTTTCATGCAGTCAAGTTTCCAGGAAAATTAAATTCATCAGATAATATGAAATTTCTTGTAACGTAAAATGACAATTTATATGCTTAATTTTTATGGATAACTTCCAATTCATAAAATCTAAATATAAAAAATAATTGTGGAATTATGAAATTTCATTACAACATTTATGATAGACATGTTACCTCTGCATATTCTCAATCGATGTAAAAATAAAGATATAACGAGTGATGTAAAAAGGTCTGCATAGATAACAAGAAAACTTGTAGTTTTTCCTGTATTTACACAAAGACAATATTTCTATGGTTGTAAACGTTATCACTTATAAAGTGAATATGAACTTTCATGAAATAGTTAGGAATTCACCATCTAATGAGTCATCAACAACATTACATCCAACAATGTTTGCACCAGTGACACCCCACTTTTCCAACACTCCAATTTCTAAGAAATCTTGTTGAACATCACCACAGTCCAAGTCCAAGGACAACTCAAACTGAGCTGCATTCTGAAGGTCCGTTGTAAGAACACTTTCTGTTTAAAAAGAATAAATTTATTCGTGAGCATCATGTATCGAAAGTTGGCAAATTTTCATGCATTTAACTTATTATTTTCAGCAATAAAGACAAAAACATCCCTTGGCAGAGCAAAGCCTTCATATTAATGTCTTCGAGGATAAAACATTTCCGATTTGCGAAAGAAATAACCTTTTTATAAATAAATATGAATTCTTTATAACATTTTTACCAAACTCTAAAGCGTGAGTTATTTACTCCTAACCTATTAAGACCTATTAGACTTTGTCGTAGGTATACAAAACTCGATGTGCGCAATGATTTTTTCTGGAGGAATGTTTTAGCGGCATAGTGTTTAAGGATAGCCACAAAGGCAAAGTATTAAATTTCCTATTAATGATAGAGTCATAAGCTTCGAAAATGAAATATCGAACTCAAATGATTGCAGGAAAAAAATTTATTGCTGAGTTAACTCCAATAACTACAAAACAGTAGTAAAATATCTAATTATAAAGGCCACTGAGGACGGATGCTAACCTAAAGGATAACGACTTGACTTCAATTACCGGTTGGTTCAGTAGTCACTGCTTTAAGCTCCAAATATAATCATGAAGTAAGTTTTTGTTTTCATATATAGGTACATATTATACATATAGTTTTGGTGAGATGTCACCGTAACGCTGACGTCATCAATGGCACTTTTTAACGCGTTTTCAACAAACTTCCCGATTAGGTGAAAGGTTGAAATTTCGCAGGAATGTCTGACTCAGATATAAAAATTAAATGACGAAAAAATACGAAAAAAGACCCTGATTCGACTCCAGGGGGGCGATTTCCATTTCCCGTAAGATACCACGTAAAAAGCGACTTTTTAAAGTGCTGGCTTTTATTCTTTTGGAAATTAAATTTAGAAAGAATTGACGTACGAACTTCGAATATGAACTCTGTTTTAGGAATATTAATGAAGTTTCTTATTCTATTCATGTTTTTCCGCCTACCGTTCGAAATCTCTCACTCATATTATAGATTTAAATGACATATTTTGGGAAATAATCGGCTTTAAAACAGGATGTTGCCTTACCGACCACGTCATTGTTAACTTCGAGAATCAATTGTTGTCTCAACCCGCATACGTGTAATATATACAAGTGCATAGGTTGCCTTAAATTATCGTAGGGTTTTTCGCGAAATTACGTAATTCTAATGGGACTTAAATTTAGTTTGCATTCTTTTGCTTATCTAAACGACTATATAGATGTAGAGTAAGAGAGAAGGGGATGTGGGGAGGGCGATAGGAAGGAAGGGATATAGAATGGAAGATACATAGAAAGTAAGGGTGGTATAGAATTAGTCTATTTTTCCAGAGAAGGAGAGAGAAAGGAGAGGGAGGGAGGATGGGAGGAAGGGAGGATGGGAGGGAGGGAGGATCGGACGAAGGATTGGAGGGAGGGAGGATGGGAGGGAGGGAGGATCGGACGAAGGATTGGAGGGAGGGAGGATGGGAGGGAGGGAGGATGGGAGGGATTGATTGATTTGGTCTTTATTTGGGGCGAGATTGAGATTAAGAAGTTCCATCTTCCACCTAACCCCTCGTCATGAAACATACAATAATACATAGAGCATTGTGTAAATACAAGTAACAATAAAAATACAAGTATTGGAAAAGAAAAGATGTAGTTTTGTGGAAAAATAAGGAATGCTGAATAATGAAATCCATGCAAAAAACCCACTGCAGGAAAACACCCACACAAGAAGGGGGTGTGAAAAACCTGCGAAACTTACTTAGATTCACTAGAGACATCAATAAGTGAAATTTAGAACAGATAAATACATAAAAAGTATAAAGCTATACATCAGCGAAAAGTTGGCACAATACGAATAGATCATTGATGGAATGAACATATAAAAATGACAAAATGAATATACATTAACATTGTTATGACTATACAAGATAGAGGAGGAAAAACAAATTAATAAAATAAAATAACAAATAAATGAATAAAATAAAATAACAAAGTATAAATCAAGCACAATAAGTATTGTTTTGTCAAAATCAAGATTAAGAAACATTGAAGCATTAAGCGTGTTTAACTGTTCGTTTGAAAGGATTAGAGATATTGATAGCAGTGTCGTTTGAATGATGAGAGCGAGTGCAAATTTTTTATTGTTTGTGGAAGTTCTTTCCGTAGCCAGCAAGTGGTTACAATGAAGGACTTGTTGAAAATTACTGTTCTGTGATGAGGAATAAGGAGTTTATGGCTCCCTCTGATATTACGGTCATGTACAGTGTCTATACTCCTGAAATCTGTGGAATGTTAGAAGTAAGTAATTGGTATAGTAAGGAAAGCAATTGGAGGTGTCTTCGGGACTCCAAATTTAACCAGTTTAGTTTCACGAGTGAATCAGAAATGTGCTCTGATTTCTTCAGATTAAAAATCTATCTAATGCACGCGTTATGTGTTCTCTGAATCTTTAATGACAACTCTTGAGATAAATCTTAGTACGCTATATCAACATAGTCAAAATGCGGAATAATGAGTGAAGTTACCAGATGCTTCTTTAGAGGAACCGGAGTACTGCTACTTAACTTTCTAAGTGAGTGAAGAGATGAGTTTACTGTTCTACACACATTTATAACATGTGGGGACCAAGAGAGGGTTTCATCTATAAGCAATCCTAGATTTTTTACCACTTTACAATAAGGTATAGTTGAATTTGCTATGTTGATCAGTATTCTTTGGGATTGACTAATAGCGGTTAATATCTTAGGGTAACCAATTAAGATAGCCTGTGATTTTTCTGGATTGATACTAAGAAAATTGTTATTCTTCCAGTTCTCTAGCATTTCTAAGTCCTTACTGATATTCTTTAGAATTCTCGCGAGATCGTTTGCGGTAGGACTTGAATATATTTGCAAGTAATCTGCATAAAGGTGATGACTGCAGTATTTAAGTGACAAGGAGCAGTCATTTATGTACAAAAACATAGTAGGGGACCCAAAATTGAGCCTTGTGGGACGTCTCTCCCGTTAATAAGCTAATCATAGGAAGAATTAATGGAAATCACTTGTTTGGAACGATCGCTTAAATAAGAAGATATCCAATTTATGGCCGACGGCGAGAAATTCATTGCGAGCAGTTTAGACAGCAGAACATCTTTGTCTATCGATTCGAAAGCTTTACTGAAATCCAGTAGTGCTAGGATTGTAACTTCCCTTTTGTCCATTGCGCGGCGAATGTCATCGGTGATTTTTACAAGAGTAGTGGTAGTGCTGTGAGCTTTACGAAAGCCAGATTGAAAGGGATCTAACAACTGATTTTCGTTAAGAAAGAGCGTGATTTGTTCATATACTAATTTTTCTAAGGCTTTTGATAAGGTAGGCAAAAAGCTAATTGGGAGAAAATCGTCGATTCCAGTCGATTTAGATTTCTTTGGTAATGGCTTTATGAAAGCGCGTTTCCATTGCACTGAAATCTTTCTTGAAATAGGGAGCAGTTAAATATATTAGTTATTATTGGTAGAATAATATGTCTCAATTTCTTGATGAAGATAGTAGGAATGCCATCCGACCCTTGTGCTTTAGATTTAATTTTTCGAAATGCATAGAGCACTTGGAATTGAGTGACCGGGATGCACGAATTAAAATCCTTGTTTGATTTTTCGGCTGCGGCTGTAATCGAATTAATAACTTCCATTTTTATTCTATCATTAATGACATTCGGGGGTGTAAGAATTTAGTATTTAACGAGTCTAATGACATGTATGTAGGCAGTTTATAGTCATTTTGTTTGCCAATACCAATCGACCTAAGTTTTTCCAAATAATCGAAGGTGATTCGTTCGGACCAGCTATTGAATGAATAAATCTAATTTTTGCATTTCTGGTTAGCTTTTTCGTTTTGTTTCTAATGAGCTTATATTTGACGAAAATATTACCTTTTTTAGTTCTTTTGAACAAATGAAAAACCGAATCGTGATTCGCCATCATTCTTTTAATTTCGTCATTAAGACAGGGCGCGCGAGGTTTGGAAATGCGAATGGTTTTTTCAGGTGCGAAGTGGTCAAGTAACTGAATTAATAAAGTGTTTAAGACTTTAACTTTTTTATCGATAACATCGATAAATTCAATGGTATACCACGAAAGAGTAGAGGCTTCGTTCATTAATTCAAAGTCATCTATCCCCTTTATATCTCGGTGACGCATAAATGTTTGTTTGAATTTCGGCGAATTGAGTCAGTATGCTAAGAAGATTAGGTCATGAGAAGATATTCCTGGGACTGGCAATTTACCATGAGTTATTATTTTTTCAAGGTTTGTCGTAACGGCTAAGTCAATCCAGGTTTGGGTGTTATTAGTCGGATTCAGCGGAACGATAGTGAGACCATGCGAATTAAAGGAATGTTTTAAATAATCAGTATCGTGAGAACTAGCTGTGAAATTGGCATTAAAATCACCGGTGATTATAATGTGTTCATAATTGGTAGCAAAATTCGAAAATATGTCGTCTAAGATGGACTATTTGGGAGGTCGATAAATTATTCCTAATAAAAGTTTTTTGGCATTGACTCAAGTTTCTAAGAAGAGGAATTCAGACCTTTTTGCGCATTGAAGTTCACTTGCAGCAATCACTTTACACTTCAAACCATTTCGTACGTAAAAACCCACACCACCACCATCTTTCCCTAAGCAATCGTTGCGATAAAAACAGGAAGGGAGGATGGGAGGATGGGAGGGAGGGAGGATGGGAGGGTGGGAGGATGGGAGGGTGGGAGGATGGGAGGGAGGAGGATGGGAGAGAGGAAGAGAGAAAAGGAGGTAGAATTGGAAGTTCCTTAAATTTAATACTTAATCCACGCATACCCATCATATTTGACGGGCAATTACGCTAGTGTAGGTAGATTTTGGTTGACGTGAATCTCCCATTCTTTTCGACACTACGAGCCGTCCCTGATGGCACATAGGATTTTACAGATCGCATTTATTCACTAGGGGACCATTCATGTATTACGACAGCAAATGTTTAACTATTTTTGACTCCCTCGTCACCCCACGCCAGCAACCGTTAGCATTAGAGTGACCCTCTACCCCTTTTCCCCCCTTTTTAATAAAAATTAGAGAATGCATAGTTATGCATTACAATACTTTCTAATGTCTTATAGCGTTGCAATGAATTTTAATGCTCTTTAAAGCACAATGAGAAAAGAATCTATCAGGTTAAACAAGGTAAAGTGATGTTTACCGAAAAATCAGTTAAATACGGCGAAAAGAATTCTAATGTCAGGCGAAACGCGGGTAACGAACAGGTGGAAGCTCGCTGTGGACGATCTGTCGTGACACATAAATCGCACGAAAAAAGTAAACAATTTCTTAGATAAAAAAATCTTACGTAAGCATTGGTCATACTCCCCTTCCCCCTAAAGGGGGTTTTTTACAGGTGCGCTTAGCTACTTAATGTCCCATATGGAAAGGCGTTCTTTGAAGTGCACCGACATTGTACAAAACACGGGATCGAAGGCTTAACTTCCTTGCCAAAGGAATACTTTTCATATTTTTAACCGTAAAATATCATCGACCTTGGCCAAGAATCGAACTCGCAATATTCGAAACCACTGACGGGTATTTCAACCACTGTTCCACCGGCGTCGACCGATAACTGTAAGTTAATAAGCATACTCAATGTCATAGAGTAATTAATACGTCTTATTTTTCTTTTCTCTATGGCATTATAAGGATTGTTAGGTTTAATATAATAGTTTGAACCCATTTCTCCAAATGGATTAAAGTTAATAAAAGAAACAAACTTATTACTATAATTTTTTATTATTTCAGGCTTTTCAAAATATCAGTAGCGTTTGTGTGAGGGAGGGGGAGGAATTCTTCATTAATATATAGGCAATGATAAGTAATTCAGCTGGGAAAATATTTACGATTTACATAAGGGGTGCCCCCACATTTTCCGGTACGCCACTGTGCAAATAGTTGTTTAATATGCAATACTTCAGAATACCCGTTGTATTTATGCTTAATTAGTAGTATGCTACTCCTCATAATTTTAGGAAAATAATTTACTCTTCAGATGTTAAGCGTTTTCTGATATACAAAATTTCATGTGGCCCGCAGACAGACAAACCGCCAGTTATACGTGCCATTTTATCAAAATATGAAATACACTTTTGAAATTCTGTATGATAATACCATCACTTATATGAAGCAAGTTGACGCAGTTTATATGATTAGAAAGGCTGGCAGAATTCTACCTAGTAGATTTGCAAAACACACAACTAATTATTCCAAGTTGAATGAGAAAGTCCATTTAAATAAAAGTTTTAACAAAATGATACACTGTTATTATAATTAATGATCAATTTAATATCAATAACATCGACTATGTTTTTATTTGAATTGAAGCATGATTTATTCAATCATTTTGTGGCTAGAGGAGTTAACATACTGCGCTCGCAAGTTTTAAAATATAAACGAAATGTGTGAAAATGAATGATTTGTTAGCGATAATGAAATTGATAAAAGCGAGGATTATCATTAAATAGGAAGTTAGCTGAACAATTGTAAAGCTTAATCCTTATCAAAAATAATTGACACAGGCACATATTTTAAAGATTAAATTATTGTTTCAAGTTTATGTCACTGCCACGAATGTGATAAGGAAATGGTACTTATATCATTAAACCCACGATTTAAAAGAATATTTTCCGTCCATTTGTGATCAATTCGATCACAACTAACTTTTTATAAGTAAAACGATAATTAATATCGCCCACCACACTTCCTAACTTTAAGAAATCTTGCGTACAAGATAATTTTTATACATACCTATATTTGCTAACATTTTATAACTTAAGCATCATCATTTCAAACGGATTCCCTGCAAGTTGATGTACTGGTGAGTTGTAAAGGAGTTATGATGTTACGGTGCTCAATTTATATCTATAATTTCCATTGAAGGCTAAGATTAAATCCGGAAATGTCAAAAACTACTCATGGAAGGGATGCCGAGGGAACCCTTCCACAGTTAAGCAATAATCAAGAATGAAACGTACCTTTATCACTGTTTAGCATCGGTCGAACCGATTCTAATGACTGAAAACAGTCGAAGAACAAGTCGTCCTCCGCTTCTTGATTTGAAAACTCAATAATATGATTTGTCCTTCCGTAGTCTCCATCTCCAGCCTCCTGGCTGTGTACAGACATTCCCTCCATTTTCATTCCATTCAAGCTTTCGTCTTGGTCCACGTTGTTCCCTTTGATGGATGCAGATGAGGAAGACATCTCAGAGTTGTAATCTTGATATATATTACCGGGCAGGTAAGACAACTCTTGAGGGGCGGGAGGAATGCATTTTGATTCCCTGGTTTGAGGCGGCAAAGAACTACTTGCCTCGACGCTTTTCATCTGAAATTATTAATAATAAAATATTTTGTCTTATTGTGTAACGTCCCGGTATCCATAAAAACACCAGCTAAGCAAGAGCTCGAATGCTTTAAACGCTTTTCGTATAATTTAAATTTAAATCTATAGAACAAATTTCAATATGATTAAACGGAAGTCACGAAGAATATAAGAGGTAAACATAGAAACACATTTTATTATTTGTTTATGATTCCATCCAATCCGTGGGAGTTAAATTTTGTAAAAAAATTGTATTGTTCTACAACCTTATATCCTTTATTGTATTAGATTACAGGAAAAGTGCAATGAAAATCGCATTATCTTTGACTTAAAATCAACCATGAGTTTAAAATTTCGAGATGAATGGTTAAACTGAACAATCTTCGTATTATAAATCCATAGAGCCAATAAAACAAATACACTTACTTTTCGTCTTGCTTGGCTCTGATCTTTCGGCGAATGGTTCTTCACATGCTTACGAAGAGAGCTAGGGTCAGTGTATCTCTTGCTGCAACCAGCCACTTGGCAGGCGTAAGGCTTCTAATGGCGACGAAAACATATAACATTAGGGAAATAGCTTTATCGAGGGATGCAAACGTTTTGAATAAGATATCTTTTTAGTTTTAATGTAAGTAGCGAAGTTTTACATGCAGGGCTCCATATGCCCGAATATAAATTTAAGGAAGAAAATTTCTGAACTTGACGAGAAACGATCCGAGGTCATACATTTGTGAGGTGGATGTTTTAACCAGTGAAATGGCTTGGTGACTGTTTAACACATACTCGCGGCGAGTAAAACACTCGAATTCGACTCCCGATCAAGTGCAGAATTTTACCACTTCTTTACTTGGAAATTTTACTTGTGAGTAAGCGCGATTCCACGGCAACAACAGATAACAGATGGGGTGGAACAAAACAACGTATAATTGAAATTACCGTGTCAAAATGAGTCCGCTGATGTTTGGCTCTGTCGGAGCTGTTGCTGAATGCTTTGGGACAAAGCGGGAACTGGCACGAATAAGGCCGCTCTCCAGTGTGCGATCTTTGGTGTATCTTCAAGTTTTCCAGGCGGGAAAACGCCTTCGGGCAGCCTTCATACTGAAAAGGGGGGAAAACAAGAGTCCTATAGAGGAGAGGAGATTGACGGACCAACTGTTCTATTCGGGTGGGTCATCTTAAAGTAAAGAAGAAAGTGGGTGATTTTAATTAGCGTAAAAATTAATTTTTAAAGTATAAAATGAGAGATTCCGACATTCATGTTTCGGGAAGTCTCCTCTCAATCGCTATATCTATTCCCTTTTCCTGTGGTCCTTGCTGATATTTCCACTATAGAAATAGACTTGTAACTTGTACAATTTTGATAAGAGAATTCTCTGTAAATGCGAAAATCCACATTCGCTCATTGCTGCGCTTTTAATAAAACAAAAATTTCGAGTCATTCTAATCTCTGCACACCACAGTTATATTTCTATCAAGATTTTTGATAAAATAAAATTTGATAAATAAATTTTGGGTTCGAAGTTGAAAAATGGCCGTGTCTTGATAAAAAATGCATTATTCGGTATCAAATGAGTATTTACGACCGTTTCACCCAAAGCAAATGTGACGAAATCCTGCTTCCCTGTTCCCAAGATTACTTCTAAGTGAAATTATCTTCCTCTTTATTCTTGTGTTAATGAGAAATTACGAATGAAAAAGAATTTAAATTGATTTATACATGTACATGTTTTCCATATGTATCATTTCCAGGAATTTTTATCGTCCCTTCAGCACCGAAACCAAGAAAAACTCATTACGCATCAATGATTCAGAGACGAGGGTAACGAGATGGAAAAGTATACTCCATAAATGGAATACACAGAGATTTCATAGGCGTTCTTTAAGGGAAATACGTATGAAACGAAATCGAAAGATTGGGCAAATTTTTATCTTAGAAACTATAACTCGTAATTATGCGATCTCGCGGAACTTTTTGTGGCAAATGAGGTCCTCTATCCGAAACAACTTTTAAAGCTATTCCTTACAGATCATAGGGGAGCTAGGGAGAGAAAAATATGGTATTTAATTGTTGCTTGGCGGATTCCATTTAACGAGATACGAGTATAAGTTTATTAAAGTATTTATTTAAAGTGGAAGTTCTAATTGACGGATGCAGTTCAAAATCACAATTGGACGATACATTTTATTAAGGATCACTCCTACTTAATTTAATTAGAATCCATCGAGCGGTTTAGGAGATGAAAGTTACGACGGACGGACGGACGAGACATGCTCAAAAGGAGTTCTGCTACTATCGCCTCGCTGGTAAAGAACGCCTAAAAATTGAGAGATTTTCACCTTTGACTCTTTGAATTTATTGATCCTTCGTCGTCATGGACAACGGAGATTGTAAATGTTGGGAGTTTCTAAGCGAGATACGCGAATAACCCAAGAAAATCAGGAAACTACTAGTCGAGTGAACACATTAACTCCGTGTCCAACGCCATCGATAGGCACCCACCAACACATGGTGTATCCCATCGTTCCTTTCCTCGAGTTTTCATACTGCCGCCATGTTTGTTTTTTCGCGAATATCTCACCCATCCTTTCTTCACCCCTTCCCCTCGCGAAACACCTTTTTTTGCACATCAGCTCGTGTTTTGCTATCCTCCCTTACACACTCGGCGCGGGTTCCACGTCCCTTGGGTTCAGAAATCGAGGTTTTCATAAAAGCAACATGTCAAGTTCAACGTCCTTTTGTCAGCCGTGACATTGAAAATCTCGTGCAGTGAGCGAACGTGGCGGAAAAATGTTTTCGCGATGCTCGCTTGTCTTCGCTTTGCGCGAGGAGAAAAGAGAGCGACTAGATGAAACATCCGCCCTTGAGAGGGTATGGCTCGAGTTAACGACGGCTGAGGTTTAAGAAAGCCTAGAGGCCGCGAGAAGACGCTCTGGGCAGAAGACATGGAAGCCGGTTTGTGTGAAATCGGTCGTGCATCTATCAAAAAGAGGGTGTTTTGCAGAGAATTTTGTTTTAATGTAATTTTAGCTGCAATAAGAACATTTATAAGGAATTTCAACCGAAAATAAACTAAGGGATTAAATCCTCCATGAATCTGTTCCTTTTTATCAAAGCTATGATCAAAGGATTCTTTAAAATCTATAAAGGCATTTAGTCATTTTTCGGTAAATCTTACATTATCCATAATTTTATTTAGAATCTGCTATCATTGCTCCTCCATGCAATAGAATAAAAATCGACTTAAAATAGGAATACGGTTTTGTAGTAATCAAGCAATTCAAAATAATCCGCTATAATAATATGCAAAGATAAGGAATTAAAATTAATTAATGAAATTACGAAATAAGTTTTAAGTTTTCCGTTAAGAATATCGCTAAAATATACGATACTCTTCTGTTAAAACGACGAAAATGATATACTATCAAAAAAGCTTAATAGGAAAAGGTATTAAAAATACTTTCAGTTTATGCAGTAATAATACTTCATCTAGAATCACTTATTTATTTCGATTCCGAAATTAATTTAAGGTAATTTACTTAAGCAAAAGTATATAGTAAAAAAATAAATCAGCTGTAAATGGCAATGCAATATTTTTCGTAGCGCTACAAGATCTTCATTTCCTGGATTCACTAAATGCCTCTCGAAGCAACGATTTTGGTAGCAGATTAATTAATTAACGAATTCAAACTACCACATGAGCTCGATTAACACGTTCACCATTCAACAGCCATATAGGGTCAGATCCGATACAAAACCGCTCGTTCCGATTCTCACGGAGAGGACACCCACCTAAGCTAAGATCGAGTTAAAAAAAAACTTTTGACGCTGAACGCCCCTTTGCCGACTTTAACGCCCATTTTTGGCTTCCTAAACACTCCCACGCGTCCCGTTGGCTCCCTTTTTGCGACAAGACATCCCGCGACGGCTTTCCTTTTTATCCCTTCAACCGGTCCAGCCGAGATTCCTATCACCAGGTGGGAAGATCGTGGGACTCGTGACGTCACGGATCGACCCACGAGGCCCACGCCTTCCAACCGTGGATTTAACCCACTAACGAACGGTGGAAAGAGGCAACTTATACGCTGCTTCTATTTTTTTGAAGGACGCTTGGAGAGAGAGAGAGAGAGCATATTAACGGTTCATTACGCAACGCGAAATATGTTTCCATCTTAGTTTTCTTCATCTCCAAAGAGAGAGAGGCGGCCTCAAAGGACTTACTGTCTGATCTCGACGGTCATTCTTGTATAATTTTTTCCTCTTAGTCTGGATCCATAAGAAACAGAGGACTCTTTACGTCCGTGACGTCCTATTCAATGGATCGGCAGACGGAACCGTGACGTCACGAGGGCGGAGTGGGGGGGGGGGGGGCTTTAGGGTCCATTCGTGGAGAGCGTCCTGGGTGCATTATGGTCGCATGGCCGGAGCGTGGTAAGGGTGGATTGGGGCGCAAGGCGGCGGAAGTTAATCTCGAAGGTCCTTCGGAGGATATTTATCAATGAAAGTCGCACGTCCCGGTCGTGCTCTGCCCTAGCCTGCGCTCGGGTGGCACACGCTGCTCCATTTGACCGCGGATGAAGGGCTCGTGAAAAAAAGAAATGCTGACCTTCTGGTCGCCCACTTCTGGCGTCGCTCTCGGCTGCGCGATCTGAGTGCGTGTTTTTTACTCCATAAATGCTGGGTGTGCTGGTTCTACTAAGGGCCACCTGTCACTTCGTGTCTCAAGAGGAAAAGAAATTATCTAATGGCCACTCGAAAGAAGTCCGTTTTTGTTTTTACTGCTACTTTTTCCTGCCGGGATTTCGCTCGTAGAGAGGGATGTGAGGGAGAGGGGAAGGAAACGAAGTACTTCGAGATTTCCGGTCGTTGAAATCTCGAAAGAAATCGGCGCGTTTTTGTTTATAGTTTCTATGACGAACATTTGCGTGTATGGTATTTTCGCCAGAACAAAACTCACCGACATTTTATCATTTAACCTAAAAAAACTATTTCAGACATTTGGTTCTAAATAAAAAATAGGAAATATATTATTGTTTATAAAAATATCACGTAATGTAACGCATACATTACTTCAAGAAGTATCGAAGGGGAGAAAAGCGGTTAGAAATATGTTCATGAATGTGGAGGCGCCTTACCGGGCATTTGTTCGGTTTGTCTCCAGAATGCACTCTCATGTGGATAAGGAGCTTGTAGCGGGCGTTGAAAGGCCTCGTCCGCCTCGGACAGAGGTGCCAGTGGCAAGCGAACTCCTCGCCAAATGAGCCTCCGTTCCCTTGGCTACCGCTGCACCCTCTGCCTGAAGATCCACCTGAAATGATGCGAAAGTATTCTGTCATAAAAGTCGCTCGACACTCGAGAAATTTCAAATATATTCCAACACAATTTTCTGCAATAGATAACTAATTGCCAAAGTAATTTCACTAGGGAAAAAATGCGGACGGCAATGGGAAAATTCGAGCGTAAATAAAAATTCTTTGAAAATAATAATGATGAAAGAAAATTTATGAAACGAATATTTGCAATATTGTGCAACACAAAAGTTGGACGCGGATACGCGCGTAACTGCGGAAAAATAACAAACGATACTTGCAGTAATGAAAGCAAAACATAGAGGAATTTGAAATGCACCATCCTTCAGAGTGAGTTTTCAATTTAATGAATAAATCTGAAGCGATAATAAACGTTCATAAAATAAAGGTTAAAATTTTGGAAAAGGCGAAGTAGTGCCATAAGGAATGCAAACGTATGATTGTGACGACAGAAAGAGGAAACGCGCCATATCTGCGATGCGAAGTTAACGCACGTGGCGTAAACCTGTATGCCCCCGTAAACTTGCGGATGAAGGCGTTTGCGCGCTTGTGGGCGGCCCTGAGATGGATTCCGCATTGGATAAGGCTCGAACGAACGATTCTAGAGGCGCTCTTTCGAATCTCTTATCTATTTTGCAATTATTTCCTTTTTCACAAATTCAGTCCTTGTTGGAATTTGTTGAAGCAAGAGGGTTTAATGAATCGTGGAGAAAAACAAAAGCCAATCCATCATGAATCCCAGTCTAAAGAGAAAATAGAACTTACGATTATATCTGCCGTGAATAGTGCGTTAGATCATCTTCACTTGCGAATGAAACCAAGTAAATCGTCAAATTCTCTTCAAGAAAAGGTAAATCATTGCAGATCTCCAAACCACTGTCGATTTTCAGCATGTTAAATTAAGTAAGGAAGAAGCGGTCAGATGATTAAGACAAGGAAAAAAATAAAGGTTGAAACATAGACAAAACCCAACGAAATTTCATATTACTATCAAAAAATGCTTTAGTATTTTATTAGAATACAAAAATCCCGAAATAAAATAAACGAATCTCAAAGATAACGGTTATTAAAAATCGCTATTAAAAATAGCATCACAGAAACAATGGCGCCAGGAAAATAGAGGAGAAATTTAAAAAATCATTCAGAGAAGTTATTCACACTACGAAAAAATTCGCAAAAAATCAGAAAATCCCTAACACAAAATGTGGAAAATTTGTTAAGATTTAATCCAGCAGAACATCAAAGAAAGCTCAATGATCGGTTAAAATCTATAATGTGAAGTTTTTCTTCGAAATTAGTTGAAGAATAAGAGAACAAATAAAGCAGTGGCGTACCGGACACACGCAATCCCCACGCTACGGGGAGGCCAAATGGGGCCAACATTTCTTGGTGAGGGCCTTAAATTTTTTCCGGGACTTCATTTTTGTTTTTGCCGGACCATACACATTTTCCGGTATGACACTGAATAAAGGAATACAGTTCTACGATCACTTGTAGAAGTCAAGCGTGAAGAGAAAAAGCCAAATTCTGATGGAATTGCAGCACATGCTCCTATCACATTGGTCCCTAAAGAGGAAAAACTCCGAAAGTTGAGATTAATCGTGCTTAATAAAGGAGAAAGAAAGATGGGATTCTTTTGTATCCTGCTAATCCTCAAAACTTGTTTTTACATTGAATTTTTTGTTCGAGTTGTTATGTTGGAACTATATTAACCACAAAAGAATAAACCCGCGTCAGGGCTGGTCAAGCACTGAAGGGGGCTTTGATTCGAATTAATATTAATTAATATATATGTACAGTAATAACGAACGAAATATTAATTTTTAATATAACTTTTAATTACTGGAACTTACTATAATTTATAATAACCACAGCAAAAATAACAATAAAAAGTATGATAAAAACACAACAAACATTACAGTAAGCAGTAGATAATCCTGTGGTTTACGGGGCACCGAGTTTTAAAATTAACTTTCTAGGGGTGATTTCTATTGGAAATTAGTTTGGCAAATGATTTTTTTAGTTCAAGTTTATGAAAAATTTTCATCCGATACATATTTTTATAACTGAGATCTCCAAACTTCGGGGACCCGGATTCCTCGCATTCGCTGGACCCCCTCCCCCTTTGGCTGACCCTAATCCTTGTTTAAAAATAGTTTCTGAACGAAGAACTGTGCATTCGCCCGCCACCTCATTACAGTAAGCTGAACTTAATTATTTGCCATGATCGTAATTAGACTTATAGCCGGGTGTTTACATAAAATTACATGTGAATAGACGAATAATACGATAAATATTTTGTTCAAATCATCCAATTTACGTAGAGTTTTCTAGATAGCATCGGTCTAACCCCAAGATATAAGCAGTCGCATTAAAATCAACTAGACTAGCTTCATATTGTTTCTGGTCAGATTTAGTGCAAAATATGGCACCGTATCTAGCATATAAATATATGAGTAATTACCGAAGGAATGAGAGCGGACCTCCTCTCCATTAGCACCTCTGCATAAATTCGACTTCGGAAGTAATAGTGGCAAACGGATGGAAGTAGCTTAGAATCAAAGAGGCGTACATACATATCTCCGAAGCACCCATAGGAATGCGAAATCTTTAGTGTAAATATGCAAAGACTGCGTATATGACATATGCTCCTATGCACAAAGGAGGGAGGATAGCAATGGAAATATTAGTTCCTTAATTTCATATTGAACAGGGACCGATGCTGTTGGTCTCACCTGAACCACCTCCTCTGCTCCTAGCGTCGACATGTGTCTTCTCGATGTGCCTCACGAGAGCACTTTGGTCTCCGAAGATGGAGTTGCAATCAGACCAGCGGCATATCAAAGTGGTGGGAGTTGAGGGAAGGGAACATTGGCCATCATCTTCTCCGATTAGGAAGACAGTGTCATCTGTCGCCGTTTCTACGTCTGAAAAAACAAAGAAAAGCAAACTTTTCGAAAAAATCTATTAGAATAAGCTAAATCCTGGGATTGCTGGCAAAAAATATTCTTGTGCCTTCAAAGTTTTTGCGCATGCATAAAAAGTTTTAAGAATCGTTACAAAATTACATTTAGATTGTCGTTAAGCAAAAATGCAGCACATAAGATATTAATGTGAAATCTGGATAATATTTTATGAATAAAACGTGGGAGCAACTCGAGGAGAGCATAATACCCGATAGTATCATATCGTAAACCTGATCTCTTTGTTACCGAAGTCACGCTGTTTTTATTTCGAACGATCCGTGGACACAGCAGCCTCACTCCTACACGGATGTCGTCCCCTTTCTAGCGTGCGATCTTCAGCAATAATTAAGGTAGCGATTTAAGTTATATTCATGAACTTGAGTATGGACAGGTAATAAGCCCACACCATCATATCATATGACGTCATAATGAACCGAGGATGCAAAGAAAAACTTTCTACCGTTGGGCGCTTAAATTACTAATGGGCATATAATCCGATTGATATAGTACGCACAAAAATAAATTTATTTAAAATAAATCTAAACGTTTGATATTTGAAAATCGGTCGGTTGCAGCGATTATGGCGCGAATCATAGAAACGAAATCCGCAAAACATGACCGCGATGATCGGCAGTTGGTACTCACCGCTGTCATTCGACTGTTTTCTCCTCCTCCGCTGCCGCCTCCTCCTCCCTTTCTTCCTCCTCCTACACTCCACCGTCTCCTCCACCGCTTTCTCTTCCTCCAGTTCCTCCTCTTCCTCCTCCGTCTCCTCCCATTGCCCCAGCCTCCTCCCCACCTCCCCCTCCTCGCCTCTGCTGCCCCCTTCCTCCTCTTCTTCCTCCTCCTCCAGCTGGACACCTTCGATTCCAGTCCCGTGGCAGGGGTAGTTTTCGACGTACGACTGTTGGTGGTCGTGTTCCGTCAAAATGTCTAAGACGACGTTACCTTCCGGATTGCAGTAATCCTCGTCGTTCCTCGAGAACGTCTCTTGCGATTCCACCAGCATGCAAAGTCCTTCGTTCTGCGACATGACCACCTGACGGAAGATTTGGGACACTTTTATAAATCTCAATGAAAACAACTGGCGTGATTTTTTTTCGATGAACCAAATTTCAATTTCAACTGAGAACAACCTCGGTGATTGGGAGGATAATTTAATAAGGACTAAAGGGGATGATTGAACAATCGAAATAGAGTTGAAGGAATTTAATTGCGGGAGCTATAATTTTACACATTCGTGGACATCTTCATGTCCGAAATTTATCTCCGAGTGCTTCACGGGGACCAGATTGGGAAAGGCGGAAGATCGCAGTGACATAAAGGCTTAGTTGGGCGAGTTAGGAATAGAGATGAGGCTATTTTAGTTTTTAATACTCTACTGTTTTAGTACCTTATTTACTCGCACGATTCTTTCCCCTCTTTGCGAACTCATGAATTCTAGGACAGGGATATGGAAATAATTTTTTCACGCTGGTTTTGTCAGTACTAAAGCTGATATAGATTTGCGAACAAAAAGAAAACACTAATTTTATTGCTATTCAATCCTGCATAAAATATCTTGTTTTATTACTGTAAGAGCACAGTTACGGCGTGTAAAAGTAAATATGAGAAAATTACTCTGAGGAAAATATAGTTTGCTCCTTCAAGTTTGGGAGAGAGAAAAATGCCATCGCATAATGGCGTAGAAACGTTACATCGCATTGGAGGACGATATTCGCTCATAGATATGTTCTTAAGCGCGACAGAGAGATGTATAGATTTAACATAGGGAAGGGAAGCAGCGCATCGTACTGAGAAGTTTAAGGCTGCGACAACACCAAATTGTTTAATTGTACTTTTCAACAGAAGAAAAGTTCCTAACGTACTTATGAAGAAGTTGGAGATCTATGGGCCGAAGGAATGAAGGGACATGTAAGGCTTTCGTACCCTGGGAGGGAGTGAGCATGCATGTACCCAGAAATTTATTTCGGGGGGGGGGGGGGGGAAGACCATTTTCCAGCAATTGATTAAATAAAAGTCCTATTCTAATAATATAAACTTTTATAACGTTTTTAGTTCTCATAACTCAATGTAGCAAGTGGCAGCATAGCAAGAGGAAACGTAACAAGTTTGTAGCGTGGTTATCGCAGATTCCACAAATGTCTGTTCATGGGGAGGTGGGTCCGGACCCTCCCCCTGGGTACGTCCTTGGGAGTGAGAGGAGGTTTCTGATAAAAAAGCGAAGGCCCGTTTGCGATCACTTTGGGGGGGAATATTTTTCATGTTGTTCGTCGCCGTAGCGGCGTCCAGAGTCTTCAGTGTCCCGCAGGGCTATCTTGGACGCGAGTCAATGCTTTAATAAAATTATTTCGGTAACTGATGAAGGCATAATTAGATAAAGGTGGCACAAAACTCACATCAAGGGAAATTTTATCGTCTTTGATAACATTTCCAGAGCTATAGTTTGTGAACTTCTAAGACTAGGCGGCATATTTTGAAGGCTGATGGTGGAACGGATAGTTGTGTGTGATGACAGGTCAAAGAAATAATAAGATCGCAGTCTTCAGAGCTGGTGTGCGTGCATGAAGTTGCATTGAATGAAATTTCTCGTCAGAATAAAAGGCAATTTCCATAACTATTATGTATTTTTAAAACTCTTTGAATGGAGCATGATAAATTTAATGAATAAATCCCATGCTAAATTTTAATGTGATATTTTTGTGCCTCGGAAGACACTGTTAGAGAAAATGATACATATGATACGTAGGTATATCAGATCATGACGCAGTATAAAAAAATTATTATTATCTACCCTTATTATATTAATAGTTAATAATTATGCACGCATTACATGCACACATTTCGAGATTTTCTCGAGTGGTTGTAAAATCCGTCCACCTCAACACAAAGCTAACACTGACCTGATTATCCGACATCTGATCGGCCCAGGAGAGGTTATTGGCGGAGAGGTGACCATAGCAACCAGAAGGGGGTGGCGGTGAGAAGCTGTGCATCGTGGAGGCGTCGGCGGGGCTGTAGGGGCGGTGCAGCCCCGTTGCGGAGGCCCTCGTGATGCACGCCAAATCCAGCGCCCTCCTCTTCGCCCTTCCAAGGGATTGCGGGAAGGAAGGCAGAGGCCTCAGCTGGTCCTCCCAGGGATCCACGCAAGGGTTCCTCTCCAACTCCAGCAGATTTTCCCCACACGGCAGCGCGCAGGAGGACGAGGTGTGTGTGTTTTCAAGCGGAATGGCAACCGGGGTTGCGTACGGGTTCGAATAATGCGTCGGCGTGGTCAATGAATCGAACTGCAGCCAGTTAGGGATGCATTCGGACTCGGGGGAGGGGAAAGGTAGGAAGGCGTGGGAGGAGGTGGGGGAGGCGGCGGGAGGCTGGTCGAGGGGCAAGCACATCCCCATGGGAGAGCGGGACATCGTATCCACGTGCATCTTAGCGGCCTGGAAGGGAAGCAATAAAAGGAAGCCGGTTATGGCGCCTGATCGACGTAGAGCAGATTTTTACCATTAACAATAAAGATGGACTACATTCAGAAAGCATCTTTTCTCGCATTCCTGGATTAATGTATTGGCTAAACAGAATGTTCTTATACCCTCAGGAATTGATCAATGCATGCAAATTTTAAATTTTAATGGTGCTGATAATTTCGTATATCAAAACTATACGTATATAGTAATTGAAACCAGGAAGAAAGTTTTAGTGCTTATAATTAGAACTGGACCAAGTATGAGATTTACCGAGATTGAATTTGCTATAATATTTCATAAACTAATTTCTGACCTATTTTACTAAATTCAATTAACGATGTTTTATTATGTGCGCTGAATTAATTAAAATATTTATTCCCAGTTAAATACGTCATATAATTCGTTGTCTTATATGAACGAAACTTTAATCCATCGTCCACCATATAAACAGATAAGTAATCTCAAATACCTATTCATAGCACAAAAATCTTATTAATAAACACAGCTGCCAAGAAAGGCGATAAAATAATGATAAATGTAATCTAAATATTAAATTATGCCGACAAATGTGTGAAAATGGAATGATCACGGAGGGAATTAGCCGTGGCATTAAATCGAAAATTTGATACGTTTTCAAATGTAATATATTTAGCGGAATTGCACAGTCACGAAACAGGCATTTGGATTAAATGATATGGGAAACTCCTGCCGATTAAACATCCGTCATATTGCTGTTTGAATCACCTTTGTCAATTTTTGGATACGAGCCTTAAAGCGAGCTCCATCATTCAATTTTTTATTTTTCGTTGTTTATAATATGGAGACGACAGAAAATTCACCGTATCAGATGTCCAATATCAATATATAGCCAAAATATAACCAATTTGCAGATAAATTTTTATACTTATTCGGAATATTTCTTTAATTCACAAATTAACACTCATGCAGACACAAAAAAGAAGATTATTTCATCACATTATAGATAGACATAAGCTTCAGGATATTAATCTATGTTCTTAAGATCGATGTATTTACTTTATAGTGTTTATCATCTTTCGTGCTGCATCCTAATACCAGCGCTTCTGAATAAAGTCACCACAAGTAATTCAGTCGGAAAACCTCTGAGTCACTTGTTCGCTTGGGGCGAGGGAAACCATCAAAAAATGCATGTGTTATACTAGCTCAATCGTAATTGTGAAGCAGATATAATTAAAATGAAATGCAAATTAAACTGCGCTATAGACGCTACACCTGAGTCTATTTTAACGAGTGCATTGCGAAAATTTTACTAAAATGATCTTTTACTTCAGCTATTGGTAAGTTAGAATTAATTCTTTCAATTATATCGCTAGTTCCTTTAAAAATTAAATTCGAAGATCTTGATCCGATCTATGTGATAATCTAGGTCAATAAAACCAAAGAAAATGGTATTTTACGAATCGGTTTTGTAATAAGAACATTCGACCCTCATTTTGATGTGTGGCTTCTCCAAACGTACATTAGATTTAGACAAAGGTAGATAGGGTATATACTCTTTCCATCGCTTTATCAAAATCGAATGTACATTTGGACAGAGTATATACCCTAGAAGGAAGTAAATGCTTTTCCGGTATAGCGTAATGAAAATAATAATCGTAATTTGAATGAAGAACGATGAATCGCAATTGAAATTCGAGCGTTTGTCTTTTATCTCTTACGTCCTTTCATAGGGAGATTCCAACGGTTGGAAAACGTCGCTCCGTTTTGCTGCTTTATCAAGGCAGCGCACGGTCAAAATAGAAACAATTTCTTTTGGTTTTATGGATATACAAAAATTCCTACTAATTAATTAATGATTTGTATATATCACCAAAGAACCTTCAGTTAAGATTAAATACAAAGTAAGTTATTTAAATTTCGCGGTAAGTTACAATTTTGTGTAAATTCGAATCATTATTACTCCTGACAATACTTATAAATCGCTTAGTCATTCTTTAATTTTCTTGTCAAATCTGTTCATGGCTTAACTATTATTTGCAATTGCAACTTTTCTATAAGTAGATAACAGGATGTGAAACAGCAAGGAATTCAAACATTAGTAATGATGGCAGTAAAACGTGTCCAAATTCTATAAATGAAGGATTTAATTGTAGTGATATTCAGGAGAATATGGAACAGGATATGATAATGTAAAGTATTAGGCACCTGAGAAAGGCATAATGAAATAATAATGATGCTTGGCCTATGTCAAACGTATCAAACATCACACATATGTTTATCACTTCTTCATTTTATATTTTTGTGAGCAGTAGTGTTTTACGCGATGAGAGTGTAAACAAAAAGCAAATATTTTTAATTCAGCAGTTAGAAAAAAATACAAACTAGGGACAACTAATAACAAAAAATTTTTATCGCACACAAAAATATAGCGTTATCCATCGTCAGACAGTACTAAAAAATAAATTTTGTCAATAGAGAAAAAACACTCGACTTAAGTTTCGAAGTTGTCAACCCCGAAGTATAAATCCGGCTATTCCGTGAAAACCAAAACGAGCATGCGCAATTTTAAGAAGAAAAATAATCGGTAAATTCAAAATTTTAGCTCACCTATTCCTTCAAAAGCGCGACCGCGCTGGGCGTCCGAGTCTTCGAGAGACGAAAGCCTTTCTCCCTCCGGTCAAAGTTCACGGAGCGGAGTTTCAACAAATTATCACACCGCTAAATTACAAAGAAACACTCCGGGGTCAGTTACTGTCCCAACACACAAAAGAACAGCAAAAACAAAGTCTCGGAGCACTTGTTCCCTCTCCGTGTCACCAGCACAACTGGAAGCTCACAAGACAAGTCCTCCGAAGAATGGTGTAGGCCGTTGAGCGATGCTCGGGTTTATTTCGGGTGCGAAACACTCGCGGGAAGAAACGTCTCGATCCGATTGGATGGAGCCGGAGGAACGTCCTCCCCTCATTGGCTCCCCGTCTTGAAAGAACCACGCCTCGCAAGGGTTTTCTTTCCGTCTGTATTTTTCGTGATCTTTTTGCCTCGTCCCCCACCAAAGGCCCTTTTTTCTATCCTCGTACTTCTCTTCTTCCCCCTTGACGTTTTTTTGTGTTGCATGGGGGAGGGGTGAGGGGGAGGGGTGAGGGGGAGGGGAGAGAGGGATGGGTGAGAGGGAGGGGTGAGGGGGAGGAGTGAGAGGGAGGGGTGAGGGGGAGGAGTGAGGGGGAGGGGAGAGAGGGATGGGTGAGAGGGAGGGGTGAGGGGGAGGAGTGAGAGGGAGGGGTGAGGGGGAGGAGTGAGGGGGAGGGGAGAGAGGGATGGGTGAGAAGGAGGGGTGAAGGGGGGTAGAGTGGAAGAGAGTGTGTTTATGAACGCGCATGTAATATTTGTGCGCTTTTTGCTCTGGTGATCCTCCTCCTCCGGCATCCCCCTTCTCTCGGAGTAGGAGAAGGGTTGTTGGTGCGGGTCGCGTGGCGTGGCTGGGGTTCGTAGCGTCCTACGGGGGGAGGACGCCATTTGGCGGCCTATGGGGGGGAGGGGGGAATAGGAAGGGAAATAGATAGAGAAGAGATGAGCGCGGAAGAGGCGGAATAGGAGAGAGAATATCGAGGAGGGTATTGTGGTGTGGGAAAGAAAGGCGGGAAGATATTTATGTGCGGTGAGCCTCCGGACCGCTTCATAGAGCTTCTCGCAGTCGCGCGTCCCTCCGTCAAGCAGTCATTTCTTTCCCAATTGCGACTCATTTTTTTGCGTATAGACGCGCTGATGATACCCTCCCCTATTCCGTGAAGGACTTGGTGTTTGTTGTAGCTTTGCGGCGAAAAATTCTGTTTTTTCCATCGATTGTCCCGCCGTGTAATTGTATTTCATGTTTGTCCCGTTTTTTTTATTCCAGTATACAAGGATATTTTAGGAGATAACCTTGGAGTTTTTATGCATACATATTTCTCTTGTTAACTTTTAGAAATATATCTTTGTAGTGATTTTATTAATACAGAAATACATAAATGGAATCCATGAAACGATACAACTAACATCCACAAGCCTGTAAACAAATGGAATATATGGTTAGGCAGCATCAATAATCGGCCACCTTTGTTTTTTGGAAAACCTGGTAGACGCGGGCCTGCCTCGCGCTATAACGAATCCGCTTAAAACGAGGTCGCGCAAAGCGAAGTATGCCTGTATACATATATGTATTTACTAGGAGCTGGAGGCAGCGATTCAGCTAAAACCTGTCTTCGGACAGCAGCATGATGATGATAATAACCCTATGTGCCACGCTTAAATAAAATAATAGAATAACGAAGCTTCCCTCCTCTCTCTCCCACCTCTCTCTCTCTCTCCCTATGTCTTTTCTCCCTCTCTACCTCCCTCTCTTTCTCTCTCTCTCCCTCTCTCTCACTCCCTCTCTCTCTCCCCCCTTTCTTTCTCTCTTTCTCCTCCTCTATTTCTCTCTCTCCCCTCTTATTGTTGTTAATAACGAGAATTTAAATATGAGAGTAATTGTTTTAGGAGTGGGGAGAGTGGGACGAAAGGTGTAGAGAGGGAGAGAAAGAGAGGAGGGAGAGAGAGAAAGGGAGACAGACAGAAAGACAAACGACTTTCGCCCTAATAAAGTCGTTTGTCTGTCTGTCTCTCTTTCTCTCTCTCCCTCCTCTCATTCTCTCCCTCTCTACACCTCTCGTCCCACTCTCCCCACTCCTAAAACAATTACTCTTATATTTAAATTCTCGTTATTAACAACAATTAAGTTTTCCCTTAATGACAGAAAAATAAGGAATTGATCCACACCACTAACAATATCCAGTATGCAGTAAGTCTCTGTCTCCGACCGATGAGGAAAAATATACTTTACTTAGGTACTTCTATTTTGTGAGATTTGTATGAATGAAGAAGAGTGGATTGGAATGAATGAAGTATATATGCCATGCCGGATTACACAGTTTTCAAATAACTTCTTTGCGATTGCTGAAGAACTTTCTCGAAAATGGTTAGGATTACAATAGAAAACTTTGACGAGAACAAGATTCAGCGACAACTTTTCCACTCGTTTTTAAAAGTTAGAATTAAAAATCAAGAACTTTGAGAGGGAGCACTGAGAAAACGCAAACACTTATCATTAATGAAATACAGGCAACATTTTATTTAGGTCCTTTATGAAAGGAAGGTGTTTCAATGGTCCAATACGGATTAAAATTTGTTCGAAATTTTAGTGTCGTTAATCAACATAAAATCACATAAAAATCAGTCAAGTGATTTATGACAGGAAAGGTGCACGAGCTCCCTATTAAGACTTCGTAAACATAATGCAAATAATATATAAATAAAGCTTAAATTGGCTTATTCTTTAACCTAAAACATTTGACATAATTTGTTCAAACGCATGAGAAAACGATTAAATTAATTTAGAAAAGGAAATTATGCAAAGGGAATCCTTAAATCTGAAATGGTTATCCGTGTCCAAAAAATAGAAGAAAGGGGTGCTGAAGTTCTTTGCGCCTTACTAATGGCATTGCATGGTTAGTAAGAAGGCAATAAGTGATAAGCGAATGATATCAAGAACTAGCTAAAAGAAAACATAGGCTTTCGGTGGATCTCAGCAGAATCAAGGGCATATTCTCAGAGGATTCAAATTAACTCAGCAGAATTCAAGAAGTTCCTAAAATTAGCATGTATAGATCACCGCATCTCCGCAGCTGGATCGCTTTTAAAAAAAGATTATGGAAAGGCAAGAATGGTAAGGAAAGTATTAGGAAGTAATGGGCGCATCAATTACACGAGTGTTGCCAAAAAAGAAATTATAAGGGCACTGTGCTCTATGTGCTTTAACTTGCGGATATGAAACATGGATCTCGATGGCCAGGAAAATAAACCAAGATAAAGATATAAGGAGAAGTTCGTCTTAGTGACTACTTGAGGAAAATGTTATCGGGAAGAGTAGATGCGAAGACTGATACAACTTTGTAAAATATTTATTACAGAGCAATGAAAGGTTAGAGTGAAGGAATATTTGTTATTTATAAATACAGTATTTACTCGCGTAATTGCTCCACCTTTTCGAACGATTTTTACACTAAAACAAGGGTTGAGCAAATATGCGGTTTTCCCATATAATATGAAAGTGAACATATCATTAAAAATAATATTTTATTCCCTCCTCATAGTTTAGGATGTGCAATTACGTGATGGGGAAATTAGACGAGTAAATACATATATTTGGTGAAAATTTGGAAGTTTTCCATTAAGATACTCCAAGTTGAAAATTTTCGCGGGTTCCTCAATTCCTTTTATAATCGCACACTTTAAACAGGAGGTCACTGGAATAATCTTCCATAAGGCGGACGGTAAATGTATAGGTAATGCTCGTTTAATTTCTGTTTCGTCCAAATTCAAGAATGTTCCGTATTCATTATCGTCGCGAAAAACCTAAACGTCATTATTCTCATTATTCTCCAACTTCCGATCAAACCAACGACAATTTAAACGATATATAGATACTGATAGTTAACGTTCGGCGCAGAACATCATCGAAAGAGATTTTATTCTAGTGGCGGAAAAAAGGTGACGATCAAACACGCGTCTCAGTGTCCTGAAATTTAAACATTCCTTCGGAAAAAATGGAGACGCGTTGTGGAATGCGATGAAAAAGTGAAGGAGAAGGGAATGCAGAAGGAATGCAATGAATGGAAAGAGTAAAAAAGAGGAAGCATAAGGTGGAGATGGAAGAGAGAATGAAAAGGAAAGGAGAGAGAGAGGAAGAGAGATGGGAAGGGAGAGAGAAAGGCAGATAGAAAGGTAGAGGAGAAGGAAGAGAGGAAGATATATGGGAGGGGAGAGAAATTGGAGGAAGAGGAAGCGAGAGAGAAAGGGAGAGAGGAAGGGGGAGAGAAAGGGAGAGAGGACGGGGGAGAAAAAGGAGAGAGGGAGGAGGGTCTTAGGAGCAGGTGGAGGGAGTGTGAAAAGAACATTTTTTTCGTCCCTTTTATATCCCCATACCCTTATTCTTCCCCACCCTTTCACTATCTCTCTCTCTCTCCTTCTCTCTTGCCCCTCTTCTCCAAACTCCTCCTCCTCGACTCATTTAGCCAAATGTCCGCGAGATAGCATGTGGAGCAACAGAGAATCCGCATGAATGGAACAACACGACTCTCTTTCCCTCTCTCTCCCTCGAGAGTTTTAAGTTTTATTCATATATTTTTAAACGGTGTACTTCCTTAGAATTTTTTAAAAATCTCTATTCCGCTCTCTACAACAAAGGGAGCTTTCAGATAAACGCTCTAAGATTAAAATTATACTCTCTCGCAAATAGTAATCAACTAAATATCTTAATATTGGCTAGTGCAATTAACTATTCCATAAAATAAACATTCTTAAGAATTAAGTTTTTACGGTGAGTTAAAAAATGAAAGAAATAATATGTCTCAGATAAGCGATTATTATATCAAAATATATGAAATCAGTGTTTCAGAAAAAAATAACTACAACAATCATTTTGTATGCGTGCGTTTGAAAAGAAAAGAACGATGCCTAAGAAGCACAAACACAGCACTGGAAACCAGTTACTATTAATGGAAGAGAAGCAAGAAACAATAATTCTCGCTTCGTATTTTAAGAAGCATAACAAATTAAGAACGAATGTACGTGCGTAGGAGTTTTCATCATAGAGATAGCCTATAAACGGAGAAAATTGTAGCGTATGGATGAAGGGGGAGGGAGAGGGAGGGAGAGATAGATAGATAGATAGATAGATAATCGTCTTTATTCGGGCGAAATTTAGACCATAAGGTCCATTCTTAGAGAGGGAGGGAGGGAGGGAGGGAGGGAGAGTGGGAGGGAGAGAGGGAGGGAGATTGGGAGGGAGAGAGGGAGGGAGAGGGGGAGGGAGATAGGGAGGGAGATAGGGAGGGAGAGGTGTAGGGAAAGAGGGAGGGAGAGGGGGAGGGAGAGAGGGAGGGAGAGGGGGAGGGAGATAGGGAGGGAGATTGGGAGGGAGAGAGGGAGGGAGAGGGGGAGGGAGATAGGGAGGGAGATAGGGAGGGAGAGGTGTAGGGAAAGAGGGAGGGGGAGTGGGAGGGAGAGAGGGAGGGAGAGGGGGAGGGAGAGGGGGAGGGAGAGGGGGAGAGAGAGAGGGAGGAGAGGGAAGAGTGAGGAAGAGAGGAAGTTGGAGACGACGATTTTGAACACGTGGTGGGTTTGATGATGCTGCACAAAAAATCTCCAGTACAAATGCAAAGGTCACGTCTAATTTTACTCGGCAAAAAGAAGGATTGAATAGTATACGACTGGTGAAAGGTGCAAAAAGATTTCAAATTCGGATTTTTTTAAAGAGAAATTAAAGAAACCCTTAAAACATTTTATGCTTTGCTAAATTTCTTTCTGTCTAATATAGAAAGAATAAATCCTTGCGATCATTAGAGGTTTCCCATATGACACGCAATAAAGTAATTTCAACCACCACGTGTAAATGTCTTTTCATTTCTTAAAAATCAATCATTCATGTAAATAAGCATAGTTTTCTATTATGCAGGCTCTACAATTCAGTAGATCTTTACGCGTTCGTTTTATTCTGCATACAATTTATACAAAGCCCTTTGCACGCAATTTCACATACTTGAAAATAACGAAGCGAATCGAAAACTAGCCGGCCTTGGTAGAGGGGTGGTTAGCGTGTCTAGTTCCCAACGCAAGGGTCGCGAGTTTGAATCCTGCCGAAGGCATGGTCGTATGTGTTCCTTTTTGTTATTGTAGTTGCGCTCATTGTAAAAGGCCGTAAAGTCCTATTTATGGGCTAGCGAAAAATAAATAAATAAACTAATATTTATGAGAGAAAATTAACGATAACGAACTCGACTGTCATATTAGGAATTCGAGAGAAGGGTCCAAAACATTCGGCACTGGAGAAGTTTTTCTTTCACACGGTCCTTTAAAGTAAAACTTATAGGAAAATATTTAATTAGGAAGGCGTCGGCGTTTTACCTTGGGCATTTTTCCTCATGAGATTTCGCTCAGTCGAGAAAAGATGTTCAGCTCAGCTCGAGGCGAATCCACATTTTTAGCTTCCCATCTTTTGCACCTTCGGAGATATTGAAAAACAAAACTTTGAATGAGCTCCAATATTAAAAAAATTCAAATCTAAATAAAAACAAATGGCATCAGATCAAAAGTCTACCCTTAAAGTTTCAACTCTCTATCGTTTATGGTTTCGTCGCAATTTCAATTTAAGCAATTGCACAAATAGACGCCAAAGTAAAATTATACGCGAATTAAAAAAAAAGCGCTAAATATTAAACCCAACAAAGCCTTCGCTCAAGCGTCACCACCAATCATCGGAAATATCTCTCTGACATTTAAGCGACTTTAGAAGCGATTATTCGTAATGCAATCGCAGTCCGCTATTCCATTCCGTGTTTTTCCCGGAGTCCAATATTTCCACCACAAAATTTCTGCGTTTCGGCGGGAAGGATCGTCTAAATAAAAGTATATATATATAAAAGGAAGGGTAAACAAACAAAAGAAAGCTAGAGGAATGCTTAGGGTCGCAGACGATGGAGAAGAAGGGTTTGGAGGGATCTCGTGTGTTTGGGAAGGCACGGGTGTGGAAGGAGAGGCGAGATGAGAGAATAAATGGGAGGGAGAGAGGGAGGGAGAAGGAGGAAGGGAGAGAGGGAGGGAGAAGGAGGAAGGGAGAGAGGAAGGGAGAAAAGGGGTTTGTTGGAGGAGGTATCTGATGGTGGAGTGTGGGGAGGCAACGGGTCGGCTTGAGCTAGCACAAAAAAGCGTATAAATGCAAGAATTAAAAATAGAGGAAGATGGAAGAAGGGAGGGGAAAAAACAAGGAACCAGTGTGCAGAGAGAGAGAAAGATAGAGAAGGGGAGCAGCTTTGGGCTTCGGTTTCAAACGGGAGTTATATTTTATTTTCCTTCGTATTTATCATCTCTCTCGCTTTCCTTCACCTTCGATTCTTCTCTCTCTCTCTCCGCAAATCGTCCTCTCTCCCTTTTCCCGCATACTTTCTCTCTTTCGAGACACGGTTGTTATGGCTTTTATTTATATTATGGCGATGACGCGGACCGACGCTCTGCCAAGAGAATGTCTCAAATCCTATCTCAACACGTGTAAATAAAAGTAGCGTGCGTTTAAAGCACGCCGCAGCAATCAGTGGAGGGTATTTCAGCTCCTAGCGTTAGGCCTTGTGACGGCGTAAACGTTAATCTCATTTTCTCCGTCCAAGTAAATGGTTGTATCGATGCTTGGACCAAAAATCGTTAGCTTAAAAATTTCAATGATTACGTTGGCATGTGATCGAAATGCAGTAAGTGCTTTGACAAACATACTGTTTAGATTCATCACAAAATATCTCTTTTCTCGACTAACATTCGTTTAGTAATTGCTCAGAAAAAATAACTTTCTCCATTTTGTCCACAAAACCAGAATTATACATATGACTGGGACGATAGTAATTTATTTAACTTGAGTTTATATCCCTGAGGAATGAATGAAGTACGACTGGACATTGGCCTAACCAAATTAACTTTCGTCGTTTTCATCAGTCGAATCCATTGCTCGTGTTATTTATTTTTTCAATAAAATATAAGATAATTAGAAATATACTTTAAGAACCACATTTATTGCAGGCCATTTTCAGGAAAAAGATGAGTGATAAGCACTATTTCTCTACGCTCAAATGTTACTGAAAAATAGAGATGACTAAGATTTTATTAAAATAAAAATCTAACTGTAACCAGTAATGTTTCTTCGTCAAAAATATCCCACCGAGTTCTTGGGACGTAAATACGCTACTCAACGCAGTGATCTATTTTTGTGACGACTTATTCAATTCTAAAGGAAGGCTTTTCTAGGATTTGTCTTAATGGGCTATAAATTCCCTTAGCATACACCAGCTCTTTTAAAGCTTGCCTGGTTTTTTCTCTACCAAGAAAGACCAACATATGTTAAGGAAGGCAATATAACTATTTGTTGAAATTTATTACCTGCCGATGGAAAGCGATTTCATTAGCTTATGGACTTAACATAGAAGGTTAATTTATCTGGTATAGTTTTTATTTGCTTTTTTACAAAGAATGTCATGGAGTTCACTCCTAACGCGTATTGCTTAGTACAGAAGTGCTACATTTTATGAATCTATTAAATATCATATAAATAAATAAAAGTGGTAAAATTTCCACTTCGTATAGCAGTTTCAACTATTTCTAAATTTCAAATTTACAGCCTATTGCACTGACTCACAAATGGAGATTTTTTAAATAATCGTATACCCAGCCAATTCAAGACAAGCTAATGTGAAAGTTAAAATCGACGGATGAAGCCTTTATTTTGTGGAACTCCATATTAAATGAAAAGGGGAGATTAAATATGTAAAAATACCACTTTATTATTATAAAGTGGAATTTTTACCAACTATTACTAGTTAATTGATAGTAGCTCTCAGTTGGCTCTCAGTCACTGTTGAAACAGGTTTTACCCCTGACGATGCCCACCTTGTGGGCGAAATGCATTGGGTGTTGTAACCCTCTAATTGTTTGGCTAAAGGAGTACTTCACCTTTATTACTATTACTAGCACAAAAGCCCGTCAACGTGACGGGTATGCGTGGATTAAATATTAAATTTCCCATTCTTCCTCCTTTTCTCTCTTCCATTATCCTCCCTAATATTTTAAGTTTATATTCGATTTTTTCCAATTTTTCGACATTACATCAAGAGGTTGCAATGAAACAAAATCATGAAGGATAAAAACCGATTGAAAATTTATGTGAAAAGTTTCATGTAAATTTAAAACAAATAAACACGTAGCGTAAAAACCTAAGAAACGACTCCAATGCATTGTAATGATGGACAACTTAACATTTCAAATGGGAAGATACTTCACGCGTACATTTAAAATATCTCTTCGTTTGCAAATTGTATGGGCAGTTTAAAGCAAATTACTATATTGACAATGATTATGATTAATTTCTTTCGATAATTAAGCAAGATATTTGACGCATGGCCGGTGCATTTATAGTGATTACAAAAAATGTGTGAGTTTAAAAAGCTACTTACTAAGTTCTTTAATCGTCAAGGTAAACAAAACAAAAAGCTAATTAAAATATTGGCGGTCGTATGTTAGTTCGCATTTCTTCCACGCCTTAGAAATGGCACTGCAGTAAACAAACCTATCGTTCAAATTAAGCCACTATTACTTCCCTTTCGAATAAAATGCATTCAAAATATATAAGAAGAGTTCTCACAACTGATTTAAAATACAATATCAAATTTCATGTCATAGCTTTTAGATATAGACGTAATGTAGCTTGATCGCCCTTGACGACGAAATTTTTTCGTCTAAAATTTAGCCACATTTTCGTGTCAATAACAAATTTGTGGTACGATTTGAATGTTATTTGAAAATCGATGACTAGAAAAAGAATATCCATTCTTTTAGGCTTCATTTGGTGCAAGTCCCGTATTCATATCGCAATTATAAGTGATTTTAAAATGCTAATGAAAAATGTGCTGCAAACGTGCAAACCGTGCAAACAATCAGAAAGAAGGACAGAATTCACTTTAATATATGTATTAGATAAAGTGGAATTTTTACATAGTTATTCTCTCCTTCTCATTTAATGTGAAAGTTGTTTCAAAATATGAGCCACAATGTTTTTTCATCGGATTACGCTTGCAACCTTCTGGAGGATAAAGAAATCATTTATGGACATCAGTCTCAAACACGAACAGATGATAATTACGGTTTTTTATAGGTTGTACAGCAAAGTGAAAAAAATTAGTTATAATCTATTGATAATACACCCATTTATTGGGAAAATAACGACAAAAAATTTATATTATATATTTATATATAAAAATTGACATTGCACATATATCACTATAGTATGGATGCATTCATTTGAACGTTTTGTATTGGAAGATTTTAGTGGCACACAGAGCAAAAATATCATATTGGGTCATATGAATAAAACTGGAACTTTCTTCATGATAATACTATGATGCAAATTCCAAGAATTTGGCATTTGGAAAAAATGCTTGAATGCAGTGAGAAAAGAGCGTATTTTAATTATGTTGCTCTCCCAGACTGCCAGTTTACTAGAAATAAAAACCGATATTTTTATTCGTGATTTTTCAGGAAGAAATGCATCTGGTTTTTGCACCGCTTCTCGAGAGACAGAATTTTGAAGGTTATGGATTGTGCATAGGAAGAGGGAAATACGGAGGAAGAAAATGGAGGTGCAAGAAAGATTAACAGGAGATGGCCATAATAAGGCAAATGGATGACCTTTTTAATGTTATCTGAATATGCTTCGTTACGCTAAAATTTTATATTAATATTACTTGAAAGTTTCACGCTATAAAATGTTACGTAAATTTTAATTTGAATTCTATCGTTTCACTGTTCGTTTGAAACAGTTAACAATCCCCTGCACCGTACGAAATGTATAAAATTCCCTCGTAGAGATGACCTTAAACGATACCCGAGCACCATGTATTTTACTCCGAGAGAGATTCAACAACGTTCTTTCTCTCTCTCAAACATATGGTTTACTTTTTTGGTCCCCGGAGGCGCCAAAGGGTGGCCAATAAATGCTCCATGTCTTACTTATAATTTTTTCAACACGTTAAATTATTTTAACCTCCATTTCCATCCATTAAAAAATCTCTCGTTATCGTATATCCCGCTTCCGATACACTTGAAAACGTTTTGCAAGGAAAGACTCGATTACTCGAAATACCACTTCCACCGGATCTTTCTCTCTCGAAATTTTTTTCCCTCCACTTCCGGTTGAAACTCCTTTTTGTGCCTTTCGCTTCCAAATGATGTCACGCTTTCAGCAACAGGGACGCTTAAAACTGACATGCGTGTAAACAAGCGGAATATATATGTATGTTCTACGGATTCCTCGAAATAAAATGTTTGTAGATAGCATTTCTGGCGGCTTTTTCTAAAGAGTAAACATACCTTTACGTTTGTATTTCGCGCAAAGAAAAAGAACGCAATGCATACTCAAATAAAAATACTTAGGGCTTCTAATATTCTGTGAAGCATTATCGGTTTGAATGAACGATTCGTATGGCTGATAATGGAAGCCACTCGACATAAAAGATGGAGCTATGAGAAAGCTATGCCGATATAATGTTTAGTTGTTAGTTGCAATTCTATTTGAACTGTACATAACAAAGGATATCAGGACGCTATTACACCGAATCTCAATATTTCGTCTAATTTACAGGAAACTGATTAAATAACACGTTTCACCAATTAACTAAAACCAAACTATGATTCTAACTGCGAAAATTTCATCAATAGGTGATGATTAACTTGTTTGAGCCCAGTCATCAACAGAGAAATTGTAATTGATTCTTTATGAATAATTGTTCTAAATTTTAGACTTTTCAATTAAGAAACAGGTGTAGATATTGTCCAGCAAATGTTTGGTTTTGGTTTCCATAGAATATTTTTATATTCGAGTTCATAATATTATGATAAAGCAGTTATTACTCGATGATTCACTTAGAATAAGTCGACGTTTGAAGCAATACTATTTATCTTTCAATTTCCATCTCGCCTAAGTACGCATAAATCGTTTCATTACTTTTAGCAAAATAATATTCAATACCTTAACCGAACCTTCAGTAATACCTTTACCAGACATTTAACTACTTTCGGACTTTACAAGTACATATATACATTCTACAAAATTTTTAAATCTTTTCTTTCTTGAAAAAGAATTACTAATATCAATGATCATGGCGTATCCCGAAGAAGCTCGCGGTATAATCATAAACTATTTACTAGACATTATCCCTAGGAAGAGATGGAATTTATTAAATAATTATAAGATATCGACCGAAAAAATACTCGGGGGATTTTCATGAAAACAAAACACTTCAACATTTTTCACCAATAACGAAAAGTCGAGGTCCCCTGTGACTATTCTCTCAATTATTTTTTCAAAACTTAGCGAACTTTACCCGAAATTGTATTTATTTCTAACAATATATTAACAATTTAAAAGGCTATATCATTTTTAATACGTTCATAATTAACAATCAAAACTCATGAATTTTCTCTCGTTTCTTTAAGATGGAGTAATTCGCTTCAGACAACATTTTTACCTCCAGAGCAGTGGTGCTCATGCTACGGACCGCGGGCCGAATGCGGCCCGCAAAGCTATCATGAAAAGCCATTCGAAAAATTTAACACACAAATTCTTACATTTCTATGAATTTAAAAAAATAAAACTTTTAATATTGAAATGTTTACCTTATTTATAATAGATTTTCACTTATATGGCACCTCATAATATATAGGTAACTTCTAGTTTAAACTCTAATCCGACCCGCCGAAGAATTGGCAACTTCCAATTCGGCCCGCCGAAGGATTCGCAGCCACTGATGCGGCCCGCCATGTAAAAAGGTAGGGCACCACTGCTCTATAGAGTGTAACACTATAATAATATTTATATCCAAATGAAGAAGCTATTGATCTTATCTTTTCTCTTTAATTAATCGAATTATTTAAAATCTCCTAATTACGAATGACTCTTTTATCTCGTAAAGCACTCAAAGAGTGAATGGTGGCTAAAGTTAGGAATAAAATGATCCAAAAAGACCAAATATAGCCAAAAAACTTGTTTATTAATGCATTTCTGATTTAAATATTATGATAACTTCGTTATACAACGGGCAAGGAGAATTGTTATGAATTCCGTGAGTTTAACGACCCGAAAAAAAAACGTCATCGCTAATGATTCGAAAGTTTCCCGTTCGTAGCGCGAAATGTTTCGCTTCACATGCTAGCTATGAACGTCCGAACGTGAAAATTATGTCCTGAAGCATTTCAACCAGAAAAAATGCATTCCTCGGTCACCGAGCCCTCTCCAGGAAAGAGGGTAGTTAATTTAAGTGTTGCGCGTGAAATGGAAGGCCATATGAGGGTAGTTTTATAAGCGAGGGCAAAGGGTTTGGGACAAGGGTTGGCCGGTGGGGAGGAGAGAGGAGGAGGCTTAAGCGGAGCAGAGCGACCGGCGGGGGTTGTTGCTAAGTTACTGACGGCGACAGCTGAAGGGGGCAATGCGTGCAGGATTGCCTCCCGACCACTGTTTTTTTCACTAGTATATCCCTCGACTCAACTGCGTCCACGAGTTCAGTCGCGGCTTATTTTCGAGTCGTGCCCCGACCGTGCCACCCCCGCATATTTTCCACCCCACTCCCCCTCGCATCACCCACCCCTCTCCCACCTCCGTTCCTTCCAGCCCCACCTCCTCACACATTTCTTCTCCCCCGTTTACGCTCCATCTCCTCCATATAAAGTCATTCTACAACTCGCGGCGTGTAAGCTCCGTCGCAACATGTTACGGAAGATACTCCTCTTGTTTGTTTGTTTTTACCAAAAACTCGTCCGCTTCTCTTAAAAAATTAATAAGTTTAGCTCACAGCAACTGGTTAAAAGTCCAAGATGCTGGAAATAAATCGTTGTCAACTCACTCTAAACTTGCTATGTGTTTAGAACTTAAAATATAGAAATCTCTATATCCTTGAATTTCGATAAGATTGCCAAATTTTTGGAGATAGGTTAACTATATTCGCCACATGATACATAACAGGTATGGAACATAATTATAAATAATTCCTAACTAATCGAAAATAGGTTTCGAGGAAGTGATCAAACGCGGGATTTTCTATATTATCGCACCACCTCACAATACAGTTAATCGAAAGAGCTTTATTGGATAGTGATAATTTGCATAAGTAACACGGTATCCTCTTTAAAAACATTTATTTTACTTAAGATTACTTAAGAATTTTTCAACGTAGTAAAAGAAATTGTACAGTAAAAGTGTAAAGGTGAGGGAAAACGATACTCCATCAGCACGCCAAACCTTCGGTGTTTTATGGCAAGCACCGACTATATTGTAGATAAGTGCTTTATAACTTTTTAAATATTCTAATTCAATAAGAAATGAGATGCATTTGAAAGCGTAATATGGTGCTCTTTTAAATCGGACTCGCCCTGTGTCTACGCTTTTTCTTCTCCATATTATCCTCTTCTTCGGAATTCCTTCCTCAATACTTGTCGTTGAACTTTTCTTTTACAAGGTAAAAGTGGGATGTAAGGATTATACCAAGGTAAATATTTTCTACTTTTCACGTCTAAAAATTAGGCTGCGAAAATTATCCCTGAGCCCACGATTGCATCATCAAATAAGGCAATTCAGCCGAAGTTGGATAAAACCTATTCGAAAGTATGATAGTCAAAAATGAAGAAATGCGCGCGCACCTCTACGCCTACACATTTACGCGCAAATCGGAGGACCACGTAAAGATTTTCCTGTAAATTGGATGCACATATTAAAATAACCGACGCACGGAGAGAGAGAGAGAGAGAGAGAGAGAGAGAGGTGGAGAGGAAGCGTGATATTAAACCGTCTCGCTAAGGCCGGCTCGTGGTTATTACGCCATTGATCTTTAAAAGCTAATAAAAGATATTATCCTCAGCTCACATACCAATTGTCAAAATACCGTCGCCGACATTTTTCGAACACCCTCTAACCCTACTAGACGTCGACTCAATGAAATTTCATTTTTGATTCTGAACGAGAATCGTCGATACGAACGAAATCGGATTATACAACGAATAAATCTGTTCCGTTTAGATAACTCGGTGAAAATGCCCTTTCGGTATTCTTTCTTTTGTGTCCGTAAAAGTTGAACGCAAGAGTCGCTCAAAAGATCTTTTCGATTTTGTACATTTTCACCGTTGCAACGCGATGCTGAGAATGTTTGGTCAATTTTCGGTCCTGTTTTGACTAACAAAATAGTATTAAGTTTATATCCGATATAAGAACCTTCATCTTTTCTTAAAATTGAAAAATTTCTGTATTGAAAACTTAGCACTAAAAGAAGCCCTGATGACCTTAAGGTTTTATTTCATACCATACGCATATTTTAACTTAACACCAAGCATATTAATATTTATACTCAGATGTGGTGATTTATGATACGGAAATAACTCACTGACAGGTTAATTGTTTCATAGCGAAGAAAAGTGCCTCTTTAAGGAACAAGACGAAACAGTAGGTATACTTGGAATATCAGTTCAACCACAAAAGACTTCTCGGGGAAAACATAATTAGAGAGCGGAAGGAGCCGCCTTTGCCTCACTTCCTACCGACACATTTTAATAAACGAGCAGACTATAAGAAATTCTTGTTCGCAAGCGACTTGCTAAGCCGAGTAAAAGCCGACGGGCGGAGTAAAAATCCTTATTGACAAAGTTTAAAAGGATAGGAAACAAAAGATGGGCGGAGACAAAACACTGTCGCCTTCCGCGTAACCTTTACCCATCATTAGCGACCCCAGAAGTCTGAGGGTGCTAGAGAAAGGGAAAGGAGGGGGGGGGGGAGGGGGCGGAAAGCAAGGAGAGAGAGGGAACTCTGAGGTATCCGTAAAAAGAATGAGGAAGAAGTGTCACAAAATGGAAGAGGGGTGTCGTCTAGAGAGGAGAGGAAAGGTTAGTAAATCTCCGCTTTTTTCATCCCCCGAGAACGCGGACCAAAAAACATGCGACCCCCAAAACTAACCCCCGAGTCACTTCGTCAGTGGCCCTTCTCAACCCATTAAGAAGGGGGATGAAAAACCCTTTGGCGCCCTTATACCTCCTCTCTTTTTCCTCTCACCCCCTCTCCCTCGACCTTCCCCCGCTCCTTTCCTGCTCCCTCCCTTATCTCACCCGACCCTCATTCTTCCCTCCCTCTCCCTTTTCCGAACATAACGATCTTAGCTTGTTTTTTCTCTCTCTTGCAGCTCCTCCCTCCTCGGAACCCGTCCTTTTTTCGAGATGTCTCCCCCTTCGACCTGCTTGGCGATGGAGGCAGCTGTCCGCATCATGTCTCATAACGCCTAACAGTACTTCACAGCCACTGTCCCGTCCATATTATGCCACAGGCCGAGTGGAAGATCTTCCCCAAACGCGAACACGAGTTCGTTATCTATGGGGAGAGACAAGAGTCAGACATATATAATTAATACTGAAAGGTCGCGAAGAGAGTTCTTCCCGACTTACCACGGTAACCTTCTCTCTCTCTCTCTCTCTCCGTGTATCACCAAATGTGATCTTACGGGTAGCAATTGGGTGAGATATAAGGGGACATAGGTACTGTTTGAAAACTCCTCTAAAATGGAACACGTGGTGTTTTTATTGTGAGGATAACAAAAAAGTATCGACCATTAATGTTATCCGATGTTTTTGGTCCGAGTCGAAATGGGTAAGGTTACCTAATCCAAAGCTTAAAATTCTGAGCTAGAGTTAATCAGATTTTAAAAATCAAAGAGAGGAGAACAATTCTCGCCTTGATCGTAATCCTAGTGTCAAGGTATATAACCTAGTTTTCTATGCTTAGTTTTGTCATTGAGTGACTATCATTGGAGTTTTCAAATGTACCAAATTATAAATAGGGTATGGAATTTTCAGATTTAAAAAAATTCATTCGGAGGGTAAATATCGGATTTTATTATTTTCCTTTTCATTCGCATTCAAATCGGGTATAAATAAGTTACAGATTTTTCGAGGTTTAAAAAAAGTTAAATCTCGGGTAATTTTCGGGTTTTATTATTTTGTAATTCGGATAAAATAATAAAAATCTTGTTTAAAAATTTAAAAGTTTTATCAACAATCAAAACATTTTACTGTATCTTAAGTATGGTTGAGTGTGTGATATTTTGTGTTAAACGTCACCAGGTGGAGAGGAACACCTCATATGCTGCACAAATATTTTGCATCCAGTTCAACTTCTTTAGAAAACACACCAGATATTAGTGAAATCATTTTTCTTTCTTATTGTTTTCAACTAACAGTCACTTGGGCTCCTTTTTCCTTATCCTATCAAAGATCTAACAGCGACTAGCTAAGGGGCATCCTTGACTATTCGTGGCGCGAGCAAAACAAGGAGATTCAGATTGTGTTACAAAGTAAGCTTACGAATAATTTGTTTACAAAGAGAATAAACAGACATCACGAACATCTCGGACTGCACTCAAGTGCCGAGGTGCCTAGAAGCGTCAGAATAGAAATTCTGTGACCAAATCTAAAAAAATTTGTTTAAAGAAAACTAATAATTTCGGGTTTTACCCGAAATTTAAAAAAGACAATCGAAGGGTAAAAATTTGGTAAAAATCGGGTAAAATCCGAAAAATCCATACCCTAATTATAAGCAAGGAAGATCGCATCAGAAAACGTTAAAATTTATCTTGATTGTGCGCTAAACGAAACAAGGAAGAATCACAAAAGTTTTGTCCCCTGAAGTAAAGGTTTATTTTTTCAAAATCCAATCGCGAAACCACTGCCATTTGCCGCCACTTATCAGTGCTATTGTAATCGCTAGATTAAGAGCCCGTCAAAAATGAAGGGACACATGAATTTAAATGTTCTAATTTAAATGCTCTAATCAAAAAATTAATGGTCAATCGTTTCCTAATTTTAATTTGCAAAAGAATGAAAGCCTGGATGTCAAAAAATCGTTTTTTACGTGCTATCTTACGGGAGGCAGAAATGATATCCTGGAGTCGAATCCGGGTCTTTTTTCGGGACTTTTTTCGTAATTGATTTTTAACGCGTGATTGAAGCATTCCAGCCAAATTTCAATCACCTTCCAAGTCGGTATGTTTGTTAAAAACACGTTTAATAAGTGTTACACAGAGTGACGGAATAAGTGTTTTATATGGAGGAGTGGAAAATATGAAAAAAAAACCTTTTCAACTTGATAATTCCGAAAACACAGCACATTTCATGCAAACAAGTATCTTGGAATTCTCCTCCATTAAACAGTTCCATATTCGCAGAGCGGTTTAAGTGTCTGCATTCCCGTTGTCAGGGCAACGCACGTCAGGAGCGAAAAGAGGGAAGGGTGGCGTCGATGTCGAACACCTTTTTCTTTCTCTTTCTCGGTACTTTACCGTTATAGTTGTGAGATCGACGACTTTAGAGTGAGTACTTCTACGCAACGTCTGCACCTAGAGAAATCAATGCCCGGAGAGAAGGGTAGGGAGTAAGGATGTGGGAGGAGGAGAGGCGGTCGAAGGCTGTTCGGGGGCAAGTCCCTCCACAAAAGGCGCCGCTCTTCGAAATCTCGCGGATCGTGGGAATGATGAATTTCGAGCGCGCTCCGCGAACTTATACGCGCTCACGCCATATACATACATTTCGCTTGCTGGCGCCTTGAACCAGTTTTGGGATTGTTCGAGCGAATAAGGACGATCGTGCCTCTGGCGTTGTTTCGCGAAAGGCTCGCGAGTCGGTCAAGTAGCCGGTGTCCTAGTGACGCCTTCGTTTGTTTTGAGAACGGGATTGTCGAGTCGTTTAACAGAGAAAAAGCATAACTGACAAGACAAGTCGAAAAACTTGTTTCATTTCGCGTTTTTCCACTTCGGTTTTGGGAGATTAAATCAATCACCCCGCCGAGGCATTGCTTTGTTTAGTCTAAAGCATGACTGATTCTTTTTAAACAGGCAAAGTTTTCCCCTGCGTCAATTCAAATGTTAATTTAAAGTCCAACCTGTTTTGAAGTTGTAACGGCAAGGAATTTCCGCAGCTATATTTAACATATCTGCTTTAATTTATGGCATTCAAATGATTCTGTCGACTGTTCCACTTGCATAACTAGAAGAAGTTGAAGTTTTTGCAATAACTATGGCCAAAGACCGAGTACAAACATTGAAAACACCTGACTTTCATTGCAACTTCTATTTTTTCTCGTGGTAAATTATATTCCTGAACAACTAGAGTCCTATAAAATCCATGCATTATGGCCGGCACCACGAATCAGACAACTGACGATTTGGTTTTCTAAATTTTTTGTAATAGAATTGTTTACTACAATACTTGTAAATTTTATGTTTTAAAATTGCTTTATAATCAGTCATTGCAAATTTGTTCACTCTTGCAAAAAGTCAAAATAAAGGCGAGCTAAATTAATTAATAGTTTTCGTTATTTTTCCATTATCTTTTCATTCGTTTAAATTTGCCCGTTCGTAGAACTGGATTTTTATTTAGTTAACAACAAAGATGAGATGTGAAGAAATAATGATGCGAAAAATTCTCAGTACTTCAGCCACGGCTTCTACTTGATAATACGACTACATTTAATTCCACTAATCGTAAGTTGCATAAGAAAACCACTTCCTATTTTGTCATTTTTTAAGAGGAAGAGTGAACTTTCAGACAGAGAGCAGAAAGGAGTTTCATGGATTTCTTCAGAGGCAGTTGATGAAATGAAACGAAATCTTAACTCTAAATTCGTCAGTGTATCCTATAAGATACGATTCCTTAGATAAGCATTATAGTGGACACTCCTGCATTTCCTCATGGGTAAAGGGTTATGAGTCTATACACGCATTATGAATGCCTGATATGCAAACCTTTCACGTATTCCATGAACTATTTATTCATTTTATGAAAGTCAACATGACGTCAGCCGCCAGTTAATCGTGTGACACAAAGATAAGTTTTCGTAATTCATCTATAAATACTGTTTTTATAACACTACAACACTTATAACAACACTGCATCTCTAGGGATACATAGTCCATTACGGGCAGTATCAGTTGTATTATTTACGTACATGGCTGATTTGTATGAATAAAAGAACATCATTACACCTCCAGATGACCCAAAGGTCAGATGTCGGTTTATTATTGTGCGATTTTGTGACCCTGATTTCACACTTCTTACGCCAACGCAAGCAATTTCAGGGAATTAGAAAAATATGTTTATGTTGTAAATGAAGTTCCAAAAATTATAAACGGGGGGAAATTCTCTCCTGATAGTCAGACAAAAATTTTAAATGAAAAGAGCGATTGTAGGTTGTATCTTGTGACTGATTTAAAATCTCAAAATTCCTTTGCTATGTTTCATATAAAACGAAAATTGTATGTTTAGCTCGTTTTTTTTAAATAATAAACAAGCTATTTCTATCGCTTTGTTGTCTGTAGACATTGTTTTTTTTTTGTTTTAAGAGAAGAAAAATTCTTTTTTGATTGGGTAGGTACTAATAAAATATTACAATTCGCATTTCACGAATCCTCCATTAGTTTGAATTTCCACCGCTAGAGAGCGCTAAATTTGGAAAATGCGTAACCTTTAAACTAATATTGTTAACAGTCTATACACACTACAAACATTTGGCATGATCTTAGGTAATTGAATAAAACTTACAGAAAAACCAAAATCCCAAAACATTTCATTTTTAGGTGTGTTTTTCCGATCCCATTGCTTCATTTCAATCCCTCATAAAAACGCATGCAAATCGATGCAGGGCATTCTAAAATTGGATCAATTCTGAAGTAAATTAATGAAACATGCAATGACTATAATAATCCAAGAGGATGATCAGCCAAAAATACACACGCACACCAAATATGCAATGAAGATAAATGCCGAGTTTCTAGTCTTTCCTTTAAGCTTAAACGGTTGAAAATGAAAACTTACGCGGAAGCAGGTCTAACAAAGGGGAAATGAACTTGTGTGAAGCGATTGCCAAATCGAGAGAACAAAGCTACTTGAACGATCCAATTTTCGAGGGTTAAAAATCTTTGTGTCAAATCTTGGAGTGACAATAAGTGGATGAAGAATAAATGAGTTAATATTTAATTTAACATACTAACACAAACAACATGGAAATATTTATTTGTGTGTGTACATATTTAAGAACAAAATTAGGTCTCAATTATTTGTGGCATAATCGACTTAGTGAGGCAACTGAAATGGCAATGGTCCGGGAAAATAGGCAGAAGAAATAATGGACGGACGAAAAAACGTTCAATGGCGTGTCACAAGGGACAGGAAGCGACCACAAACGAGCGAAGAGAAAAGGTTCGAAGAAAAAATAAGAAAGTTCTATCGAGAAAGTGAAGAGGATCTTCTGGAAAGGCCTTGGACCAGCAGAGAAAGGAAAACAAACGCGACGATCGATAGTGCCGAATAATCGATTTATTTTTAAGCGTCCAAAGAATCAGTCGTACAAAATGATATTTGATAAATATTTAATAAATACCCTCTATGCACTCGGGTGGTATATAATATAATTCAGGCTTATCCTTATGCTTATACTCACATGCATCTGCGTGCATGCGCGCGTATTCCGCAATTCTCATCTACATTTCCCACAAACACAATTATATGGCCTATTTATTGTCATCGGACTGAGGCACGTGATGCTCCGTAAAGCGCAATTTTTCAATGCCGTTAATTTTCTTGACTTTTCACAAATTTCCAGACATTCTTCATTTAGTATAGTATTACAAAAAGCAGCCATACACATTCACGACGAATTTTGCCAGAGAAAGTCTTGTTCGTTTTGGGTCGATTCAGAGTACAAACAGACATTTGATCTTTTGCGAATGAATCTGCTTTACATATGTAGACCGGATGTGGGCAACCTTTTCTATTTGGTGGGCCGCATTGGTGGCAGTTAAGCCTTCGGTGGGCCGCATTGGAAATTGTCAATGCCTCGGCGGACTGGATTAAAGTTAAATCGGAAGTTACTTAGAGATTCATATGCACCATATGAGTGAAAATCAATTTTAAATTAGGTTTTTAGGGTTAACATTACAATATTAAGAATAATGATGGAATTCAATATTAGAAATACCTTCGAGAAAAGTTCAAAAACAAAATTTAAAAAACTTATTTGAATTGAGAAATATTTATTAAGAGGTCTTATTTTAATGCTAGACATTTTAACACGTTTTGATAGATATAAAATAACATTTGGTGGGTAAATCAAAACAAAAATGAAAAACTTTTTGACAACTGGTGGGCCGCATGAAATTGCTATGAGGGCCGCAGGTTGCCCACCCCTGCCATAGACTATTACACGTTTTAAATTCGCCTTTTGATTTTATTAAGCAATGCCACGTCCACTTCGCCACTGCATGTGCATTGAAACAGCAGCGTAATTCACTCGACCTTGGAACATTTACTGCAAAGGAGACGTCACGCAACATGGCATCCTTTTCTTTGGAGACCTTTTGGGCGCCCGTGGGCGAAAGTCCTCCTTCCGCTCCCTATCCTCTCCATAGGACAGTGGACACCTGCACTATTCTAAATCCTCTTCCCCTTCCCTATCGCCTCCAACGGCGTGGAGAAGTCGAGAGGAATGTCAAACGGATCAGATTGGGGTCAAGCTAGAGGCGTCGGGAGGCGACCAATGTCGACGAGTTTCATTGGCCAAATGTCATCGAAAGCGACTCTTGATTTCGGCGAAATCTCGTCGTCGAACGCATCCCTCGTTTGGATCGTCTGGAAAAAACAGCCATCCGTTGTATAACTAACGAAAAGAAGGCGTCACTTCGAGGAATGACCTTGTGCAAAATAAATCACACTCACGATGCAAACTTCCACAAATTTATTTTCGCAGTTTTGCAGTAGACTACTGTGTCGTCAGCTGATTACTTATCAGGACCTATTCTGTGCTATAAAAAAATGAGAAAAGATATGTAATTGATATTTCAGAACTCCGCATACTCTTGTGTCCGAATTTTCTAAAAAGATTTTTAGCGTTATTCCTTTAAAGATGCGAGTTTTCTCGAGACCAAAGCAATAAATAATTCCTTTTTCATGTTCGCTTTAAAGTCATATTGTTTAAGGAAAACTCTAGAAAACTACCGAGATATTTCTGTTCTGGACGACGTCAGTCTAGTCTTTTCGGGCGTCGCCAAACCTGGAGGAAGGCCAACCTCGACATATATTTAAGAACCTTATGATATTCTTCCACCCACGACTGTCTGTGCCGCCGAGTTCGCTCAAATTGAGGGGACGTGCCAATATTTAAGTCTCTTAGCCATAAACGGAGTAGAGCAATAAAGAAGAACTTTGAAATTAACGGAAGTATGAATTTTTGATTCGATTCATTTGAGGATTTTTCAAGTTTAAAAGCAAGCAATCGTTTGAGATTTGAAGGTCTCATACTGATTGTGAGAGAAATTGATATCTGTTGTAGAAGTGTCTTATTTGTAGCGGCAAAATTTAAACCGCGAAGGAATGAAATGGCGAGGCAGTTAATTATGATGGGCATTCAATATTAGAGGACGCAATAAGAAGGAGATATGGAATTTAAGAATGTGATTAATGAAATTATAATTTAATGTTCAATACATATCAGAAATGTATGGTTATGGAGGAATTCTTTGAATATTAACACAAACTTTATTTTTTAAGACATTGTTTTCAAACCAAGGTTTTGGATGTGAGACACTTAACTCGCATTTGTGCGAAAATAACTAAAATATACTTTTTCAATAAAAGTTTAAATGTTCAATATTTCCGTTTTGAGCACACATCTAAGAAAAGACCGCGAGCGGAGATTTGATTAGAACAAATAGAATGGACTAGAGGTGAAGAGTTTATGTCCCGGTGAAGAGGAAGAAAGATAAGAAAGCGGAGGTCTGAATTTAAAGATTAAGAGACTGAAGCTCCAGCGAAAAGGATAGAAAGAAAACGAATGGGAAAATGAGGTTTTACGGAGAGGCGGTGGAGTTTGAATGGCTCAGAAGAAGAGAAAAAAGTAATTGGATGAGGAATATAGGTAACTTTCTTTAGCAAGCAACAAATGATGTCTCCAAGGAATTATAACATCTCATAAGTTATATGTATCATCATTACTTCGAGTTTTGAATAGAGAGAGATATTTGCATATTTTTATTTAAGCATCAAAATTTTATCGAGTTCACAAAAGAAGTTTTATTTAGCATTTATTTACTTAGTTTTGGCAACTGTATATATCTGTAGCTTTAATTTAATCTACATTTTATAGTTAAATTAATTATCTTGTCTGACTGTAATAGTAAAAGTAATAAATATTATATTTGAGATTTCTGCGAGATATCATGCTGGAAAATGTAACACAATAAAATTTCATTTACGAAATAGTAATAAGAATTTATTTAATTTACGAGGCATAATGTAAGAATTAAAACATATCTTCATAAATAATAAATACCATAATTATCAAAGCGCTGCAATGTCACAGTTGTAATATTTTACATTTCACAACTAGAAAACTCCTGTAGAATAATGCATAATTATATTTTTATCGAGTCATGTAAGATTACCGCGAGTTTGAATGCTGGTCATTTTATGGCTAGTGCCAATTTAAAAATAATAATCGAAAAGGCATATAAAATGCATATATTTCGGCCTAATGGATGACTAGCCAATGCTTTATATTGAGAATGAAAGAACGTCGGTCTCTTAAATTATTAAACGGTGATTGATACTCGCTCAAAAGAAATGGTTTATATTCTTTAAATTTCGACACTAGGGACACCGAGTGACTTTTATTATACATACGATGCAGGTTATGTAATTTATAACAAACACGAAAAAAATGAAACAGTGATGCATTCGTTTTTGGAAAAATAAACTTATTAGATAAAAGGAGATTAATAAAATAATGAGCAAATATTCGAAATTGATGTTTAAGAGAACGATGATTATTGATAGGCAATCAGTCATTGATTATTTCAACTGAGAAGAGTGAAGAAATAATGACATTGACGGTAGGTTATTCAGCGGTGGGTTTTAGTTTACTGACATGCTCTACCATACGCTTTTGTTGGAAATTCTATAAAATTTTCGAATTACAAAGATTAAAGAGAAAACCTCTCTTCCGCCGAGGCCAGACATCGTCTTAGCGTTTCGCCAAAACAAAAGAAACAGTAACGAGGCAGGGAATTTGATTTCTATGGAGGAAAGGGGTTGCAGGAGCTTCAGAAGCCTTTCCCTTGGAGATGAACAAGTGTTCCGCGGTTCCTGAGTCTGGTGGTTGATAAAAAATGCAAGCAGGGCGAAAGAGGGACGAGCATATCTTCGGAGTATGACCTTGGTTAGCACCCAAGCGTCCAAACCGAGCCAGCCGGAGAGAGGGAGAGAGGGAGGGAGGGAGAGAGGGAGGGAGGGAGAGAGGGAGGGAGGGAGAGAGGGAGGGAGAGAGGGACGGATATAGAGAGGGAGAGAGGGAGGGAGAAAGGGAGGGATATAGGGAGGGAGAGAGGGAGGGATAGAGGTAGGGAGAGAGGGAGGGATAGAGGGAGGGAGAGAGGGAGGGAGAGGGAGGGAGAGAGGGAAGGAGAGAGAGGAGAGAGTGGGGGGAGAGAGAGAGAGGGGAAGAGAGAAAGAGAGAGAGGAGGGAGGGAAAGAGCAAGAAGCATAGGGTGCGCTGGATGGAAAGACTTGTGAGTGAAGAGAGAAAGAGAGAGGGGGGGGAAGTGTTAGGAAGAGAAGAAGAGGGGGAGAGTGCGTGTGGGCGGATGATGCGAGAGGGATGTAACGTACGAAAAACTCTTCGCGGGATTTATGAAAGATACGCTAACGGATTAAGCTACGACCAACTAGCTGATTGGATTGACTTTTTTTAGTAGTTATCAATGGTGTAAGCGTATAGATGAACTTCCACTGCGCTTCGGTTACTGTAATGGTGGAGATTCAAATCTTAATATTGCGTGATTCTCATTACAAAAAATTTCAGTTCGTCTATCGACTCAAAATGATAACGATCCTTCGTAGAAGGGCGTGTCTGGCTCCCAGCTTTTGTATCGCAGATTCGAGTTATACAGCGAGAGCTGTCGAATGTTCTCGTCTTTGTTTCGGGCTAATTTTATGATGAATGGTCTTCCTTTTGATTATTGAAAATATCGCTATTAGGTAATTCATGCGGATTTTATAAAAAATCGACCCGGATAAAATTTTCGAATCGATAAATTATGCTTAAAAATGCTACGAGGTATGCGACAATTCAGCAGATTACGAAAATACGTCAAATAATTGTATTAGTGTTGAAAATAACATGGTTTATAGTGAAATGATGGTCACTAGTTTTGGAAAGACGCTATTTTTACCACGGTATATGAAAAGATATCAGTGGATTGACGTTCACAGTATTTGAGACTATCGATTTTCCACAAGGCTTTACGCGTGGAGGGGTTAACGAAATGAATACTAGGGGAAAATGAACCCGAAGGTATTATTTTGTGTAAGAGGAAGTTTATTTTAAAATTTATTCCATCGCTGAGGTCGGTGGTTCTTTCTCGCAGAGATTCCTGTTACTTTCTTATTCTTCCGCCCGTGTCTTTTGCCGTAGTCCATTTTAGCGAGGTTTCGAAAGTTTTGTGGAAATAACGGGAACAGCAATCGTATGAGAAGGTGACGCACACGCGGATACACCAAATCGCACATGACGCGAAATTCAAACGGTGAGGAGAGAGTGATTGAACAAGTAGTCTTCTCATTCAGAAAGAGGGTTCGATACGCGAATACGTTACAATTTCGAACGGTTTCTATGGAGGAGAAAAACTCATCGCGCGATTCCTCGCGTTTCCAGCACACGTCCAAACCATTGGAGACGCGTCTCCTTTTATTCCCCTCTTGAAAACTCTTCCAAATATGATAAAATTGATTTATTTCTCTCTCATCTGAGTGTTTATTTATCGTGGTACTAATCTCTCTATGTGAAAATATTTGAGAGCATTTATCATAAGAAAAGTTAAATTATTATCCGGTTTTAAAACTCTCTTTTATCCTAGATTATAATATATTTCGTCCGCTCAATTTTCTCTCCTTTGTTGTAAAATGGCTTTATAATATCAACGCTTAATTTTCTAGGAATTGATCGTCTCATTAAGGAAAAGTTTTAGTCATATTACATGTTAAAAGTAAAGAAAGTAAACATGATTTTAGAGCAATCATTCTAAATATCTGTAATTAAAAAAGTTGCAATGAATGCAACACCTCGAATTTCACATTTCTTTTTTATTTATGTATTTATTAACTCGGTCAGTGGTTCGCAGTCCCTGTATTCTTATCGGTGTTTTGCTCCCCACGAGCCACGTTCGAACAGCAGGTACGCTTGGAGTGGTGGACGATTGCCCGGTCGCGATAAAAATTGCGATCCATCGCCCATTCATTCGAGATATGCCAAGCGCTTAATAGCATGGGCTTCCTCTTCGTTCCTATCTCGTCACATCTGGCGAGATGTTGCTCGGGTCAGACACTGACTGCCGCAGCGTTAAAGGCGCTTATGAAAATTTTTTTATACACATATATATTTAAGAAAGGAGGAGTGTGTCTTCTAGGACATGTACGGACAGGCTCATCTGCGCAATGCAAGCCGGGAATTATTCCTCTCTCCCCCCGATCTCCCTTCTCCCTCCCCTCTCTCTCTCCTCATCTCTTCTTCTATCTTTTTAACTCCACCCACTCCCATCTCTCTCTCTTTCTATCGCCGTTCAATTTTTTTTGTAGACAACCCGGCACCAACGCCCACCTGTTCCGAGTCTTCGTTGACTGAGTGTGACGTTTCGGCTTGTGGTCTGGGGGTGGGGGGGCGGTGCGAGTCGGAAGGGGTGGCGTGATAGCCATGAGGGTGCAAAGGTCGTTGATCCAACCCCTCTCCCCTCCATCCCTCTTAACTTCCAACGTCTCCAACCCTTAAAAATCTCTCTCTCCCTCTTCCCCCGTTCCCTCCCGCCCTCTTCCCCATTCCCTCTCTCCCTCTTTCCATCCCCCTTTCTCTCCCTCTTTCTCTCCCCCATACGTCATCGACACCCCGTCTCCTCCGTACCGTCTTCCTCTTCCTACTTCGGGAAACCGTAAACCGCCCCATTCCTGGCTTACGTGACACCGCAACTAAATGGGTTGTACCCAGAAATGAGGAGCAACCGGCCAAAAAGTTTCTCCTGGAGACGATTTTTTTCGTGGGTGAGGAAAAAAGGAAAAGTGCGAGGAAGGGGTTGAAGACATAAAGGGTGATATGAGGGGGAGGAGGGATAAGGGGAGAGGGATAAGGGGAGAGGGATAAGGGGGAGGGATAAGGGGGGAGGGATAAGGGGAGAGGGATAAGGGGAGAGGGATAAAGGGGAGAGGGATAAGGGGAGAGGGATAAAGGGGAGCGATAAGGGGGGAGGGATAAGGGGGGAGGGATAAGGGGGGAGGGATAAGGGGGGAGGGATAAGGGGGGAGGGATAAGGGGGGAGGGATAAGGGGAGAGGGATAAGGGGAGAGGGATAAAGGGGAGAGGGATAAGGGGAGAGGGATAAAGGGGAGCGATAAGGGGGGAGGGATAAGGGGGGAGGGATAAGGGGGGAGGGATAAGGGGGGAGGGATAAGGGGGGAGGGATAAGGGGGGAGGGATAAGGGGTGAGAGATTAGGGGGAGGAGGATCGCTTAGAAGTTATCGGAGGGAGGGGGTGAGGGAAAGAGGGGGGAGAGGGGAATAGGGATGAGAGAGGGGGAGTGGGCGTGGTGTCGAAGGGGGTGTGAGCATCCATCATCCGAGACGCCCTCGGCGGCGGCGGCGGCGAAAAAAAGAACCAAAAGGGAAGGACAGAAGGGGTGGAAATTCTTTTGCCCTTCAGACAGGTCGGGTCGAGAACCTTTTTTTACGCTCGCTCTCGCGCTCTCCTTGTCGATTGTCTGTTTACTTATGTCGCATGACTGATAGTTACTCGGTCGTGTTGTTTTTTTATGCGATTGAGCGGGCCAAATTGTAGGTTTTTGTGCGTAAATTATTAGTTTTGTCACCAACTAAGATATTATATTCTATAGAATTTTATTTTTGTTTTTCACCATAATCGAAGGAATCTATGATAATTCAAAACTTACTTATCCTGAAAATATTTAGCTTTCAAAACTTTTGAGGCTTAACACCATTGGAAAATTTAAAGCGTACAGTCGGGCCTCGAGTTACGCGGGGATATGATCCTGGAAAACACCGTGTAAATGGAAACCGCGTAAATCGAGGCATGAGTCGATATAAGATAGAGAGTATTGAGACATGGCACAAGAGTCGATAATCATATTTCATAATAATTGGATAAACAAAATTATGTCGTTAATATCAACAATGAGGTCAGGCTCAACCCTGTGGAATTTACTCATCGAGAAAAAGAAAGAAATTTGTCACTTCAACAAATTTACAAAGTTCTTTCTTTTTCTCTATGTCATTAATGTTATTTATTCACAAATCATTCCTATTAAACCAAAGAAAACATCCGCGTTCTGAAACGGCAGAAATAGCTACGATGGTTTTGTGGAAGAATATCCGCCCGAAAAGTGGAAGACCTGGGTTTGATTCCCTTTCATAGCAGAATTTTTCTCCAGATTTAAAATTATTCCCATTTTCTTAACTTACCTAGAATTTATATTTTATCGCCCTGTGCAATTGATTACCACAATCTCTTGGGGAGAACAACACAACTTTTCTTCGATGCCATTATTACACTTTTTGAGAGGTTAAATTAAGCAAAAAACGACGGAAAATCAATAAGGAGATGAGAAGTGACACTAACGCTATCGAAGCTGAAAGACGAATGACTAGAATTTTATATATGAAAAAAGAGGGGAGGAGACTACAGCGGATAGGTGAATTAAAAATTACTAACTCCAAACCGTAACTTTACGGTTTGGAGTTAGTAATTTTTAATTCAACTAGAATTTTGACTGTATGTGCAGCAAATGAAAAGCGCCTACTGCGTAAGAGGGTACCGCGTATTTTGAAGCACTGGTCACATTATCTATATGAAACGCGTATATGTGAATAAGCGTAACTCGAAACCGAAAAACTCGGGGTCCGACTAGACACCTACATAATTATTTTAGCCACCATATAATTTATGTTCCTCATTAAATAACCTAAACTCTCGTTTGCACTTCATGTGTACATTTATTTATCATAATCTATTTCTCTTCGTGACAGATAGCAAACAAACATAACTGTCATTACATTTTAACGAATAGTAAAAATGTTTATTTATCTCTTCACAGCAGGAGTTTGTAATGGTATTTATTTAATACTTGAGTGGATTTATTTTGATGCATTTAGGGATAATGGACTCATAGAACAAAAAACTCTTTTGTAATTTTTATTGACGATTATTACTTTTCCTAAATAACAAAAAACTGAAAATAGTTGAAAATACGATAAACTAGCAAAAACCAAATCCGGTCGCGATAAAGATGTGCTACTAAACATATTATTGCTTACAAGGAAAGCATTTTCTTTAAAATTTCTTCAGATATAAAATACAAAGGTCATAGTTTATGAGTTCTTGTTGATAATTTGGAGATATGGATTATGATTGACTTCCACGGTTATTGAAGCAGTCACTCGGCGCGACTTTTTGACCTATTAGGGTGTTCAGATTGCCATTTTCCGAGTCTGTGATTCATCCAGCTTTTACATATAACGCTTATAAACTCGCAATTTACCAGGAAGAGATGTAAATGCATTCGATGGAAATTTAAACTCATGAAAAATAATGTAATGAATTTTAAAAATACGGGGAATCGAAATAATAATAGCTATGCTAAAAAATACTCCTAAATATGGCGGTGTAAAATTTTTTCTTCGAAATATTTTTTATTTAGTTAGTCGATTAAAATCCACCTTTCGTGGTCTGTCGAAGGAGTAAGATATTTGTTGAATTTATTATTGGTCCAATAATTAAAATAAATGTTTGCGTATTTGCGAACAAATAACTGTTTGCCTATTGTAGGCAGGAGTGATTTTCTTTAAAAGGAAAGAAACCCATTTCCAGGTGTGATGAGTCATTTTCTCACGGCCAAAACTTTGGGAGCCTATCTTTCGGCGCTTCCACGATAGGTAAGGGTAAGAGGTTGCCGTCTGTCGTTCCGCGGTTGGAAGTGTGGACTGTCTCCAAGAGTAGGTTGGCAGAGAGAGAGAGAGTGAAAGTGAAACGAGAGTCGTGCGCACGACTTGTGGCGCTGATGTTCCTGTTTCGAAGCGGCCACGAGGTGCAGGAGCACGTGACCGAGAGACGTTAGATTAAACGAGAAATTCCGAACGTTTTTTGACGTAATACCAAAACAAAACGATTTAAAAGTTCTCGGAGAGAAGCGGAAAAAGTTTGTAGTTCTTTTTACCCCTTAATAGGTCGCTTGGGGTCAATATGATCCCAAGTAATAATTTCAGTCGATGATAAAGGGAATGTATTTCCGCCCTAGATCAGTGTTACAGCACCTTCACCATTAACCTTGCCGACGTAGTTTCTGTGAAATTCATTGGGCAGAAGGACGTTGATTTACCTTTTCAAGTATAAAGTACACGGAATGAGTGTTGCGGTCTTGAAAGAACATGTCTTTGAGATAATATCAGAAAATTACAATGCTACAAAAGATGGCGTTGATGAAAATGGTCAGCTTAGTGCTACTTAAAAGGTTGGCAGAAATACTAAGAGGTGACCGTTGGTTGTGTTGTTTTTGAATTTTCTGAGTGTGGCACTTATCGATGCGTTTATTGTTTACAGCCAATGCGACAACTCTCTATATAAGATAACAAAGCGAAACTTTTTATAAGTTCTATCTTGCTATATAAAGCCAATTCTCACTTTATGACAACTTTAGATCATAAACCATTAGTTAATGTACAATACTGAGATAAAAAGACTTTCTTTCCGTTACGGCTTATGCGGCGAATAGAGTTATAAGAGAAGGAAATTTATGTCGCAAACTTTGAATTTGAGATGAAAATAATATTTTAAAAATCGGTGAAACACAAACCGCATAAAATTTCTGATATCCGTACGCTTCTAGTCCTCAAAAGAATGTCTGTGGTTACATAAATACGTATTTACACGTATCTTTACCTGGCTGTTGAAGTGAACGGACGTGCCTTTCACTTGCTCCTGCGAGCTCCTACGTAGCCTCGAGCGACTAGAGTAGCTGTAGCATTAGAGTAGCTGTAGTGTTAAGTAGAACTAACAATTTACTTTATTCTATTGTTATCCTTCGGTAATTTTATTTAACATTCGTTTAAGTTATGTAATTAGTTTTGTTATAACATCCACGTTATAGTTTTTATTTTTCTCTACCGTAATAGTTAACTTTTAAGCCTCGTAGTTTCTTGCTAGAAATTTCATTCTCCCTTTTACAAAATAATATTTATATCATAGTAGTTATTGTGTATTAGCATATTCTCGTTACATTTGTAAGGTTGTTTTAGTTTTACGCTCCATAGTATTTATATTTTTCGTTGTTGTGTACTATCATCTCCTGTGCGTGATCTAACCTTGTTTGTGTTGTTTACGCCTTTCACTTTATACCTGCGCTTGACCCTTTCTCGTACGCTACACGAAGAGCGTCCCCGCTTTAAAACAGACCAAATTCTTTAGCCTTATCCCATTTCAGCTTTTGTTTTTATATTGTAACTCTTTTGCGTTAGTATATAAATTAGGTAAGTTTAGGATGGCTTCACCGAGGACTCCCGTTTCCTCCTTCTTGTGCGCCGCTGGTTGCGAGGCCATGAGGGCTCGAATCACGGAGCTGGAGAGGGTGGTTGCGGACCTCCTTCAGAGGGTGGAAAGGTCCGAGGCAGCCTTGGTTCGTGTGGGGGGTGCGGGGTCATCCCTGAAAGCTCGCCGCGCCAAATTGGCGGCCCGGGTTCGCCTGGGTGCGGCAGCCGGTAGAGTGATCGGGGTTGACTCTGACTCCTTACCGCGGGCTGAGGGTCCTCGGGCTGGGAAATCCGATGAGTGGAGAGTGGTGTCCACTCGGGGAGATCGTGGGGTGGTGCTGCGGAGGCAGGGAGTTGGGAATGCTTCGGCGGACTCGCTTCCTGTCAGTAATAGGTTCGAGGTGTTGTCGGAGGACGACTCCACGGCCATTGCGCCCGTACCCACTCCCGTCTCTTCGATGGAGGCCGGGCCCAAGGGGAGTCGGGTTGGGAAGGGAGGGTTGTTAGTGTTAGGTAGCTCTAACGTTCGGCGTGTAATGGCACCCCTGTTATCCAGTGCCCGCCGGGAGGGAGTTGAAGAGCGGGTCTTCTCCAGATGTATATCAGGAGGCACGGTGCCGCAAGTGACCAACACGGTGAGAGAAGCGGTAGTGGCGACAGGTTGCTCTCGGCTGCGGGTGGTGGCCCATGTTGGGACTAACGACGCCTCGAAGCGCGGGTCCGAGGAGATTTTAAGTTCTTTTAAGGACTTGGCCTCTGAGGTTGCTCGTGTCCGAGAGGAGTCGGGTTCCGATGTGCGGCTTACTGTCTGCAGTATAGTCCCTAGGATTGACCGCGGTTCTGAGGTTTGGAGTAGAGTTGAAGGTCTGAACCGAAGGCTGTGGAATTTCTGTCGGGACTTGGGAGTGGACTTCGTCGACCTACGACCGAATATCGAATCGTGCAGGGCACCACTGGATCACTCTGGTGTTCACTACACGCCCGAATCGGCTCAGAGAGTAGCGAGTAGGATTCTCGAGCACAGTAGGGATTTTTTAGGCTAGAGAGTAGGGCAGGGTGTAGGTCAGTTTTGGGTCAGGGGATAATCGATGCATTTGTAGAAAATAAGAATCCCGCAAGATTATCTAATGATAGAATATACACCGAGCGTGACATGCAGCACCAATTTCGCGATAGGTCATTGATAGAATGTTCCGTTAAGGGCGCGACGGGTCGCAATTCCAATTTTGATGCGACGCCATACAGTCGTGGGAGTGATTGTGGTGGGAGCGCATGTAGTTTTAGAGTGGAAGAGAAAGTCAAGGGTGAGATTAGCATGCGAAGTGATAGTGAGAAATTAAACGTCGTCGTACTGAACTGTCGCAGCATCCGTAGGAAAATTGCTGAGTTCGAGCATGTTATTCGCAGTCTGCATGCCGACGTCGTGATAGGCACAGAAAGTTGGTTAACGGATGAAATTCAGAGTCAGGAGATATTTCCTAGAGACTATCGTGTCTATAGAAAAGATCGCGCTAATAGATCGGGCGGGGGAGTTTTCATAGCGGTTAGCGATAAGTACGATAGCAGTGAGATTCCGATAAGTGACAAGGATATCGAGAGTGTTTGGTGCCGCATAGGTAAAGATGGCTCCAAAAAGGTGTTCATATGCTCGTTTTACAGGACACCTAACGCTGGTGTAGATTGTATTTTAAGTCTCGAGAAACAATTATCAAAGCTTAGACTGATAAATCAAGATGGTATCGTTATAGTCGGTGGTGACTTTAACTTACACTCAATTGATTGGGAAAATCTATGTTTCGAATCTAGAGGTAAAGAACGCGAATCCTGTGAGGCATTAATCGAAACATTCTGCGAGCACTCTCTCCTTCAATTAGTCAGAAAGCCAACGCGATTGGGAAACATATTAGATTTATTAGCAACTAACGTCCCAGAAAGAATAAACAAAGTCACCATTGAAGATGGGATAAGTGATCATCAGGCCGTATATGCAGAGTGTAAGTTGAAAATCGATAGGCACCCCAAGCCTCAAAGAAAGTTTTATATATTTGCTAGGGCAAACTTTTCAAGCTTCAGGTCGCGCCTACGAGAAATACTACCTAGCTTCCGTGATATGACCGAACGATCAGGTGCTGAGTCGTCATGGAAACTATTCAAGGGTATAATGCTAGAGAGTATCGATAAGTACATTCCAATTAAATCGAAGGTCGACAATAAAGAGCCACGTTGGTACAATAAGCAAGTTAGGAGTGCGCTTAGGCGTCAGAGAATATGCCACGCGAAAATAAAAAATATGCCGTCTACATCATCCGATGAATATAGAGCAACTAAAGTTAAGACGTATAAGGAATCCCGCGCTAAAGCGAGAACTACTATGCGCGAGGCTTTTACTAACTTCCGGAATAAGGTATTAAATAATTATTTGAAGGAGGACCCTAAAGCGTTTTGGTCCTATGTGAGAGAGGTCCAAGGTAGAGGCCCTACAATACCTTCCCTGCGTAATGACTCGGGTGACGTTATTCATGATAGCGTAGAGAAAGCCAACCTGTTAAACGGTCATTTTGTAAAAGCATTCACAGCCGTCAGCGACCATTGCGTACATTATGCACCCGCAATAAGGGGGGACCTGATGGACGATATAGTATTTTCTGAGGTGGGAATAGCAAAGCAATTAAGTTACATCAGACATAACAAAGCCACTGGCCCCGAAGAAATTCCTGCTCGCGTTTTAAAAGAATTAGCAGAAGAAATAGCACCTTTTCTTTGGATAATCTTCGAGAAATCCATTTCTCGCGCAGAGGTCCCTAGCGACTGGAGGTTAGCGCACGTTACCCCAATTCATAAGGGCGGAGACAAGGAGAACACAGAAAATTACAGGCCGATTTCTTTAACTTCGATATCGTGTAAGATTCTCGAACATATACTCGTTAGCAACATAATGCGATTTCTTGATAGTAATTTATTGTTAGATGATTGTCAACACGGCTTCAGGAAAGGTAGGTCATGTGATACTCAGCTCGGTCTTTTTGTTAATTGTTTACTGAGAAGCGGAGAAAAGAATACGCAGGTCGATGCCATCTTCTTAGATTTTAGGAAAGCCTTTGATAAGGTACCTCACAGGAAGTTAATAACGAAATTAGAAACCTTAGGCGTTAATTCTAAAATCGTTAGTTGGATCCGTGAATTTTTAAATCATAGGAAGCAGATGGTTGTTATAGATGGGAAATCTTCGAACTTAGTGGAGGTTGTCTCTGGCGTTCCACAGGGTAGTGTAATTGGTCCGTTATTATTTCTAATTTATATAAACGATATCAGCTCAGTAGTCAGAAGTAAAATTAGGCTTTTCGCGGACGACACCGTCATCTATAGAGAAATAAGCAATCCGGAAGACCACCAGTATCTCCAAAATGACCTAGAAGCTATTTCTGCATGGTGTAAGGAATGGCAGTTAGAGATAAACCAAAAGAAAAGCTGCGTCATCAACTTCTGGAGAACCAAGAGTATCTCGTTGAATAGTAATTATTCGTTGGACGGAGTAGAGATTCCAGTTTCAGACTCGATTAAATACCTCGGAGTCACGATCCATCGTGATCTCTCGTGGGACACCCACATTCGCCGATTGATAGGTGCCGCTAACAAAAAGCTGGCCTTTATAGGGAGAATAGTTCGAAATAGCTCCGAAAAAGTGAAAGAATTATGTTATTTATCCTTGGTTCGACCGCAGGTCGAATATGCTTCAGCTGTGTGGGATCCTTACGAAAAGGGACTCACTAACGAGATAGAAAAGGTTCAGCGCAGGGCAGCTAGATTTGTAAAGAGGAATTACGATAGTAAACAAAGCGTAACATCATTAATAGAAAATCTGAAATGGACATCGTTAGAGGAACGTAGGCTGCAGGCTAGAATTAAACTACTGGAAAAATTTATGTCGGAGGGACTAGGGAATGAGGTAGTAGGACTTATCAGAAGCCCGACGTATTTCGGAAGGCAGGACAGTGAGGATAAGATTCGCGAGATTGACTGCAGAACGGAGCGATATAGAGGATCGTTTTTCCCTAGGACGATAAGAGACCATAATAGGAAAAGATAACGTAGGAAAACTATGGACCCTTGGTGCACTGCACCCCCTGCCATCCACCGAAAAGGTGACTTGCAGGGTATAATGTAGATGTAGATGTAGATTTGTACTCTTTGAAATAACGCTGCTGTTAATCGGGCGAGTTGGCGGGAGCTAAGCGTAAAACTCAATATTTTATAATGCTACCGGACGCTATTTATGTAGCTAATTTTTAAGCCATAGTTTAATTAGTATTGTTTATGACATTAAGATCTATAAATGGATGAGCTTTAATTAAAACCCATTGAGTCATTTAGAATAAATCTGCAATTTGTGAATATCAACAAGAATAAACTATCCTCCATTTTTGTGTGATATGGTTCGTTTCAACAAAACTTTTACTTTGGATGATACCCTAAATAAATACGAAATTCCTTCCGGTTCTGTTTCACTGTTAAATCCCAAGAGGTGTTCAAAGAAGAGAGACTACAGCCAGACGGAGATTCGAAAGCGGCTTTTTCGGACTCGGGAACATCTGAAACGTTCTTATTCAACGAAATATCGGAGTCACAATACTTATGTACGCCCTTTCATAGGAGTAAGTAAAAAGACATTTTTATAAAACTATTTTTATACATTGGTTACATTATTTTCCGAATATGTTTATTGGAATTAGGATCTTAATTCAGATTTTTGAACCCCTTAAACCACGAGATTCTCTTTATTTTATTTAATAATTTTTACGAAATAAATTTTGTTATTGAGGCTCCGATGTTCGCCGTAAGGTTTAATAGAAGACTATTTATTGTGGGTTTATTGCTTCTATTCGTTTTTTGCATAAATGTTTGCAAAATATTGGTAAAATACACTGTAAAATGTTAAAAGTCGCTTTAAAGGCAACGGCATCATTAGATGTACCCACTAAACGTCCCCTAGCTTTCAAGAATTAAACAAAACTTCGTGGTGGTCATTTTCGTTTATTCTCCGAATTCTCAAGCGATAAATCACAGCTAACGTGTAAGTCGCGGTTGCTTCTAAGAACAGCGTTACTAAAAATGCAAACTTCCTGTTTAAACTTCTCTTATCGCTTCGCTTGTTGAGCAAGCCGCTTGCAAAGATAAAATTATCGATTGAACCAAGAGACTGGGAGGTGGTACAGTTGCGTGTCTTACGGTGCGAGGTACCGGTTTCTGAATCTCTTCCTGATGTGTTTCATATTTTTTTACTGCCACAGCCATCGACAATAAGTTGTCGGAACTAACACATTTAACGAAGGAATTTGAAATGAGAATTTCATTTCTTGAGCCTCAGAATAGGTTTAACAATCTCACACACACTGTAACGTATGATTAGGAAAAACAATGTAATGCTTTATCCCTAAATGTATTTATTAGAAATAAATATATAATTATATAATTTTAATTATACATTGTGCGCGAAATCTATAGGTCGCTGAAATAAAATCTTTTTTAGCATGCATAGAATGTTATTGAATTTCCTCTAATTGATATCACCTTTGATTGTTCAAAACTCTAATCGATTTGTACATTTCACGCTGCACTGTTCTCTTAAGTTGAAAGGAAAATTTTGATGAAGACACGCTAAGCTGCTATAAGCGGGAGGCAGGATTCATTAATCACCTTAACTGCTTTCAAATAAAACTATTTCTGTCACTTCATCTGACAGCACTCGAGAGCAATAACGTAAAATAACAAGGCATCGCAAGATAAATTGAACGTTCTAAAACATTGAAACGACACCCATAGCAACTTTATGCGCTAATGTTGAGATAACTGTTTCTGACGGTAATTACAAACACATTTTTCTTTACTATTTGGAATATTACTGCGTTATCGCTTTAAAACTGTTAATTGACAATACAGGATCTTAATAATATAAAGGGAAGTCGTAAAGGATATGATTAAACGTTCAATCGTCGCATCGTCACAAAAAAACTTCATAAATTTTCATTGTTTATTTGTTTCCTGTTTGTTTTTGTTTTATGTTGATTTCTCTATTTTTATTAATTTATTTTTTGTTTATAAATCAACTGTAATAGGCCTAATTGTGGCTGTTTTTGGATTTTATTTAAATAAATAAATAAATAACTTTCAACCCCTGAAGATATTTTTTGTATCAAAATAAAAAGGCCAAAGAGTTTGGAAAAGATATTTTAACCTTGGAGAGATATTGGCCCAATAATCGAAATCACATTAAATCAATCACTAATTTAACGGGTAAAATCTTCTATTGAGCGGAAAAGTGAGCGGCAGGATGCTAAAAAACTGAAAAATTATGAAGAAGTTTATGAAAAGTGCTGTGCTATCTGAATTTTATACGGAGATGGTAACTTCGGCGACTCTCTGTCCTGCAATGTTGTATCACTTTTGAGTTCGCGTAGTTTTATTCAACCTGGTATCTATTTATCGTAATTTCTAATATTTAATTCTTAGGATTTGTGTATGGCAGGAATTCTCAGTTAGGACGGCCGTCTCCGCGTCATTTGCAATAGAAGTCTTTCACTCGTGGCTTTGCTATCACTAATGGCTTGCCCGTTGCTACGCAACTTAAAAAAATATAATAATATACTTTGCTTTTATAATTCATATATTTCAGGATAAAAAATGTATTAATTTAAATTTATTTAAAATTTTTGTTGAAAAAATATGACTCGATGGTCTTATTCAAATCAATATCATCAATCAAATTAAATAAAAAAATGAAATATAAAATTGAATAAAGAATAGTGAGCAGACTTCTCATTATGTTGATTTCAATTGCTATTCAATTAGTGTGTCATTCGAATGACCTTGCCTCAGACGGACGTTCGACAAATTATATATAGCTTGGTTGGATTCATTAAATGCAAGAGCCATACGCTATCGCCCTTTCCGAAAGTATCTATTATACTTGAATCGCAATCGAAGTTAGACCTTATCAGGAATGGATTGAGCACCTTTCTCACTTTCTCAGTTCTTCCGACGGTGTCGTCTGATAGCGACTGTTTCTTATCAGCACATTCGTGGGGATACCCGGCGAGAGATTAGAAGCAACCTTTGCTATACAGTGGATTAGCTGTTGACATAGTATTTTATGTCTCTTTTGTAAGGGTTCTCCTGTCGGAACGTTTTTGATTCAGCGGATAAGCTGTTGACTTCACATCTGGTCCTTTTTGAACTGATGTCTATCGGAATTTTACGCCTACATTCTATGAAAAGCTCTTTCTTTACTTCACTTTCTTCTTGTGAGTCTTAACTTAAGAAGACCCTGGTATCGATTCCTTCTTCTTTTTGGAGACCTTTCGATCATGCCTTTGGGTGTACCCTCGCATCCATCCATATTCACCTTGACTTAAAACATTCTTTTCTCCTCGCTTCTTATTCATTTATTTGCGACATTCTCCTTCTCCCTTTAGAATATTTTAGAATCATGGCAGTGGTACATATCTATTCTTGTTTGAAGAGATGCGCGAAAATAGTAAAACAATTTTTTCATCTCAGTAAAATCCCGTCTAAACATTTTATAGTGTCACTCTTAGTCATAAAATCATAACCTTCGATTCCGAAATAATGCATGGGAGTTGAAGCAACAAGTAAAATTATAATAAGTGATATTTTCGCCGAAAACTGCTCGCAGACCAAGGAGTACTCGTACCCCAGTTTGAAAACCCCTGCTATGCCTACATTCTTGAAGAGAAACTTTGGTGCGATTTCCAGCTATCCATGTTTATCGATCCTACCGAAATCTTCGGATTAATAGTAATGAACGCAATACGCGTCTCTCAGTTGATAGGAGGGGGAGGGGTGAGATTATGAAGGGATAGGGATTAAGGATAGGAGGGGAGAGGGAGGGGAGTGGGAGGAGAGGGGAGGGGGGCGAAGTGCACCTTCTCTACGCCTCGTTCTGTATCTCTTGGCCTCCGGAAGTGGAGATATTTCTGGAGGTATCCATGTCATTCCTCAACGAGGGACTACATCGCCTCGAACGCGAATCTTAAAAAAAGACCGCCAATATCGTTTCGCTTTTAATAAGGAAATACAGTATGAGACGTTATTCTGGAAGTTAAATTTTTATCATATCGTCAATGGCGGAAATTATTCTTTTGAAAAATAACTCGAGACGAGGAGACGTTAGTCACGGATGCTTATCAGATTGCAGGATGGGAACGATTCGATAGCGTGAGGAATTGTTTCTGTTTTCGAGGAACAGATGAAGTTGCAAGTGGAATAAAAGTAATTTGGGAAGCGTTTTATATTTATGAGACTGTGGGCGCAGGTATTAAATGTCTGGAAACGTTTATCTCTGAAACTGTTTATCGATTGATATTTTCAATTAATGAACTACGGGTCAAGATTCGTTTGGTCGATGAACACTTCACGTTTTACACGCATAAACTTGATGGCGGTGAATCGTTAAAGGGATTGAGTGACTCGTGTCATCGTAGATAAGTTAGCATTATTTGACCAACGAGCATCCAGCGAAGAAATATACCGTTCCTCGGTTATAACGCGGGTTTCGGGGGAGGAACTAGGATCCGCGTTATATGACAACCACGGTATAACCGAGGACACGATCGTATTGTCTAATGCAGCATGTACATACAACGTTTTATTATTAATTTCTTTAATTGCTGTAAACGACGAAATGAAAAACAATATTAAGACAGTTCAAGAAATTTATTTAATCCATTCTTTAAAATGTCAATAATTTTTTGTTGTTTTTTACTTTAGTACTTATAAAAGCGAAAGGAATTTCTTTCCGCGAAACAGAGAGGAAGGAATACCGGCGATATATTCGAATCCGCGGTATAACCGACGGCGTTATTTATATCCGGAGAGCGGTATAGCTAGTTGGCGTTAATAGAGGTGCTCAAAACGTCGATTGCCTACTCGTTTTAATTAGATCTCTGAAACTTACAATTAGTTGTCCCAATCGAAAGACATTTTAGCAGTGAAAATGGATGGCTGACCGCCACGCAAGTGAAAATTATCGATTTATTCAAAAATGGCTCAAAGGATTTCGATTGAAATTCACTCAGTCATGGAGCATGGATTCATAAATAATACCACTTCTCAAAAAATAGCTATATAATGTCCAGCGACATTATAATATATCGATTTTTACTCCCAGATTCCACCCAGCTCTCTCCAGTTCTCTAAAAAATCTTCGTCCAGCAATAATGATTCACGATCTGTGTAGCTTCGAAATGTGGGCGTGGAGAACAATATCGAAGATAAAATGGACAGATAGGATGAAAAACAAGGTAGTAATAAGAAGAACAGGAGAGAAGCGAATGATTATACAGACAATAAGAAAGATTAAGGCGAAATGGATATCTTTATCTAAGGAGAGAGAGAGCGTGATAAGAAATGTGTCAGAAGGGAAATTTAAAGGAAAAAGAGAAAGAGGAAGGAGAAAGTTTCAGCTGATAGACGACGTCATAGGGAAAGATAGCTGTCAAGGAATGGAGAAGACTGCGGAAAGTAGGAATATGTGGAGAACCATGTTTAACCAAGAATAATCATGGACCTATCTATGGACAATCTACCAATGATTATGATTCCTTTGGGCTTGATTGTGTTTCTGAGAAGTTTCAGTCAAAATTCTAGAGATAAGGTGAATGAAAGTGTAGCCAAGTGTCACATTGAAAGTTTAAATTTGTAATAATAATGTCTATATAGTTATACATAATACAACCTGAAACATATTTTAAAGGCAAAGCATTTTTCGTAACATTTCATATACCTACATATACGTATTTGGTACGTGGGTCACTCGGAAAGTTTTGAGATACGAGGAAATTATTTGAGTTTCATTAATGATCTTTATGCATATTGTGCCGTATATATCTACGAGTACACTGTGCAAGTTTCAACTTGTTACAAAGCGATTGTTAAAAGTTACGCCGTTTTATATCAACTCAGTTCTTCTTTGGCCATTAGTAGCAATGCAGCTCAACAGAGAACATTTTCAACGGCTACATATCAGTGTTAAATGACGTACCTCGAGAATACTAGCGTTTAGCATTTAAATCGTTATCTAAAATAATGAGACGTTGCATAGTTTGTGGTGGGGAATATTTTGAGAAAACTTAATAAACATTTCATTTATAATTACTTTAGTTGTTTTTTATCTTAAAACTTTCGGAATGACCCAGGTATTATGTGGCAAATTTGATGATCCATTCGCCACGAGTGTAGCGAACCTCGAAATCATGTTGGACAGCACTGTTACAGATGGTTAATTATAATTTTATTCCTACTGTTACTGAGATTAGATATGTGATGTTAAAAATTGAAATGAGCTTGGAAATAGAACGACCTAATGGCGGACCCCATAGTAAATAAATTAATTTGATGTTATAACTACAGGAGAGATAGTTATAATCAGGGCTCGACAAATACGGTCGCCCACTCGTCAGTGGCGAGTTGATATTACCAGCTGGTGACCAGATCCGACCAGATATGAAATTAAAAAATCACATTATTGGGGGTGGCCAATACATTTTTCATCTGGTGAGTAGGACTTGACATAATTTGTCGAGCCCTGGTTATAACCGATATATAGATGTTTTGTTTGCTAACGTTGGTAGCAGATATTTGATATTAAATTGATACACGAAATGTTAATGGATCAACTAGACCGACAGACTATTGATTTTTATAGGTTTTTCTTACTACAAAAGCCTCGTGGACGGCCATTTTTCAAACTATTACGCCCGAGTACATAATTTATTATTATAGTCACTTGCGATCTTTCAACTAGGTTCGAGAAAAGTTTTTGAGAAAACAAATCCGTCAAAAATGTCGATTTACCATTAAATTTCCTTAATATTATCATAAAAAATCGGTCCATCTCTATAATGTCGAGCCTTGCTTAAAGCAGACATCTCAGAAGGGAAACCAAACCGTCCTTAATATTGACTCAATTATTTGACCAAATAATAGAAAAATATCTTCTAAATATTCCAACATTATCCTATCCATCGAGAGAAAGACTAAAACTCTCTTTCGTACATGAGTACTCCTTCATGCGGAAGGTTACTTTATTTGTTTTTTGTCTTTGTCTTTATTGTCTCGAATGGTTTCCTAATGCTAACGCTTCCGCTTCATATTCACCCTCATTTATTCCGCCAAATCCAAAGAGAACGCGATCTCATCTTTATCTCAAACAGATCGCACATACTTACATACACATTACTTTTCACCGCGAACATCAACTTACGAGCAAACTTTTATTAACAAAATACAAAACTAATTGCAGGAATGGAGGTCTGTGAATGAGAAGACGTGAGAAAGTTAAGTAAAATTTATTGACGGGCCGAGACTCCTTGGGATTACATAATATGGACGAAATGTGACGTTGTTAAAATTAAAACCACAGTTTTAATAACACTTCGTCTAATTCCACATAACACTCTCATAGCAACGATCGGTTTATATGAATAAACACCAACATCAGGAATAAGTCGAAGTTTATTAAAACTGTGTGTTGTTTTAATTTTTATGCGTTCTTTGCACGAAGTGAACGCATATAGGGGAGGTCGTTTCCGTCCGTCCGTCCGCATGTTAAAACTCGGAAACCGCTGGACGTATTTGATGACATTGGGTATTGGGGAGTTTTGCTAAGATTGTTCGACCGATTCTGATTTTAGTTAAAAATAGCAGATGTACCCGGCTTCGCTCGGAAGCAGCTTTTCTTCTTTATCACTTAGACAACATATAGCTCGCCTTCTTTCATTATTGTTTTGTGCCCTCCTTGCCTTCATCTCTGCTGTCATTTCAGAGTATCTTCTGCTTTCTGATTCCCTCTTCTTTTGCATCTTATATTGTGCATCGCTCTTCCCTTGAATATCAGGAATTGTCTCCTCTGTGTTTTTCTTTTTGTATATTATCACACCTTAAGCCCATTCCTCCCAGTAAGCCATCTTTTGGGAGTAGGACGTCATAGTGTCCTTCATCTTTTGCACTTTCATAGCAAACTGTTCAGGACCTATTTCATTTGTGGTGTTATTTTGTAAATGAACACATACGTTCATATTGTACAACTCACTTATCGCAACAATTTCAACGTGGCCACCATAAACTCCGCAACAGCTCATGTATTGTATATATTCATTACATGTTTTCCCATCAACAAAGCTACCAAACCTGTCCCAGTTATTAGCAACATAGTGCACTGCTTCTTTTTTTATTATTTTATCATCGTGTATATCATTTCTTAACAAATATGAAAAAGAATTAAACAAACAATTTCCAAACCCTGGCATGCGAACTACAGTGAACATTCTTTTATCACACATATTTACAAACTTACAAATATTCTAACCTCTAAGTTTGCTATTAAGTAATGACACTATTATTTAGGTTTCATAAAAATCTCATCTGGGTTTATTCCTCAACTTTGGCACAAATGTAACACTCAAAAGGACTGGTGCAGTCTGGGGGTTACACTTTTAAACACAGTAATTAATTTTCCTCTGAGATATTTTTCTCGCTGAAAAACTTTGGATCATATTAGTTCTCAAAAACATTTCCTAGGTCTTAGAGACAATCAGGGGCTAATGGAGGAGAATCGACATAGGGCACAATCGCATTCATCGCCGCGCGACAACGACCAAGTTTAAGCGTGGCCCATTCATCAATCGTCCCTCCTTCTCTCTCGTCCATATTTGCCACGGTCCGCGGGTTATTAACGAGGCGGACGGACGAGAATGAAATGACATTCATTCCTGCCGCCAACCATCTCGATAGTATAGTTAATGGTTTTGGGCATCACTTGGTGGAATTTCTTCATAATGTAAAACAAAGAGACTTGTTCTTTATTTTACATCTTGTTAGTAAATTTAAGTCGACAAAATTTGCGTGATTCATATATGCGATGCGAATTTATAACTCTGGTTAATAATAAGATGCACTGCAAAAAACTATGAAAATAACTATAAAAATAATTAAGTACTAAATATTTTAATAGGAAGTTAACTTACAATAAATTAATGAAAAACACGATTTTAATTATAAATAATTCGGGCGCCTTCTCTCTCTCTCTCTCTCTCGTACTAAAACATTCAAAGCACACTTTCCTTACGCATATAGTATAAGGACGACAATACAATCTCGAGGTTTAACAATGACACGGTCGGCAAGACAAATTATCTTTAAAAAGCTTAAAATGTGATTTAAGCGTATAACTAGAGCGATTTCGAACCGAAGGCAAAAGTCGACGATAGGAATAAGAATATATATTAATTTTTCTTTAAAATGGTCCAGGTCCGAAGATCGTACGTCATTTACTTCTAATTTAATTTTGCCAAAGAAAAAAGCTTGAAAGTGAAAAAAAGGCCTTTTTAAGTGTTCTCTTCTATAGAGCGTTCCGGCGGACTAACGGATGGACTAACGTACAGAATAAGGATATTATGTATATAATTGTTACTATCTATAGAACTTTTGTTATTTCACATAATTTGAGATTGACTCTCAATAGTTTCTTCACTGATCTTCGTCGTATAATGTATGATTTCCCGTAATTGGAGATCGCATCTCAACAGATTATTCACTGACTCTGATCCTACAAGGTTTGTAGATTTTTATTATTCCAGTGTTCGGTTTTTGTTTTGCTGCTCCCAGTAGACTGTTTCCGACTGGTATTTGACAAAACTATTATAAATATTATAGTGAATTGCACGAATATTCAAATTGAAAAGGTAAAGCAAATACAGTTTTCAAGGTCATGATGCGATATTGTTTTCTCTCGTATACAATTATTATTTGTGTTATATTACGGGATTTCCAGTTTCTTTACTTGCACTGACGATATAGGTAGTAGGACTTATCAGAAGCCCGACGTATCTCGGAAGGCAGGACAGTGAGGATAAGATTCGCGAGATCGACTGTAGAACGGAGCGATATAGAGGATCGTTTTTCCCTAGGACGATAAGAGACCATAATAGAAAAAGATAACGTAGGAAAACTATGGACCCTTGGTGCACTGCACCCCCTGCCATCCACCAAAAAGGTGACTTGCAGGGTATAATGTAGATGTAGATGTAGATGTATAATAAGTATATTCCTAAAAACTGTCAACTGACTAATAGATTGACGTCCGAAAATATTCATGAAAGTGTAGCTTAAGACTTTCTTTTCAGAATAAATTAATAATAATAATATTATTATTAATAATAATAAAGAAAAATATCATTTGAAACTTCTCGAAATTCACTTATAAATGATTATAAATAGAACAAAATAAAGAACTTATTGAATAATAGTGATATTATTTTTATAACAAAAAATCTGTGGGGTGTCAGAAACACCCAGCTTGAGTTCCGCCGGGTTAACAATGAGAAATTCTGAAACGCGTCCAATGTCTTTACATGAACTAACGCATTTAAAAAATGGGAGGGGAGAGAGAAAAAAATACGTATTTTATGCCGTTAAATGAAGAAACGAGAAGAAAGACGAAAACTATTTATATTGTGATTTTATAACGATTATTAAATATGGAAAAATAAAAAAATATGTTCTTTTAACTTTATTTCTCAAACAATCCATATCACCTTTAAAAGTTTATGTTATTAGTACTTTTTAGACCTTTTTTCTGAAAAATCGCTTATGCTTTCGAGTTTGACTGTCCGTTCGTCTGTCTGTACGGGCAATATCCCTGAAATACTGAGATTTAAAGTAACCAAATTTTAAAGTTGGTGCGATTTATACAAGAGCAAAATATAGTAAGAATTTGGCGAATCTAAAATTAGCTGCTGGGGAGTAATCAGTGTTTTTTTCCGACCCCTTTGATTCATTTATACCTCCCATAAGAAAAATGTGGAATAGGTGCTTATAAATAAGCATTTTAAAATACGTTTTAAAAAGGGACATGAACAGGTCTATAGTTTAAAGACGGGTTTATATTTTCCTGTCAACCAAATTCAAATCCGTGTCGAACGAGAGCGAATAATTGTTTTTAATCCGTAAAAATCTGACGTGGCAACCACATGACTTTCTCCATGCCTGTATTATTCCTAAAAATTATAAATAGGTTACATGATAATAAATATTTTAAGGAACTGAGAGAAAAATTTAAAGACTAAAAAGAACGGAAATAAACTCAAACCATAGCCTTCTGATACTGGATATAGACACGAAGTTCCGACAATTAAGAAACTATACAGGAGCGTTACTAAGGCGTAACTAAGGGTCAATTGTTAACAATAGCCGCCGGTAGGTGGCGTAGCGGTGGCAGTCAAAATATTTAGTTTTTAAAATATCTCTTAAACAATGCATTATATGGGGAAATGTTTCAAAGAAAGGTTGTATAAAATTAAATTTACTACAACTTTTATTCCAGCACGTTTTCACATATATCAAATATTAAAGCAAATATTTTAAAATAACGGATAAGTGACAAGAGTAATCACCCACTTCCAATTGACCGATTTTTACCAAAAACTAATCAGTTCTTGTGGCTTTCGTAAAAATGTTAAATATAAAATTTCGCATTGAAATAATTAATAGGTAGTTTTTGAGTTAGAGCACCCACAAAAAAACTGTCACACACACAGACATCATCGAGAAAATGGTCAAAACGTGTTCATGAGACCTCAAAAAGTGTATTTCCGTTGAAATCTCGAAATCGATTTTTTCATGAAAACAATTATTTACTACGTATGGAGAAAGTAAAAGGGGAAAACTTTTCGATTTTTAACAATGGGAAATAAAACTGCCATGACAACGAGCCCTCTACAAACTTTTAAATGTAAACGTATTACTATATACCATTAAAATAATGCTTTTAAAGGGAATTTATTGACTACTAGTGGCACCCGCATAACATTTTGCGAAGTCAGTCAGAAATCTGCATGTTTAAAAGTAATAAGAGCCAATTTCTCCTTATAAAATTAGACAACTGATGTTTCGAATGTCATGTTTGTTTTTTAATTTGTATGTGCAATTTTAAGTCTCTCTCCCATAAGAAAAAGGTCACATTCCAGTATAGAAATAAAGAAAGATTTTTTTCTTTTGGACAGTCGTTAAAAATGCCCACAGCCCATACACAGTTACTGAATAATCTTTAATTATTAATGTTGCAATCTATTAAGTTTGACGTTACTACAACTATAATTTTGATGCTTCATAAACAGCGCGAAGCGAATAACGATTTTCTTCCGTCTAACTGAAGGCTTAATAGACGCTGATTGAAACGGAAGTAACAATGTAGGTCCCCTTGGCAACACCCGGAAAGAGTACGAAAAAGCCATAAAATTTCGAAAATAAATGCGTGTTTCTGAGAAATTATTCCGTGTAATATCAAAACATCGCAAGAATAAGATATTTTATAGTTTTACCCGTCGAACAAAGCAAAAACGGAGAAATTCAGCCCATATTTTAATGAATGAAAGAAATAAACCTTGCACCTTGAAAAATCGAAACTCCTGTGTAAACATATGGAAAAATATAATCGTCTCCCGGAGTCGAATCCGGAACACTTATGTAAACGAAAATAATTTTCCCGGAGTCTCCCAGTAGGCAGAAACAAAATGGAGTTTACAGAATTTCTCTATGACAAACTGTTCAAAAGATAAAAGGAGGACGGACGGACAGACATTGAGTAATTGTATATAAAGATACAATGATGACATCGACATAAGATGTAATTTTATGAAACAAGAAAAAAAGCGCCTTACGTAATTTGCTCTGCAATTCTTCCCTCACTTTTTAGGCTTATGAAATGGTCCTGTCAGTGTGTGTGTCCCTCACTAACAACTTGTGCATCAATGGACCGATTTTAATGAAACTTGGCATGAGGCTCGTGCTGCCAGGGCCCACATCAGGCCTGTATTTTATTTGGCGAAGATTGAAGTCCCGGGCTCGATTCCAGGAACGTTTTTCCCTATTTGTTTTGCATAGGACGTCTCAAATCCATCGTGCAGAGATGCTTACTTTAACACTTTTAAATATCTTTAAATTGTGATGTCGGAGCGAGGTATGTACTGTTCTAAGGGGAAAAAACTGTTGGGAAAATGATTTTGATAATTTATACTAAAAACATATAGTTTTTGCGTTTTAAAATCGGATTTTATCGGATTGTTGCCATGGAGACCATTATTCTAATAATATAAGCCTAGATATGTTTATTTGAGTATAACGCTGACGTCATAAATGGCACTTTTTAACGCGTTTTCAACAAACTTCCCGATTAGGCGAAAGGTTGAAATTTCGCAGGAATGTTTGATTCAGATATAAAAATTAAATGACGAAAAAATACGAAAAAAGACCCGTTTTCGACTCCAGGGGGGACGATTTTCATTTCTTGTAAGATAACACGTAAAAAGCAACTTTTTAAAGTGCAGGATTTTATGCTTTTGGAAATTAAAATCAGAAAAAAATTGACGTATGATATTCGAATATGAATTATATTTTAGGAAATTTAATGAAGTTTCTTATTCTATTCATCTTTTTTCCGACTACTGTTCGAAATCTCTCACTCATATTAAAGATTTAAATGACAAATTTTGGGAAAATATCGGCTTTAAAACAGGATGTTGCCTTACCGATCGCGTCATTGTTAAACTTCGAGAATCAATAGTTGTCTCAACCCGCATACGTGTAATATATACGAGTGCATAGCTTTCCTTATATTATGGTAGGGTTTTTCGCGAAAATACGTAATCCTAATGGGACTGGGATTTAGTTTGGATTCTTTTGCTTATCTAAACGACTATACAGATTTAGAGTAAGAGAGAGAGAGGGGTGGATGCGAGGAGGGAGATAGGAAGGAAGAGATATAGAATGGAAGGTACAATGAGAGCAAGGGAGGTATAGGATTGTAAAAGGACTGGAGGAAAGAGATAAAGAGGGCGACGGAGAAAAAGAGGGAGAGCTACGGATTGGGACAGGAGGGAATGAGAGAGGGGGAGGTGGGAGAAAAAAAAGGCAGAGAAAGGGAAGGAAAGAGAGAGAAAGGGAGGGAGACAGAGGGACGGCGAGAGGGAGGGAGGGAATATTTTTATTTATTTATTATTATTACTTCATTTTTGACAAGGAGCTCATCATTGGAGAAAACAATAATGAGGAAGAAATTCTCCCGAATCTCCATTTTGGCATATTTTATACTCAGTAATTACAGCTGTTATTATTCATTTCTATTATTTATTAAAAAATCTTACACAGATACGTAAATGTAGGTTAAAATACATTTTTGCGATAATTTTAGTCAATATGATGATCGTGCTAATTTCAGTCGTCCAGCTAAAGTGTGGAAATTTTTTAAAATTGTGTATACAAATACACACGGCAAACGATGTTTATCCGACGTTGTTTATAAATATGAAATTGAAAATTAATTGTCATAAAACCGAATCGCGATGCATCGAAAATTGTGAGCAAATGCCATCGGCTTCATTAGCCTCTTCGTAGTATCCGCTCACAGTAATGAATGCTCGTTAGATACTGCCGTTTGCCATTACAGAAAAGCCCTAGCAAATGAGTATTCCCCGGAACTCGGATCCATTTTTAGAGAATGCTCTCACGCTCCCTTTCACTTATTTTCAACTCCCGACTGTTATAGTGAAAGGAAAAGAGAGAGCTTGGTCGTTAATGCGGACAGAAGAACGAGTGGGCTGAGGTTTGGGTCTTTAGTTTTGATGCGTTGCTTTCGCCGGAGCGACATGACCAATGACAACGGCCTTCCGAATCGATAAGGTGACGACTTGTTAAAGGCCACATCGGCCGACAGCTGATCGAAGAAGTCGCCTACAACCGAATGCTTCTAGTATATCAAAATCAATGAGCGAAATCATTTTCAGGCTCCTGCTATGAAGATCATGATCTCTGTAACTGCCGCTTTATATGTTAATTTAGGACAAGATTCCAAAATCAGTTCAAAAAAGCAAGAGAATAACAATCTTTTCGATAGGCTCTTAGCTGAAATATTTGTAACTAGGAGAAGCCTATAAATGCAACAATTTACCAGGTCGCGTTTGAAAAGTTATTATAGTTATCTCAGATAAAGACGGCAAGGGCGGCTAAATGCGACGGGTTAATTAATTGCTGTTCTAGGGAGTGGAGATGTCGGACTAAAAAATCATTATCTCTGGAAAGTCTTTCATGTTGTATTTAAATAAATGCAGAAAAAATCACGACCGAGCATTGAAGCAAGATTCACTTATAAATGACAATTCTATTAAAAATATACACGTTTACGGGATTAAGAGATGCGTTAAAAATGCTAAGCGAAAGAGATTCGGAGAAATTATAATTTATTCCCTAATAACACTAGAAAAACAAATAAAAATACTCGTCTCCATTTAACTCAAAATTGAAAGCATCCTCTTATCAATGCTTCAAACGAGAAGTTTCGAACGAGATGCAGAACCTTTGTTTTTTGTTTATCATTGCGAATATATTTCCTATAATTGGAGTAAGCGAATGAAAAAAATGGATATAGTGGAGATAATGGCGGTACCGACGGGTTAGAGAGATCAAGAATCGGTCCCTTATGGCGTTTACCATTGGAATAAACTTTCCAAGAACCGAGACCCGTCTTTTTTCCGTCTATGAATTAGTACTGCGGACATATAATAGTCAAACTAACTATATTTGTGGAATCGGTATAGCGTGAAGCCATCTCAGCGACTATTCAATATCACATCATAAATGAATAGAACAATTTAAAATGTAATTCCCTTTTGCTATTCAGGCCGATATTTTGCTTGTTCAGGAGATAGCCAAGAAGAAGGAAAAATAGATTAAATTACGGAGATTCCATAGAAATGCATCAGATAGCATAGTAACTATATATTATTATCATGACCGCATTTCCAAAGATCGGAGTTATTAAATGAGTTCGTATTTCTGATTTTTCTATCTTTTTTCAATGCAACTTATAAAATTATTATTTCACTCACATATTTTAGGAAGGAAGTGAATGGAACCAGTCAAGCGATTGAAACCATATTAAGGATGGAGATGACGTATTCGTCGTTAGCGTTCTTTGGTAGCTTCCGCAGCTCTTGCCATCATAGATGGAAATAAAAACAAGCTATTAAGACGTCTCACGGAAAGGTACTAATGGGTAAGGCCCATAACGACGGCGCCACAACATCTGGGGTGTTGGGAGAACGAGCGAAATCTTAATTAAAGACAACAATGGATGGAAACACATCGATGACGTCATTGGAGCGAACGATTCTGCTCATGACGCATCAGCGAATCACCGAGTCATAACTAGTCTTTCCACCATGCACCGAGTGATCTCGGGGAGAGCGGAACCTAAAGACAGAGGACAAAATGAACTTCAGAGGAGTTTTATAAAGATGCACGTCCTCGGTTCGCTTCATAAAGTCACTGTTGCGATATGAATGTGCTGAAACTCAACCTTAGACAAAGAAACATACAAAGATAATAACTGAAAAATTCCAAAAAATGCGTAAAGAGGAGGAACATAACAACATCGCATCTAAATCCATTGAATATCAAAATCGTATCCTTAAATTCGTGAAACTCCTAGAAATTTTAAAGTCGGGAAAAAAATAGATAAAACGACATGCGCATTTAGGCAATAAATCAAACATTTGTTTTGTCTCAATCGCGGAAATTTCTTTATTTATGAAAGCACGATTCATTCATTACTTTTTTAAAAGCGAATGTGTCTACGCATCCAGCCATCAGGAATGCCTAGTTTGCTGATTATCCTGTAAGTCGTACTTAATTTGCGTGGTTTTTATGTCTAAGAGCCGCAAAAATGCGTCTTTAAGTATATTTCGCGTACATTATAAGAAACATCTATAAAATCACGTAAGGTCACGTTTATGAGGGTTAAACTAAGTGATTTATCATATTTTGAATTGCAAAGAAATTAAATAATTAATTTGGAACTTATTTTTACTAAGAAAATATGTTTCGCGAGACATCGATTAAACGATAAGGAGATTTTATCCCTATGCTAATGTAGGTAGTTTGATTGTGTGCTTTAATATTTTTCATAGATTTTAAGTACTTATCTTTAATATTCATAATACTAACAAATAACAGAAAAATGTCGACCAAGCATTTTTATTCTTAAATGCAATTTTTCATAATATTATTCAATCCAAAGTTTATTCATGGTTATATAAATACAACCAAGTTTTGAATTTTAACCAAACTTACGGTATCATTTTCATAACAATGCCTTTTAGGACGATTAAGAGGAAGTCCAAAATGGCTTTCCCAGCCATCACCGCAATCGCCATACAAATACTCGCGCATTACCGCAAATTCGTCGAAGGAAGCGCGAAGGAAATCTTCGCGCGCCGCGTTTGTTTATCGATACGCAAACGCGCAAGACCTTTTTTCTCTGCCTCTATTAAAGACTTCATGACTAAGGATAAAAACCCAAGAGGCGATCGCCACGAGTGAAGCGCGCGCTCGAATCTTGGCAGCGCAAGGCGGCGGCGCGAGGGGAAGCGGGCGCGTTTGGGATTTTTATCGCGAGGGGAGGATTCGGAGGTGGATTTTTTTTCTGAAAGGGGGTGGGGGAAGGAGAGGGAGGTGGGGGAGGGGGGGCGTGGGGTGGTTGGAGGAGAGGGGGAGTGGGGGAAGGAGAGGGGGTGGGGGAAGAAGATGGGGTGGGGGAGGGGAGGCGTGGGGTGGTTGGAGGAGAGGGGATGGGAGAGGGGGGCGTGGGGTGGGTGGGGGTGATGAACCCGAGCCCACGTGCACCGCTTGTGCCGCGGCACAAGCCCCGGGAGGCAGCGAGCGGCGCACGGGAAGAGGGTGGGGGAGGAGGGATGAATGTTTGGGGGTTGGTAGTTAGCGGAGGAAGGCAGAAAATGGACCAGGTCCGCTATGCGGGAGAGCAAATTTTTACGGTGAGTGGAGATGGAAGGGGTGGAAGTGGAATGGGGAGGGGGGAATGGGGTAAGGAGGAGTTTAACATCTTGGGTAGCGTCTGCCACTCCACGACAGAATAATCTTCCGCCTTCGGAAGATTTTTTATCATCTCTCTCTCTGTTACGGGGGATGGTAAAAGGGAGGAAACACATCTCGACAAGTGAAGCAAAGGCTTTCCAGAAATGAATTCCTTAAAAGGCGTCTCTAAGATGCAGCTGCGATTTGCTCTCATTGGTTTGGAAAAGAGAGATTTCTTTTGTTTTTTTGTTTAACTGGAAGTGAGAGACAGAGGTGAGTAAAATGAGATAAATTTTTCGAAGCGTGTACTTCGAACGGCTGATGAAATATTTTGATTTTGTTGCGCTCGTTCCACGTCTTAAACATCCTGATCCTCTCAAAGCATCTCGAGAACTGCAAACTCAAATCGAGATTTTTAACCCTTCTTCCTTTTTATCCTCTACAATGCACCCTGCAACATTTAACGGCAATTTAAAAATTATATTTTAATAAATCTTACATTCATTTTTAAAAGAATAAATTTATATCATATTAAAAAATACACTCTGAAATTATATCTCATAATTGGTGCGTTTAATTTCAGAAAACTAACCAACGTCGTCTTTCTAAAACCGAATTTTCGATACACTTTGAACACTTTGTGTTACATAAGTGCTATGCGGTAAAGATTTGCTTTATGCGAACTGGAGTTTATGTTTGAAGACCTACAGTTAGATTCCCAGTTAGCCTTGATTGTAGTCTTGACGATCGATTGTTTCGTCTGAGATATCAATGAAAGACATCAATGCTGAAACATTGCCCCAAAACTGTTAAAAATCTACTAAAATATTATTTTCTACGTTAAATATTTAACTGAGCGCTACGTAGGCGGGAAAAGCGCGACAGGTGTTACTGAACATAACTGAAGCATTAAAGTGATGGCGGAAGATTCGCTCACAGTCTCGAGTGATTTTATTTCGAAGAAACTCTTTTTTATGGAGTTTTTCCAAAACCACGATGAGATCAATTTAGTCATATAACTATCGAGTGAACTGGATTCACATTTCAGCAACAAAGCATACCCCGTAGTTTACAGCATACCACACTGGAACGCGCCGTTTACTCAATTGTTTTTTGGGATTTCTTGTATAATTTTATGGATCCCAGACGTAAGGTGAACTTATTAACTCAATTCTGAATTTTCACTTTTCGAATCAAAACGATTTACGGAATCATGAAGATCGCGCCGCGGGCTGCGATCGAACACGTGCCCACCAACGCAAGCGTGCGCAATGTTTTACTACTGGACGATGAAGCCTCGAGATCGTATTTTGACCACAACATCGCCGGTGAGACATAAGGAAGAGACTCCCATCTGCCGGTTTGATGGGCGTTTCCCGGGGCGATCTCGCAAAAAATAAATAATCGGGCGATAGGCGTTGCCGTTCATTCGCGGCACTTCATCACAATTGGCAAAGATAATCACCATTTGTTTTTTTTGGGTAAGCGATTCCTATATTTACACTCTATATCGGGGAAGTATATAACGCAGGCGTTCATATTATATAAAGCAAGGGAGCCCATAACGTCCATCGGCAAGCCATTTTTGGTCGATCTCAAGCGAAGTAATAAATAATTCGTTTACAATCTAAAAATCAAAAAGTATTATATGAAATTTCCGATAAGAAATATTTTTTAAAAACATATAAGTTAAAAATTAAAGCCTTCCATTGCAAAAACTAATAATATAGATTCCTAGCCTCCAGGGCAAGTACAAAACATAAATAACGGTCCAAATGCACTTTGACTGTAGTTGTCTCTGTGCTCTTAGAGCAGGGTCACATCATCAAGGGGTACGCATCCAGCCACACAAATGATCAAAGCGCTGCAAGTTCAAAAACTGAATATTTTGTACAAATTACTATGGTATGCCATTAAAAATGTGAATTTGATTGTTTGGTAAATTAAAGTGCATTAAAAGGTCTTCTTGTGTTTATCATTTCTTTTTAAAATTTGTGGAAAAAGTAGATCTCGGCTGGTTAAGCGCAAGAAAAGTAGATCTTATACCCAAAAATAGTGGGCAACCCTGTTATAAAGAAAGTCATCGCTATAAATGCCATGATCGTTGCCAGTAATCGCGTAATGTCGGAGTTTCAACAATCAAAAACGCATAATGATATAACAAGGATATTATGAGATAAATGGGGCGAGCCTTTAATTTTGAAATATTTGCAATAAAAGTAATTTCGATTTTCACTTATATTTCCTTTCGTAAATCAGGTGCATCATCGAAAAAACTTCCGTATTTCTTATTCGAACTTTTTTGGGACCCAGTAATGTTTAAGTGTTAGAAGCAACTGATTTAGTCGTAAATCGGTTGTCAGCAATATCCGTAGTAACAAGGTAGCAAACTTAAGTGAGATTTCAACGCTCTTAGTTCCTATGATTCTTATTATAAACAACGATTGGTGAATTCCTATATATAACGGTTACCTTAAATGTTTAATTCAAGACAGAACTGGAGATATAACTGATTTTGAAATTCATTCGCGTATATAACTAACCAGGGATGGCCAAACCGTGGTTCACGAGACTCATGCGGCTCTTTTAATTTTCTGTGCGGCTCTTTTACAGTTCTATTTAAGGGGATTCTAACACTCTTCACTAAAGAACACAGTAACGCTGTGTGAATTGAGACATTTTGGGGATGCATAAGGGACACTCATTCTCTCTGTATTGCTTCGAGTACGGGTTATGTTTACTGTTCACAAATGCGGCTCCGAGAGGAAGTAGGTTTGGCCACTCCTTTTATAAACAGGAGACCTATAAGCTTTCTTTGGTCCATGCGGCCCTGAGCACACCTCTCTACTCATACACGAACCCATTTCAATATTTAAACCGTTAACAGGTTAATTTTTATTAGATAACGCATAGACCATAAGGTTCATAGCCTAGCGAATTCCTTTTCTTCATTCGGGGTTCCGCTGAGTCAAGAAAAGAGATAAATTGTTTTAGTGAGAGAAGGTTAATCGATTCCGATGAAAAGGCTAAAGATAAACGCAAGTAACTCGAGATGAGTATAAGAAGTGCGAGTGAAACAAGAAGAGGGGGAAAGTAAGACCAGAATCTTTTGTTCACAAACAACGATCCGGAAAAATCCAGCGGAATTCAATCGATTACCCTTGTCGGAAGGACCCTACCCGGGAAACTATTATGAAAAAATTATCCGTAAATTTTAATATTTCATACTTAGCATATGATCAAAAAATATTTTCTGGTTTCAACTCTAAAACAAAGTTTTCACTTATGCAACACCGCAGAGTCTCTAAGTACATATTTTCCGATTTAATTTCTTATCCTCGCGTAAAACGTTCGTCTATACTTGTCATGAATGGAAGAAATTTACGAACCGGATGAATGAAACGCCCTCTTTGGAAATTTTTAGAACCGCATTTAAATGCTGTACTTCAGGAAAGTACTGCATAATTTATTATAGTGAACATTTAGAAGAGAATAACCCGATTATGAGTACCTTAATCCTTTCTTTTAACGTTGCTACTTTGTATTTATTAATTCTTTAGCAGATTAGATCGACTCTACAAAGCCTATTATTTTTGCCGGTCTTTGATACCTGGGATTCTCTGGGAGCTGAATGTATCCCGATTTTGAACATCTCATCATTTCACACGTTTTATTTAGTGATATCTATAAAGATATTTTTGAAATAAGGTTTAATTTATGCATTTAGCTTTCATTTTATTTATTGTAAATAATTAAGTATTATATGTAATGAGGTCAGGCTCAACTCGGTGGAATTTACTAATAATGATGATGCTACGATCGCAGTGAAACCGGTCGTGTTTAAATTAAAATTTTGTGGAAACAACAAAGATATTTTTTCATTATAATTAAGTATTATGTAATATAAATAGAATAATTCAATTCATATATCGAACGCAAATGCAGTAATAAAACTAGGTTTAGTAACCAATCCGTCCAATCCTTTTATGCATTTATTTCATGAGCGATCAAAATGAAAATTACGGAAAGCACATTTGAATATAAAAGGTTTGTGCACGTATGTAAGCATAAAGTTTGTCTTTTAGGAGCCCAATCATTTTTAAAATGCATTCAATATGTCTGGAGTTTTTCAGTAATCCTCTAGTATTTTTGGTATAACATAGAGAAATTATCGATATAATCTAGCAACTCAAATGTTAATTTATAAAACTGATTAATCGAAAATGCAACGAGTGAGGAAATTTATTCGATTTAATTTAGTAAATTTATTTAACAGTCATTATAACAGAAAAACAAATGAAAGGTTGCATAATAAACAAAAATATCGCTTAAATTTTAGCAGGGAACGCTTGCTACATATATTCACCCCAGATTTAAGTCAGATGAGCCCAGCACATGTTTTTGAGGCCACCATCTATAGAATTTCGATAAATAATCGGATCTTTAACCAACTCTTCGATCGTTCACTCCAATCCATTGCACTGGCTTATCGCAAAACCGGAGTATAAATGCAAACACAGAACCTTACGTTGCAATCGATATAAATTTCCATATCAGTTTTCCACGTAACAGCGATATTGAGAGGCGATATTTTAAAAGGAAAATTTGTTAAAAATAAAACCAACCAACATTTGGCTATCACTAAATCCATAAAGATTATTTGGGCTGACTCCGATAATAGTTAGAAAGCAGATGAAAAAGTAGGATATTAAGTTAATGTATCAGTAATAACTCTGATAAGTTACAAGTAAATAGTAATATAATATTTTAGAACAAAAATTGAATAAAATATAACAGTGTTACTCTTACCTTTAAAATTGCAATAAACAACTTAAAACTGCTGTCTTTTTAAACTGATAAGTTAACTAATTAGCCAATATACTATCGTATAGAGACTGCTTTCGACTGTCGTCTCCAATGATGTCTCATGGATACCTCGATGTCACTGCCTTCAGTTCAGCATTAAAATGTCACCTTTACACCCCATATATAATTGTTTAGGATTTTCTATCGCGAAAGATCCAATGTTAAGTCTATCATTTAATGGGTGAATCTTTTGGATTTGAATGTATCCAGTGAAAATTTCCTGTCACCGCACAAATACTCCGCGTACGTAGCCACATTCAAAGATTGACAAAGAGCAAACAAGTAACATAAGCTTGGTAACTACGAAAACTGGATTAAAATCGCCAGCTGGAGAATGAAAAAGAGGCGGCAAAATCGTAAAAACAATCAATTAATCAAATTCGCCTTAGTAGGCGAGTGAGTAGATTGACTCCCGAAGAATGCTAATTTCGCAGGTTAGAATCCTGCCTAAGGAATGGATGCTTGTGTTAGTCTTGGCGGAGCTAGATGTAGGAATGAAATGGATTGTCTTAAATATCGCCCTTAAATATATACTTACGGATTCATAATAATATTATTATTACGCTTTCTAAGGAAAAGTTTTAAAGTTTTTTGACGATCTAAAGAAACTATTACGAGGATTTATTGATGGCAAATCTCTAGAATGCTTCATAGCGTTTACCCTTTACCAATCTTCGAAAACAAATCAAACGATAGAATATATCCCTCAAATGGCCTCTAAAAGCCGGTAGTCATTAAAGTTCTCTGGTATATTCCCAAATTCCAAGTGACTCATATTCTGCTTTAGGTCATTGCACGTGCATCTCCTGGAGAGTTAGCAAACACACGAAACAATATACAAATACTTTTTATCGTTTGACAGTTTTCCCTTTGTTTTATAATCGGTACAGTGTAAAGCTTCTGCTTGCATTAGATTGTCAATTTCGCTTCGCGATCGATATATTTCCCGTTTCCCCGAAGTTTTCTTTTTCAAGCAGAACGAACTTGATATTAAAAATCCAGTTGCGATACTGGGCTTTTTGAATTAGATCTTACAAATGGGAGATTCATTTGCTGAGGCAATAGGAGAAAGCGCGTTTTTGAAATAAAACGCCCTAAAAATATTCTAAAGCCGCATTAAACAATTTGGCGATTAATAATTATAAAGATAGCAAAGTGTAACGGAAAGAAACGGAATTTTTTATATTACCTTTTTATCACGAATGAGAAAAGTTTTGCTTATCAGATCAAATTTGGTAAAATTTACACGGATAATATAAACGGACTGAATAATACCATTTCCAGAAAATAGAACCAATAACCGTGAGGTTTTGGCAGAAAAAAAGATCAATCGAAGGGCGTTGTAAAGCGTTCGATTGAAAATATCGTCCTCCGTAGAAACCAGAGAAAAAGTATCCACAAGCATTTATTAAAACCTCCAATCCGCCCTCCTCCCCTCTGCCACATGTTCCCCGCTCATCTCCCCCCCCCCTTCGCTCCACATCGCGTGCTGGGCCGACTGCCACCTCCTCCTTTTCACATCCCACTCCCCTCATCCTCCTCCCCATTCCTCCCACTACTCTGATCCCACTCCCTCGCAACCATCAACGCCCCAACCATTTCTCCCCTCCCCTTCCCTCTAACACGCTCAGCGGGAGGTATACTCGCGCCATATTCTCCACCTCCCACTTCCCTCATCTTCCTCCATCCATCTCCCTCCTCCACTCCTCCCTCCTTTACTTCTTCCTCTCTCATCTCTCTCCTCCACTTCTCACTCCCTCCATCTCCCTCCTCCACTCCTTCATCTCCCATCTCCTCTTCCATCCCCCATCTCCATTCTTCACTCCTCCCTCCCCCATCTCCCTCCCCATCTCCCCCATCTCCCTCCCCCATCTCCCTCTCCAATCTCCCTCCCCTATCTCCCTCCCTCCATTTTCCTCCTCTACTCCTCCCTTCCTCCATCTCACTTCACTCATCTCCCTCCCTCCTCCACTCATCTCCCTCCTCCACTCATCCCCCTCCTCCACTCATCTTCCTCCTCCACTCATCTCCCTCCTCCACTCATCTCCCTCCTCCACTCATCTTCCTCCTCCACTCATCTCCCTCCTCCACTCATCTCCCTCCTCCACTCATCTCCCTCCTCCACTCATCTCCCTCCTCCCTCCATCTCACTCTACTCATCTCCCTCCTCCACTCCTCCCTCTATCTCCCTCCCTCCACCTTCCTCCCCTATCTCTCTCCTTCATCCCTCCCTCTCCCACCTCAATAGGCGCGCGCTTCTTGGACAGAAAGAAAGAAAGTAAGAAGTAAGAGGCTGGGGATGACGGAAGATGTCGGGGTAAATTGGTGAGGGTTTTTCATTGTTGGGGTTAGGATCTTAAAGCCGCGATGCACTATGGGATGGGGGAGAGGGCCTTAAAAGGGGGATGAGGGTTAAGGCGAGCGGTCGGGTTGATGCCGCCGCATCCACTTCCTCATCCTCCTGCTTATTATACTTACACCCTCCCTCCCTCTCTTTCTCGCGTCCCGCTAAAGCCAACGTCTCTCAAACCGTGCCACTGTCTTGAGAGAATAATGACACGGCTCGCGTCACATAAGGTAGAGGAAAAAAGGGCTATTTCTCCCCTTCTTCCCTCCCCTCTCTCTCTCTCGCTATCTCTCCCCTTCCCTTCTTATGAGGAGGAGGCCTTTTTAAGAGTGGGGTGAGGGATGAAGCGACATTATGGAAGGATATGTGTCCGCAGATGCGCTTTTACTCGTGTTTTGGTCGCGTGTGGTTGCCGCGCTCTATATTTGGGCGAGGTGGAGTGATTTTTTCGATGCAGTCTGCGGAAGTGTTCCTCGACCAGTGGGACGCGAGAGATCATCTAGGCGGTACGCGAAATTTGAAAAAAATTACTATAGGATTTTTTCTCAACAACATACTACAATATTTAAGGTCTTTAAAATTTTTCAATAATGATTAATATAATACGAATTTTAAACCATATATAATTTATCGAATGTCCGTCTGATTATTTGAATGACACACTATTTGAATGCCAATTTTATGAATCAGCATAAATGAGGAGGCCGGGAGGCATAGCGAGTAACGCGTCTGCTAGCGGCTTGGTTCGATCCCGATCGGGTCAGTTTCATTTATTAAATTTTATATTTAATTTCTTTATTTAAGTTGACAGATGATTTTCATTTGAATATGACCATCGAGTCATCTTTTTTTAACTAAAATTTTAAATAATTTTAAATTCATACATTTTTTGTTATCCTGAAATATATGAATTATAAAAGCAAAGTATATTATTCTATTTTTTAAAGTTGCATAGCAACAGGAAAGCCATTAGTTTGACGTAAATATCCATTTCTTGGAAGATATGAGGTTTTGTTTTGATCGTGGTGGAACCAAGGTTAATTTTCGACAAATTGGCTGGTGGGACGAAAGATGTAAAAGATTGAGAACCGCTAGTCTACGGCAGTGGCGCTCACACTAAGGCCCGCGGGCCACATTCGGCCCGCCATGAGTTTAACAATAAAAGGACACAATATAACAAAATTAAAATATAAAATTATAAAAACAATGTATTTTGTCTTTACCCGTGATAGAAAAATACACCAGGTAACATTGACCCACAACTAAAACCTTTAGTTTCCTTAAATTATTCTTCAACTCCATTTTCCACAGGGTGCGGCCCCCGAAGAGGGCAGTAGTGAACCATGTGGCCCGCGATTAGTGCAGTAACAGGTTATGTGGCCCTCGAGCCGAAATGTTTGGGCACCACTGGTCTACGGTATACGTCGGTGGAGGGAGCCCCGATAAAATCAATACAACTGACTTCATTATCTCTTAAGGTTACAGTGTTCCTCCACTATACGCTTCGGGAGAGCTAGGGAAATAAAATCGCCTTATTTTTACTGGAAACCAATATTTTTGTCATTTTTCTTATATCAAGGACAAAAAAAATAATCGACCGCATTGTACGATTTCAGAAGAGGAGAACTCGCGGAATGCACGCATTTTCCATAAAAGATTAGCCTCGCTGAGGCGCTAAGATCTTTTACCAAGAGATAAACATGCGGCTCTCCTATATTTTTCTGATACAGCACGTAGCTCCTTATGGATTCAGTTTAATGCAGCATTAACAACAGCTAAAGAGGAATGATTAAATCAAGAAAAAAACAAATTTATCTTGAATTTACTACAAATGACATTAATAATAACTTTTATATATATATATATATATATATATATATATATATATATATATATATTAACTAAAGGAAAAGAAAAGGTAGTGATGAGGGTGGCAACAAGGTGTTGAGGGAAGCCCAGCGGACACTCACCAAGTTGAGGACCAAGCTGGCAGGCTGCTGGGGGCGTCGAAGAGACACGTAAAACACACGAACACAAAAACACACGCAAGCTTATCGGGCCTAAGCCCTTCTTCAGCGAAAGAGTAACGTAAAGTATATATATATGTTCTAAATACTGTACTGTAGAAATTTGATGGTTCTAGAGCAGTGGTTTCCAAACTTTTTCATTCCGCGAACCCCTTTCATAAAAATCCAAATCTCGCGAACCCCCTGTTAAAAATAAATATTTTTAAGGATCATCTTTCTTAATTGAATATCAGTGGCATAGCCTAGGAGATGGGGAGGGGGGTTACGTGTTTAAACATCCCACTTCATGTATGAAATTTAAAATACTTCAATTTTGCGTGTAAATTACACTTAAACAAAAACATGATTAAAAGTTTCTTATTAAAATGATGTCGTATACGTAGTAGAATTCGGGTTTCAGCACATAAAGTTATCATTTTACTTTAATAATGTAATCATTTGCTCAACAAATTATGGGTTATTATGTAATCAAAGCAAAAAATCGCGCCAAACTAAAGAAAGACGTGAACACGTAAATTCTCAACGATAAAAGAAACCCGAGGCATTGTGTCCGAGTCAAAAAATATTTTTACGCAAATTCGTCACAGATTCTATTTCTCTCTTCGACAAAAATAAATTTCGTTAATTTACGCGTAGGTCGAGGCTTCCGTCTCAACTTCGTTGTTACATTTAAGAAATCTTAAAATGAAAATTAAATGTATTCTATACTCAATCCCATGTTAAACCAATGTACGAAAGATATTGAATTGAACCAGTCTCGTTACTGCAGACAATGATTAACATAAACCGCGCAATGAGATACGCTGTGCAAACACCATTAAGGATTTTTTCCAGCGAACCTCTTGAGTCTTATCGCGCACCCCCTAGGGCTGTGCTCTCCAACCGGTTTGCCGCGGCACAGTGGTGTGCCGTAACGAATTACTTAGTGTGCCGCGGGGCGTACGGAGTTTACGCAAGGGAAAATCCGAATTTTTAATTCTCAAGCTGCAAACGAGCGTAAGAGGTTTTTTCATTTGCAGTCCGCAATTAATTAATGATTTCTCCCTAAAAACTAGAGAAAATTCATTGAACTCAGGAACGATCGCAGTCTTAACCTGAAGTTAGATGATATGCCTCTGGATGAGTTTTGGCTGCAAGTGAGGAATGAATCATTGCTGAATGTGCAATTGATGCGTTGTTACCGTTTATTACAACATATTTATATGAATTAAGTTTTTCAACATTGTCGCTGATTAAGAATAATAAGAGATCGTGTCTGAAATACCTCGACCAGAAACTTCGAGCGGCTCTTTCCACCATAGAGCCGAACATCAAAAGACTGTTCTTCAAGACAGGGACAGGTTTCTCACTAATAAAATTATTTAATAAAGTTCCCATACATCTTTAGATATTTAGACATTCATTATAGGGAAAATATTTTCACCGTTTCTTCGATGTCGTTATAAACGTGTTGTACTGAATCTGAAAATAATGACACTGGTATAAAATTTGAAAAATTAATTTTGGTTTTATTTCACAAATTCACTGAATTATAAAAATGATTTTCAATGAATTTTAGCCACAATTTATTCCGTTCTTAAGAAATAATTTTGTTTTAAATTTATTTCTGATGTCGATTATTTTAATTATTTTCTGATTTTGTAATATAAATCTTCAACAAAGTTTCGTGTGAAATTAATTTCAGTGTGCCGCGATGAATGAAAAAATCTATGGGTGTGCCGTGAAATAAAAAAGGTTGGAGAGCACTGCCATAGGGGTTCGCGGACCACAGTTTGGGATGCTCTGATCTAGAATCAACTACTAGTGCGTAAAAGGGATGAAATAGCTGAAAATTGCATGCTCCTACAAATGTAGGCAACCAACAATACTTCGTATTCTTTTGTCCGATGGAAATACTATAGCAGTCGGCGAGCGCCTTATGTAATTTTCTCTGCAATCCTTCCCTCACTTGTTCCTATAGATTCTCAATGAATAAAGATAAAAGCATATTTAAACATGTCTTTCAACTGTAATCGGAGTAGCAGATACAGAGAGAACAACAGCTGCAAGTTTATAGAGTTCTTGCCGATTGCATTTTCGTGTTCCCCGATATTGCAAAATTCACCGGTTCCTGTTAATTCTAAGAGCTTTTTGACATGAATTCAACAAAGATTCTGCCTAAAATATTTTTTGAGATCCAATTGATATTGAAGTATTTTCTGTCTCTCTGATTCGTAGTAAATTTCCAGGTAGCTGACACAAATGCAATGCGAGTAGGAAATTTGACACATTTTAAATTCTAAAGATTTCTCGAGATGAAACGTTTTTTAAAATATTTGTTTGGCTCGCGGTCCAGTAAAAAAATTAACATTTTGTCCGCGGTTCAGAAAGTTAGTGTGGATCATTCGATTTTCGGTTCGGTTCCTTGGATAAAACATTACGGAAGACTTTTATACGTAAAATTAAGTAAAATGTTATAAATATCGATTCTTTGAAAATCCCAAATTAAGACGTGTTAATTCTAATATAAAAGGATTAGAGAGAATTGAATCTTGAGCCATTGTTTGGAAGATAACTAAAAGCGCTACCTTTCGGATTCGTCTGCGGCTTACGTGACAACTAATTGTTTTCTTTCACAAGAGAACGCTTTCGAAATTCCGTTAGGTCGCCTTTGGTGGCTAATTCTCCGAATCTCTTTGTTATTTCCTCGAATTTCGGCGTCAACTCAATTCTAACCAGTTGCCATTTAAAACCTCATGGCTTCTTCCTCATTTTCTTACTCAAGATAGTCTTTTTAATAATTTTCTCTCTCCTTCTCAGTATTAATTACGTCCCTTGTACTCATTTCAGTTTTCTGGTGACGTAACTAACCTACGTAGGGGATATTTAGTTCACCGCCTGCTCCGCGGATTCCACGGCAAGCTTTTGTTTAAGGAACTCATCCTGTCCAGTCCCTCCATACGTTCAATTTTAATAATTTTATTTTCTCTTGACATTGTTTTCATTTGAGGGAATTCCGTCAACCTTTACGCTAGCGGTTATCAATCAGAGGGTCGCGAAAGCGTATCAATGTATATGGAATATTTCAAAATTTCATTTTTTTAGTTTTTTAAAAGATGTGTTGCAGTATATTTTATTTTGAAAATACTAATAAAATGAGCTATGTCCTTCCAAATTTATGTACGTTCATATCGAATTCATGTTCACTCGCATCGATACCAAGCAGTTTCATTGGTCAAGGGACGTTTGACATTGTTTTGGTTTTTTACATATAAATATTTTATAACAATATGGAAAGGTATACTCCATAAATGGAATACACAGAGATTTAAAAGGCGTCCTTTATGGGAAATACGTATCTATGAAACGGTATTGAAAGATTGAACGAATCTCGAATTTAAAATTTTTTAATCTATACCTCACAGATCATATAAGAGCATGGGAGAGAAAATGTGGATTTTTAATTGCTGTTTGCCGAGAGAACAGTCTTAGCGAACGATGTAAACAAAATATGCAATATTTGGCTCGGAGTTTTCTCGAATTTTTATCTCCGAAACTGTAACTCGTAATCATAAAGTCTCGTGAAACTTTTTGTGGTAAATGAAGTCCTCTATCCGAATAAATTTTTTAACCTATACCTTACAGATCATATAAGAGCTAGGGAGAGAAAAATATGGTATTTAAATGTTGCCTGACGGATGCCATTTAACGAGATACGAGTATAAGTTTATTAAAGTATTTATGTAAAGTGGAAGTTCTAATTGACGAATACAGTTCAAAATCAGAATTGGGCAATAAATTTTAATAAGGATCACTTCTACTTAATTTAATTAAAATCCGTCCAGCGGTTTAGGAGATGAAAGTTAAAGAATGACAGACGGACGAGACGAGCCCATAATGGCGTTAACGAACGGAAAAGAAGAGTCAAAAGTCGAGAGTGTTAAAAAATGAGGGCCATCGACGAAATCAAACAAAATGGCAAGGAGAACGTTTAGTCTATGATCTGCATCAAAGCATTCCTTGCGAGTTGATTAGATCAAAATAAATAATTCATTATGACGTTCTTAATTATTATTGCAAGCGTCGAGCAAATGCAATCTTTAATTAGATTTCCATTTCCTTTTTAAAAGCCTTGAGCTCGTTGCTATGGTAATTAGAATTTTTCATTGTGGTGCCTCAGAAAAATATGCTTTCTTTGCGATTAAAAACATATTTTTACGCTATCTGAAATTTTTCTTAAAAAAATTAAAATCTTCATTCTTTCTTCTACAAAACTGCGCTTATTTCGAGTTTGTGCCTCAATTTTAAATAATTTAAAAATGCATATTTGTAATGCCCTGCATTGAATCCCATGCTTTTCTTGTGGGGTATTAAAATGGAACAATGTTGTAGAAAAAGAACCGCTCAAAATGCAAATTTTTGGGATTTTTTTGTTTTTCCCGTTGGTTGTGACCCATGACCGATCAGCATGCCTAATTTCAGATCTCTAGTCCTTCTAGAACTACATATCTTAGAATGAGGCATGACACACCTAGGAGGTTTGTACACAAGATTTTTATATTATAGAGAGATATACTTATATACCATTAACGAAGCCTCTGGCAACAAAGCTCCTTTTTTACAAAGTCAGCACTTTACTCCGAAATCTGCCCTGAAATGTATTTAAAATACTTAGACGCACGAGAAAACAGATTTTTTCTTATTACGAACTTTGAATGATTTTCTTGCAGCTTAAAGTTGTGAATCTTATGCAGGACGATAAAACAACACATTTTTAGCGAAATAAGAAACATAATCTAAAAGACGAAAACGGAGAAAAAATGGTATTTTAATGTGATTTTTAATGCTGTTTCGTGTGGCGAAAGTATGGAGGTTACATCGAGGATACCTTTAGTGAGAGATCGAGTTTTTCGTGAAGAGAGAGAAAATGCTCCATTAGAACCCCTACTGCACGGACTTGGTGAGACACGTTATATGACCCCGCATGTATGCACAGGTGTATCCAAATGCTCAATTCGCCATAAACAGTTTCAAGGGTCTTGGGATTATATTACATATTTCTTCTTTCAAAGAAGTCCCTGATATCAAAGGAAAATATCGTTCGCTTTTAGTTCTAAGTCGTCAGACGCGCAGTGAGCATTGCTTTCGTACTTTATCAGATGCCTTTTACGAAGTGTTTTTTACGTTCCTCAAAAGCTATACTTGGAATTTTAATCCAAATTTTAGGGTTTAATTAAGTGAATTTAACAGCAACCCTAATGTCAGCCAAACAACCATCGAGTGGTAGTGATCCTATTGCTCCTAAGAAGAAACGAAAATCCATCTCACTTGCTGAGAAAATGCAAGCGATACGACGAGTAGAGGCAGGCAGGCTATCGTGAGATGCTTCAAGAAAGGAAGAAGAAATCAAGACAATCTACCCTTGGTGCATTCCATAAGAATAAATCGTATATGCTACACAGCCCCAAGATCCAGGTCCATCAACCCGGGATCCCAGCACTACTAACCCACAGTAAGGTCTGCAATCCACCGTTGCCAAGTTAAGGCGAAGACGTTGGAAATTATAATCATTTAAGTTCCATGTAAAGGCTCTGGCAAGTAATATTAAATGATTTTTTGCCTTTTTATTTGTTGTACATACATGTATCTATTATTTTAAGTCATATACATCTTCTATGATATGTGTAACGAAGTACTGGAACCTATCCCCTTTTACTACATGTTAAATCTACCTCTGGCAACGAAGTTTCGATGGCATATTATTACCAATTTTATGCGATGGAAAATTTGGTGCAATCAGCACGCAGTAACGCGTCATACAAATTACCTTCGTTTGAGTTAAAGAAAAATAACTTCTGATTTGTTCTCTCTCGGCGAAGAATCCGTCAATATCCCTCAAGCTACATCCTTTTTACCGTTAAAACCAGCTTCGAATGTCCCTATTTCGATTGAGTTTGAGAAGAGGGAAAGGGCGAGTGGATTATTCTGGACACATTCAGGACTTGGATGTCGTTCAAATTTTTTACTCGCTGTATAACGGCCGTTCGAAGTGGATTAAAAAACTCGTGGGATGGGAGCTCTTGGAAGCTTCGGTGCATCGTTGGGGTGCTTTTCACTTCCGGTGAGAAAACATTCTGTTGATTGTTTACCCTTTCACAGAATATTCGTGTACTCAAACGAAGACATTGCCTTCGTTGCACACGCTGTCATAAGGGCATAAATGTTCAGAAAATAAGCATGATAATCTCGCGTGAGTTATAAATATTTTCCTTACCAGAGCCATAGTGTGCGTGCCACCTCAAATGCATATCTTCAATAGGAAGTTGCATTAAGTTCGCGTGTGCCTATATTACAATTGTTTTCATATAAAAGATTTTCTACTTGGCATGAATGCACTTACGATTATTTTCGCTGAGGAAAAACAGTATAAGCGTTTTTTACATATTATACATCAAACAGCAACTAACTATCATTCTCATTTCAATGAACAAAGTATACACGACTATCTGGCAACGTTACTGTTTGTCTAATGTAAGAGTATCATTCGGTAAAAATTAATGTAGGGGGGAAAGGGGTGTATTGGCGGTCAGCGGGTAATGTTGCACACTGCTTTATATCAGATTCTGTGCTTTCTGGGGAGTTCAATCCTCTACTGATCTCTGTCGGGCAGTAATAGAACTGTTGAGAATAAATGTCGCGGTCGTTAGCGTACGCGTTTAGTTTCTGCTGAAAAAAAACGAATTTTACTGTTGCTGTTCTAATTATACATCTCAATGGATGTCAAGGTAAGATGTGCCAATATATAACTTTCATTCATACAGAAACTTTCAAAGAAAACATGCATAGTATTGTTTCATTCTCTGCTCCTTGTTCAATCGTTGTACATGCCTTTGTGTGATGTGCAGTTGAGTCGAAGATGTCGAGGTGGGGTAACGGCGCTCACAAAAAATCTACGAAAAAGAAGCGATGCAGAACAAAATTATTTGAGTCTTCATCGGATGAAGCCAGTATTGCTAAAGATAACCTCTGCGATGATGGCAAGCTAGATGGTGCTCACCTTTTCTTGAAAGACGTTTGTTACTTTCTCCATAGGGGAAAGTATTGTCTTCATGAAAAAAATCGTTTTCGAGATTACAACGGAAATACACGTTTTGAGGTCCCCTGAACACGTTTTCACCATTTTATCGATGTTGTCTGTGTGTGTGATAGCTTTCTTGTGGGTGCTCTAACTCAAAAACTAATCAGGTCCACGTGAAATTTTATATTTAACATTTTTTATAAAAGTCAGAAGAACATTAGATTTTGGTAAAAATTGGTCAAACGAAAACGGGTGTTAACTCTTGTCACTTATCCGTTATTTTAAAATAATTGCTTTAATATTTGATAAATTTAAAAATGTACTAGAATAAAAGTTATAGAAAATTTAATTTTCTACAACCTTTGTTTGACATATTTTTCCATGTAATGCATTTTTAAGAGATATCTTATATTTTTAGCATTTTAGAAATATTACAGGTATGGAGAAAGCCATGTGGTGGCCACATCAGATTTTTGTATTTGTGGAGAATTTGGAAAACAATGCGTCTCGTGTTCCAATTGGGCACACGCAGAATGTAGTGGGGCTGATGTGCCCAATAATTATGTATGCGACTACTGCAATTAGTAATGTGAGACCTCTCCTTACATAATAAGATCGATGCACTTCTGTAGCGTTCATTTGTGGCATATGTTTTACCTAACTATCACTGAGCGCCATTACCCGACCCCAATGACGCCTAGTGCAGGGTTTTCGTTTAACTTTTATATTATAAAAAGTTTTGAACATTTGTGTCTCATACCTATATAATAATGTTGGTAACTCATCTGGAGATAATATTCATATAAATTAAATATTTTTGAAATGAAATTCTGGGTTTTGTTTTGTTTTTCCCTTAAGTGAGCGCAATTACCCCTCTCTACTCTACATGATTTACCACGGCAGTCCAGTCCTTTGGCAGCCTGCAAACAAAATACGAACCAGCAGCAGATTAAACTTTCATTATGTTTGCTCTAAACATCCTTAGCAGTTTTTGGCGTAGCATTCTAGCTCAAAGCGTCCCGCGCTCCGACGCGAAGTCACGTGGGTAAAATAGTCATGCGCAAAGTCGCGCAAGTGTTTCCCACGGGTCTATCTTTTTCCGCTCCGGACATGAGCATTTGGGAGTGTCGTAGCATGACTAATTGGAGGGGAGGAGTGATTCTCCGGCACAGAATTGAAAGCGGAGGAATTTCCGGCCGTCGAACAGCTCTAAGTAGCAAGTGCGGATGTGATTCACCGATTCTCCTTACCTCGGGCGCAAATTTAAACAGTTCCCATTGCATCGCCATCCTTCCAAACAAACGGAAAGTAAGAATATAATTTGGAAGAGTGCTTTTTTTACCGTGGTTCTCAGCTTCCGCCTAATTTGAATATCCGCAGTCCGTCAAAATAAATAAGATCTGGAAAATTCCAAAAATTTTAATTTTTATGGGATCATTTTCGACCCCATTACTCAATTTCAATACCCCATAAGAAAAGCAAGGAAATCCGTGCAAGGCCTCATAAGATTGCATTTAAAATTAGTTAAAATTAAGATAGAAACTCGCGATTAAAGCTTCTATAGCTAAAAGAATGAGCTTTATTAATTTTGAAGGCTAAATTCAAATCGGCGCTGTATTGGCGTAGAAGTATGTTTTTAATCGGAAAAAGGACATTTTAAATTATGAAAACTATCAACTACCATGGCAAATGGGAATTGTTTATCTGTTTTAATAGGGAAGTGAGAGACTACTTATAACCCCATTGACTTCAACCAAACAACTATACATATGATGGCATCATAATTTTAAAACACGATATATCGTATTGAATAATATATCGTATTGAATAACATTACTACTTACAGTTATGGGGATTGATGAATTATATATTACTAGCGTAATTGTCCGCCAAATATGACGGGTATGCGTGAATTAAGAATTAAGTTCAAACTGAAATAAAAATTAATCAAACCAACTTTTAGAGCCATTAAAAAGTAATAACAATAAATATAAAACTAACATAATTGAGTGTTCCAGAGAGTAAAAATAGATTTGGGCGAATAGAAACTGTATGACAAAGAAATACATTACGCTTTACAATTCTTATACACTCAAAATTATTATTAATTAATGGAGCATTTAATTTTGTCTCTCTCCCCCTCTCTCCTTTTTTATTTCTTCTTCTCTCACGTATAAAAGCATTCAAAGCACGCATTACTTAGAGTAAAAGCCCGTAAGACGAAAAATCGGTTTTTACGTGGTCTTATGCGAAATGGCACCCCCCTCCCACCCCCCCCCACCCCGAGGTGCACATCCTCATGGTCCCATTAGTAAGCGTACCAAGTTTAAAGTCTCTAACAATAAGTTTCTTGGTTTTTTAGATATGCTGTACACACACACACACATTGCCTTTTATTAATATCTATAGACTATAGATTGGGTATTAGGTATTGTTTATAACAATTGTCACGTAGATTGTTAATCCAATAATACGCTCATTCCTGTTTTATGTAAAGGCGAAAAATGAAAAATGTAGTTCAACTCGCTTTAGAAACCCTCCCATTTTGCTTTACTTTTTATTACGGTTAAAATGGCACCTTCTCCTTGCCTCTGCGTTCTGTAGTTGTTGTGTTATAAATGCACAAACATACAAACAAATTCTTCAAAATATTTATGGTAGAGATATTAGCTTTGTTCTAGTGCTTCTAACAAGAATAAATGGATTATATTGTATTGCCATTAACTACGACGTAAACTTATGACGGCGTCATAATCCTAAAACACGATATTTTAGTAAAACGCGAAAAAAATAATATCGTGTTTCGTAAAGTTTTCCGAGAAATTATTAACTCTTTTCAATTATTGAACGAGAAAAGTGAAACATTGTTTGACGAAATGATGGAAACAGTAATGCCATACGCTTCTATTAATAACGACGAAAAACTATTATGTCGTTATGTATTTCGCCATTTTTTAAAAATCACGATAGGTACTAAAAGGCACGGAGAGTGACGCAGTAATCTAATAACACAAAATATCCTAATTTTTCCATAAATTTTAGTGTGACACATAGGCTATACTCTTATTGATTATTATTGTTATTGCTAATAGAGGACGATCCGAGTCACTAAACTTGAAATATGAAAAGTCGATTGTCAGAGAATTTGGAAATTACGGATAGGTACCTTGGTTTCGCGGAAAATGGGAAATATTCCGGGAGAACTTTTGCAATTTATTATTTTTTAAATATGATATTTTCAAGGAGGGAGAAATGGAGTGAAAGATGAAGAGATAGAGAGAGGAAAAGAAGAAGAGTGGGGGAGGAAGAGAGAGAGAGAGAGGGAGAGTGGGAGGGAGGGGCAGAGATGGGGAAGAGGTAGGGGGATAGATAGATAGATAATCGTCTTTATTCGGGCGAAATTTAGACCATAAGGTCCATTCTTACATTTAACCCTTCGTCAATATAATAAATATAAAAAATGGTAAAGTAAGATATTACAATACGCATAACATAAACAGTATATACCTAAATCATACAGAGTAAAAAAAATATATATAAAATTGAAGAAAGATTAGAGATTGTGGGGAAAACCTAGGTAAAACAGGCATGTCCTCCCTAGTAAAACCCACGCAGGAAAACACCCACTGAGAAGGGGGGTGTGAAAAATCTGCGAAATCCCTAGATAGTGTACATATTATAATACAGTAATACAACATTAAATAGAACGGAGTATGTACAGTAAGTGTTCGTATATACAGCATCGTTGTATACCGTCATAAACAAATACATATATAGGTATTAACGTAATGCAAACCAAGAAATATAATACAATAATTAGGCAGAATAAGATGAAATATACTTGAAATATATACAATGAATATGGAGATTGTGGTTGGATCATGCATAACATAAGAAAGAAGGAAATGATATAAAATTACACATATCATATAAAACAATACATGATAAAACAAAGTAATACGAAATAGTATAAAACAATACAAAATGATATAAATCAATATAAAATAGTTTAAAACAATACAAAATGATATAAATCTGTATAAAATAGTATGAAACAATACAGAATGATATAAAACAAGGAGAATTAGTATAAACACAATAACTTAGTAGACACTAGACAATGAAAAGGTAACAGTCGAAGGAGGCGTACATTTTGAGAACTCGATAACCTGCGAAGAAATTAATTAAGGTTCATTAAGTAAGGAAGAGTGAAGGAAGCCGTCTTGCAATAGGTAAGAAGAAAATGTTAAAGCTGACCTGAATTTTGGGCAGAGAACAGTAATTTAAAGTATTTATATTTGAATATGTGGAGAGATGTTGCGTTTTGGAGGTCAGTAGGTAGGGCGTTCCAAAGTCTACAAGCTGTAACATGGAAGGATTTATTATAAATTTCCGTCCTGTGATGTGGGATCTGGAAGAGATTGGTGCCCCTAGTGTTGGCGTTGTGTACAGAGTTCATTTGGGAAAATTTGGAGTTCAGATACTGTGGGTTTTGAAGAGTTATAATTCGGTAAAATAACGAGAGGAGGTGAAGACGTCTACGAGCTTCAGTGCGAAGCCAGCCTAACGTATATAGAGGTTGAGTGACATGGTCTCTCTTTTGGAGATCACAAATGAATCTTACGCAGGAATTTTGTGTACGCTGCAATTTTAGAGATAGCTTGTTAGATAGATCTTGATAGACCGTATCGCAGTAATCAAGGTGAGGAAGGACAAGAGCGGTGATAAGTCGCTTGCGAAGGGAGAAATGGGTAATGCTTTTAATTCTTTTAAGTGAGTGAAGTGAACTGTTAACAGTATTACATATTTTAGTTATATGATCAGTCCAGGTCAATGTGTCATTGAATACTAACCCGAGATTGGTTGCAGTTTTCTGGAAACGAATGACAGAGTTATTGAGCAGAATTGGGGGAAGTTCTGAGAAGTTTAGTGACGAGAGAATTTTGGGATACCCAATAATAATAGACTGACTTTTTAAAGGATTAATTTTGAGGAAATTTACATTGCTCCATTTGGATAAAGAAGTCAGGTCATGGTTCATTTTATCAATGATAAGAGGGAGATCAATAGAGCGAGAGTGCATATAGATTTGGAGATCATCAGCATAAAGGTGGTATTTACAGTGAGCAAGCTGAGAAGATATATCATTAATGTACAGAGAGAAGAGCAGTGGCCCGAGGGTGGAACCTTGTGGTACGCCACGTGTCACTTTAGTCCATCTTGAGGAATGATTGTCAGTTACGACATTTTGATGGCGATCATTCAGGTAAGAACTAATTAAGTTTAGGGAATCTGAGGAGAAGTTCATGAGACGCAGTTTGGTTAGAAGTATGTTTACATCTACAGAGTCAAAAGCTTTACTAAAGTCAAGAAGGGTCATGATAGTGACTTTTTTTTGTCGATTGCTAATCTGATATCGTCAGTGATTTTGAGGAGTGTGTGGTAGTGCTGTGTGATTTTCGGAATCCTGATTGTAGAGAATCGAGGATATTATTACTAATTAGAAAATATGTGATTTGTTCATGTAAAACCTTTTCAAATGCCTTTGATAATACAGGAAGTAAACTGATGGGCCGAAAGTCGGTTATGTCAGAAGTAAGACTTTTCTTAGGTATGGGACGGACTATGGCGAGTTTCCATTGCGATGGGAATTTGTTTTGCATAAGCGACCAATTGAATATATGAGTGATGACGGGTAGAACTAGATGAATAATCTTATGAAGGAAAACTATTGGTATTTCGTCAGGACCTTGTGCTTTGGACTTGATTTTACGTAAACAATTCAGTACTTCAAGCTGAGTTACAGGAGAAAATTGGAATGGTGGTGATGCTGTGGTGGGAGGAGTGTGTTGAAGTAGGTGGTGTATGTGATTCTGTTTCATTTCGTTGTCATCAGGAGTTGGGGGAGTAGTGAATAGAGTGTTAAGTGTATCAAGGCAAATATGAGGAGGAAGTTGTGTATCCTTAGATTTTCCAATGCCAAATAATTTTAAGTTACTCCATAGAGCAGATTGTGAAGAATTTGGACGGGTCAGTGAATGAATGTACCGAGTTTTAGAGTTTCTGATAAGTTGCTTAGTTTTATTTCTTAGTTTTTTAAATTGGTTGAATGAGATCTGTGTTTTTGTATTTTTGAAAATGCGGAAGGCATTGTCACGTCTCTTCATTATCAGTTTGATGTCGGTTGTGAGCCATGGTGCATGGGGCTTAGAGACTCTTTTAGTCTTTAGTGGAGCGTGAGTGTTGATTAATGACTGTGCAAAATTGTTGAAAGCCTCAACCTTGTCGTTAATGTCGTCCATATACTCAATAGAATACCAAGGCATGGCAGACGCGTCAGCAATTAACTTTTCATTGTTGATGTTTTTGAAGTCCCTATAGGTGATATATTTCTGCTTGTGAGTTGGGCACCTTATTGAATATGTAATGTATATTATGTTATGTGCGGAGATTCCAGGAGAACGAGACAGAGAGGGAGTGGCAGATGGAGAGAGAGAGAGAAAAAGAGAACGGGAGGGAGAGAGAATGGGAGTATTCAAAACCAAGAAGGTGAACTTTTGGTGATAAAAAATTGGTTTGAAGCCATTTTCAGGCATATATTATCGTTAAGCTTTCGACCTGTATTGGAGTAATCCGCAAACTTTTAATTTCATGGTACGCATTCGGATTCTCCCTTTTCCCCGACGAAGTATATGGCATCTTTTTTGATGAGACATTGGAATTAATTAATTATATTAAGTAAGGGAGTTTGAAGCAGGCAGTAAATGGAATTTTATTAATTTTTAATGCAGAATGTTAAAATTTATGTATACAGGTATCCCTCGAGATACGCTGTTTCGCTAATACGCCATGACAAAACTAAGGACGCCAAATTTGAGATAACCGGCCTTCCCTCGCTAATGCGACAATTTAAATATTTCATTGTCGTAGCTTCTTGTTTCTCTCGATGATATGACTCACATTAATGTTCTCAGAAACAAAGATTAGCCCCTCGAGCGTGACTTTTTCCGTGGAATTTAAACACCTAAGCGTGACTTTTTCGGCCAAGTCGATTTCCGAGCACATATATTCACTTAGTACGTAGAAGCCATTTTGAACTGAGGTCTGTACTAAGGAAAAGACTCGAGGAAGACAAAAAAAGCTAACATGTAAACACAAGCAACAAAGAACTTAGGCAGAAGAAATTATCATAAACCAACTACAAGAGAGCTAATAAATCAGTGCCCGAAAGATTAGGGCTCATAACGAATACGTGGACGCAAACTACATAGCGCACGCCAGAGGAGCTGCAGACTGCGAAAGCTATCTCAACTACAGCTTTTCTCTTGTAATGTTTGCACCCAGCGCTGTAACTAGATATTTTAGCACCCGGGGCAACTACCAAATATGCGCCCCCTCCATAAAAATGCTCTAATACCTATATGGATTTAGGGCGAACAATTAATAAATAAAAATAAACTATAAATGATATAATTTCTTACTATAAATGCACATAATTTAAATACATAATTATAAATATAATTACATACAATTACACACATACATAATTTAAATACAGAAAGTATAAAAATTTAAATATTAAACTCATCAATAGCATCATCGAAATTTATAATTTCTGCTATGCGTAATGTCTGGAACAAGTATAGTAGTAGTGAAATCTCCCCTGTCCTTGTGACATGCACAACTTGCCTTCAACAATGTTAGTTACGCCCGGGGCAGATGTCCCGCTTGCCACGCCATAGTTACGGCGCTGTTTACAATCCATGGATTTTTCATTACAGTTATATGCTTCTCGGATTACTCTTGTGATACAGAATGCTAATACGGCGAAGACGGATATGGTAATTAATGACTGAATTGATGAGCAGGTATAAAGAAATATGCCTTTAAATAATCTTTTAATTAAGGGAAATTCAAAAACCTTACATCAACATATTAGCGAACTATAGCCAATTATATCAATATTTAGGTAACGAATATGTTGAAATTTTCGAGCTGGGAACACATATATTATATATACGAGTTGTCGGTGCTTGCATACTGCAAGCTTTTAAAAAACCACCATACACCAACATCTAAACTCGTAAATAAACCAACGCAATCTCCAGGGCAGCAGCACTTCAGCCACGTGAAGCCTATATGTATTAGACCAGTGTTTGTCAGCCTTTTTCCATATACGTAGTATAGGGGAAAGTATTGTATTCAGGAAAAAAATCGATTTAGAGATTTCAACGGAAATACGCGTTTTGAGGTCCCATGAACACGTTTTGACCATTTTCTCGATGATGTCTGAATGTATGTGTTAGCTTTTTTGTAGTTGCTCTTAACTCAAAAATTGTTTATCAGTTCAACGCGAAATTTTATATTTAACATTTTTATAAAGTCACAAGACCTGATTAGTTTTTGGTAAAAATCGGTAGAACGAAAGTGGGTGTTTACTCATGTCACTTATCCGTTATTTTAACATATTTGCTTTAATATTTGATAAATATAAATATGTATTGGGATAAAAGTTGTAGAAAATTCAATTTTCTACAACCTATGTTTGAAACATTTTTTAATATAATGCATTTTTTAAGAGATATCTTATATTTTAGCTGCCGCCACCACCACGCCACCTACCGACGACTATTGTTAACAATTGACGCTTAGTTACGTCTTAGTAACGCTCCTTTTTCTTTTCTTAATTGTTGGAGCTTTGTTGTTATATCCAATATCAGAAGGCTATGGTTTGAGTTTATTTCTGTTCTTTGTAAAGTCTAAAATTTTCTCGTAATTTCTTAAAATATTTATTATTATGTAACCTATTTGGAATTTTTAGAAATATTACAGATATGGAGCAAGTTATGTGGTGGCCACATCAGATTTTTTAATTCAAGTTTTCACTTCTGCACCGATGTTTGTTGTTTCCATATGGAAAAGTAATGGAGTAAAACAATACCTAAAATTTGCAATTTTAAGAATATTATACATTTTCCACAGTGGGATAATAAAGCCACACATTTCTGCCAAATTTTAAAGTTGCAGCTGATCTAGAAGTGAAATTATATTTAGCTAATTGTTTAAATTTAAAAAAATTTTAACAGTTGCATTATAATACAATCCAATGATTCTCTTTAGAAGTACTAAATTAAAGCCAGTATTATATACAATTCATCAACCACCATAATTGAAAGGAGTAACGTTCTTTTATTTAATAATATATATCGCGTTTTAAAACAATGACGTCATCATATGTATACGTTTTTGTTTGAAATCAATGGGACAATAAAAATGGAGTAGCAGTGTTCTTGTCTCCTATATATAGTTTAGATTACACAATTATTTTAATTTGACAACAATTGGGTTGCCATGAGGATGAAAAAAATTCAACCAAAAACTTAAATTTTGTGGTTAAACATTTTCTTATGGAAAAATTTGGGCTTTATTTGAAATTTGGCAATAAGAGAATGAAACTTCGTATTTTTCTTTGTTCTTGGATGCGTCTCGAATTTGGGTGATGATTTTAAATAATTTAAAAAATGCAAACGAAAATAATGTTAAACCATTTCCCATATTAATCAAATGGAAAACAATTAAAAAGGATAACGGCATTTAAAATTTAAACTCAATTAAATTGGCTTAAAAATCACTACATTTTGCTATTCTTTATATTGTGGTGAAAGCTAAACCTTCCTCTTGTTCCTGCATTCTATAATTGTTGAGTTATAACATCCAAGGTTTTGAAAATATATAACAGATACCCAGATTGATCAAGGCACATAGGCATTGAAACAATAGAATAGAAATTGATTGTAGTCACTCATTGAGCATTACGTTATCAAATTAATTAATTTGTTCTTTCAAATGCATAGCCTCGACCAAATCACTGTCAACAAAGCAAGCAGAAAATTTATAATTCAGTAAGGCAAAAGATAAAACATTCATAATCCTGGAGGACATGTGTCTGGGTAAAAATATCCAAACAGAAAAGATAAGTGGTTATCTTTTGACTCATCTGCATTATTTGAGCCTAACCACTAATATTTTCCACTTGGACTCTCCCTTTTAGTTCTAGAGTATTTTGTTATTCTTATGACCAGTTGCTTATTAGTATTGAGACTGAAAGCAGAAAGCGAACATTTTTCACATGCATGTCCATGCAGAACAAAATTAATACAGGATAGACTCTCTAAAGACTAATTTTTTGTAACATTGTAGTACAGATATATTTGTAATGTATGTAAGGTTTACTGGATTTCCTGTTGATGAGATTTAGTTTTATTATTTTGTATAATGGAACTAAAGGGGAAGCACATACTGTAGATCAGTTGTGTGAAACATATTCAGTGTCCAGAAAATCATCACGTTGGCCGCCGACGGTGTTTTATGGATTTGTAAACATTGCAAGAATTAATGTGTTAGTGATCTATAAGGCTAACAACCAAAATACTAAACCTGATTATAGATGAGAATTTCTTAAAAGTATTTTCCTTGAGCTCACTAAAGAACATTTGGCTTCTCAGGCAAAAATAGCTACATTAACAATTGATTAGTTGGAGTTGAGGAGGAAAGATGTGAAGAAACAGGAAAAAGACAGGCTGGCAGATGTGAAGATTGCCCAAAAAAGAAAGAAAGACAGGAACTTCTTGCCTGAAATGTAACAAACTGATATGCAAACAACATGTTTTGACAGTTTGTAACAACTGCTTCAAAAAATGTCAGAATACTAATTTATGTTGAATCAAAAGTGTGTGATAATGTTACTAATACATGGTTAGAAAAATTAATTTAATTTCAATTTATTTGATGCAATGTTTAAACCTCTTCAACATTTTGGTAAAAAATACCCTATGCACGTCCTTATGTTACAAAGTATGCAGCGTGTCCTCCAGGGATAAAAATAATGAAAAGGGCAGGGCCTCCTTGATAAGGAGGAAGCAACTAGCCTACAGGTCAAGTCAAAGAAGTTATATTTTTTTAAATTTACCTAGTAATATGTCATGGGACATGCAATCAAATGCTTTAGTTAAATAAAAGAATGATGTAACTGAAAACTTCCCTTCTTCAAAACACTCCAAGGTAAACTCAACAAAATTATGATTTGCATCAACCCTGCTACATTTTTCTAAGAACTTGAATTGGCTGTTGTTAAACAGTTCATATTTAGTGAAAAAATCCAAGGTTTGTTAATCTATAACTTTTTCAAACACTTTCGAGAAAACAGGGAATACGGTTATGGGCCTGTAATTACTGTATTTTTATCACCACCTTTATGAAGGGGGATTACCACCAGCTTTTAAGCATTCTGGAAAAACTTGAGATTCTATACTTCGGTTAATCAGTTTGGTCAAGAGAACAATGATACTATCTTTCAAGGCTTTTAGGATATTTGGAGTTATTCCAAAATTATATTTACAGTACTTTTAAGGGTAACAATTATTCTACTTACTTTCATATAATCTACTGTGCAGTACATATTTAAATTCTATTGGAGATATTGAGGCACATTACTAAAGACATAGGATCCCGATTGGGAGAAGGTAACGCTGCTGAATGACTCTACTTTAGAGTGACCAGCTGTCCCAAATTTGGAGGGAGTCCCTCCTTTTCATCACTTGTCCTGCCTTGTTAAATCTCACTTGCGTCCCGCTTTTTGAAAAATTTTAATTAATATCCCAAATAATTTAAATCATCCAGAATTCCCTCACTGATCTCGCCAAGCTATCTGATATTATCTATTGCATCTATCTAAGGTTGACTCATCAATAAATGCACCACAAACAAGCTACTGCATTTTGTCCCTCCTTAAGAGTTGCCAAATATTTGAAAATGTCCGCTTGGCTTCCTGAAACGTTGGTCACCTTACTCTACTAGCTACTTGAGTGAAATAGATAATAAAATCACAGGCAAAGACATGCGAGAGATGAAGATTATGACTTTCTTTTAAAGTTAATAATAGATCACATAGTATTCCATTTATTACTAGAAGTGAATATCACAGCATTGTTTGCAATAATTTTAGCATTTGTGATGGCTCTTTTGTAGGCAGATCTGTACTCCTGTATCAGAAACCCAATGAACTTCCTTACGTGATAGTTCCAGATCATGGTTAAACCATTTAGCTTTTGGAGGTTGCTTATATCTAGCCCTTTATAACTTTTACTGGCAGTACATAATTCATTATATCAATAAATAATCTCATCTCCCATTTGGCATCAGCGTCAAGATCATCGTAATCAGCAAACACCCAATCACAAGAATTTAAGTACTCTTGCATACAGAACACACACTCCATTGATGCAAGTCCAATAGTTATATTAGGTATATGAAAAGCAATAACCTGAGCACAACGGTCAGCAAACAATGTATCAACAATATCATATTTAAATTCTGATCTAAAATTATTGCTGGACTATATATAGTTATTGGTCCATTAAGATGCTCTGATTTTTTACACACTTACTACAGTACAACCTCAAAAATTCGGCATCCAAAAACCTGGAATTCTCAAAAACTCGGAATTTTTAAAAAGTAATCTGTAAAAAATTCATATGGTATGTAAAACTGCATGTTGCTTGCAATAATAATGAAAGTGTTGATGCATTTAGAAATGAATTTAATGTTAAAGATGCAATTTGGAATCTTGATCGTTCATGGACTGATATAACAAATGAAACACTGAGAAATGCTTGGCATATCTTGTGGCCAGCAAGAATGTTTGCGGAATATGATGAATTGCCTGCAGGTTTTCTAGGTCTTAATGTTAGCAATCAGAAAAGAATTGTTTGTGAATTTGCAAGGGGAATGACAGATATTGCATTAGCCGAGAGTTATACAAGATGACATTGAAAAGTGGGTTGAAATTGACAATGATGTGCCTGTCGTACTTCAGCTTACTGATAATGAATTAGTGGACATAGTTTTGAAACCCGAGCATGAGAAAGATGAAGAAAACGAAAGTGATGAGGATTGTGAGATAGTTAAAGACAAGCCTTCAATGGACTGTTGTATATAGTTGGTCACTGATACTGTATCTGCTTTAGAACAACGTGCTTGCATTGACTTTAAGGAGGTTACATGTCTGGACCGAATACAAGATAAACTTATGAAGGAAAAAGCAAAATGCATGAAGCAAACTAGTTTGCATGATATGTTCAAGACAATGTCTCAAAGGAGTATGCAATAAAAATAATGTTGTAAACATATTTCCTTTTTTCATGTCTGTTGTTTGCTCTTTATTGATTCTTTTATAATTCCTTGTTTCAGCGTATGTAAAAGTAATATTATTTATTAATAATGGTTTCTTTTTAACGATTATTCATTATTTGAATTATAATATTAATTGCTCTCAAGTAAATACTCATTACTTAAGGAATTTTTTATAATATGTGTTAGGTTTCATTAACCCTGAATTTTTTAAATCCTGGCAAGTGTGTGGTCCCGGGGTTGAGGTTGTACTGTATAAGGAATTTCTATTTGATCAACTGTTACTTTTTGGAATAATGGATAATGTTATTTCAAGTTTTCAGATAGCTGAGTATAATGATTACTTTACTAAAATTGATTTTTGAGCAGACCCAAAAATTTATTGGAATACCAAATAGAACATTAGCATTCATCCCATTTTGCTCTTTACATCAAGACTAATCAATGTTTAATAAAGTAAAATCCTATGTAAAAAGCATGGCGTATCTGGAATTTCAAAAGAGCCACTATAATTTTTAATCCCTTCCAAATCTGCCCATTTTATTTTAACATAGTTTAATAGATTGATGTTTCTGAAATTTAACATTTTATAATTCAGAAAATTTTTGAAAATGAAGTCTACAAATGTAACTGTATACAATGGACAATGATTCACACTTTAAAGAATATTGTCAAATTGAATATTTTTATAATGGAAAGCAGAACAGTTGAGGCAGGATATTTAGGTATATCAACCAATATTACTAATAAAACTTTTATTTTCGACATATTTTGTCACAAATGATTTTGTTCTTAAAATTGATTATCCTTACCAAAATTTGGCACATGAAGAATTATTATTTAGAGCTAATCCAAATGTTGCCATTCCTCAAGTTATATGATTAACTAACTATAAGAATATCTTGAAAATATTTCGGTTTGCCCCAGCTATTTTTCATCTAAAATAATGAAAAATAAATTTTCAGAATGAAAAATGCTTTCAGATAGGTAATTCAAAGATATTTAAACATTTTCAAATGTGTAGTGACTATCTAGAACAGTAATTCCAATTAAGGAAAAATGACTTAAAATGTAAGGCAACTAAAAAATAATCATCTTATAAATAAATGGAATTAATCTTAACAATAGATAATCAAAATGGAATCTCCACACTTCATTGCTTTTCGTCAATATTATGAGATGATTAATAAAATAAAAGAAGTTTCAAATGTTCTATAATGAAAAATAAGGTAAGATAAAAATAAAATTAATAGCAACAATAAAGATAGATGGTAAATTCGTTATATCTTTGAATTTAAACTCCAAAATTAACACCAACCAACCTATCTCACTTTTTGGAAGTAAAATTCTTTGAATTATATTAATTTTTAGAAACCAGCCTCTTCTCATCAACACTTTTATTGTCAACATGCTATGTAAGTCAGCATTTTCACATTGTAATGGACTTAGGAGTAATTATATAATGGGACACGAACAGGCAAATTAGGTGACAAGGTGTTTTTTCTGTTCACTGAACAAGTCCAATTGATGACTCAACTCATCAAAATTTGAATTATTGCTTGAATAATTTAATCACCAAATATATGATAGTACTGAAAAAAAATTGTTTGGCACACACTAGGTACTGCAGCCTTTGTTTAACGTCAGCCATTTAAACATATTTCTCACATGGTATATTTTAATTATTTTATATGGGGAATTTATAAGACAAATTCTCCATGACCATGTTTTTTCCAAGTCGTTATATAATGTATGTTACCTCAGTTTTGATTAGAATTCGTAAGTACTTTGGCAACTGCACATGCATTAATATCTGCTCTCAGCAAAACTTAAAAAATAAGGATATTTATTACATTTAGTAAAATAATAGAAAATATTAATCTTTTGAGTTTCAAGCCAATCATATTCTTTGCAAGAAATGTTACATGCCTAAACAAAAAAATCCAAAATAATCTGTAGCAATGTAGCTGTAAATTATTGAGAAATACTTAAGTAGAAGAGACAATTTAGAAGAGCAGCATAAAATTTTATTATTCTTAAAGAGCCAAGTTTTTATGAATTACAAATTTTACTTTGTAATGAGTTTTGTGATTGAAAATAAATTAAATTAAAATTTTAAGTGACATTGCGAAGCAATTAACTTCAATAAAGCTGCCCAAGATTTTAGGTTAAAAAAAAATACATCTGCACAAAAATATTTTAAGGCATTTTGAAATATATAAAGCCAAAGGAAAAATCCAGGCCAAATTAAGGAATCATTTTAACACTTAACATTCATCCTTTCAAATTATGCAGCAATAATTGTTATGATTCACATGCATTCAAAATTATAGATATGAAATAAAAACAACCTGAATGCAGACATCCAGAGAAGTATCTGACGAAATTGTGCAATGTAAGTAATTCTAAAGAATTAACCATACCAAATGGATAACAGCCTCTATAAACCTGTGATGACAATGATGCTAAATTTACAAAGCAAGCATATCTTTCTATACAACAAAATAATTAATTATGAGAGCAATCTGTAACATCAGAGGAAAAATAAAAATTTTCATGTGATAAAAGTCAAACTATAATTTAAAATGTATAAGAGTGCTTCCCTGCAGTTAGTCAAAACATTCTAAATTTTTGCATAAAACAGCTCACTTCCATGCTCAACTCCTAAGTCGGAATTAAACACCGACAACAGATCTGGTTAACCACAGAATTTCAAGTAGGAACTTAAAAATGGCCTCATAAAGCATGAATTGCATAAGGTAATGCAACGATAGTCTGAAGACATGTATCTTTGTGTATGGTGTCAAAACACAAGAACGTTTTTTAATTCACGAGTGTAAAACTCTAATATAATTGCAAAAAAATCCTAACAAGGCACTATTCAACATACTATAATTTATGACTTGTAGTTTAATTACTCCGCAAAAATATCCATTATCGAGTTTTGATTACATTTCCTGTGTATAGTATTGAATATATTATTGTGTAACTATACATACAAATCAACCATTTTTCCAACATTTCTAACCTACAACAACAGTTTTAGAGACTTATTGAACACACTGATCATTTCAGAATATAGCGATCAATGTAATTTACAACATAAAATACACAATTTGTAGTATCTGGTAATTTCCAATATTTTGCACCATAGTACACACTCATATATTGTCTGAAGAATGGGGTTATTGATTATATACAATTCATATATTAACAAACATATTGTATACAGAGACTGAGCACTTTTACATCAAGTCTACACCAACAATAAGGATTTTCATCAATTTCTTACATGGCATTAACTTAGTTAGCACTTTAGGAATGCTGCCAAACATTACATCGATATTTTATGATCATAATTTCCTACTAACCCTGATCCAATTCAAATTGAGGTACATTTTGTGATACAAACATCAAGAAATAAATCACAGCATTAATATATTACATGTAAAATTAATAAGGGATCACAAACCACTATAATACAGTATAGATCATGAAAATATATACAAACTATTGTACAATACTTGTTTTCCTAATGATATTTTCTTTAAATAATTACAACAGAAAATAAAATCTCAGCTATCATTTAACAATAAATAAAGTTTAAAAATAATTCTAAGCCAATTAACATCCCACCATTTCCTTAATTGTTTCTGTAAACAAATTCATTTTTTTACTGATTATTATGCAATAAAAGGAGGCATTCAGCTCTTCCACATTACACATCATTAAAATAATCCAATTTCACAAAAATTAGTCCAATTTTGCAAATATGACCAGGAATGACTTGTGTGTAAAGTATCATTTACAGCAAACACAGCCTTATACTTAAAATATTAGTAAAATTCATCATACCACAAGCAAGCATTGGAATGTTAAAAAGAGTCTTTTGTGTAATTACAAGAGCTCTTTACAATGCTTAGAAAACATCAGTTTTACACTAACCTCATGGTAATATACTTGACATAAGGTTAACCATTTTAGCTATCTTGCTGTGGATTTCTTTTGCATGAATATGCTATACAAAGTACAGTAGATTTCAAGACTAGAAGTTGATAATTAAGGAAAATATTTGCACAGCTTATATAGAAGTGCAATTACCATTAATTTTTTCACAGCACAATGAGAGAAGTGGGTAAAAGACTGATTTGTCAGTCAGTTTAACTTGAATACAACAATTGTAATATTTGTTATGCTGAAATGCCAAGATTCTAGATACATAAAATATGTAGAATGGATGCAATTAAACACTTTAGTATTGGAATAGTAAATAGCCTATTGTACAGTCAAATGGGATGATTTTTTTGCTTCAACTTTAACAAATTAATATAGTAAGCTAAATAAACATAACACTTCAAAAACTGGCCAATGAAAAAATATTGCTTCAATCATCAACTACATGCAATGAACACATTTATGAATTAATATCCAAAAGGGTATAGCAAAACATAAAGGCAATTTTGCAGCAATGTTGATTGAAAGCCTTTTGAAGAAGGCAATCATGAAAATCAGCAAATATTCATTATGCCACAAATGGTCTAAGTATCTGATTGCTTCCTTAATTGTATTTTATTAACAATTAACATTAGCCCCCCCCCATGGCTAATGTTTACTCAATTCGCAAAACTTTGCCAATCTCTAATAATTAATCAAGATAGGCATCTCATGAGAAAGCCAAGAGAATAGAAAATAAAAACTCTGCTCATAGCTTTCCTTGCTTTGAATTAACAAAATCTTAATTGCTCACATAAATCAGAATGTGCTACATCAAGTGGACACTTTCAGCCTATCTCGGTGGGTTTACTTCAGCAAAAGAAATACAACAATCTGACGGAATGCATCTGATGAGCCACATAAAGTCTTCCAACCTCACTTCACAACCAGAGTGGGTTAAGGGATCTTGAATTTCTTGAACAATACAACACAAAACAATTTGAAACGCCCAAAACTGGTTCATCATAGTGAGAACCTTTCAGAAAATGAGGAATTGGGGAAAAAACGGGTGTGTATAAATATCATCAAGTTTAGGTTAATAATCCAGCAGACAGACAATTACATTGCCAAACCTCAGTAAAGTGAATGAACAACTGAGGGAAGGTCACGGTCCGGAAGCTGTCTGACCTTCATCGAACCATCAGCACCACACGAAAAAAGACGGGCAGATGAGTCGACATGGAGCTGTGTTACACCTTGACCAATGTTTTTAAAGAAGCTGGAGCGTGCATGTTCTCCAGGAAACGAGTAGAATGCATGATGCACAGTAAGGCCCCACACCTGAAAGAGAAGAAAGATGGCATGCTATAGCAAATAAGAAAATCAGATTTTTACAAAAATACCTTAACATCATCCAGAATATTAATCAAGATATGAGGTGACAGGTTAGGTTTTAATCCATAAATACTGAACATTTACAATAATGCATTTTCTATGCTGTACTACATGTTATTCTGTTTAGCTCTCCAAATTTCATTTTATTTGCTTAAATAGATCTGCTAGGAATACAAGTATGGACATTACAAAAAATAAAAACATCTCACCAAAAATCTTCCCTTCCCCAAAAAATATGACAAATACATATTACACTTTTTTTTCAAAAATATTGAAATTCAAGAGTAAACATATTTAAAAACAAGCAATATTCTCTCTGCATGTCTTCAAAGGTGAAAACACTGAATTAAGAGAAGTTGAAGATAAATCAGAGGGTATACTTAGTAACTCATCCAGTCAAACAAGATGCTAAGATAATGAAAAAGGACAAGCAATACAGGTATATCCCAATTTATGTTGGGGATGCATTCCTGAAAAGTGCAACATAAATCAAACTGACATAAATCGAAGCAGTTTTACTCATAAGAATGAATGGTATGAGGGGAGGATGTGTGCAGGAGTTAGTACAGTTCAGCACAACCGATTGCAGTAACCCCTCAATGTTGGCGCTAGATAGTCGACAAACCGAGTCAGTTTGAATGGAAAAAAGCGCAGTTAACAGATCCAATGGAAACAGTATTAGGTGGCCATGAGCATGACAATTTCCTGTTCGTGTAAACAACAGTGCTGCCTGCATCTTAGGATCACCCACAATAGGATCGATCGCTCCTGTGTTTCTAATCCAAATTTTGGACATAGTTGCCTGGCCACCTGAGGTGATTCTCATTGCGCAGGCATTGTTCTGTTATCAGGAAACATGTACGTCTTATTCTTAGGTGGTCATGCCACAAATGTACGAACTGCACCCCAAAAGCCGCTGTAACTGACTGACGCTGATTGGCCAAGTGAAGGAGTGGGAGAAACCACGTGACATTCCTGACCTTCTGCACATCCAGTTGACACCTGCCTTCATTCGTGCTCCCTACTATAGTCCTCTACGCTGTGGTTCTCAATGATTAGTTAAACGTAAATAAAAATTTTAAACTATTAGTTTAATTTTTCCATTACATAAAAGAAATTTACATGGCCTGTGTACTTCAAACTTGGTTCAATCAGTTCTCATCCAACATGGCAGTATTTCCACCTTGCGGCGAAATGTGGAACTTCGTGATATCGTTACAAAAAAGTGCCGTATAACAAGAGTGTCGGATCAACAGGTGCCGGATTATCGAGAGTTTACTGTATTAAAAATTTTTGATGCACACTTGGCACTGGGCCTCGCGATATTCCTAGCCTCCTCTGGTCTTAACTACAGAGAGTTACGAATCATTGAAGTAGCAAGGGTGCCTATTCTTTAGGATAATAGCATTTAAGAATATAGAGGGAATTAATAAAGTAAATTCAAATTATTAATATTGTTACCATGCTGATATTTTGATCACTCCTCTCCACCAAACCCTTCAAATTCAACATATTAAGAAATCACCTAGGGATCATTGGCCTGCGTTTGAAGTGATGCAGTAAAATTAGGATCTTTGTTTATTTAGATGTTATATTATGGAAAGTCAATATTTAGACTGCTGTATGACCTTTTTGATTAGTATTTTAATCAGATAATTTCAACGAACCTTAGACTTCTGACAACGTAACTTTGAGTCAAAAAGACGTAAATCAATACACAGGTATCAATTTCATTGGCGACGTAACTTTGAATCAAAGTAAATCGGGGGTATACCTGTATATAAATCAGTGAAAAGAGAGAAAAATCAACTAAATTATCTAAAATTTCTGAATGAATTTCATAATGAACCCACAATAAACTAGGGATTTTAAGAGCCTAATTTGTCTTACATGTTCAAAGACACACAAACAACTGTACCATGGCCACTATTACTTTCCAGACCTATAAAATGTAGTCAGAATGTTTTTTCTTCAGGTTAATCTCTTAGATACTGGGCAGAGAACAAATAACAATGGAAATCAATAAGAACAATGTATCTGAAAAACAAACTAATTGGCATTACTTTGATATCTCCGTCAGCTGCACCAGTAACAAAAAACTCCTCCGACGGATCAATGGCCAAGCATTTGATTGGGGAGTCATGTGCTTGGAAACGATGTCTAAGCTGTCGCTGCCTCACATCCACCACACAAATGTCACCCTTCTTTCCAGCAGAAATTAAGACTTGATGTTGCGGTGCATACACCACACTTGAAGAACCTTGATCATGGCATGTAAATGCTGAGGAAAATGATTAATCAATTATAACAACTGAATTGGAGCAAGTTGTTCAAGAGCATGCAATCTATTGCAGTAAATGGTAGCTAACTATTAGATATAAATAAAATAAACAAAGCACTTGGAGTACATCAATTTTCTTTTGTTGTGAATAATGAATATGAATCAGAGAAACTGAATATTAAAAAAACTGTTAATGACCCTTAAATGAGTCACATGATAAATCTCTGAGAATATAAGAATAAACTTCAAATTATGAGACATACTTCTTTAAAATCAATCTTACAAAAACCAAACTCTGCATTAGTTGTTAATTATAAAATTCTACCACAGATTTGCATTATCAATATGGACATTTGTAATATCTCTAATATAATAGGCCAGCTCTCTTTACATGTCTGGATCATTACATGGTTTTGAATGGGAGGAAATATGAATTTAAATAAGTGCCTTGTTTGATCTCTACTGATATTTCAGTAATTTGCCGGCATGATTCTTTGTAGATTATAGGCTAATCATCCCTAAAATAGCAGCAAAAACTCAAATCCAAGAGTGTTTCCTTTTTCCATTTGATAAACAAATGTGAATTGAGCGTACAATAATTTTTGTTTGCTGTTTAAAATTAGTTAGGATTGAGATACAAGCCCAGGACTTGAACCAAAGAGAAGCAAAATGAATGAAATTTATTTTTTGTCACAAAAACTACAATCCAACTCTCAAAAATGACATTTGTTTCTAAAAAATGCCATTTTTCAATTCTTCAACAATGCAGTCATATTGAGGATTCATGGTCAACCAAATTTAGTAATTTTGTTCGAATTTTAGTTATCTTGATTTTCATTGTGAAATTCAAGGTCAGATCCAGGAGGGGGAGGGGGGCTAATTACCCTCTTGAGATTTCAGAACACCGATAAAATAATAGTAGATAACATATTAAAGAAATGTTACTTCTTTACTGAATTTGATGTTGCACAAAATGTAATCTATTTCATTTATACATATTGAAATCAGAAAATATTTTCATAAGTTTATTTTTTCATCTTTGATTACTCCCCTAAGGATGAAGCCTGGATCTGTCCTTGGTGAAAAAAGTATCAAAAACTGCTTGGTTTGTCTCTTGATAATTTATCCAAACAGATACTGCAAGTAAAATGCAAAATAGATTCCACATAACCAAGTGTGAATTAATATTTCCTGTAACTTTTGACAGGCAATTATGCTACTTTCTATGGAACAACTAAATCACTTTACATTTTTATGAAAAACCTTTATAATATATTGTCATTCACTTATTCTTTTGATGCAGATATCAGCAGTAAAAAATACAATAGTATCTAGAAGTCAATAAGTTTTTAATATTTTAGCACGTTTTCTTAAGAGAAAAAAACATGCTTATGTGATTACTCTTGTCTGTCCATCTGTGGACAATCAACTTTTTTGTTTTAAGAGATATTTGGAAAATTCTTTTCGAGTTATTTAGTTGAGTTATAAATCCATTAATTTTCAATGATTGAATTTTTACCATAGTTCATCAATTTTCTGCCCAATGGCTTCAAATTCGAAAAATTCAACATTTTAAAGTGGTATTGTGTCTAAACTACTGAAGCTAGAGGAATGAAGTTTTCACAGATGGGAAAATTAAAATGAGGATCTACATTCCAATGGTGCAGGTTCTCTGCTCCTCAAAGGAGGCAAATCAGAACCCTGAAAAATTCTAAGAAAACATGCTTCCACCTCCTGCTTTAGCAAGAGCAACTTACTTGTAATGACTTCCTATCAGTCGGTAAGTTATGCACAAATATGAAATACATATGCCCACATGGACTACTATAACTAATATACAACTAAAAAATTAGATTACTTTCAATACCTGTAATAAGTGCCTTCTTTTGGGGTAACAATGTATCCCAAAGTGCAACATTCTTGCTTTCTGAGCTGTGACCTGCAGTTGCTAATAAACTGCATGATCCCAAAAATACAAAGTCGCTTGTTATCTTATTGTGGCATTGATACGTCTAGAAGTGAGGAAAAAACAAGATCAGTTACATAAGTAAATGCAGCCGTAAAACTAAAAGACCATTGTTTTGTAATTAATGCAGCTAAAAATTATAAAACTATAACAGGAATTGCCAGTATAATGACAATATCAAAATGTCTCAAATTCACTCTAGAGAAACTTCAGCATAAATTGTTTAGCTGTATTAATATATTAAATAAATATGCAAGAAGTGATGGTTACATTGGATAGAAGAAGCATAAATGAGATCAGAACATGAAGTGCAAATGAAGCATATATGAGATAACAAGCATTGTTGGCAGGAAATCTGAATAAAGATACAGTGAAATGTCAGTATAACGAAGTCATGCAGACGACCAAAATATATTCATTACAATGAAATGCAATATTAAAAATTCAGAGGAAGAGCAATATATCTTCCCCCTACAGTAGCGCCAAAATGGTAACTCTGAGAACTGAGTAGTGCTTAAGTCGTCATTGTAATCATAGTAGCAAAAGGAACTCGTAAAAATTTAGAAATAGTATGAGTAATATATTGATATAAAGTGAAGATGCAACTACAACAACCCGACCCAAATCCATCTTAACAGAAGGCTTTATTGGAATAAAAAGGAAAAGTTTTTGATGTACAAAACAGTGTTTATTCATATGAGAACATATTACTGTAAGATGTAGTTCTGCACTTGGCCATAGTCAATTAGTGCGCCACAGTCAAAGGTAATATATTGCACTTTAGCCAAAATGTCAGAACAATGGTTACATATATAATAAAATAATAATTATAAAGAAAGAAACCATGAGATAGTGTTTACTTCTTAAAAAAGTCTGTAATTTTTTCTGAATGGTCCAATTGAGCTGTGAAGAACCTGCCTATTGGTTGTTAGTTGGGTAATCGTCCAATACACTTGCCTGGACTGAGATTTCACTGAGTTAAAATCATTGCAGCATTTTCAGATGCTAAAAACCATACCATTAAAGATAAAAAAGTGTACATATTTACTATCGGCCTACTGCAGATGGAATCATTGATTCTGAAATACGTATCTAGGCATTCTTTTTAAAAAAGTATGATTTTTTTATTTGCATGTGTGATTTGTGCACATGTAAACAAAGATCTTTGGCATGGAGTAGTTCCCCTAAACCCAGAGTGTGCATTTGTGTACTTTTATAATTTTTATGGTGATAAGGTTTCTCCTTTTTCATTTTTTATTGCAATTAACCAGAGGGCTCCAAAATTTAATTTTTGTACATTGTATTGTTTAAGGAGTTTCTTTTTACAAACTTTGTTATAATGATCATATTTTTTCATACCAGGATGAATTTTTATCTAGCTAAACCGATGAAAAGACCTATGAAGACAAAGGTATTGGGTTGGGTGAGTCAAAAACCTACTGAAAGTTATAAAACCCAGGATAGTACGTTTGTAATAATTACATCTTATAAATATTTTAGAGTGTATGTATGTACATATGTTCTTTATATGTTTTTACACCGTTGAAGCTATCGAATTCAAAAGTTTCATGGGCCATCATCCTATGGACCAAAGGAAGAACTTGGTCTAGGTTTGCAGACTGTGGGGTCTCTTACATCCCATGAGGTCAACAAAATACTATTTCCATAAGAATGCATGGGAAATGTTGTGGGGAAGCCCCTAAATGTTGTGGAGAAGCCCCAAAATGCAATGCAGCCCTTCACTGATGTGGATATAAATATACCTAAATATTAACTTACGATCACGAGAAATGGCTTGTTACACACGAAAGACTGAATATTTTAATTCTGTTTATGTTTTGTTGTATTACATGTTAAATTGCTCAAAATTATCCTTTAAGCACAAAATTTATTAACATTTTCCAGGCGGCAACAAAGCTAAATTTTTTAATTGTTGTCCTCTTCAAAGTGAGACAGCCATGTAAAGATTAATGCAAGGAAAATCCACGCCGTAATGCACTGTCGAGGAAGAATAGCAAACACCAAGATAAATGGTACAAATGGATTCATGCCTAAATATAGTATATGAATACTTTTAAAGTGAGTCAAATAATTTTTAAGGAATATTAGAACATTGTCATCTTTTACCATTAATATTGAAAGATTTCTCACAACATAAATCGATACATCTACTTACATTTGGTCAGTAACCACAATGTTGTTTATTATATACGTTTTGGCTAATAGTATTGACATAATCCACATAATTTTATTGCTGCTTTAAAGGCTTCGGTGCATCTATACATGTGAATATTAAGTAAGATGTTAATGCGTAATTATATTAATGATAAAACTTTACAATACAATACATAAAATAGTAAATGTTAATGCAAACATCGCTTGCATAATTTAGGAATGGGGAATGTTTGGTAAACTTGGGGCACCCAACAGCAAAAGTAAGTAAATTTCAGAATTTATTGTATTAGTTTTATTGTAATATGACATCAAAAGTGATATATCAATAAAAATAATAAAAATCGTTTGCTACTTAAAAGAAAACTTTCCCGAGTGAAGCCGGGTGTTTCAGCTAGTTTTTAATACTTACAAAAAATGGACGAGCAACTGACGATGCCAAGCCAACTTGCCAAAGGCTGACATTGCCATCACCATCTGCCACACCAAATTTGTTGCCATGCTGGCTGAACCGAGCTCTGGTAACTTTAGCATAAGTTCCACTTGGACGTGGTGTAGAAACTGCTTGGTTATGTCCCCACTCCCACATTTGAACAGAGCCATCTTGGGAACCAGTTAAGTCTGTTTAGGAGAGTTCATTGTCAGAAATATTGAGTTATAAAACCTTAAGGTCAATTAGCTTTAGGTGATGACCAATGCTAACTACTAATAAACAAATTTATAAATCCAGTTAGCATGTCCATAAGAGTAGTTGATGCACATATTAATTTTACACCCAATTTACTTGCTAATGTAGGCAGAAGATAGAATATCAAAGAACAGATGATACAAAATATAATATTTTAAACTAAATTCAGCCTAAAGCTGCAGTTAATATTTGACCATTTATTCACCCACAACTTTTGATTTTTTTAAGCACATCACATTAGTAGGCTCATATGATCATTTTATTGGGCTTAAACACTAGCCTGTAAGAGCAATCAATAAATTTGCAACTAAAAATTTTATAATTAAATATTTGAAATGACTGCAAAATATTACTAATACCATTTCTTATCCTAAAACTGTAGTAATTGCATGGCTTTTATGCGTATATACATTACATAATTTAAACAGTTCATCATATAGCCTCTGGCCATCTCAATGACTATCAACTAATGAACCCCAAAAAGTTAAAACATTTGTTCAGTTCTGTCTTTGGGGCCTTTTTACATCTCTCGAACTACAGGTGATTACATTTTCTTCTCAAACAGCTGACTTTGTTAACTATTAATAACTCTCATGAGATATCAGAAACAGTATGTCAACATCCCATACACTTTCTAATCTTAGACAAGCTTATTAAAAATTCTGTGCAACAACCATCAAGCTAAGCAGTGTTTCCCCCTGCCATTAATTTGGAAGTACACCCAACCCCCGACTTATATGATAGTTACGTTCCTAGAATTGGTTGCGTAATTTGAATTTTTTTTCCGATAGCAATGATATTATAAATGAAGGTTGCTTACCCAAATACATTCACTTATTTGAATGAAATTATCTTATTTCCAAGTGTTTTTCATTTGCTAAGTAAAAAGAACATTAAATAGAGGAATGAATAAATGAATGTCTATATATTTTTGTTATAATACAATGAATTTAATGAAAGAAAACATTTGCATGAAAATAAAACTGAAGAAAATATTTATTAACTTTTGATGTTTAAAATATTTTTCTAAGGACAGTTGATCAGCATGCCTAATTTTCTCTTTGTAGGGCTTCTTATAACAAGCCATGGCATTCTCCAACTCCCTTGATACCTTGGAACTTCTGTCGTGGTCATGATCATTCATTCTAGTCAAGGTCTAGTGAGTGGCGGTTGTTTACTATGCGGAACCCTAGCTGTGTGCAAGCGACTGCGCATCACTATTTTTTACCCTGATCAGTTCACATCAGAAGAAAATTAATAAAATAAAATTGTTAAAAAACTAAATAAAAAATAACTAATGAAATCACGTTAACGCGAAATTCACCTAAATCAAAATCGCATAAATCGGGGGATAGGTAAACCTTTTTTTCTCTGCATGTTCTGCAGTAAATCTGCCAAATTAATTGCCTGATATCCCAAAAGCTTTAGTTGATGATTCACTATTCTCTGCACCCTAAAATGAAAATTTGACTGATAGTTTAAAAAAATACTTTTTATAAATCAACAATTTGAAATCAGGAGAAAAATTCTGCAATGAACAGGATCTTCCACTTGCCAGATGGGTGTTCTACCACTGAACGCAGATCTTTTCTTCTGCCAATCACACAGGTGGGAATAATTTTTAAACGAAAAAAAATCTGCTATGACCAGGAATCGAACCCAGGTCTTACCACTGAACTATTGTAGCAGATTAATTCTCCCTTTTCTGAACACAGATGTATTCTTAGATATATTTCCAACTTTACAGCTTATGCCTGTCTGCATAGGATCTTAAGATCACTTCATTCTATCAATTTCTAGCTTGGCAATCTTACCATTTGAGAGGGAGAAGTTTTCTTCGATGTATCTCTTGGAGGACATCTGTTGGAGCTGGTTGATACTATCTACCTTGGCTAGCCCAGGCCAAACCAAGAAAACATTTGCATTCAGAAATGGGAAAATTAATCAGCTATGATAGTTCTGTGGTAGAATATCTGCCTGGCGAGTGGAAGACTTGGGTTTGATTTCCAGTCATAGCAGAAATTTTTCTAGTTTAAAAAATACTCCCAACTTTACAGTTTATGCCTATCTGCATAGGATCTTCAGATTGCTTTATTCCAATCACATAGGTATCTCGTGATCATATTCTTTCCATTATTTTCCACATCAATTAAAACACAATGTACACATACTGCTTATCAAAACTTTGTCTTTATTCATAGCTAATAAACATAGAGTAAAATAACTTAAGAAACATCTTTAACATGAAAATTATAAAACTTCAATAGTGAAGTTCTTTTTCATGAGTGTATAACTATCAAAATGGATAATCCACAATGAACTAAATCACAGTTATAGCAATAAGTGAACGAGAGTACCAAGTAGAGTAGTGAATTCTACCAGAGTAATAAATATTTCTAACCATGTGCTTGAGCATAGTCATAAGATTTTGTTGATGATATTTAACTGTTGATTTTGGTAAAATTATCACTCTGAAGGTTTTAGGTAAGTCAATTTTAATGGAAAAAATTGAGCACTGCTTACTCGAGTAAAATTCGGTAGCAGTTAAGGCAGGGGTGGGCGAATTATGGCTCATGGGGCACCTCAGGCTCGATGTCATTATGAAAGCCAACTGTGAAATGTAATGCAGTTAATTTCACATTTTTCTGTTAAAATTACAGCCTGCAAACCTTTTATAGTAAAGTTATGATGCTGAAATATTATTAATTATTGATTTTTGCTAATAGGATCCTTCACATTCTCTCAAGTAACTTTTGATGTGAACCCTAATGTGATTCTGTGAAGCATTTGAATCTGTTAATGTGGCACAGCCAAAAACCCACACCCACTAATGCAGCATGCTTAGAAAAAAATTGCCCACCCCTGAGTTAAGAGGTTGAAAAACAACAGATATTAAGATTTTAGATACATTATTTTCATATATCATATATTTATATGTTAAATACCTAAAATTGGATATAAACTATGGCAATTTTCAAAATCATATTTAAAACATTTTAGCAAAATCTTTCTAGAAATCTTTGAATTAACAAATTCCAATAGATTTAATATTGTTCAGCTAATATACTTACAGAGGGGAAGAAGTGGGTGAGCGCTAATCCTTCTTATTCCATCTACTTTATGCTTAAACACCTGCAAATAGATCAAACATTAAAAGTTGCAACAAACAATACAGTCATTAATAAAACTTGAGAAAACTTCAAGCACAGAGTGAAGATTTTAGACTTAACATAATATCAATTATTCAGCAATATGAGGAACAAAGATTTCATATTTGCATAGCAGAATTCAGTAAATTTAAAATGCAATACACTACATAGCACACTACCCTAAAGATCTTGAACTCAAAACTGTCTATCAAACCAAGAAGAGATAAGTCATCAAAAATGCTATGCTTCATAAAAGAAACTACTTTAGTCTCTGTGATACCAACTTATACAAAAAGAGCAACATATTCAATGAAGAAAGACAACTACATGATGCTAATACGTAGTACATGGTGTACTTATCAAATTCCCACATTGCTATCGCTAGCTATTAAGAAACTTATATTTGAAATTCTGCAAAGAAAAAAATATAAGTCGATAAAGCAAGCATCTGATTGCTTAAAAAGGCTAAACGTTTGTGCAACTTTATACTCCCACTCCTGTGCCATGCCAATTCTACACATCTACAACTACAATGTGATACCTGAGAAAATGCAAACTAGTCAATTAAAATGTGACTATGATGAAACAACAAGAATAAAAGTGGAAAAATCAGACAGTAAATATTGAATAAATAGACGACAAGAATACTTTAGTAACTACTCAAGGCAAAAGTATGCAGCTCACCGGTTTCAACAAGTGACGACTACGATCAATGACAAACTGACAGAACCGTGGGTTGTGAGACCCAGGAAAGTTCAGTCCTTTCATCTGATGGGAAGAGGTTCGAGATGAGAAGGAAGAAAGAAGGGGAAAAAAGAAATACAGGAACAATCAGCGAAGAATGTGCCATAGACACCCTTTGGAAGCGATTATTTGGATTTCATAGCACAGGGTCAGTTCAAAAATGCCATTTGAAAGTTGGATATAGAGACAGGCTTAGAAAAATGATTCAACTGTCAAAGAGTAGCATAATCATAAAATTGTCAAAAAAGCATAGATTGTCATGGTTTGAGCTTGAACTCTTAAGAAACGTTACAAAAAGGGTGAAAAGAGAGAGGAAAATTGACTTATTCTCATGAAAATGATGACTATAGAAAATGAAAATGGGAATACAAAAAAATGCAAGCTTATGAACAGATTCATTCATTCATTAATTATTTAAAGGCCATTATTTCCTGGTAAGAGAAAAAAGGCCTGTCAGCACATCAAAATAAATATCGTTAATATAAATTGTTATGCAATAATACTGCAGAATAAGAAGTGAAGGATAAAGCTCAATGTTTTGAAAAACATCTTCAATTACTATGATAGATGCAAGCAAATGATTCACTTTGAAAGTTTAAACAATTTTGATCAACTATTATTATAGTTTTCTAACATTTTACAATTTATTATGTTTAAATAATATATTCACTGTTCAGCATTAAATGCTTCACAACGTTAACCAAATAGATATAGCAGATTTATTAAAAATAATTTTTGTAGTATTAACCGGTTGTTGTAAAAAAACAAATACAATCAAGCATTTGACAATTATTAAGAAATTGCATATTAAAATGTTGTAGCATACATGCATCTGGACAGTGAACATGTTGAAATATAATTGGATGTCATATTTCTTCACTTTAACAGAGTAAGGTCTGCACCGATGCATCTAACGGAGAGTAATACTTCTATAATAAAAAAATTAGGTTGATCATTCTAAATAATACAAATACATGGTGATAATTCTATTTTTATGTTGAATGCTATTCATTAGAATCTAGTGTTTGTTAATTTGGTCAAATTTTAGAAAAAGTTGAGCACATATTAATACTTAGGCCAATAAAACTAAAAACAACTAGTTAATAGAAAAGAATCTTCTATAAACAATAAATATCATTAAAGAATCAATAAAATATAGATTGTAAGGATAATGATATGTTAAAGACAAAATTAAAATTTTTATCAAGTGTGTTGTGTAAAAATGTTTAGATAAACCTAAAAATCAGCGTGAACTTGATAGAAACCCCAAGTTTCATAATCCCAGATAAAAAGTCATGTGTATTCTTAAACCAAATACCTATCAAAACACACACAGAAATCATCCAGAAATGTCTACATTAGACTTAAGTATAACTACCTACAAAAGTAATACCATAATTTATGAATGAACTTTTAAGAATAAGTAATTAAATTTGAGTCAATGTGATAGCAAGCCTTGCATAAGAATAATGAGGATTATAATGCAGTTGAATTTTTACTATTAGATTAACAACCTATTACACACTGTTTTTTAAATACATCTTTCCATCATAATCTTTCAATAATTTGAAGAGATTTTTAATTGAGAAACACCAAGATAGGAATAAAATATAAAAACAGTCATGAATCGGTGCATCCTTAGAAAAACACATCTCATATGCTACAATTTTTTCTTTTGTAAGTACTAAAAATAATTTTATATAAAAACAATAAGCTAGGTGAAAAGGTTTATTGGATTTTAAGAGGTTGCAAAGCATACCTTACCCAAATTTTAGAACTTACACTTTAAAAGTGAAAAGCTCATATATTCTGGCTTAATGAATTTGTCGACTTAAAAATTAGCAGAAAAGTATCATTCACGCAGAAAGAGTAGTCAGGTATATAAACCATGCAAACATATGCATGAAAATGTCTGTCATCCAAAGAATTTAGTTTTTAAAGATGCCTCAAACCAAACATGCCTTAGCCAATGTTAAAAATTAAAGGGATTTAAGCCTTAATTCCATAATTAATAATCACCCTCTATCTCCTGGGGAAGCCAAAATGGCCCATTTGCATTAAGCAGGAAGAGATTGAGAAAAAATATCATGAATGTAATGACATTATTAAGTTTAAAAACAAAATAAAAAAACTAAGAACAAACATCTTTCCTAATCAACAATGATTATTAATTCTAAATAATAGTCTTAAGATTAAATATGGAGTAATACCTTGTTTATCACACTAGGCAAGGCAACTTCTCATGGCTGCTGTATCAGCCATGGATCTATAAATTATGATTCTACAAATCAATCTCCTATTAGATCCAATTCTTCTGTTGAACACATCAATAAAGTTTACATAGACAAAAAGGAAGATTATAAATTTGATTCAAGTGTAACTAGATACTAATGATGACCAATAAGTTACATATGTAGGATGGAAAATAAATTATATAAACAATGAAAAACCCAAGCTTATACTCATATAAAATGAAATTCTTGTTTCAGTTACAATCTATTCCCTTTAAATTCTTCTGGTTGTCTCATTCTGTTAGATTCTGTCAGCATTATGGAAAGGAAGATTATTTCCTTGTTATTTATTTTTACACAACAGAAATGTATCACTGTCTAACACTCTATGAGCTCGTTATTAAAAAGAAGAAAAACATCACCTGGCCAGCAGGGAGTTTGCTGTAAAGGTGAAGGATTAAACGTAGTGATTTTATATGAAACAAGGTGGTTCATAAGCATCTTCAGGAAAATTTGCCAAGTTTTATAAATGAAGCCTGTGGGTTTTATGTCTGAGATCCCTGATCTAGAATGTTACACTATCACTGAATAATGGCTGATGTCTTTCATTCAGGTTTGCCTCCTCTCTGCATTCTTTACGTATACTTTTAAGTGCCTGCCAGCAGATAAATGGCAAAGATTTTTCACTGTATTTAAACCCAAATCACTTTCTTTCTCTTAACTCTTAATTTTATGTTTACACTTTAAATCTAGAGCATCTAGTAGCTGCTATGGGCAGTAACAGATTGCATGATATGAAAATGAAGGATGAACTAAAATTACTAAGAACTCACTTCCTCCTAGAAATAAATCATTTACTGTTGTTTTCCAACATGAATCAATTGAGATATGGAAAACCTTCAAAAACTATTCCAATTAAACCAATGCAGACATTTAAACGCCAGTTAACAGATGTGTTAAACCCGAGTCCAAACCAATTAATTTTTCCACTCTTTGATAAAAATCATCTCATCCTAATTTATTTAGCATAACCAATTCACTTCCATTCTATGTTATCTCATCAAAACTATTTCACATTTTTCTGAATCAATTCTACTTTATTTAGCAAACTTGCCTGATGTTGATCCCTCACTCTACCAAAATACTAAAAAAAAAACTGCCCTAGCATCACACTCTTTCTTTTACACTTATAAAAAGGACTAAAGAAATTAGGCAAATATGCTTACCTGTGGCCACGCAATTTACCATCAATAGTAAATGCTATTTCAACAGGATTAAATTTTCCAACTGGTACACACTACTTCCAGTTTTTATATTTAATTTTAATTCAGCTACCAACATATTTAGTTTTTATATGACTTAATTTTTTAGATTATTGAAGAATCATCAAATATTAATAGACTTTCAGCCACAAGAGAGAATTACTCTTTTGATAGAGTCCATCACATGTACATGAATTTAAAATACTAGATGGATTCTTTGCTCTAACTTTATGTATACAATACTTTTAAAATGAAGCATTCCTTAATATTTATAACTGAATGCTACTCTAAGCAAAACCATAACATTCTTACCCAATCTTCCACTTTGTGATGCATTTCCGCAAAAAACATTATCTCTAATAACACGACAATTCAACAAATAATGATAGAACTTCAATATTTTTAAGCATTTAAGAACTTAACAAAAATAATTTAATCCAAGAAATGGTAATAAAGACTTACAAAATTTAGAAGCACATTAAATTTTAATTCTTAACTAAAATTAGACTCAAAATATACAACAAATGGTTAAGTATGTTCTATAAATCAGACTTTTGGCTTACATCTTCATTATTGAGAAAATTTGAATTTTACATGAGTTGATAGAGAAGTCCTAAGAATAGCTAAATCAAAAGATAGACAAAATGAAAACCAGCTGCTTTTGGCAGGAACAGAGGCTGCATGTTTTATAAGAAAACAGAACTGTATGATCTGTTAACAAAATATTAAAAGTAATTTGAGCTAAACTAAACAACTGGTTATTGTACAATGAAATTCAAGAATTAATAACATAGATTCTCCTGAAATAAAAAATTATTTTAACGCAAAATAAATCTTTTACCATTTTAAATAAATATAGGCTAAAATAATAACTGTCAGCTTCAATACACTTTACCTGAAATTTGTTAAATATGAGTTAATGGAATATTTAGACAAGTACATACTACATTATATTACTTTTAACCTATATCACTACAAACTATAATACACATAATATAAATGTCTGTACAAAGTAAAAATGTTTATAGTCCAAGTAAAATATACCGTATTTACCTGAATCCAAGAGGACCCCTCCCTTTTAGCTGTCAAAACAGAAAAAAGATTTGATGACCTAATTTCTACTGAATGTAGTTAGTGTATATGGTAAACACACACATTTTTTATAGGTATACTAGTTTGTTCATTAAGTGAAATGGTTTGTTACAAATTTTTGTTTGAGAAAAAAAGAATTTTTTAAATGTATTTTTTAAAATTAATACTGTATTAATTGAAATCTGGATTGTAAGTTTGTAATGAAAAATTTCAGTAGATACAATTATTTTATTTGTTTAAAAATTTGTTTAAAAAACATCAATTAAATGCGTAACCATACTTCCTATGGTTCTACAACAACTCTTCCTGGTTAGTTCATCGGGCGTCAATTCGTAGCATGAAAAATTCATCCTGCATCAATACATTGCATGACAAACTCATCGCAAGACAAACTGGAAGGAAAGTCACCATGACTGGTGTACAGCAGGGGGAGACACTTTTCCACAACAAAACCTTTCTTTGTTTTTTGATAATACCAGAATGAATCACAATTCTCACAATTACATAAATGGCACAATATACATTGCACCAACTTTCTCATATACGTATATACATTTGATCTCACTACACTTTTTGCCCCTAAATTAACTCTCCCCTCTGACGCGTGCGCTGAGCGTCTTGTACAGAAATAATGCCACTGGACGATATATAGTAAATTTTTTGGAACATATGGCTTAGTTCCCTCCCTAAGGACTGCATAACCTTACAGAGGTGGGAGGGTTTGTGTACTCTTACGAACTAAAGAGCTATGCCGGCGGGAGATAATTCTCCTGGTAGGACCATCCAAGCCGGAAAGGTCTGAGGGGAAGAGTCAGACTAAGAAGCAGTCTTGGGGGGTTTTACATCCCCCTGTGCAAGGGCAGCAGCTTGCACAGTACCTCTGTAGGTGGTGATCATGTGGATCTGAACAGCTACAGATGGGTAATCACTCTGTGAAACTGCGATGAGGAAAGCAAGGGGAAACTACCTCATTATATTTCCCATGATAGGCTGAAAAGCTGAAAATACCTCTATGGATCTTTCTGGGGTAAAATATTCCGGAGGTAAAATAGTCCCCCAATCGGATCTCCGGGTGGGGACTACCCTAGGGGATGCACAGAGGAAATGTAAGATTAATAAGAAAGCAAGTAGTGAGAAATTAAAAATAGGCACATGGAATGTTAGGACTATGAATTCAGGGGGTAAACTAGAGAACCTAAAAAGGGAAATGAGAAGGAATAATGTAAGTATAGTAGGTCTTAGTGAAGTCCGGTGGGAAGGAGAAGGCGAGATAAATTCAGACGAATTTAAGATTATTTACTCGGGAGGGGAGAAAAAGGAAAGGGGAGTGGGGATTATAATGAGAAAAGAGATAGCTGAAAGAATTAGTATGGTAGTGACAGTTAATGACAGATTAATAGCCGTAAAACTCCAGATGGAGCCAGTGGATATGCTTATAATTCAAGTGTATATGCCAACAACTAATGCTGGCGACGACGAAGTAGATGAAATCTATGAACAGATTATGGAGATATTGGAGGATGAGGGAAATGGAAGGATCACCACCATAGTAATGGGAGATTGGAACAGTGTAGTCGGAGAGGGACAGGAAGATAACATAGTGGGAAAATATGGACTAGGGAAGAGAAATGAAAGAGGGGATAAACTTGTGGAATTCTGCCATAGAAATAGACTAATTGTAACTAATATATGGTTTAAGCATCACCAGCGAAGACTTTACACATGGAGAAGCCCAGGAGACCAGAGACGATACCAGATAGATTACATACTAGTCAATGAAAGATTTAGAAATAGCATTAAAAATGTGAAAACACTACCAGGGGCAGATATGGATTCTGACCACAACCTATTGGTGGCAAATATACAATGTAGACTGAAGAGCGTTAGGAGAAACATAAGAGTTAACAAGAAATGGAACTTAGAGGAACTCCTTAAAAACAAGGAGGCTATCATGACTGGGCTGGAGGAAAGGTTGGGGGAGAGAGCTGAAGAAAATAGGAAGAATGTAGATGAGGAGTGGAGATACATCCATAGCAACATTAAAGATGTAATGGAAAAGAAGGTAGGAAAGATAACGGGTGAAAGAAACAAAAAACCCTGGATCACAGCAGCCATGTTGCAAAAAATGGAAGAGCGGAGAAAGTGGAAGAACATAAACACTGAAGAAGGCCAAAGAAAGTACAAGGAGTTAAATAATGCTTTAAGAAGGGAAACAGATAAAGCAAGAGAACAGTGGATAAATGAAAAATGCGAGGAGATTGTCGAATGTGAAAGAATTTGTAGAACAGACCTCATGTATAGCAAAGCAAGGGAACTATTCAAGAAAAAGGCAAGAAAGATAGGACGTAAAGGAATCATGAACAAAAGTGGTAAAATAGTATCGGAGCCAGACAATGTAAAGAATGTCTGGAAAGAATACATTGAGGTTCTGTATGACAAAGAAGGAAAGCCAAGAAATATTGAATTAAATGAAGAAGAGGATGTGGAAGAAGATCAGCTAGGACCAAGTATTCTCGAGTCTGAAGTTAAAAGAGCAATTGATGACATGAAAAGAAGGAAGGCTGTTGGGAGTGATGATATACCCGTGGACGTTCTCAAGGTTTTAGGGTCTAAAGCAGTTAAGCAACTAACAAAATGTTTTAACCAAGTATATGATACTGGCATATGGCCTGAAGATATTTTAGATGTTGTGATGGTACCACTGGAGAAAAAGAACAATGCAAAATGTTGTAAGGATTACAGAACTATTAGTTTAATTTCTCATACAGCTAAAGTTCTAACCAGAATAATAACCAAAAGAATTGAATGTAAAATAGAAAAGGAGCTGCAAGATAATCAGTTTGGTTTTAGAAGAGGAAGGGGGACTAGAGATGCTATAGGATGTATGAGGATGATGACAGAAAGAGCGCTAGAAGTCAATAAAGGTATGTATTTTTGTTTTGTAGATTGGGAGAAAGCTTTTGACCGAGTGAAATGGGATAAAATGCTGGGTATTTTAAACAAAATAGGAATAGATTGGAAAGATAAAAGACTGCTTAAAAACCTTTACTTTGATCAAAAGATTAGAGTCAGGGTTGAAGGAGAAGAAACAGAAAGTACTTCAATAGGGAGGGGAGTGAGGCAGGGTTGTCCTATTTCACCAGCGATATTTAATATTTATGCAGGAACAATAACAGAAGAAGCGTTGATGGAAGAGAAAGGATTTAAGATAGGAGGTGAAAGTATTACCACCATTAAATACGCAGATGATCAGGGCTTAATAGCAGAAGGCGAGAAAGAGCTTCAGAGGATGACAGACAGACTAGTGGAGGTTGGCCAACAAGTTGGAATGAAGATCAATACAGAAAAAACAAAAGTCATGGTGGTTTCAAAGGAACATAAAGAATTAAATATAATGGTAAATGGCCAAAAATTGGAACAAGTAAGTAGTTTCAAATATCTAGGCAGTATTTTAGCACAGGATGGAAGTAGTACACAGGACATCAGAAGTAGGATTGCAATGGCAAAAGCAGCATTTAACGAGAAGAAGGAGCTTCTCACAAGCAAGAAAATAAATTTAGAAACAAGGAAGAAATTAGCAAAATGCTACATATGGAGCATAGCTCTTTATGGTGCAGAGACGTGGACGATAAGGAGAAAGGAGGAAAAATATTTAGAAAGTTTTGAGATGTGGGTATGGAGGAGAATGATGAAAGTGAAATGGACAGAGAGGAAGAGAAACGAAGAGGTATTAGAAATGGTGGGAGAAGAAAGGACGCTAATAAAAACAATCAGGAAAAGAAAAGCAAATTGGATAGGGCACATATTGAGAAGACAGTGTTTACAAAGGACGATCTTAGAAGGAAAAATTAGTGGAAGAAGAGGAAGAGGGAGAAAAAGAATAGGAATATTAGATAATATAAAGCAGGGATATAATACTTATAGAGGTATAAAAGAGGCTTCTAGGGAGAGAGAGAAATGGAGGCAGCGATTCAGTTAAAACCTGTCTTCGGACAGAAGCATGATGATGATGATGGCTTAGTTAGTATTATTTGTAACATCAGACTGTATGTTTGGATGCATTTTAAACGAAATCCTTAGAGCCATTTTTGAGTAAATCGAATTTTGTTTCTAAATATCCAAGAATAAAGTACCCCTTAGATGTTGCGCAATATCATTTATTTCATCAGAATGTCTTTTATGAATGATATTATCCATAAATATGAGATATCATTCGATTTAGCTTAACCGAAAGGATGTAGTAAGGTTTTGAGAGGATCACGGCAGAGGCGTGACATCATAGGGCTTAGGTAAGGTAGCTTAGGGTAAATTGTAATGTCACTGGATGCCAAATGGTGATTTTTTGAGAAATATGGCTTACGTAGTATTATTTGTGACATCAGGCTCTACAATTGGTATGATTTTAATCAAATTCTCTGGAGCCATTTTTGAGTAAATAAAATTTAAAAAAAAAATCGCCAAGAATAAACCATCTTTAATTTTTGCGCAATATCATTTTTATGAAGAAAGGGTCTGCAAAAGATGATATATTGCATAAATATGAAATATCATTCGATTTCATGTATGTGTTTGGGCCCTAGAACGGCAAACAGACCGACAGACAGACAGATGGCATGGCGAAAACTACTTTTATGGACTCAGGGACACCTAAAATGTGTATTTCCATCAAAATCTCGAAGTCAAATGTTTTCACGATAACAATACTTTCTTAATATACTACATATATGAGAAAGTAACAAGGTAAGACACATTGGATGGTGTATGACAAGGAGTGACTCCCAACCCAACAACTGTATCCCCCTGCTGTACATCAGTCATGGTGTCTCGCCTTCCAATTTGTCTCGCGAGTAAACTATCTCATGACGAGTTTGTCATGTGATGAATTGACCTCATTGTATTGATGGTATACCATTTTGTACTCGAATTTAAGATGACCCTCGATTTTAACAAGCTGAAATTGGGAAAAAAACCTCGTCTTGGATTCAGGTAAATATGGTATTAAAAATTATTCACATATTAGAAAAATAACTCTAAGAATAATTTCAAACTATATCATAAAAATAAAATTTAGATGATCAGTACCTGTAAATGACTTTGAAGACTGATGGATGGCAACATATGAATAGTTTAGTGAAAACAGTATGAAGGTGATTAAGTTTTCTTATTTTTCTTACATGACAGAAAAAAATTCTTTTAATCATTTATATGGTAGCACATATATAACTACAAGATACTGTATACATGAGTGTTGAATATTTAAAGTTAAGTTTATAGCCTGTGAGACTAGTCACTCAGATAACAATTTCAGTTGAATGAGACTATCTCCTGAAGAATAGATGTAAAAATGTTATCATGTACAATCAAAAAAAGAATTTAATGCAGAAGCTATAAAGTTATAAGACACCAAAAGCAAAGAGAAATGCATAAAAAGATACTAAGGCAAAAGGCAAGGAAGAAGCAAAGGGTTGTGCATTTTGTTAATCCCCAAAATTATTTTTTTTAGAAATTAAACATGAGTCATTATAAATATATAGAAGTACTTCATTTTTGATTTCTCCTCTCCTGAATTAACATCATGAATTAAGGTACATTATATTATTAAAAACATTATATTTTCTTTTTCCAGCTAAATGACATCCCTTCTCTTCCAGTACATTGTTAATCAGGTTGTATTGACATTTAATAACCAATGCCCCAAAATAAATGTAATTTTAATATCTTTAGTCTTTTATTTTGACATATAAATAGCATCTTGGAGGCATAAAAAATAAATGTCGACTTACACTATAATACTGCATTGGAGATTTAAAAACAACAAAAATACTTAATGATAGAAAAACTTGAGAGATAGAGAAAACCATAATTTGAATGAGGAAACATACAGAAAAGGAATAGAGATTTCATACATTTGTTAATGTAATAGGACACATGAAAAAATTGTACTTTTTGCACAGAGAAGCATTAATAAAAACAACAATTAAAGCACATTTTGCAATAAATAGATTTTCTTATAAAAAGAAGATTCAGGAAGGTAGAGATACACGTTGATGATGTAACAAGTTGGTAAAGAGTAGCAAAATAACCCAAGAATTTTCACTAGAGAAGTGAAAGTGCTGAAGATACTGCAAAAAACATTATACCAGGCACTGCATCAACTGCTGATGACAGCACCAATGTCAAATAAACCATTCTTGAGATTAGAATAGTAAAACTGTCTGATAAACATTTCTAGCAGTAAGGATAGGGGGTTTCAGTGCATTCATTTATTAGGTTCTGAAAGCTCTATATGAAAACATTATAAGCCAACAAATGATCTATAGAAGATTGGGTATTTTTCACCACATGAAAAGTTGTTGCATTACTATGCACCAGAAACCAATTGCTCATCAATGGAATGGAAACATGCTGAAACTCCTAGAAAAATTCAAGACTTTGTCCAAAAATTAATGGTAACAATGTTCAGGGACTATCAAAGTATTTTGTTGATAGAGTATATCTAGAGGCATAAATTTTGATACTGTTTGATACTGCGGTATTTTGTTTGGGTTAGTGGTTTAACTGCAGGACTGGGCAAATTAAATTGGACTTGCTGCTTTTTGGATAGATATTTCAAATTCAGATTGATCACCATTCATCATGTTTATTAGGTTACATCTCTAAAACTTACATGATCAGATAGAATTTACATAAACATTTCTAAAGAAGCCAATTCTATCTCCTCTCATAATTTCATATAAGATAGGGATTTCCAACTGTTCATGATGTGAGAAAAACATTGCAATTTCTTGTTTCCCAACAAGGTCTTGTGGAGAGAGCAGAACTAAAGATACTTGAATCTCTCCTGAGGTTGTAGGTTTTTGCAATTATGTTAGCGCCAATTGTAAATGATCTCTAGCAAAATGCAAGACTTAAGAAACATAAACACTGGGTATGTCCTAGAGAAGCACATGAAAGAAAAACACATATTAGGTTCCTAAGGCGAAAAAACTAATGGAAAATGGCTGCTCAGCCCAGGGTCCCTAGCATAGATGTGACTACATAAAATTGAATTATGTTCCAATGTAAATGTTTAGGGGTTAAAAGGAAATAATACAAGTTTTAGTACAAAGGCTTAATGATGATGCACAAGAGCTTCTGCTATGATTTGAGTGAGAAATTTTGGAACCTTCTGCCGTAAGTTCCAACATCAAAACAAGTGAATTAATTTATTATCAGTGTTAATAGGGGCTATGGATGTGAAAACGATGACAATATGAAAAGAGCAGTTCAAGACTTGTAGCAAGCAAAGGGGCATGATTATTGTTGGCAATACAGAGGAACTCAGTTCAAAATACAACAATACCTGAATATAAGACGAGGTTTTGTTCCAATTTTTATGGCTGAAAAATCGCTAGTCGTCTTATAATCGTGCGGTGTGTAATAGTGTGACTGACAGAGGAGACAAAGGCAGAGATAAGGCATGTTTACACTATGCCTCGGAACAGGACATGGGACTTGCCTAAGGCCAAGTTCTGGATGGCTGAGATCAGTAAACACTCTCCGCAGACAAAGTCTAATGTTTACACTTCCTCTCTCGATTCCGAGACTTGTCGCCCAGTTTCTGTTCAATAATGATGGAAGAAACCTCTTTTGGCGATTGTTTCTAGTGCTGAGGGCAAGCCCAAGAGCAAGTTCTGTGGCTTGTCACGTGATATTGTTTATTCAGTTTTCAAAATCCAGCCCCAGGGCAGGGTTCATGGTCCACCGTCGATATGGTTGGACTCGCGATGGGAAACAGGGATTTTCTTAACTGCGCATGTGTCCTCTGCGTTGTTCTTGAATTCACCATAATTCGTCCCAGAGCAGCTATCATTTGGGTGAATACCATATTACCTGGTGTTTCTTTTGCTGCAACTACGAGAAAATTTTCAGGATGGAGTGGTTGAAAGACGCCATGTGCAATTTAATTGATGAATGGAAGAAAAGGCCAGCCTTGAGGGATGTGAGGAGCCAACACTTTAAAAATAAGAATTTAAAGAACTCTTTAGATGAAATAGTTATGGCATTTGGTGTTTCTTCTTTGTCATGTGCACGCACGAACTTTCCACTTAAACACATAATATGGGTAAAGGTTTCGAATTAAACGAAATGTTCGCGAGTCACCAGACCTGATCATGACTTTGAATTTCATTGTAGACGTATTTCAAATAATCCATACTAAAAACTATGCAAAATCCTATGATGTTGGCTGGGGACTGCTCTTAGCTTCGAATTACACGCTATTTTGAATTATCCGGGATCGAAATAATGAGGTTTTACTGTATATATGGTACTTCAATTAGGTGGGATATTAGGTAGAAACATAGGATAGGTTTATTGCTTAAATTTACATGAAAGGCAGATTAATGAACTTTATAGCATTTACAACATAACATCCAAGTATGCCTTGAAGACAGAAGTATGACATCACATCATGAAAAACCTTTAAATGAACAATGATTGGAAAGTAGAATAAGTCTGTATTATACATTAATGAAGATCACGGTTGATGAGGCTGAAACAATAAGAAGAAAACGTAGCACCTCAAAACATTTTTGGAAAATCATAGAGAAAAAACTTGACTTAAAGATGCTTAAAATACAAAAGTATAAATATGTTCAATGAAAATTTTTAAACACCTTATACACCAAAAATGAATAAGTAAATATTGGTGATAGTACACGCAGACATACCTACCTAGTTTACGGAAAACTAATTCTCTCCAGGGACTGAAGTATTATACGTGCAAATTTTCAGGAAAGGGATTCCACAACAGGGATTCATGCACATGCACAACTCGCACAAAAAATCAGACAACTATACCAGTACTTATTTATAACCCTAGATGTACATTTCGACATCCTCAGTAGGATAAATTAGGGAATGAACTGTTTATTGGATGCGGAATTTATATAGGTGCCGGGGAAGTGTTGTGATTGGTGGGATGGGTTGATGGTTGGTTTTGAGAACAAAGGGTGGTTGGACTGGTCTTGTTCATTATTTTATCTTTACGTCAGTGAATGTATATACTTTCGTATAAATAAGTACTGGTGTAGTTGTCTGATTTTCTGTGTGAGTGTGTGTGTTGTGCATGCGCATGAGCTCCAGACTCAGAAACACTTTCCCGCAAACTCGCACGCATAATGCTTCGGTCCCTGTAGAGAATTAGTTTTCTGTAAACGGGGTAGGTGTGTCTGTGTGTGTACTCTCACCAGTATTTACTTATTTTTTGGTGTATAACGTGTCCAAAATTTTTCATTTAACTTCACACCAAAGGCAGCTTGCATATTTCTTTTTACATATAAATATGATGTATTTGCTATAGTAGCATTGTTAACTTGTAAAAAAAGCAACTTTTATTATTGAATTTTAATTACATATCGTGAATAATATTTCTTTAAATATTTAGGAAACAAAATTATCTTACAAATAAATAAAAATAAAAGATTCCAGTGGAAAAATTGCCATTAACACAAGGGTAACTGACAAAAATTATTTTGTAGTAATTTATGGAAAAGTTAAAGCAAGAGAAAATATAACTTTCTGATCAGCATGAAAAAATAAACATTTTTCTTGCATGCACAAATTACAACACAGGAAAAAAAACTTTGTGTATTTGTCATTAAATGTAAAATTTACCATTAGCTTGAAAAAAAAATGAAAATTATTTATTGTATTAATCATTTGTTAAAGCCTGAAAAACCATAAAGCATATTTTAGTCTACACAGAAAACAGCATCATAAGGAAAAGTGCTAACGAGTGCAGGTTTGTTTTTTACCACAATAATTTAATAAGGACATTTTCATATTATGTATATATTTAATAACTTACAAACAGCCTTCTTCAATGTTAAGAAGACATTTATGGTCTTTTAACAATGAAATTTCACAAATAAAATAATTTAAAAGTATACAACTGCATTTATTGAATATTTACTAAATAACAGACTGGCATGAAATTTGTTTAAAAATCATATACAGGAAATCTGGATTATGACGGCTACAGATGATTACAGTACCAAACTGGCAGGCTTTGGAGATTTTTTCATAAAGTATTTCAGCTCAGCTTAGAAGTATTGATAGATATAGACTTCAATGAATGCTAGAATAACCCATAATGCCTTTGCATAGCTATTCAGTAACACAAGCAATAATAACAAGAGAACAAAAAAGTAAAACTCAACCATCAAATTTCACTTAATAATGAATACCACTAAGTTTCTAATATAGTTTTGAAATGTAAATCTTTCATTGGAATAAAATATAAATAAGATTCATAAAGTATACTTTCTTTCATTAAACAAATATTTAATTCCCATTTACCTAACAATTTACGGTGAAACAAATAAGTTTTATTAACAAAAAATAGTTTCCACTCATTAGAAAAATAAATGACAACTATATTTACAATGCGCAATTCAAAAAATACTTATGGAATTTTTGCTACTTCTTAACAAATGAAGAAGACTGATTAAGCAAGTGCAGTTATCCAAGCCAAGACCATGACATTTTAAAATGCGATATTTGATTAAACTGTATTTCATGAAAGCATATGATCCTATTTTGGTGGAACTCATAATCAATATGCTTACCACGGTTGCACCTCTTCCTGTCTGCCCACCCATTGCAGCACCAGTTCCAGTTCCACTTGCATAATTAGTTGAACCTGATGTTTGATTTGAGCTCACTGAAGTAGATTGATTTAACAGAGGACGATCTTGGGCAGTCTGGATCACCAAAAAGCTAGTTGATGGCAAAGAGTCTGGTTCCCTGAGAGTGAAAGATACATTACCTATTCAATGTAACTCCTTGGAATTTCACTTAAATCAAATGCAATAAACAACCACACACACCATTTTTATAATATAAGAAATTACAACCCTATTTGTAACTATAATATAAACAACCAGAAAATTTAAATATTATGAATTAAGCAGGAAAATAAAAGATAAGATTAGATGCTGCTTCATGTGATCATATTGAGTTCTAATAGATATTATTAAATATAAGTTTGATAGTAACAAAGAGCAGATTTAAATACAGTGGAATCCCCATTTAACGTTTGCCTGGGGGACAATTTTTTGTACCTTAAATCGAGTAATACCTTAAATGGGGATAGTATAAAATTGAAAGATTAAATAATGGCAGTTTATTAATATCAAATTATTATTAATTGAAACAAATATTAAGAGTACAGATTAATTGAAAGGTAAGCTTTCTGTCAAGTTACAGGCTTTTTATATGGAATAAACAATTATGGAAAGGTTGTACTCTTTCCAAATGCATTCTTTGAGATCAACAAATTTTAGTAAAATTCTCCAATACCAAATTTCATCAAAATACGTCCCGAGGTTCCCGAGTTGAAACAAGTACATTGTAAGCTACGTGTAGTTCTTCATGTAAAGTGGTCGTAATTATCATCCGATTTTAACAAAAATTGGAATCCTTCAACAAATTTTAGTGTAACATCACAATACCAAATTTCATCAAAATACGTCCCGAGGTTCCCGAGTTGAAACAAGTACATTGTAAGCTACGTGTAGGTCTTCATGTAAAGTGGTCATTATTGTAATCCAATTTTAACCAAAATTGGAATCGGCTGACAATTTTTAGCAAAACTCCCCAATACCAAATTTCATTAAAATATCTCCCGAGGTACCCGAGTTGTAAAAATTTTAATTTACCTTTTTTTTGAATGAATAAAGAACATCGAAAATCGTAAAATTACATAAACAAGTTAATTTCCTTTTTTTAAATTTATCGTAAACCTTACGTTTTACGGGAAAAGTTATTTGACAAAAAATGTGCATTTAATTATTTTATTGAACTTTTGTTGGCTCAGATGAATATTTAATGAGATATTTGGAAAATACGTTGTAAAATACATGTAAGTCTTCATGTAAAGTAGTCGTTATTATGGTCTGATTTTAACCCATTAGGGACGGAATTAAATGCCAGAAAATAGCCAATTTGTTCCCTTTTTGGGAAAAGTACGATAGAAAAAGAATGTTAACTCTAATCTTCTTGAAACTTTCACTGGCCCATACTAAGAGTCTACATTAACTATTAAAGTACTTACCGAGGCTTTTTATTCCTTAATTATTGGAGATTCTGATGGAAATCTCTGAAGCAAGTGTCAATGCACAGCCCTTTTTCACAAACAGAACATACAAAAATTGTCCTCTTCCTAATTCCTTTTCCCCGGCATACCACACATTCTTTATGCAAAAGTTTATTCATATAATTTCTTTTCACTTGATCTGGATAGTGGCACTCTCCAAAATTGTGTGAAGGAGGAACTGCAGCTCTACGCCCATGCGCCTTTCTGCTACTGTAGCCTCCAATGAGGTCTCCGATTATATTCAAATAGAACTTTTTAAGGGGAAAAGTTGGCTTATTGGTAGCTTGTTTATAGTAGATATAAGAATTTACTACCGTTCTATTTATTAAATCAAACATCAGTCTATGCCACCACTTTTTTGAAGGAATGTGCAAACTGTAGTAGCTACATAATTGATCGTTTCGATCTAATCCTCCCATGAATTGATTGTATAACCTCACAATCTCAGGAAAGCACACTTCCACCTTCGACCCATCCTTCTCCTTCCTTTTCACAGACTGCATTGGGTATGTGGGTGAATCGTAACCTGATGACAAAAAGAATATAGACCTTTTGTCTCGCCAGCCTAAGGAAACGATTGGGGCGGAGGAGAGCCATTCACAGTCCCCTTGGTTACTTTGCTTCCAGTCCTTTGTGTTTGCTACCATTTCTTTGGGATAATTGACACGGTTGGTGTTTGCAGTTCCTATGGCTCTCAAACCTTTTTTTGGAGAGTTCCATAAATAGATCTGGCGATGTAAAAAATCTATCGCAAATAAGGGTGCAGCCTGACCCAAAGAGAGGCTCTGCAAGTTGCATCACGACATTTCCACCCAAACCCAAATTATTCTTTTTAATTGTCCCTTTCCCTGTATATAATTCTAAATGAAAAACAAATCCTGATGTTCCATCTGCTCTTCCCCACCACTTGAATCCCCTTTTGATGGGTTTCATTGGCATATACTGTTTCATTGAAGAGCGACCAGTAAATTTCACCATCGCTTCATCTATTGCCTGATACTCAGAAAAGTTATAATATTTTTTATAATTGCTATTTAAACTATCCAGAATAGGTCTAATTTTGTAGAGTTTATCAAAATCTAAGCTATCTTGTAGAGGCTGCCGTGAATTATCATTTACGTGAAAATTCTGCAAAATTGACAAAAATCGATCCCTTGCCATGATTTCTGATACACCTGGTAAATTCAATGCCCTATCTGTGGACCAATAGTCTTTCAGACTTGGAAGATCATGAAATCCCATTGTAAAAATAACACCTAACCAAGCTTTCAACTCATCTAATGTAAGATCTTCCCAAATATTTCCACCTCCACCCGCAGTTGACATTTTTTACTAGGCATACAAATTAGTCTGCTTGACGCAATGGTCCAACATATCGCCCGTAAAAAATAACATAAAATAATCTAAAGGTGAAGAATTTTCTGGTAAGTAAGTATTAGGACCAGGTGTAAACTGAGAGAGACTAGTGCCTAAATTTATTAAACCTCTTCTGGACCAAGTCAATCTGCTTCTATTAGCCTGTTCAACTGTCTCTTCAATTTCACCATCGGATTCATCGTCTAAAGTTATAGGTGAAATATTTTTACATGGTTCAGGAATTTCTTCCTCTTGAATATCACTATCACTATCGATAGAGGATATATCACTTTTTACTCCATCATCTGGTATAGAAAACAATAAATCCAGTTTGTGATCGTCACACCGTTTTCTCTTGGTCACCATTGTCAAATTAAAAAAGGGCTAAGTTTAAAAACACGTAAAATTGTAACCGCTTAAGAAAAACACGTGCAACTTCACAGGATGAAACTTAAAACTGTCCGTAAGCTGCTAGCAAAAAGAAGGAACTACAGGTAATAAACACGCCCCACACAAGAGGACAGAAGAGGACGGTACCCTAACACCAACGTGGTGGTGCTCCGTCCCTAATCGGTTAACCAAAATTAGAATTGGTTAACAAATTTTAGCAAATAAAATCCATGTTCACGTAATGATGTCACCGCAACTTTCGTAATATACGTAACAGATGACTTAAGGAGTAAAGGTGGATTGAGAAAACACGGCATGACAAAATATGAATTATTTGAGTTAATTTAATGTAAAAATGCCGGTAAGTGTTGCGTCATTGATGGATAGTGTGTTTTATTGCACTACAACTCCACTAAATAATATATTATTGTGTCGCACAATGTAAACGCACCTTAAATCGACGTGATGTCTGTCTAGAGATGAGAATTTTGTCCCTTAAATGCGGGCAATTCACAAAATCGAGAAACACTAAATTGGGTAATATAATACATTATTTATATGAAGCTTTCGTCGGGAACATAAAAAAACAACCTTAAATGCGGGCAAACCTTAAATGGAGAAAACTTAAATCGGGATTCCACTGTATGTATATGGTTTTAGAATGCTGGATTTCACAACGATAACCAATGATAATAATAAGCAGCATTTACTGCAAATATCTCTGAAGAAAGAGGTTATGGTACATTTTATAATCTGTCAATAAAATTGTAATACCTGGAAGGCAAAAAACACAAAAGAAGCTCGGGGGAAGGTTCAAAACAAAACATGTCTTTCAGGTACAAAATGACCATCTTCACAGAGAAGGAACATGTGTCATTAGTTTTCCATAATAATTTTGGTGCTGAATTAGGCATTATAAGTCTAATGTAAACAAAATCAATCAAACTTTAAAATTGCACCTCAACCATCCTGCATTGATTACACAGTGATTTCCCAAGCTGGCAGTACAATGCCATTTAACACTAGAGGGCCCAGATGGGTCAATTTGACCCGAAGGAGATTTTGAATGCATTTTTCTACTATAACATGATCTTGAACCCAATTTCCTCTTGCGACTTTTGATCATTTTAGAAGGTATTTACCTACAAGAGATTTTAATCTTGTCATGACAGTATGTAATAAATGCTGTCGTGATATATAGAGCTGTCACTAGTAAAACAATTTCGCGGAGATAATTCATCAGACAGCTAAAAGGAGCATCGAGTGAAGTACGTGAAAAAGGGGCCAAATTATGATAATCAAGGCGAAGGATCTGATTTGGAAGAAGAAGTCATTCCAAAACATCATGGAAAATTGCAGGGAAAATAAAACCCCAACCAAATGGTTTGTAGGAAGTGCATGGGCAAAATGCATTGCACTTGCGTCAGCTGCATTAACGCAATGAAAGAATAAAAACTGTTATATTATTTTGAAACTTTGTTTCTCACAAATGTGTCAAAGAAATCTATTTTCAGGTCTGAAAGGTTTTTTGTTGTTTCACAGTAAAGTAAAATACTTACTATTTATAATTAGCGTTAGTTTATTAAATTAGTTATAAATCAACCTATTCACAGTATTTGTAAGCAAAATGAGTGCTTTCAACCTAAATGCATCACCACTTTGCATATCTGAGTAATAATGCCTTTTTATAATTATTATTTATAATGTGTGACTCAGTGTATGAGTGTAAGTGAAGCAAAAGAAGTGTGCAAGGATAGAATTGTGTGGAGGAAGGTGGTGGGTTGGTAATTGGCATACATATGGCATGGCTTACCCCGCAAGGGAAAGCGTCAAGGTGTGTTGTTGTTATTATAATTAGCGTGTTTATCTCTGTGCAAATTTAATTATGTACATTTTGTTGCTACTTGTACCTAATTTATTCTTCATGTTGGTAAATATGGGTCTGCTTTATATTACTTGAGCATGAGTTTTATTTACGTTCTTTTGCTGTTATGCAATCCTTGCGTGATTTTAAAATATTTTTTTTCATAATTGACATTTTGAAGGTGCATGTACTCATTTTTTAAAGTATCAGACAGAGAGGGTACCAGCTCATGCTATCTATAAACAATAGTTAGCCTGAATAGGAAATGTATACCTTATTTAAACGCAATAAATACTCATGAAGAAATAATTGCTTTATTTTTAGATTCTTACCACATACATACTGACCGTTTATCACTAGCATTTCCGGTTTCTTAAGGTGCCAAATCCCAACATATAACTCTATGGAAAAGGATATGCCTTCCTTTAGTCGTACATTATCATAAGAGAGCAGTAAAATATTTATCATACTGAAAAATTACTATAAAACAACTTTCTTTTTGAAATAATGTTACAAACATTATTTTTGACCATGAATGTATCAGTTTGGCAATATTTACTAAACAAAAACATAACTTATAATTGCTTAGATGACAAAAATAATGTATCGCTTTTAATTTCGCAATTTAAACTATAAAAGTTGATATTTCATAGCAAGGGTCAACTTGACCTGGTTGGGCATTCTAGGGGGTAGGCTAAGTTCGGGCGTCCTAGTGTTAACATGTTTTGTTGGTGCCTGTTTCATAATTAAACATTATTTTGTTATATGATGTTGATTTAGGAGCTGCTTGAGTTTTACTATGAAACTTTTTGTATCAATATTTTTTACCATCTGAATTTCTTTCAGTTCCCATAAATAACAAAAACATGAAATTTTTTTCTGCCAAATGTTTTAAAATTTAGGTGTATTTTGTTAGCTAGCAAATATGGTATAATGAAAAACTTCAAGCAAGAGATAATTGTGCAAATCAAAATCCATAATTAGTGAATAGGTACAAAACAATCTTGTAATTACATACTTGGAAAGGTTAAGGATGTCAAATTCACATTCATCTTCAAGCCAAGATGGCAACTCAAGAAGTAGAGAAATGTCCATTTCTTGAACTTCTCTGGGAGTGGCTAGTGCTAGGAAACCAGGAGTCACCTTGAAAATAATACAATTCACTCAACAATAAGTTATATATTTCAAAAGACTTTTCAATAAATTTAAGGAAGTGCCACATAGACTACTGGAAAACCCTTGAATGTAATAGTACATAGCAAAATAAAATGTATTGTGAAGCTTCCTTCAGCTGGAGCTAGCCAGTTATTAATAAATTTACATACCTCATTTAAGCAGAATGCTGAGATAGAGTCCTGCTCCTTATGGATTATTCTCACTGGTTCTGGAAGGGACATTGCGGAAGGTCCTTGTGCATCGCTCATGGGGCCAGATGTACCACCAACTGCAGTAGTGGTGGTAACGCCTGTCTCTTTAAAATCTTGGCTATCACCAAGACCACTAGTGCCAGTTCCAAAACCATTCCCTCCGTTAAGCACTGCCAGTATAGAGCGACGTTTACCAAATACAGCTCGGATGAAGATATCTTGCACTTCCTCATGTCGTACCAAGAAACTCCACAATCTACGAGCTGGAGCTGCAGCAGGAAGGCGAGGACTGAGAAAGAAGTGAAACTCATATTTAACACTTCTCTGGGGGAATAGATTTTTGTACAAGAATCGGGGTAAACACTAAATAGATTACATACTGTTATAGCAAGTAACTGTTGAATTTATTACAGCAAAATTGCTTTATATCATTTTCTGAGTGTATGAATTTATTACAAATTTTAATGATACATTAGGGTGAAGGCATCATATATGGCCATTTTAAATCGAGGTGACTTTTACTTTCTCCATATACGTATATATATATAGGGGAAAGTAGTGTATTCATGAAAAAATCGACTTCGAGATTTCAACAGAAATACATGTTTTCAGGTCCTCTGAACACGTTTTGACCATTTTCTCAATGATGTCTCAAAAACTATTAATCAGGTCAACGCGAAATTTTATATTTAACATTTTTATAAAAGTCGCAAGAAATGATTAGTTTTTGGTAAAAATCGGTCGACCGGAAGTGGGTGTTTACTCTTGTCACTTATCCGTTATTTTGAAATATTTGCTTTAATATTTGATAAATGTAAAAATGTACTGGAATAAAAGTTGTAGAAAATGGAATTTTCTACAACCTTTGTTCAAAACTTTTTCCATATAATGCATTGTTTAAGAGATATATTTTTAGCTGCCACAACCATGCCACCTACCGACGACTATTGTTAACAACCGATGCTTAGTTACGTCTTAGTAACGCTGCTTTTTCTTTTCTTAATTGTTGGAGTTTTGTGGCTATATCCAATACCAGAAGGCTATGGTTTGAGTTTATTTCTGTTCTTTGTAAAGTCTAAAATTTTCTCGCAGTTTCTTATTATATTTATTATTATCTAACCTATTTGGAATTTTTAGAAATATTACAGATATGGAAAAAGTCATGTGGTGGCCACATCAGATTTTTAATGAAGTGATCAAAAATTAATAACACAAAATCCGAGAAAATTGAGGAACATTCGAAGAAAATAATACACTGCTTAATAAATGGGGTGTTTGACGGGACTGAAAGAAATAAACACTAAATTATGTGAGATGAAAATTTTACAGCAAAAATTACTCTCCTAAAACAAAACAATACATGATTTTTACATGGATCTTTTGAAATATGATTAATTTTTAACTCCAATAGAAATTAATTTTTGTTATCTTCATATCCATAAAAGTTCAATCATAAATCTGATATAACGTCATCAAGAGGCCAGGTTATCTAGCAGTGTTTTGCGGAAAAAGAAAGAAAAAACTGGAACCACTAATGGAAAAGCTCTTTTTTCTTTTCTGTGCAGTTTCACAAGTTTGGAAGTGACACAAATTTCACTCACCTGGAAACTTTTGGAAAGAACCTTACTTTTAACGAGGAAGGGCATAACCTTTTCTGACCTATACTATATTCCAATCAAATTATCTCTATTAGCTACTTCAAGCCTGTATCTAACTTTCAGTAACACATTCTCTTCTACACAGTTACACTAAAAATGTTATAATAAGTAGATAAAATGAAATAAAGAAAAGGACCAGTTTTTTGTGTCTGAGATGCCAAAAAGGGTTATCAACTTCAAGGAATTCAATATGTGCCTTGGCTCACAAACTGAAATTATCTATGTAAAGACCATGAAGTAGCCATTTATGCAACTTAAGGAATAATTTTGTTCAAATCAAAATGTAAATTTAAAGATTACATTATTTTCTTTAAGAAGTTAACAAACTAGCCATTACTAACAAATTTAATTCCATTCCTAATGGGTTAATTTGATAATTACATTCAAAATATAACTGGAAAGCCCCTTTGAAGTAGTAATTAAAGGTGTGACTAAACACTAATTACCGTATTTACCCGAAAGGAAGATGAGGTTTTTTCACAAAAATGCCATTAAAAATATTAGGTATCGTCTTAGAATGGAGTATGAGGATTTAAGGTGAGAATACACCCTTATTTTAAACGCACCATGAAACACCCAGATGTCAAGTATATGTCCGTTAAAATATTTATTATTGCATAAAGTAATACATCATATTTAATTAATTACTACAATACAAGTTATTATTTATAACTTTTAAATTAGATACCCCGAACAAATGGTAGATCGGGTAGAGAAAAAAGAAACTGCGGTAAGAGGAAATGTATCGAAAGGAATTAGAAGAAGTTACGACAGAAATTTGAAGTTAATGGTGGTGCGCTATGCTAAAGAAACAAATAATTGTGCGGCAGGGAGGAAATACAATGTGACTGAAGCACATGTGCGAAGGTGGAAGCAAGCAAAAGAGGAACTTGAAGGTGCTAACTCAACACGGAGATCATTTAATGGACCAAAACGAGGCCAATTTCATGCATTAGAAGAGGAAATTGCAAACTTTGTGCGTATTCAAAGAATGGACGATAAACCGGTGACGTGGGATATCATTAAATTGAAAGCCAAAGAATTAGCACGATCGCAAAACATTCCACACCAAGAATTTTAGGCTAGTAATGGATGGTGTGAGCGTATGATGAGTTGTAATGGTTTTAGCCTGCGACAAAGAACTTCACTTTGCCAGCATCTACCTTCCGACTTCACGGACAAACTAATAACTTTTCAGAGGCATGTAATTCAGTTGCGGAAAAGTCACAATTACCTTCCGAGCCAAATGGGTAATGCAGATGAGACACCCACTTATAATACTTCGATATGCCATCCAATTACACAGTCAACGGAAAGGTGCATAAAATGTCATCATAAAAACTTCTGGGAATGAAAAACTGCGCATTACTGTTATGCTGTCTGTATTATCGGACGGAACAAAGTTGCCGCCGTATGTTATTTTAAAATGCAAAACAGTGCCTAAGGAAGTACTACCAAATGGAATAATTGTAAAATGTCAAGGCCAAGGATGGATGTCAGCTTATTTAATGAAGGACTGGCTAAGCATAGTATGGAATAGATGACCTGGGGCACTTTTAAGGCAGAGAGCAATGCTTGTCTTAGATGCGTTCAAAGGCCACCTTACAGAGGAAGTTCAAAATACCCTTCATGGTATGAATACTGACCTTGTAGTTATACCAGGAGGTATGACATCACAAATTCAAGTGCTAGATGTTGTAGTGATGAAGCCCTTTAAGGATTACATAAAATCAATTCATTCAGAATGGCTTTTGGCAGGGGACCATGTATTAACTCCTACAGGGAGAATTAAGAAAGCCCAGTATACCACTTCTCTGTAATTGGATCATTGCAGCATGGAAAAAATAGATCCTAATAGTATCTCAAGAGGGTTCAAGAAATGCTGCATATCAAATTCCATGGACGGCATGGAAGACGACTTGTTTGAATTTGAATATGTTGTGATGAATGAACAGGACAGCAAGAATAAGGGAAGGAAACAGAGGAGAGGGAGATGTAAGTAGTTAATTTAGTTTTTTATTCATCCTCTTAATGTTAGCTTGTTATACATATACAGTCAAACTCGGCTATAACGAGCGCCACGGGACCGTTTAGTTTTGCTCGTTATAGCCGTTAAACTTAATATCCGTGAAGGCAAAAGCATGCATGCGTATGGTGAAATAAGACATAAGAAGTAAAAGTGAATATATAAACAGAAAGGTTATTTAGTAAATATATGAAAAAACCTAAAAATGAGAATAAACTAGAAAATTTAAAGTAAACATATGTACATATAAAATTTACTCACAGCTGCATCCTTAATCACTACCCAAGTCGCACTTCCTCATTTTCTTGTTCGTTGTTAGGTTGTTCTCTAGTGCATATAAAATCGCTTCTTTGTTTTTCCATAAGGTTGAAACCGTAGACGATGATAAATTAAATTTTTTACACACTTCAACATTTTTTTACCACGTTCTAACTCTCGAATAATATCAACCTTTTCGCGAATAGACAAACACTTCCTTTTATGTACGAACATGTTACTCGTTCAAGGGCAAAATCTCAACTGATTTTTGTGATCAACGCTACGAACTTTCTTTGCAAACTGTGAGCATACCAATTCCAGGAAGAGTTAATGAGGAGACGGATTAAATGTGGGATTTCCCATCTTTACGTGGGAAAGGGTGTTGGGTGCATTGCGACGGGGGTGGGCGCCATTGTACATGCCCTCAGCCCCTTACCCCCTTCAAAACACAACCTCCTGGCTGTAAAAGAGCTGGGGGTTGGGAGGAGAGGACAAAGGACCTCCGCGAGTGCCACTGTACCTGCAAGTTGGGAATTCTTGGTTTGGACGAAGGGATTATTTTTTAACAACAACGATGCGGTCTTTAACCTCCCCGAGGGATAGGGTGTAGAGGCTGGACTCAAGAACACAAGGTTACATATTTTGGGTCACTATGAGGATTTAAGGGGCTGACCGCCACCGCGTTTGAGACAGTGAGAAGTGGTCAAAGTTTGCTCGATATATCCGTGAAGCGTGCTCGTTATATACGTGAAATATTTGTATGTAAATGCTCGTAAACTTATCTTGGAGGTAGCATTTGCTCACTATAGCCGTGAACTCGTTACAACCGTGCTCGTTATAAACGAGTTTGACTGTATGTAAAAGTTTTTTTGTAAGTGAACGTAATTTTTTTAGGGGTCGTCTTAAATTCAAGGTCATCTTCCTTTCGGGTAAATACGGTATTTAAACTGGAATGCTCAAGTATTTCAATATCAGAACAGTATCAACATGCTCCTGTGGAGAATCAGTGACCTTAAAAAAAGTGGCAGCAGAATAAAGATAATTTGGAATTATGAATTTATTTCTGCCTTTGTCAAAATTTCAACCTTGGTGCTTAAAGACTGCATCCATGTTCTTGAACAGAAACCACAAAACATAAGCATAACATGAGAAACATTACTCACTGGAAAGGGGTATTGTATCGATCCAAAAGAGAGCGATATTTATGAATCGCTGGGCCTGTTGTGGTTGATGATTCAACAAAACAGCCTGGGATATAATCTTGAGGTGGTGGTCCTCTTGCTTCAAGATCATCCCTCAACATGTCTTGCCACTGACCAACGACCCTAAGAACACCATGGACTAGTGGACTGCACACTGGTAGCTCTGAAAGACCAATAGATAAAATTCTAGTACAAATCTCAAAGTACACACAGTATTTCAGTTGATAAATGGAAATACAAAACCTTACTTTAGTTAAATACAGTCCAGTATCATTTATTACTATAATAAAAATAGATGAAATCTATTAAAATTATAATATTTATTAACAATTTTTATCTCAATATATCAAAAATAAATCAGTATGATTTCTCAAAATATGGGTTATGATCCAGAAAGAGTGAATGAAGTTTTTCAGGCACAGACAAACCTCAATTGGGGGAAGGGATGTCTGTAAATACAGACTGTCTGTTAAATCATAAAGACTACTGTCATTAAAGCATGTAGCAAACATGTTACATAAAAAAAGCATTCTGCCCAATGTGTACCAAATACCATATTGTTCCGAATATAAAGCAACCTCGAATATAACATGACCCTAAGATTTTTGGAAAGTTTTTCAAGAAAAACTAAACCTCGAAGATAATGTCATCCCAAACAACCTTCAGCCAATTTAACACAAGTTCCTTATTCATCCACCCCTTCTTCTGCACGTGAAAGATTACACCTGATGATAACTTTCCCTTTGGTATCCTTTTAAGATTTAAAATTAGGCAGGGAGTCAGTTTTCACCTGTCGGCCGTGACTGCAAGCATAACAGTTATCCTTGATTTCTCATTTCTGGTGGATTTTAACAACACCGATTTAGCTACGATTATATTATAATTCATGTGATAACTTTGTCAGATTCCTTTGTTAACCTGGGATTTGGAAGAACCTTTTTTCTCAACATGATCAACACCTGTTTTGTCATCCATTGTTAAAATAACGATTGGCTAAAAACTCGCTAAGGTAGTTACAAAGAATATGCCGACGCACTTAAAGCTTCAATTAAATGACTATCGAGGGGTTCAGTCGCTGACTGAACTCGCTTTGAATGCTTTTCAAGTACAATGTAATGTATGCCTAATGTGTTTACAATGTAACAAGTATCTTGTATCATAAACAGACGTGCAGAATGTACAGTGATTTTTCAAAACGCGATTTTACGATCTTTTAAAATCACTAGTACTCAAATATAATGCGGGGGCTACTTTTAAAATTTCATTTTTTGGAAAAAAGCATTGCATTATATTCGGGACAATATGGTATATTGCATTCATGTAGTGTACATGACAGTTAGGGATTTTGGTTTCTCGACATTTTGTCATCTCTCAAGAATTTCTGTCCTTCATATTATTTTATTTCACAACACAAGATTTGGGAAATACATATATACTCTCATTCTTGAGATTCTTGGGCATTCTTTACTGAGGCCACGCAACTATAAATGCTCTGCCCAATGAGAAAGTAATTCTTTTTCAAAGTGCATCTATAGACACTCTCCCCATTATGCGGAAGATAATGGTGTTTATATAGGTGCTCTCCCCACTTACAGATTTAAAGGATGGTCCAATTGATCAAACTTAAGGTTAAACTTTCCATCAAACTCTCAAGTGTGTGCTAAGTCTGATTGTTCTCAATTCGAGACGAGAATTCTCGATCCTAATCTCTAATAACGGTGTCCATTGCTTCCAAAGTCCGTTAAAACCAAGGTTTTACTATACAGGGTGTCCCGGGAGGAAAGGTCAATATTCTGGGAGGTGATAGTATCGGTCATTCTAAGAAAAAAAGGTCGTATGGACAAGTGTCCTATTCCAAACAGTTTCCGAGATAGAGCTATTTGAATGTACAGTTGCAAAATTATTGATAAGAAAGAGATATTACATACTGTTGCTAATATTTATTGTTCAAGTGAAAAATTTGTTACAGTTTATAATAAATTTTCAAAAATTTCACCATCAACATTAATGCACTTTTCAACTCGTGTGAGAACATGGCGTGTTGCTCGTCTGAGTTCATCTTGATGTTCCTTTACGCGGGCAATAGCACCCATTATGCAATCGAGCAGTTCGTCTCGCGTATCCACTTTTCTTGTGTACACTTCACTCTTCATCCAACCCCATAAACAAAAATCTAACGGGGTTAGGTCTGGAGATCTTGGTGGCCAGTGAATGGTACTGCCACGACCAATCCACCGAATAGGGAAAGTGTCACTTAGATGTTGCATCACAATTTGAGTATAGTGAGGGGAGCTCCGTCATGGTGAAAAAACATGGCAATCCATGTAGCCAAAGGAACATCCTCTAGTTGTTGTACGTAATATCTGTTTCTTATCAATAATTTTGCAACTGTACCTTCAAATAGCTCTATCTCGAAAACTGTTTGGAATAGGACACTTGTCCATATGAACTTTTTTTCTTAGAATTACCGATACTATCACCTCCCAGAATATTGACCTTTCCTCCTGGGACACCCTGTATATTGTAAAGATGAAGCAAGGAATACATTTCAGAACTTTTAGTAGATGGATGGACTTGAGATTTCCAAAAATTTGAGCTGCCTCAAACAGGAGTTACAATTATTTATGCTGACTCAAATTAAGGTTTAATGGAAAAAAGTAACCAGGAGAGAATTTATTTTTTTGGTTTTCTGAATAATTGTTTTTCAAGGACTTGCTTTACAGAGAAATATTTTTGAGAAATTGCATTTGGAGATTTTTTTCCAAAATAAACGACTCTACATACACCCTGGCAAGTTATCAAATAATTTTATAAGAGAACATACATTCTTGGAATAGAGCATTGCTTGCCAATTTAATGATTGGTTAATCATGAGGAGGAAGTTTGCACTAACTCAAGAGATTAGAGTTCATCATTAATTTGATTTAAACGACACAACACATTGTACTTAAATGATTTCCAAAACAAATGTGGCAGAAAATTGAACTTTTACTTCTGTCAAATTTAAGTGTGAATGACGACTAAGATTGCAATAGTAATTGATTGCAGTAGTAATCACTTAGTTGAATTAAATCAAGGAAAGAATTCATGAAGTGGTTGTAAATTAATTACACTAAATGAAGGCAAACACTACATTAAGAAACATTTAATTGAAGAAAATAATAAAGGTTCAATAAAAACTTATCTAAAATAACAAATTGATTCTCTTTACTGACTAAAATAATGTGAAACAGCAATAGTCACCATGATAATTAAAACTTCAGGACATACCTTGAAGCTCAATTCCAGCAACTGAAAGAAATTCTTGTAGTTGGTGTTGAACTAAGCGAGCTATGGCCAGCCTAAGGACACACCATGAATAACTTGAAGGATTTGAGTGTTCTGTGTTTTCCTTTGCAGCAGCCCTTGCTCTGAGACTGGCAGCAGATGTAGCACCAGTGCCCTCAAAGACGTCCTCTTCTTCCTCCTCATCTTCCCTATTGCCATCATCGCCATCACTTACTTGGGAGTCAGCAGAATCATAATCAATGAAGTCATCATCTGTTGGTATTTGAGGCTGGAAGGGGTAAAATATTGTTAAACGAAAGGAACTAAACTACTCAAAATTTAACAGAGAGTTACCAAAATCTGGGAAAAATCATAATAACATTAAAATTTCACAATAACAATCAAGAATTTAATCCGAGAATGAAATGACTTTTACTCTTTAACATTCAATAATTTTCAATTTCCCATAATGGTTAGAATGATAAGGTGTTTTTCATAAATTAAATCATTACTATCAGGTAACTAACACAGACACTATTCTTACACATTAACACACTGGTAATATTAATAAAAAAAACTAAAAACATTCAACAAACATTTTTAGCAACATAATTGAAAGTTATGTTTGAAAATGGAAACAATGTAATGGCTCACTTTCAGTAGGAAATAAGAGACCATTGACATTTCAGGTGGAACAAACTGCTCTCTATAGGTCGGCCTGTCTTCTTTCATATTGTGAGGCTGAGGCGTGCCACCTGGCTGGGAACCAGGCTGACCCCCAAGGAGGCGCATATTTAGCCTAACCCTCTGCTTGCTGAGGCTTGTAGTAACAGTATTCCAAACACCTTCTCCCATTCCCAGACCATCAGCTTCTTTGTCAATACTGCCACCTGAACTTCCAGTCTTTTATGTATCAAGGAGAAAAAAGAATGCATGTGAAAATTATTTGTGGTTATCATTAAACAGAAGTCATTCACAGTTAAAGCAACAGACTGCTAGTTTTATTGCAACAGCTGTTCAATACAAATATAAATGTCAAGGACTCCTAAGCAAGGTTACTTTTGCCAGTAAATTAATGAACTTTCATAAGCTAGCCACCTATTCATTTTAGAAAAGAATGGTATTCTAAAAAGAATCTTCCATACAAAATTTATGGAATTGCTTTCAAAATTTTTAATAAAATATTTCATGAAAGATCAAACAAAAGTATCACTTGAACTTGTTGACGGGTACGATTGTACATGTACGATTTCGACTTGAGCGCCTTACATAGGAAAAAGGAACTTCTTTTATAGTCCAGAATCTACCGTGTACTGTGCTGACATCTTCTTTCAGTTGTTCTGTACTTTTTCTATCGAGGTAAACACAACGAAATTTTTTGCGGTTTTTCCCCATTCACCTACCTAGCATTTGGCTTACAGTGCAAACCCATGATGATTCGTGATGCAGAGATCAGCGAAATATTGATGTCTGTAGAGTCAGAGGATGATAGTGATATTAGTAATGATTCCGAACTTGAGGATCTTGATAAATATTTTTGTGATAATGGCATTGGAAGTGATTCAGAAGATGGCGATAATGGAACTCAATCGTCAACGTCACATTACAAAAGACGAAATAATAATTTCCAATGGAAGGAAGACAGGTTTACTCCAAAGGTATTTGACTATGATGATTCTGGTTGTGGAATAAGGGGTAATTTTGGTAATGAGGTGACTGAAAGTGAATGTTTCAAACATATATTTGATGGCGAGTTGGTGGGTAGAATTGTAGTTTAGACGAACAATTTTTTCTCCCAAGTAAAGGGATCCAAGACGCAAAGACAGTGTCATGTGTGCAAGAACACAAAGAAGAGGAAGCAGCAGAGGAAGATAACAAGGTTTATGTGTGTCAAATGCGACACAGCTCTATGTGTATACCCTTGCTTCCTTGAATATCACAGCCTGAAAGTATACTGACTGATGTAAGTACCAAAAATTTTGCATTTAGTCCTTCAAAATTTATTTATAACATTGTTTATGCTTATAACAAAAAAAAATTTTTGTGAGAAAAACTCATCCTTCAACAGGTTAAGGGAACAAAATATCACATCCCAAAAATTAAATTAGAAAACAATCTATCAATTATTAAATAGGCTATTTTAGTTTGTATTTTTGGTTCCCTATTGTGTTTTAGATAAAATTAATTGCTAAGCAACCTTGAACATCTCTATTATAACACAATCCAGTTTCATTTGGTCATTCTGTGAGATTTTAGGAATTAATGAGAACAACTCCAGAAAGGTGAGTTTGATATGGGTGAGAGCTTGTTTCCAGAAGTTTCCTATCTCATTGTCAGATTAACATGTGAATGAGTGTGGAATATTTTTGTTTTCATTTTAAAAATGGTTCGAAAAGCTCTGGATTTGGGGTACTGATGTTAAAAAGAATGAAATTTATGTTTACACTCAAGAAAACTTGAATAAATTCTGAATTACCTTAAAAATTTATCCCAAATCCAAAAGTGAGAAAATTTCAATGCTTTAGCTATAAATAATTATTGTTGTCATGACTATTTCATGCATTATTTTGTGATTGAGCTTGGCAAATGACCAAAACTTTCTTAAATATGAATCAGATTTTGGCCGGCTCTTTCCCATTACCTTCCATCAAACCACCAATTTCTGGACATTTGTTACCCTTCACAGCATAAAGAGATGGAGTATTGATAAATAACTTTATGTTGTAAACTTGTTCATTCATGTATCAGCTACCTCCTACAGTAACCACCAGTTTCACTTCTCAAAAAGCAAATATGGCTGTGTTTGGCAATACCAGACGACAAAATACTTATCTGTTTTACTAAACAAAGAATTAAGTTTTACAAACTATTCTGTAGTTTCACTCATAATTTCTGCAATTATGGGATGAATTATATTAAAGCACACACAAGACAAGATTCGTGAAGCAATTCTTCTATGTTCACATGAAGAAATTGGAGATAAAAACAAACATTATCAAATTGACATCAAAGAGGTAGTACCACATGAAACTGACAGCAAGTCATGATGTCAGTATTTCTGATAATAATACCAATTCCATTCTGTAATTAGATAAAGTCAACCTGAAGCATTATATAACAAAATGTTATTTCTGAAACAGTGTAGTACCTTTCTACAAAATAAACCACTGATGAATTTACATCTCATTGTTTACAATGCATTAACGTATTGCACTGTATTTGTATCATTAGGTTTCAAAGCTAACCCTAATATGAGAAATATTATATAATGTACATATATAAATCATATAGGTTAAAACTAAGAATATGAGCATTATAAAATACCTTTACCCAAGTCAACCCGAGCATCAAGTGATAGATAAAAATCAAAATATGACACATCAATATGATAGTCATCCATATAAGTATATAGGATAGTTGTCATTGTGATAGCAACTGATTATGGTATTAAACACAGTTTCATTTAATAAAAGTATGACTGAAGTAATAGGCAGCCATCAGAAAGTTATTTCATCAAATTTACAGATGAGACTTACTCAAGAAATGTTAAATAAAAGAAAACAATATGAAACAATAATAAATACATGGAAAGTTTGGCAGTACAGCATTCTTTTTTTGCTAAATGTGGGTAAGAATAAATACAAGGATGCTAAATCAGCATTTCAATGTATTGATCTTAAAACTTGAGTGAATAACTATATCTACAATATGGATAGTAACTGTCAGGTTTAAAACAAATCTTAGCAAAATTTGACTTGTGGCTGAATAGCATAGTATACCTGTGCTGAACCTCCAGGAGCACCTGCGCTACTTCCACCTGCAGCCACTTTGAGTAGTTTTTTCACGCCACCTCCAAACAGAGTTGCCCATGTATCGTTAGTAAATTGTTGTCCTGCCAGTCGATAGAGAATGCTTGAGTCACATGTTGAAAGAGCATACACAATGAGGCTGACGAAAGTAGCCACAAATGCTTCTACCAAGAGAACATTGAGCCTTGGAGTGTCTTCATCTTTCTCTCGAGCAAGAAGTGCACGCAGATTGGTAACACCTGGATGCCAAAATAATTCATCATTATGAATAGCATTAAGTCACATGGAAATAAATAAGATCTCCTACTTAATTTAATTCAGCATGCATCGATAAACTGTAAAGTAGTCATTTTCATTTCAAACTGGAAACAATACTCACCAGGCCATTTACTAGGCAATGTGGTCACCTGAAGTGGTTCATCACTGCTGTATCTTCGACGGCGATTATGCCCAGCAATCAAATGGCTATTTGGGTATACTATGTTTATGCGAGCTATATTCTCTATACCAGCACTCTGATAGCTGTAAAGTGAAATTATTTTACATTAATTACTCCAATGCTGTACATAAAATTTGCAGTCTTGATATTATAAATTTAATGAAATATTATAAATTTTTTCAAAATTACAGAAGATCAAACAAGACCTGAATATATGAGACTAAAAATTTCATCAAGTTTAATAGAAGTGAAGTAGTGTAAAAGGCCATTCATATGACAGGAAGAGATATATCATTTATTTAAATTAAATTCTTGCACTTATTACTGCATGCATGTAGTTCAAAAATTGGACAGTAAGGAGACTGAGAGCACCAGGAGGTGGTGAACCTCTAAGCGATATCCTAAAATTGTCCAAGAAGCAACAATGCAACTGCCCTTGACAACAGAAGATTTTTAACTAAAGAAATGCAAAATTTTTGTGTTCAAAACAAATATATGGTCCGATTTGAAGCATATTTCAAAACCGATGGAAGGAAAATGAATTTTCAATCTTTAAGGCATTGTTTGGTTCAAGTACCATATTCATACGACAATTTTAATTAATTTTAAAATGAAAGTTATGCTGCATTGATTCTTGTAAATGTAACTCTCATATAAAATATGGAGATATGGGGTAGATACAAATCCGAGATTCTATTCAATTAGTAACAGATTAAACAATGACCATGGATAGATTTTTGTTTTTAAAGCATTAACACCTTTAATATATACTGCCAGCACAAATTTTAATTTTAATAAACTAAAATGATGCACAAACTCACCTGTCTTGCTGTTGCTGCTTGATGCTAAAAGAATCTGAATCACATAATGACTGATAAATGCATGCTGAGAGTGCTACAGAGAGATCCCTCAAAACAAATACTTCTGAAAAGCGGGTCCTAACTGGCATTGGAGGGGACCTCAGTTCCACAATAGTCTGAAGCATATCATGAGTTTTCGCCTGTTGGTATGACAAAAATTTCAAATTACAGTTATAAAAAATAAACATGAGCAGAAAATTGTTATAAAATTCAAGTGAAATTGCCCATAAAAAATGATGGGTATGAATGAATTACGTATTACCATTACTCGTGTAACACATGCCCTTGTGTACCATGTGGACCCCTATATTTGGGCCAGTTCGGAGGGAAAAAAATAAATTCAAGCCGGAATAAGTTGACATCTGGAATAAAAAAAACTAGTCGGCCTCTTCACCAATTCCCCCTCTCTGAAGCAAGGTCTGCCCAAGCTAAGCATCTTCTCCCTCCTACCTGCGTGACGCAATTTATTAGGTGATATCTTTATGAAGATGCTAGCAGAAATCTCCACCTTGATAGTCATCCCTCTTATGTTAAAGGAGCATCAAGGACTTACAATGAATTCAGTAAACACAGATACCAGATGCCAAGTTATTCCAGCAAAAGTATATATAGAAATTGGTGATAAACTTTTAATGACAGAACTGCTTATTTTGAGTAACAATAATAAACTTAAAAATCACTTAAAGTATGGTTTCAATATTATAAAAAATATAACATCATCAAAATACTTCACATGTACAGTATTTCATAGAATTCTTCATCTTCTGTGAGTATAAATAATTCTGTTCATGTTTTGTCGTATTACATGCTAAATCAAACTTTTCCTTTAAGCTCAAAATTTATCGGTTTAGATGACCATTTTCCAGGAGGCAACAACGCTAAATTTCTTAATTTGTCCTCTTCAAAGGGAGATAACCACATAAAGATTAATGCAAGGAAAATCCATGCCGTGGCACGCCGTAGAGGAAGAATAGACAACACCGAGATAAAGGGTACAAATGGATTCATGCCTAAATATAGTCTATGAATACTTTTAAAGCAAGTCTAATTATTTTTATGGAATATTAGAACAATGTTATCTTTTACCATTAACATCGAAAGATCTATCTTAACATAAATCGATACATCTACTTAAATTTGTTCGGTACCCAAAATATTGTTTATTGTTTATGTTTTGGCTAATAGTATTGACATAATCCACATAATTTTATTTATCCTTTAAAGGCTTCGGTGCATCTATCCATGTGAATATTAAGTACGATTAATGCGTAATTATATTAATAGTAAAACTTTACAATACAATACATAAAATAGTAAATGTTAATGTAAACATCGCTAGCATAATTAAAGAATGGGGAACGTTTGGTAAAGTTTGGATCTTTTTTTTGTGGGGGCTCCGCCCCCAAACCCATGAACCAGCAATTCAAAACTTGGGATATCCAACAGCAAAAGTAAGTAAGTTTCAAAATTTATTGTATTATTTTTATAAACCAAACCTCCAAAGCATCAATTCCGATGGAAAGAAAAGAAAAGAATACCAATAAGTGCAGGATTAGGCCTGAATAAAATTTTTCAATGGTTTCTTTAGGTGGTAGTTATAATCCCATATGAACCTCTTCTCTGAATAACACATTTGAGAAATTTGGGGTCACCGACAGCGCGAGGCCCCGAGCAATAAAAATCATTTGCTACTTAAAAGAAAACTTTCCTGAGCGAAGCCAGGCATTTCAGCTAGTCTTCTTATAAATATTTTTGTGTGTGTATGTTCTTTATGTTTTTACACCGTTGAAGCTATTGAATTCGAAAGTTTCATGGGTCTTCCTATGGACCAAAGGAAGAACTTGGTCTAGATTTGCTGACCGTGAGATCTCTTATACCCTATGGGGTCAACAAAATACAATTTTCATAAGAATGCATGGGAAATGGCGTGGAGAAACCCCAAAATGCCATGAAACACAAAATATATCGGTTTAGATGACCATTTTCCAGGTGGCAACAAAGCTAAATTTCTTAATTTTTGTCCTCTTCAAAGGGAGATAGTCACGTAAAGATTAACCCGTCAGCGACGGGAGGTATTTAAATCCTACGGCATCATACGCCGGCTGGTATTTAAACAGAATATCAGATTTTATAAGTACCATCTTTAAAAAAATATAAATTTTCATCTATATATGTTAGATGAATGAAATCTTGAAACCAACGGCTGTATAGTGTTCTGCATTTAGTATTAAATTTACAATATAATATCTTACTATTCTTTTACGTTAATAACCTCTGAAGATGAAAGACCATGCCAATTGAAATGTGTTACAGATTCCTGAATGCAATTTTTTCGGAAATAGTCATCGATATATTCGATGTATTGTGATATCACACGCTGAAGTTCTCTGTATAGTCTTAGCTTGCGCTTCTCTGGTCTACTCAATGGTCTACTGCGTTCGCTTAGAGAATGTTATCTCATTTGGATGCCTAACAAAGAGAAGTATTGTATTCCTATCATCCATTCCGTGACCACTTAGCTTAGATCACAAAATCTTCACTTCTTGGCTTCTTGTAAGCACTGACTCCTTGGAGCCTATGTCTGGTTATTAACTCTCTCTCTCTCCTCTCAGAGATAGAGAGAATGTTATCGCATTTGGATGCCTAACAAAGAGAAGTATTGTATTCCTATCGTCCATTCGGTGACCACTTAGCTTAGCTCACAAAATCTTCACTGAAATTACTTCCTTGAGGTCTCACCGAGACGGCACCAATATACAATGATTTATTGCCTCTCGAGTTCATTTAGTCTTGAGAATATGAAGTGTTCCTTCGAATGAGAGCACGTACGATGAGATCATCATCATGCTTCTGTCCGAAGACAGGTTTTAACTGAATCGCTGCCTCCATTTCTCTCTCTCCCTAGAGGCCTCTTTTATACCTCTATAAGTATTATATCCCTGCTTTATATTATCTAATATTCCTATTCTTTTTCTCCCTCTTCCTCTTCTTCCACTAATTTTTCCTTCTAAGATCGTCCTTTGTAAACACTGTCTTCTCAATATGTGCCCTATCCAATTTGCTTTTCTTTTCCTGATTGTTTTTATTAGCATCCTATCTTCTCCCACCATTTCTAATACTTCTTCATTTCTCTTCCTCTCTGTCCATTTCACTTTCATCATTCTCCTCCATACCCACATCTCAAAACTTTCTAAATATTTTTCCTCCTTTCTCCTTATCGTCCACGTCTCTGCACCATAAAGAGCTATGCTCCATATGTAGCATTTTGCTAATTTCTTCCTTGTTTCTAAATTTATTTTCTTGCTTGTGAGAAGCTCCTTCTTCTCGTTAAATGCTGCTTTTGCCATTGCAATCCTACTTCTGATGTCCTGTGTACTAGTTCCATCCTGCGCTAAAATACTGCCAAGATATTTGAAACTACATACTTGTTCCAATTTTTGTCCATTTACCATTATATTTAATTCTTTATGTTCCTTTGAAACCACCATGACTTTCGTTTTTTCAACATTGATCTTCATTCCATATTGTTGGCCAACCTCCACTAGTCTGTCTGTCATCCTCTGAAGCTCTTTCTCATCTTCTGCTATTAATCCTTGATCATCTGCATATTTAATGGTGGTAACACTTTCACCTCCTATCTTAAATCCTTTCTCTTCCCTCAACGCTTCTTCTGTTATTGTTTCTGCATAAATATTAAATATCGCTGGTGAAATAGGACATCCCTGCCTCACTCCCCTCCCTATTGAAGTACTTTCTGTTTCTTCTCCTTCAACCCTGACTCTAATCTTTTGATCAAAGTAAAGGTTTTTAAGTAGTCTTTTATCTTTCCAATCTATTCCAATTTTGTTTAAAATACCCAGCATTTTATCCCATTTCACTCGGTCAAAAGCTTTCTCCCAATCTACAAAACAAAAATACATATCTTTATTGACTTCTAGCACTCTTTCTATCATCATCCTCATACATCCTATAGCATCTCTAGTCCCTCTTCCTCTTCTGAAACCAAACTGATTATCTTGCAGCTCCTTTTCTATTTTACATTCAATTCTTTTGGTTATTATTCTAGTTAGAACTTTAGCTGTAAGAGAAATTAAACTAATTGTTCTGTAATCCTTACAACATTTTGCATTGTTCTTTTTCTCCAGTGGTACCATAACAACATCTAAAAAATCTTCAGGCCATATGCCAGTATCATATACTTGGTTAAAACATTTTGTTAGTTGCTTAACTGCTTTCGACCCCAAAACGTCCACTGGTATATCATCACTCCCAACAGCCTTCCTTCTTTTCATGTCATCAATTGCTCTTTTAACTTCAGACTCGAGAATACTTGGTCCTAGTTGATCTTTTTCCACATCCTCTTTTTCATTTAATTCAAAATTTCTTGGCTTTCCTTCTTTGTCATACAGCACCTCAATGTATTCTTTCCAAACATTCTTTCCATTGTCTGGCTCCGAGACTATTTTACCACTTTTGTTCATGATTCCTTTACATCCTATCTTTCTTGCCTTTTTCTTGAATAGTTCCCTTGCTTTGCTATACATGAGGTCTGTTCTACAAATTCTTTCACACTCGACAATCTCCTCGCATTTATCATTTATCCACTGATCTCTGGCTTTATCTGATTCCCTTCTTAAAGCATTATTTAACTCTTTGTATTTTCTTTGGCCTTCTTCAGTGTTTATGTTCTTCCACTTTCTCCGCTCTTCCATTTTTTGCAGCATGGCTGCTGTGATCCAGGGTTTTTTGATTCTTTCACCCGTTACCTTTCCTACCTTCCATTACATCTTTAATGTTGCTATGGATGTATCTCCACTCCTTATCTACATTCTTCCTATTTTCTTCAGCTCTCTCCCCCAACCTTTCCTCCAGCTCTCTCATGATAGCCTCCTTGTTTTTAAGGAGTTCCTCTAAGTTCCATTTCTTGTTAACTCTTATGTTTCTCTTAATGCTCTTCAGTCTACATTGTGTATTTGCCACCAAAAGGTTGTGGTCGGAATCGATATCTGCCCCTGGTAATGTTTTCACATTTTTAATGCTATTTCTAAATCTTTCATTGACTAGTATGTAATCTATCTGGTATCGTCTCTGGTCTCCTGGGCTTCTCCATGTGTAAAGTCTCCGCTGGTGATGCTTAAACCATGTATTAGTTACAATCAATCTATTTCTATGGCAGAATTCCACAAGATGAGATATGAGAATATATATCACGAAGAAAACACCGAGGGTCCCTTCCATCACCAAGAAAGAGACGCTCTAGAATGATCCGTTTTCATTTCGTCTCTTGCCTCTTTACGATACTAGCCTACTCCAGTGCAGCTGTGTTCCAAGAATATACACACCTTTATTTAGTTATTTGCATAATGTCCATTTAGTTTTTAGAAAGTACAGTTATATTTTAATATACTATATATTTTAAAGTAAACAAAAAATTGGATGTTAAAATTGTAACTTTCGAAATAAATTTTTATAATGTTAATAAGAGCGAGATGAACAAAAGAAATTGTTTAAATTCCTAAAAATATAAGAAATTATCCGTGTGATTATAAAAGAAAATATTACGAACTGATAAGGTAGAGAATAAAAAAGAGATGTGAGAAAGTTTTTTTGCAGTTTTCCATTCATGTACACTAAAAAAAATTATATAAGTCAATTTAAGAGTTCACAAAAAGTATTCTATTTATAAAATTCAAATAATAAATCATTCCTCAGTGTTAAACAAAAATATCATTCTATAAGAAATGTTTATAATCGAAATATGGCAAATTAAAAGAGTCGCGGTAAGGGTCCGTACGAGGTACTGATCCCGGCAGGAAGGAAAGAAACCTAGGTCCGTACCACGTACTGATCCCGGTGGTGAAATGTTAATGCAAGGAAAATCCATGCTGTGGTGCGCCATAGAGAAAGAATAACCAACACCAAGATAACGGGTACAAATGGATTCATGCCTAAATATATTCTATGAATACTTTTAATGTGAGTCAAATGATTTTTAAGGAATATTAGAACATTGTTATCTTTTACCATTAACATTAAAAGATCTATCACAACATAAATCAATACATCTACTTACATTTGTTCGGTAACCAAGGTGTTGTTAATTGTTTACGTTTTGACTAATAGTATTGACATAATCCACATAATTTTATTGCTGCTTTAAAGGCTTCGGTGCATCTATCCATTTGAACATTTAGTAAGACGTTAATGTATAATTATATTAATGGTAAAACTTGACAATACAATACATAAAATAGTAAATGTTAAGGTAAACATCGCTTGCTACAGTGCGGGGCCCTGAACAATAAAAATCATTCGCTACTTAATAGAAAACTCTTTCCTGAGTGAAGCTGGAAGTTTCAGCTAGTATAAGATATATAAATAGGATACATCATATAAAACCTAAGGTACTTCTAGAAGTGCTACAGAGCTGTAATTTGGCATGTGAGGGGTGTTTTTGACCCCAAAGTCCAATTTTAAACACTCATAAGAAAAGCATTGAAAACTGTGCAGGGCTATATAAAATTGTTTTTAAATTATTTAAAATTATGATACAAAGTCGGAACATGCAATACACAGTGGAAGGAAGAATGAAGTATATTTTTCTTGAAGACAAAATTCAAGTCCATGCTGAATTTGCATAAAAATTCGATTTTAATCATAAATTTATGAAAATTTTTCCAGTTTTCTACAATGAAAAATATTAACTACCATAACAATGACTCCAATACCTTTGAATGAGAATTGACTTTCCATTTAATGTTTAGACTGCATTATAATCAATTTGATTTCAGCCAACGACATATACATATGAGGACGTGAAAATTAATTTTTTTATTCGGATACATACTAAAAGGCATGGATGAAGACGCCATTATTCTAACACAAAAATATCCTAATTTTTACATAAATTTTAGTGTAACATATAGATTTTTGCCTTGATGATGATTATAGTTATTGCTGAAACGGCGATCTGAGCCATGAAATTTGAAAACTTGGACGAGAGATGATTGTCAGAGAATTTAGAAAATTCAGATAGATGCCTTCATTTCATGGAAAATGATAATTATTGTCTTACTTATATACTATTATGCCATTGATTTTAAATCACGACGTAAACTTATGATGATGTAATATTAACACACAAATTTAGTAAAACTTGACAAGTATTTTAATGTTGTGTTTCATAGGTTTTCAAGAAATTTTAACTCTTTTCAAATGTTAAATATAATCGCATCATGCCAATTTTGCGATTTTTTTATCCAAATATGTGCTACAGGCAAGGATGATGATGCCGTAATCTTAACACAAAATAACCTAATTTTTCCATAAATTTATTGTATTTAGTGGCTTAATGATGATTATTCTTATCGCTCATGCAGGATGATCTGAGTCACGAAAATTGAAATATGAGCCGATTTCCAGAGAATTTGGAAATTACTGATAGTTGCCTTAATTTGTGGAAAATTATAAATATTCTGCGAGAACTCATGGAATTTATAATTTAATACATATAGGCTCCATGTGGCTGAAGTGCTGTTGCACTGGAGATCGCGTAGGTTTATTTATGAGTTTAGATCTTGGTGAATGGTAATTTTTTAGTGCTTGCAGAAGCAAGCACCAACTACTCGTATTGTAAAAGTTACACTGCCAAGTAATTCCTGAAAGGTTGATCATAAAAGAATGAAAAGTTTTCAAGTTACATATAAGCGGTTTTCTCACTCTCCCATTTAACTCCATAGACATGAAACATTAAGAGATTCAGAGAAAATGAGATATTCTATTAGTAGAGATTAGTAGCCATACTACTGTTTACATTAAAAATATTTGTTTATTTTAAGGTTCATGAGAATATTTATCAAGATTCAAAAGAGTTTAAAACCGTTACATATCTCAACTTATTTTCATTTAATTTTAAGTAGACTAATCGCCAGATCCATTCCATTCGCCTTTACATAGAAACTGCATAATTTTTTGTTGAGACAACCAAAATACTGAGTTATAATGATATTTATGATGTAAGAAACATAAACATAAGGTTTATTGTTTTAAGTATAACTAAAACAATATATTGACCCCATAAGTTCTTTACATAAAACAATGCAGCTGTCCAGTTTTGCAGAATTAATTTGCATATCTTTTTCAACCGATCAATCTAGAATTCTTAAGTTTTCTGTATAATGATATAAACTATAAATTTGTTATTAATCGCAAATTAATACTCCTGTAATTCTGAAAGATGTCTTAAAAACTAGGGGTACCTTATCAGCTGGAAAATATGGTAAATAACCACCAGGCAATGACTGCCTGTTCTTTAATGAGGATGGTAATAAAATTTGCGTGCAGAGACTAACCTGGAGGTGGCGAACAGGGTCTGCAATGACTGTTTTGTTGCAGGCCACACTGGCAGACAAGAGGGGTAAGGTTGTAGGGAAAGGCAAAGGTGATAAGAGTTGCTGTTGCGTTTTCTCCTGCTGAAGTTCCTGAAGAAGGATGACCAGTTCCATGCGGACAGATGCTAACCCTCCTCCACTAGCACCATGCAAACTGCAGTAGCTCAGCAGAGTACGGAGAAGCGTCTCATTTGCTGCAAATAGATAATGAAGTAATTGAAAAAACAAATTAGTAAGATGCTGAAAATCCAGTATAAGTTTTCAATATACAGTAAAACCCCATACTTACATAATCGGAATGTAAGTTTTCCCGCTATTTACACAACATTTTATATGGGTCCCATCAATTTTCCTATGATTCCAATGCAAGTAAAACCCTGTATTTACGTTATTTCATTTGAAGTTTTCCTGCTATTCATGTCATTTTACGTTAGAATTTCTAATTTTTTAAAAACAATTTAGCATGCAATTCCCATCAGTTTTTAATGTTTTTTGACTTAGCTTTGCAAAAAAATCTGAACTCTCTTGGGCGAAGATTTAAAAAACTGCAGCAGAGTAGGAACAGCGCCCCTAGAGGCAGATATATGAACTTTCCTTTCAAAACAGCACTCGCTATAACAGATGCTACTCAGGAACAGCATACTTAGAGACGGAAATATGTATGAACTCTTTTGGGTGAAAACTTCAAAACCTTATACATAAATCACACTAGCAGAGCATAAACAGTGCACCTAGATACGGAAATCGTATTTACGCTATTTACTCTTTGAACCAACTATGAATGCTATTGAAAAGATGTTCAAGTTTGGCGCTATCACATTTTAACCCTTTCCACTCAAATTCTGCCCCTTGGCTCTCACAGTTTGTAATGAAATTTAAGTTCATTTGTAATTTGTTGTAATTTAAATTACCGTAGTGTCCTGAATATAACATGATTTTTTTCCAAAAAATGAAATTTTAAAAGTAGCCCTTGTGTTATATTCAAGCACTAGTGATTTTAAAAGATCGTAAAATCCTGTTTTGAAAAATCACCATACATTCCGCATGTCTGTTAAGTGATACTTGTTACATCGTAGACACATTAGGCATACATGTTACAATGTACATGAAAAGCATCTGAGGCGAGAATAGATCGAGTCCAGTCAGCATCTGAACTCTTCATTAATCATTGAATTGAAGCTATCAAGTGCATTGGCATATTTTTTGTGCCTACCTTAGCGAGTTTTTATCCATCCGTTAATTTAACAATGGGTGCCAAAAAGGATGCTGATCATGTTGAGAAAAAAGGTTCTTCCAAATCCCAGGTTAACAGAGGAATCCGACGAATTTATGACATGAATTTTAACATAGTCATAGCTCAAGAAGGGGAAAAAACGAACAATATTCAAGCTTCGAAAAAGTATGTTCCTGAAGTAAACATACCTACATCCATGTACAATTTTCCAGACAAATGTAATGGAAACCCAAGCATACTATATGTACTAGCATTTTAATTCAGCACCTATTTTAATATTATTATTATTAAAAGTGTGTGCTGATGAAGTAAATGAATAAATAGATATACTCTATAAACTTAGCTCTTTTAACACTGATTTTATTGTCAGTCTTACTGTAACAAATAAGCGAGTTTAAAAGTAAAATCAGTTTAGCTATTTTTCCTTTTCCCTCAATTTGCACTTTCTCGCAATTTATACTTTTTTTCCCAGATCCCTAGAAAATAAGGGGTTTTACTGTATTTATAAATAACATTTTGGAAAAATGAAAATGCTGAGGAATTATGATCATCAAAAAGAGTAAATTAATCTGAAAGACATTTAAAAAATCTAAAATGTTTAATTATTTATCATATCATGGTAACCATATTACTTGAGATAACTGAATGGTAGCAGATAATGGGGACATGAGTTCTCCTAGTCATTGCTTGTAATGAGTGAAAAATAGACAACAGATTGATTCAAGAAAAATTAACAGCTGAAATCAGTGAATACTACATGTTGAATGTTTTTCCAAAATTAATGCAGCTTTAGTTACAAAAGAACAAACTAAGAAATAATTTATATAAGATATTATTTGTACCCTTCAGCCATTTTTTTCTTCTGGCAGCTCGCTGTACTTTGGCCTCAAAATCAAGTTTCTCAGCCATGAGGATCTCATGAAGAGTTGGCTTCTCTCCAGCTCTTACTGGAGTTGGTGTCATGTTGTGGTGTTCTCTGAAGTCTCCCTCCATCATTATGTCTTCTAGATGGAGATAAATAATGGTTACTGGCCTCAATCACGAATGAATGCATGCAATAATATTTTTAGTGAAATATTTTACTACATCATCCTAGAAATTACAGGCTAAAAAAGCCCTCCAAGTATGTTCACAAGGTCAACTTCACCAACTTGAACCCTAAAAATGTTCAATAGGAATTATTAATAGACTTTTAATTGAATTACAAAGGTATACATGATAAAAAATAAGTTCAAAAATGTCAAAACCGCTTTCTCCAGAAATGTAACTACATAAATATGATAGAAAACTTATTCCTTATAATTCTACAAACAGTTAACCACATAACTGGGTATTTAATTTTTCCCAGGCACTCTACTGGTGGGGACTTTTTTCTCGATTTCAGGATTAGGACCCTTTTTGCATTTATTTATAACTTTTCAGCTAGTGTTATTAGAAACCCTTTTCTGTTTAACTTTCCCTATTTTTTCTATAAACAGTAAATGCAGTGAGCATTGCCATGTCCAACTAATGAAACTAATGACAAGAAATCTTTGTCTTTCAAAGGCCAACTGTCTTTAATCTGTTCACATCTGCTTTTACATGCGTACTATTTACTGAGATCTAAAGAAGGGGGTTATTACTTTCAGAGCCTCCTAGGAGGGAACGTGATCCTGATTGTAAACATGAAAAATTCTTAGAATTTCTGCTTTCACTTCAGAAGTGTGGAAGTAGGCAACCCCACGTAACAGATACAGAACCTTTGAGAATTGTACATATTTTCTCGGCATAAGGATGTATACCCATTTATCACCAGAAAACCAAACTAAATAGACAGAGCTAGATGAAGGACCAAAACTATGAAATATTTTGGCATACCTATAGCGAATCCCCTAGAAAATGCTGTGATGAATATATACGGCATTCATTCATCCTATTAATAATTATGCAATGTGGAATGTTGTTCTCATATTCTCACACAGGCATTCATATTTGAACTAACGTCGAAAAACTTGAGAAGGGCTGCATCAATTTTCCATTCTTTCAGTTTTGATTAAATTGACAACAAATGACATATTTAATCATTCACCATGTAAAGCAAAAACTTAAGTTCGACTCCACGGTTTTTTTGCTTTCCCATTTGATTAAAATGTAATTGGCAGGAATCGGAAGTGCACAACTATGCTTTTTACCATTCATAAATATTTTATAATTGAAACTTTGATGTAAGATTTGCACTCTTATTCTTATCATTGGTTCTGTTATCTAATTCATATTTTTCACATTTTGTTTATATTCGAGTTTTTCTGAATTTTTAACATTTCAAAAAAGTTAATAGGGTTAGGGCATTGTTGGCCTCGGGATTTCAGTACATATACACATTATTTACAACCAAACAGACATATGAAGGATAAAAATCGATTGAACATTTTCGATAAAACTTTCATCTAAATATTAAACAAATGAATGACCCCGCTAAGAAACTTCTAATGAACATCAGTAATGATTTTAGCAACTTAGATAATATCTGTTGGTGATAAAATTAGCATTTATTTTCTTAAAAAATATAACATCTAATAATTTAAACAGATAATAATTACATATTAATACATGTAGTCTGAGTGAATATGAATGTTATGTTTTGAAGATTTAATTAAGTTCATGTTAAATTAATAAGGCAATTAATAGGCAAGTGAAGTGAGCCCTCAGATGGGGTTGGGCCCTGTAAGGGGCCAGGGGCTGAGCCCTTAGTTCTCATTTGAATTTTTAAAGATATTAACGAGTATTATGATTACTTTTTGTGGTTAATTGCATAAGTTTAAAAGATAAGAATTCTATATACTGTATATACTCGTGTATAATTTATTAGCACAACTTCAGAAACAGCATTAGGCCAATTACACTGAATGTAATAACATAACATATAAGGCACAGTAGGAAGACCACACATTCTTAGGTCATAAAATAGAGGTACACGGATAACACGTTTGTGCAGTCAAATAAAAATTTGAAGTCTACCTATCTCACACCACATTCTCACTTTTCGGTTGAGGGTAAAACCATGCTAATTATTGATAATCCAGCTTATACATGTACTAATTAAACGTATCAACCACCTACTTCCTTCGATTGTATTTCCATCCTCTGCAAATATTCCACATTTCACTAGATAATCAGCTTATTGCTGTACATAGTCTCCTGCAAAATCACCAGGTAGACTTCCCACAAAACACCCATCGAAAGAAAAATATAGTATATACGAAAATTGAAATAATAAATAAATTATGTATAATTAACAAAGTAAGTAATTTAAAACCCATAGGATTCATCTTCCGCACCAAATAACTATGCGAGGAAGGCGACTGCGATACACAATGAAATTTAAGATTTTGTATTAAATACTGTCGTTAAATATCTCTAGTCATTCATATTCCATAAATAAGTGTTATGTGACATTTGATAAATTTAACATAAATTGACATGTGTAAACTTCATTTAACATTTGACTTTTAACCCTGAAGCATTTTGCCTTGTAAGCAAATTTCTGCATATCAGAATTTTCTGAGGTTTTTACATAGACAGATTTGTGTAAGTTGAGTCTTGCGTTACTCGGGATGGGTCTGTATTTATTTATGGTACTCTAGTTAATACCTAACATGACAATGTAATTCTAAAATTTTGTTCTTATACCCCTCCGAAACTAGAGTGCGCGTTATACACAGGATATATGAAAAAGTTGGGATTTTTTGGCAAAAGGTATGGGTGTGCATTATACATGAGAGCACGTTATACACGAGTATATATGGTAATTAAAAAATAACAGAAAAGACCCACGGCTGGAATTGAATTATGAAGAGAATTCATTGACACTGACATTTAGTAAAGAATTCTGAAAATATTGGTACAGACAGCATGCGCATTATATTATGATAGAGCTACACAGAGACATAAAATGATGACAGACATCAGACGCTTGACACTTTCAAATATATACCTAAATCAGAAGGATAAGTTGTCTCTCCATTAGGTCCAGTAGTAACAGGCCCACCAGCACTATAATTGCAAAGATGTCTCAATGCCTCTACCTCCCTTTCCAACCAGACATAAAGTTGGTAGCGAAGCTGGCCGCCATCAACTTCAAAGCCCGTAGCCAAAGTGGAGACTTCCTCCATTAAGATTTTAAGGCATGCAACAAACTTAAGTTGCTGCGCCATGATATCCAAGTCCGGTCCACTGGATCCTCCATCCTCGCTTTTTTCACCATCCTCAGTGTCTTCTCTTCTTCCTATTGGAGGCGAAAGGTTTCATTGCATAAATATAATGTATACTCCTGAGAATGTTACCATTTCTCAGGATTAAGGCTACTTCTGTCATAAGAAATAAAAATTACAGACAGTTTGATGTTTCTCTAACTTCATAAAAGTAAAGTCACTTGGACATAGGTTAGAGCAACACATTAATGACATTTTTTCTAAGTTCTAGAAGAACGACTTTAAGTACAATGAATGATTAACAGTAAGCAAATTTTTAATATTTAAATCTTGTTTTATTTTTCTGAATTAAATATTTTAAAAGTAACTTTATATATCATATTTAAGTTTTAATTCCAACAAAACAGTGAAATTTATGAATCATGCCAAGGGCATACAAAACTGAGATAAATAACAAAACTTTTGTGATGAAACAACACCAAAACTGATCCAAGATTAATTTTCTAATTTCAAACATGAAATGATTTTTGTAGATCTAAGAAAATTCAAGTTTCAAAAATATAGAAGATGCATTCCTTACAAGATATTAGTAATTTATGTAATGGCTCCAATGTTCATTATGCATTCTTAATCCAACTAAACTACCTGAGATTTGCTTAACGGTTGATTGAGTGTTTTGGGTGTCACTTGTTTTTTCTTCCTCATCATCATCATCCCACTTGAGCTCCAAGGAATCTTTTCGACTAGCTGGCACAGGCTGAGACCAATCAAGAGCTAATTCGTCTTCTTTAGGCTTTACAGGAGCAGACCAATCCAAATCGCTTGCTGAAATATAAAAACATTCAATCACAGCAATTGATTGTAGATAAATAATTTTTATTTTAAAATATTCGTTAATATAACTACATATTAGCCTGAATAACGTGACATTTTTTTCTATGAAATTAATTTAGATAGATAATTTATTTAACACTTACAGGAATCCCACAAGTAACATGTACTATTATAAATAGTAATAACAAATTACAAAATATAAAACAACAACAATGCAAAATTAATTAGCACTATAAAAAAATTACACAAATATGTATGTGTCAATCACTTTAGGTCCTGAATAACTTGCTCCTAAAACTATGAAGTGAGTCATGAAAAAAGCCTATAGAGGGTTGTCTGTCAAGGACCCCATTTACAGTTCTGATCATTCTTGGAAAGGGGGAGTACTTATATACTGTATCTGCCCGAATATAAGCCGACTTTTTTGTCAAAATCTATCATGAAAATATCATCCCTAGGCTTAAATGCGAGTTCGAGAAAAAATTTGGGGTTAGGGTTAAGTCTCGTAGTGACCCAAAGATGGCAGCATGTTTCTCATTGCCTCCGCATTCAAACGATAGTGCTATATTTTTTGTAAAGTAAATATTTGACCTACGATGAATATAAATGAATAAATAATAAAGTTAAAATATTGAATTTAGCAGTACCTGTGTTTTGTTGCCGTTGTTACCCGTTTTTTCGTTTCTAAATGCTATTGGATATTTTCTTTCGTTTCTCACGGCTATGCACATTTATCATTAAGAATAGTTAGCAATTTGTATTATTTTTCATTATCCATTAAAAGAAGTTCCTATTAATTTTACTTGGCTATTGTAGTTATTGCTATATCCCAGTGGTTCTCAACCAGTGTGCCGTGAACATTTCCCAAGTGTGCCACGAGACTTGGAAGAGAAATTGCTAAAAATGGACGGATGTATTACAAGAAAATGTAACGGATAAAAATATAAAGAACATATTACCAGCCGGACCAAGCCAAGTGAGATTTCTAAGGTCTCTCGCATGTATTTGAGTCTGGGCTTTTCTTGGTGTGTAGATAAAGATTGTCCTGTTCCAATGTGTGTTGTGTGGTGAGAAACTATCAAATGAAGCCATGGTTCCCAGAAAATTGAAGTGACATTTCACCACAAAACATGCACACCTTGAAGGAAAATATTTGAACTATTTCAAAAGGTTGATGGAACTGCATTCTAAACAAGCGAGTTACTTCGACAAAAATGAAAGTGTCTGATAAAGTTCAAGTGGCTTCCTATCAAACAGCAGAAATCATAGCTAAAAAAATGAAGCCCCACACTACAGTTGAGTCACTTATTTTGCCTCGTGCCGTGCGATAGGTAGGACAATGCTCAGTGATGAAGCAGGACAAGAAATCACCGAAATGCTGCTTTCTAATGATACAATTGGAAGGAAGGTCATCTAACATAGAGGAAAATGTTTCTAATAAGCTTAAAATGTCAGACTTTGCTTTGCAAGTTGACCAGTCAATCAATATTAGCGGCAAAGCACAACTATTAGCATTTGATCTCTTCATTCATGAAAATGAAATAATTAGTCAATTTTTGTGCTAAAGAGAACACCCAGAACACACAATAGGTCAAGATATATTCGATACTTTGACTTCTTACTTAGAACGTTTAGAAATTTCATGGAAGTTATGAGCAGGAATTTGTACCGACGGTGCTCCATCCATGTTGTGATCTGCCAAAGGCTTCATCACACTTGTAAAACAAAAGAATCCAACTACAATAACTACCCATTGTTTTTTGCACAGGAAAGGCCTTGTTGGAAAGACATTAGAAGTTGACTTGGAGTCCGTATTAGACCAAATCGTCAGATTGGTAAATTTTGTGAAATCAAGACCTCTAAAACCCCATCTCTTCAAACAGCTTTGTAATGCTATGGATTCACAGTACGAATATTTAGTTTTACACACAGAAATAAGATGGCTGTCAAGTGGAAGAGTGTTGGCTTGTGTATATGAACTTAAAGAAGAAATGTTACTATTTCTTGAAACAGAGGGAAACTGATTTTTGTGAATATCTTAGCTGTGAACTTTGGTGTGCCAAATTAGCATATTTGGCAGATATATTTAGGTATCTGAATGGTGTGAACACCAGCATGCAGATAAGCTACTGGCAATGCAGAGAAAAATAGTCATCTGGAAAAAGAGAGGTAGAGAAGGTATTCTTGAAATGCTTCCTCTGATTCCAAAAACCTAAACGAAAGAAATTGTTGCTCTCGTGGTGGAGCATATAGCAACTCTAGAGCACAATATCGAGCGAGTTACTTTCCATCCTTGACTACAGAGAAATATGACTGGGTAAGGAACTTGTTCACACCAGTGACAACTGACTTATGTGTTTTTACTCTTTCTGAAGAAGAGTTAGCTTCTCTTTCAACTGATTGCACTTTGAAAATCAAGTACGCCAAATTGTCTCTGGATATCTGTTAGAGAAGAATATTCAAAAATTGCAAAAAAAGCTTTGGCAGTTTTCTACATCCTGTGTGAGTTGGGGTTCTCGACACTTACAAACATTAAATGCGGAAAAAGGGAACGATTCAACTGTGTTGAAGATGAAATGAGAGTCTGCTTATCACGGATGTCCTAATATCAGTGCAATCATTAGAAAATGCCAAGCTCAAGTGTCACATTAGGTAGGATTTTAAAACAGATTTTTTAACAAAACTTCATCATTGGTTCTGTTTTATGATATAATAACTTAATTTGGTCGATTATATATGTAACAAAATATAAAAAATATGTATTTTTATGATAAATTCTAGTTCTTTATTCAAATCTAATTCCAGTGTACCGCGAAAAAACATGAAAATCAAAAGTGTGCCGCAAGCACCAAAAGGTTGAGAACCACTGCTATATCCAATATAATGTTTATTTGCATGTTAAAACCTCATTCATGGAATTACGTACATTGATCACACAGACAATTACTCAAAATGCGATGACAGCTTTTGATGCTCAACTGTTTGAATTACGGTAAAACTTGAGTGTGTGAAGTTATATACGATATGAACAGGTATAATTATAAAATGCAATTTCTTAGGGCAATGGAAATGCTAATTTCATTGGAAATAGACTTGGATTAAAAATTATCTTTGCGAGGTCGCTGTTGCTTTATTTGACCTTGTGTGAAAATGAAGATGAATGAAATTATCGCAACTGAACGTGGAACATTATTCAACAACACAAAATTATTAATCGGAGTAATATTTCAAATGTCAACAACTAAACCATTTCCCACTCTATTCTTCGATCTCCAATAATGTATTCTAGGCTGTGCATGCATGCCCAGCACACTTCAGCATGAAATATACAAATTTACGTTTTTGTCAAAAATGGTGGAAATTTTTGGGGGGTTGGCTTAAATTCAGGGTCAGATTATATTCAGGCAGATACGATACATTCACTCATGAATATGGCTCATGGAAGAGGGGAGTGCCCCATGACCTCCTCATAGAGGTTGCAAAACCCACAAGCTTCAACAAGCTTTCTGCAGCCACTAACAATGTTCCACAGAAACATAGCATCCAAAAACTCGTGCCTAGTCTCAAGCAGGGTAATTTTGAAAGTTTGACAAAATTTCACATAGTCATTTTTGCTGTAGGCTACATTTTCTTTAACACAGCCATTCCACAAATGTCTCTGGACTCTTTTTAATGAGCCAAACAAGAGTGCAGTAGGAGGGGATAATGTTATTGTAGAGAAACTATTTAATGAATTATGCATAATAAAACCTAAGATCCCATATGCCCTCACATAGGCTGATCTAATGTGAATTAAAATTGAGGTTTGATTCCAGCTTTATGCCTATATCTGTTATTGTGCTTGCCCATTCTAATGAAACTGTTCAAATTATAAGCATAAAAGTAGGGATTTTGCTTGAGTGAAAAGAAAATTACCTTACACTTGGGTACATTTGGAAAAAGATTCTGTAATTTGCACCACCAAAACCCTTTCACAAGGTCACTTTGGATACTTTCAGTCATATTTATGATTTTGCAGTCATTAACATAAAGCAAATTTGTACTACTAATTGTTAACAGGAGATAATTGATAAAGACATTGAAGAAAAGTCCTAGGATGGATCCTTGTGAAACCCCTGAATTTACAATGGTTACTGTGGACATTTAACTGTCAACAGCAACTTTTTGAGTTCTATTGGTTAAGTATGATTGTATTAAGTTAAGAACAGAAACCTTGATGCCAAACATCTGAAGTTTATGGAGGAAGAGACTGTGATCTACTCGGCCAAACACCTTCTTAAAATCTATGTATACGATATCTGCATGACCACCTTTATGAACGACAGAGGCAAGCTGATGGAGATGAAGTGCTAAATTAGAAATGGTAGACTGACAAGGAAAAAACTGGGCTGCTTTGATGAAAACAGCAGTTTGCAATGTGCAAAAATCTTATCTTAAACAAGTTAGAAAAGTAGCACTCACATTGTATTTGAGGACTAATGATTTTAATATAAAAAATCACTCTAAATGCAGTAGGTAAGAGAGGTCTATTTGCTTCACCATTACACTGCTACTAAAAAAATCTGGCATGAAAATAGATAGTTCAGTCAAGGCCTAGCTTGCACTCTTTCCTCCAGCCCTCATCCACTCAGCAGTCATTGAACTGTAACTATCATTAGCTCGGCATACTCTTTCTGTCAACTTTTTCAAGTTTTTGCTCATCCGATATTTTTTATCATGAATGAAGATCGAGGAGGAAGTACTTAAAAATAAGTTCAAGGGTATAGCTTCAAAAGTTATTTTCCCTGTGTTCTATATATGACAATAGGGAAGTAGAATGAGAATTTAAAAAATTCAGCCTTCTATTACCTTTTTCTTCTGATGTCCATAATGATTTATCACCTAATGTTCCAGTGTCAATTTGTTGATCTTGAGCTCTTGCTTTAATAGGGCTGTTTAAGAGGCCTGAAAAACAAAATAATTTAAACAATTTCCAAGATAATATTGGATATTTGCAATAGACAACAAAAAGAGGTAAAATATGGGAACTTTCATTGAATTGACTTCTGAGAATGTTTTACATGGCACATATGACTCACTTGGAGAATTGTTTCCATTTGAGTCCAAAACTTTGCTGGGAAGTTTAGAAAGAACTTCTAATGCAAGAGCGGGACATCCTGCCTTAAAGTGTGCATGAGCAGTAGTAAAATATAGCTGCCTTTCCAGTGGAGTGATTGAGTCTTCTAATAATATCTATGAAAAATTGATGCAGTATGAATAAAGCACAATCAACATCTAAAAGTAAACATCAACATGTTAATGCAAAAATTTTCCATGTGGAAAACATTTTGCCTTATTTGCCAATTACTTAGTGATATGCACTAAAATTTACCTGCTTATCTAAATTAACTGTTTTTGTATCCATTCCATAACTAAAACCAGATAAGACAACTGCATGTGACTTCTTTTTGTCTTGTGCAGTGGACGCAATATACTGGCGTATGAGCAATGGATGAGTTCGCAGGTACACATAGAAGTTGAACACACTTGGATTGGCTGCAAAAAATACAACAAACTCCATAAGAAATTTCATTTATAATTAAGCCATTCAAAAAATCTTAAATAAAAAGAAATAAGCAACTGGAGAATCTGTGATGATAAATACAAAATTTGAATTCTGGTAACAATTTTTACTGCTTGACCAAATCAATTTACCTGTGGTGCCTTCCGGCTTGTCATCATCAATATATTGAGGATGCATGGTTCCTATGTTTGTCTGCAACAGTGTGTTAAGACTGCCTGTATGATCTTTTAATATCCAAAGTGCCATGGAGCGAAGGAAAGGATCAGGGTGGGCCTTTGACATAATCTGGTTTTCACCATCATTATTGCATCCCAGGATTTCCTATGAAATAAATAATGGCCAATTAGCCAATATTCAATGGCAAACAACTGTAGTTTTAACAACTATTAAGTAAAGAATTTACCAGATTAGGAGCAACAAGATACAAATAAGTAACAGTAATTATTGCACAGTTTTGAAAACAAAGGCAAAATATTATTCTCACAGAGCAATAGAAAAATAAAAATTGTGCTTATTTACAAAATAGCTGATTTTATTGGGCTGTTAAAAACTAAATTTGTGTGATACCCTCAAGAAAATTCATTAGAAAAGGGGTTTCAACCTTGCAGTAAAATATAGATTTAGATTGATTTTGTAATGTACTGCATCTATATTTTAATTTTTACTGTTAATAAACTTCATTTGAATAATTTAAATCTGAAAAGCTTAAATTTTCAATACCTCAAACAAGAGCCTCTGCAGACTTGGTGGTGCTGAATCCAATTCTCCTTCATATAAACGAGATATCACCATTGCTAACTGAAAGTCATCCAGTTTATTTAGGCAGACCTGGATGAAAATTATTTTTAAGAAGTATTAAAATAACACACCAGTAAAAACTGATGCCGAACACATATTCATTATTATTATTATTCATTTTTCCCAAAATGTTAAAAATATAAATATTAATTTCAAGAAAAGGATTATAAAATAATTACATCAATTGCATCCTTAAGAGCTCCAGCAAGCAAAAAGAAGGCAGCTGCATGATCAAATCTCTGTTTTCCCAACAGAGCAAAGGCATTCTTGAGAGCAGCCTTCCGCCATCTGTCTTCAGTAAAGTTGTTGGAAAAGAATTTAGTCATACGTTCGTCACGCCTGGAGCGAAACAGGCCCCACACTAGGCTCTTCTTCTTCATGGCGAGATAAAACAGTGCAGCATCCAATGGATCTTGACGTGATTGGAATGCTGCTTTTGCAATCTGTTGGAGATAAAAGTCCTGATAAAAACCTGCTATATATCCCTTTAAGAAATTATAATACAAGGCAGTAAGTACTACATATCAAAGAGCAAATTTCAACTTAAGAATCTGCTTTAACATTTAATACATCTCAAGTAAAACTTGTTGAGATGATTAAATCTACCACTGATTGCAAAGTTTAATTCATATTAACCAAGAAAACAACACCACACATTTTTCAAAGGCAATATTTCATACTTTATTTTGCTAACCTTTTCAACGCAGGTTCGGAGTAAAGTGTTTGACCTCAGCCACCATCCAACACCCAACTCACGAAGTGTGCTCCAACGTGGTGAACCTTTAGCATAAGAAGGGATAAGATTCAAAAGTTCTTCCTCACTTTCTGAATGGAATGCCCAAACAATGTTAGCAGTTCCCACTCCTTGTCTCTGGAACTGTGCCCTTTGTGCAAGTGGGAGGCACCTCAGAAGAAAGTTGTAGTGCTTCATAGCAAGAAGGAAACGTAGTCCACAATCATCCAATGAATCTATGAAGAAAAAAAGGAATTATTATACAAATTCTATAGACGTACAAATATACCCATCCAATTGGCAAATTATGGGCAATTTTTAAATTAGAAACAAGCCTAAAATAGATGTGCTGTATCTCAAAAATGATATCCATTCACTCAAGAATTATCAAGCTTATCTTTTGGTTTAAAACAAATTCAAGAATAAGCACTACAATATAAAAAAGTAGGGATGTGCACGGGTTTCCCGTGGTACATAAGTGCTTTTCTTCAAATTCGCCGTACTGGAATCATATAGTAATGTATTTGCTTTGAAATCAGAAAATTATATTTCCTTATATGGTGGTAGCCCTGCTTTATAGATACGCTCAAAACATGTTCATTTCATTTTGCCATTCTATACTCGCCCTACAAACAAAGTTTCTTTTCGATATCAGTTCAGCTAAAAACTTCCAAACACATACCGTATTTACCCGAAAGGAAGATGAGGTTTTTTCACAAAAGTGCCATTAAAAATATTAGGTATTGTCTTAGAATGGAGTATGAGGATTTAAGGTGAGAATACACCCCTATTTTAAATGCAACATGAAACACCCTGATGCCAAGTATATGTCCATTAAAATATTTATTATTGCATAAAGTAATACATCATATTAAATTAATTACTACAATACTTTAAAAATTTAAGGTTAAATTTCTTAAAATTGCTTCCACAGGCCAATGGTTCCACTTTGGCGGTAGGGAACTGTTTCGAGCTGGGTAGGTAATCGCGTGACAAGTTGAAAAAAATTACTACAGCTGGGCGGTTCCGTGTGTAATATGAAACACAAAGTCATGTAGGCACCAATAAAGATATCTGGTAATACGATGTAAACAAGACTGATACAATTTAAACGTATCTACTACAATTTAATCATGATGCTTTGCGTTTAGTATGCCAATGGCAGACATAAAGTGGACGTGAGTTTCAGAGTGTAGAAAATTTACGAGAGCACTTGAGTAGTACATGCTTTGCTGAGTTTTAAAGTGAAATAGTGACAAGTTATTATTTATAACTTTTAAATAAGATACCCCAAACAAATGGCAGATCGCGTAGAGAAAAACTGTGGTAAGAGGGAATGTATCGAAAGGAATTAGAAGAAGTTATGACAGAAATTTGAAGTTAATGGTGGTGCGCTATGCTGAAGAAACAAATAATTTTGTGGCAGGGAGGAAATATAATGTGACTGAAGCACATGTGCGAAGGTGGAAGCAAGCAAAAGAGAAACTTGAAGGTGCTAACTCAACACGAAGATCATTTAGTGGGCCAAAACAAGACCAATTTTATTCATTAGAAGAGGAAATTGCAAACTTTGTGCATATTCAAAGAATGGACGGTAAAGCGGTAACATGGGGTATCATTAAATTGAGAGCCCAAGAATTAGCACGATCGCAAAACATTCCACACCGAGAATTGAAGGCTAGTAATGGATGGTGTTTGCGTATGATGCATCGTAATGATTTTAGCCTGCGATGAAGAACTTCACTTTGCCAGCATCTACCTTTCGACTTCACGAACAAACTAATAACTTTCCAGAGGCATGTAAATTGGTTGCGGAAAAGTCACATTACCTTCTGAGCAAAATGGGTAATGCAGATGAGACACCCATTTATAATACTTCGACATGCCATCCAATTACACCGTCAATGAAAAAGATGCAAAAAATGTCATCATAAGAACTTCCGGGAATGAAAAACTGCACATTACTGTAATGCTGGCTGTATTAGTGGACGGAGCAAAGTTATGTTGTTTTAAAACACATAACAGTGCCTATGGAAGTACTACCAAATGGAATAATTGTTCAATGTCATGGCCAAGGATGGATCTCAGCTGATTTAATGAAGGACTGGCTAAGCATAGTGTGGAATAGACGACCTATGGCACTTTTAAGGCAGAGAGCAATGCTCGTCTTAGATGCGTTCAAAGGCCACCATACAGAGGAAGTTCAAAATACCCTTCATGGTATGAATACCGACCTTGTAGTTATACCAGGAGATATGACATCACAAATTCAAGTGCTAGATGTTGTAGTGATGAAGCCCTTTAAGGATTACATAAAGTCATTTTATTCAGAATGTCTTTTGGCAGGGGACCATGCATTAACTTCTACAGGGAGAATTAAGAAAGCCCAATATACCACTTCTCTGTAATTGGATCATTGCAGCATAGAAAAAAATAGATCACAATAGTATCTCAAGAGGGTTTAAGAAATGCTGCATATCAAATTCCATGGATGGTATGGAAGACGACTTGTTTGAATTTGAATAAGTTGTGAAGAATGAACAGGACAGCAAGAATAAGGGAAGGAAACAGAGGAGAGGGAGATGTAAGTAGTTAATTTAGTTTTTTTTATTCATTCTCTTAATGTTAGCTTGTTATACATATATGTAAAAGTTTTTTTGTAAGTGAACGTAATTTTTTTAGGGGTCGTCTTAAATTCAAGGTTATCTTCCTTCTGGATAAATATGGTAGTTACAGAAAAATTCTAACCTTGTAATTGTAGTAGCCCTGTTAAGCCAACCTGGTTGAAATATGCTGTTTTGGTTATTTATTATATGAAGATTATGTGTACCATATTGGATTAAAATTCATGCTGCCAGTTCTCTATAAAAAGGTGTAAAAAGATAATTTTATTTTTTTTTGTAGCAGCCCTGCTCTTTATTTCCACTTTAAACATCATGGTTTCATTACGGTATGTTGTACAAATCTTATATACAGAATTTAGTTAATATCCGTTCCGGCAAAACGCTTTTTTCATTTCTATTTTGCCCGGTAAAATTAATTCACTTTGACTTATGGAGAATTCAAGTTATAGACATTGGAGTTATGAAAGTTCCACTGTACTAATCCTACAATTAATTATCTCCAATATACCCTTGTTATGACTATTCAAGATACCTAAGATAAGTACTTACATTTCAATTTTTCTTATCTAAGTGCTTATTCTAGAAAGAGGCAACCATGTTAATTTATTACTTCAGTTTATGGTAGGAGCCAAGTAATCAGCTTGTTGTGATCTTTGATTTGCATTATTTATACTGATACCAAAATAAAGGATTTTATATAATTAAGTCATCTAAAAATATGCATTCTTCTTGACGAGAGTGATGAAGTACTATCTGCTGAGTGATTATTCTGTTTACAATTACAGGACAGGTAGCCAAGTAGCTGAGGATTTTTTCTATTTTTTCGCATGTATGATCAAGAAAAAGCTTAGTTCTGTAATGCTGTTTTTTGTGTTGCTTCACCAGTTATGGTTCTGTTTATAAATATTCAATGATTATGTTTTCTAAGACTTATGATCAGAAACTCAAAAATCTCCCATGTCTAGAGTATTTAGTGATTTAAAAAAATTGTTTACTCCCAACAAATTTTTGTTCCATGGTTTTTGTGAAGAAGTCTCCAACCACAAACTGCATTGACCTGATTATTATTAGATATTTTTCCAATTTCTTCATTTGGAAAAATCACAAGTTGTCTTTTATTCAAGTACTCTTATAATGGATACTACTGAATGATTTTTAGCCTGCTTTCCAGAATGGAAATAGGCTTATTGTGTCATTGTTGTGTCTGTCTGTCTGTTCTCCCTATTAACTTTTGAACCAATAGACTGATTTTCATAACACTTGGAGAAAATATCTTGCTACTGGGGCTGAGCTCCCGAGGATAGTTTTTGTTGCGAAGACTGAAAGTCTCAGGTTTGATTCCAGGAACTATCCTTCCCATTTGATTTACATGGGAAATCCATCATGCAGGGTAATTTTCTCTTGCACATTAAAATATCTTAGAATTGTAATATCAGAGCGGAATTTGTACTATTCTCTGAGGAAAGGATTGGAGATTCTAATTTTGCTTATTGATTGCATTTATTTGAATTTTGCATAAATACTGGCATTTTTGCAGTTTTTATGATCCATTATGAGAGTATTGCTATTGCAAGAACTATTGTTGGACACTGATTCAGTATAGTCTAGTACAGTGTTTCCCAAACTTTTTCGAGCCACCACCCCCTTGGATCCATAAACCTATACTCAACACCCCCCAATCGGTAGCTTTAAAATAATAATCAAAATCATAAAACAAAATAACCAAATGAGGAACATTGAAATAATTAAATTAAAAACAATGAATAATCAAATGTTTATTTAGAATCCAATAGATGTATAGTTTTCATATCATATTTATGCAAAAGACTTAATACACAATAAAAGGAACTTAGGTGAGAATATACTTTTTACATAAAAATAAATTATCAAAACAAATAATTTTAAGAAAGCTTTTTTTAGAAGTTTACATGTCATTTTTTTTACTTAAATTAAGCAATTACATAACATGAACATTTTCAATTTATGAAAATAGAATAACCAATCATGTTTTGTTAAAATTAGTTAAACAATTAAGTGACTATTGATTATAGTTTTTCATGGTCTAGAAGTCATTTAAGGAGATTCTATTGCCTAATTTAATAACATATTTCCATCAAATAAAATTTTAATGGGATGGATGGGCTTGATGACCTGATACCAGTTTTCCAACGTCCAGTTTAATGTCACTTAGCAGGAGTCTTAAATCACCGCGTTCACAAACCTGAAGTCTGTTTCTCTGCTTGGAAATAAGCTGAATGACTGCACTAAAACCACGTTCCACCAAATATGAAGTCGGAAATGCAAGAAGGAGTTTTTTAACCACCATCCATAAAGCAGGATAACGATCGGAAACCTCCTTCTGTAACCAAAACTCTTGATAATTTATCTTAAACTTTGGTTTCAATTCAACGTCATTTTGTAGTCCAATTAATTCTTCCTCTAATACTCCAACTTCCTCAATATCTACAAATGGATTTATCACCCAGTCTGGAATTTCTAACAAAAGAAGATCCTCAAATCGCTGCGTCATATTTTTATGCAAGGTGGCTAAATGGTCACAAAAGACTCTCAAATCATCATCACCTATACCAGCTTGCTCTTCTAGCTTAAGCAGGGAAGGAAATTGATAAAGCTCGCGGCGACCTATGTTGCGCTTAAATAAAAGCAACTTGGAAATAAACACAGTCACCACAGATTTTGCCTTCATAAGGTTTGTATCATTTCCCTGCAATTGTAAATTTATTTCATTGAACTTTGCAAATAGTTCAGACAAAAATGCAACGTCACTCCTAATCTCTTTAAGGTTGTCGCTGAGAAAAGCATCTTTCTCCTCAAAAAACTGCACGACAGTGTCAAAAAGATTATAGAAGCGCCTTATACAATTGCCTTTTGATAGCCAACGAACTTCCGTGTGTAGTAACAAACGTTTAAAATCTTCGTCGTTCTCATCACACAACTCTCGAAAGAGTCGATCATTAAGAGCATGGGCTTTGATTTTGTTAACTGCTGTAATTACAATGTTTAAGGATTTGTGAAGGCGATCACTCAGTATTTTGACCACTAGATGTTGTCGGTGAATGACACAATGAATAGCAAAAACATTTGGTACATATTTTCTCAAGTATGCAATACAACCATGGTGACGACCAGTCATTGACGGAGCTCCGTCTGTCGCAACAGCAAGTATGTTAGAAAGTGGAATTTTTTTGTCCCTGAAGAACTGCTCTACAATACGAAATATTGACTCCCCTTTAGTGTCAGTTTCTAATTGCCTTGCAAACAACAACTCTTGAGATAGATTTTCATCTTTAATAAAGCGTATGTAAGCTAGAAGCACAGATTCATTACCTGGCAAAGTTGACTCGTACAACTGTAATGCAAATTCTGTTGTTCTCAGGATGCTGCACAATATATCTTCCACATTTTCAGCCATTTCATCTATTCGTCGTTGAACTGAAGTGTTGCTTAGGGGAATAATTTTTAATGTATCATATGGTGGCTTATGCAGAACAGTACTCAGGACTTCACTTACTGCTGGTAAGATGAGTTCTTTACCAATTGTATGTGGCTTTCCAGATTTGGCAATTAATAGTGAAATATTGTATGATGCACGCAAACCATCAGTGATATGTTTTGAAGCATTACACAACATACTTGAAAGTGTTGGACGATTTTGCACTCTGTCACGAAGTGACTGAAAAAATGTTAGTCTTTTCTGTCTTGTCAGGATGTGCCTTCCTAAAATGGTCAATTAGTCTGGAAGGTTTCATCGCCTCATTTGAAAACACCCTTTCGCATAGTAAGCACATAGGCATGTGCTTGTTTATAGGTGACTCTATAAATCCGTACTTAAGATAATCCACATTATACTGTCTACATTTCTTCTTTGATGAGTCATTTCCTGCCATTCTGTTTCTACAATAAAGGTTTAAATATTAAATTTTGTTAAAATAAAATTTAATATATATTAACTAAATAGAATACACGTATGAGTTAATGATAAGACGTGGATTCAATCTTTAAGTGGTTGCTTTTTAAAATAAAATTACTAATAACCATATGAAAAACATCAAAACAAAATATTTATGTGCTTGCGGCATAATTTCAAACATATATAAGCAAGGCTGAATATATGTATTTGTTCTGCATACCTGGTATAAAACAGGATTTATATACACGTTATTTCGCTCTTGAACGGTAGTAGTTTTACTTCGGGTAAACTGAAAATATTAATACAGTTTATTTATTTTATATAAATATTGTACATTTCATATACAAATGCAATACATTTATCACGCGAGCGCGAATTCGAAAATGGTGTGTAGGGAGTTTGTGCCAGAGGTCTGCACATGCACCTTTGCCGTCTTTCATATTGAAACCAAACACTCGGCTGCAAAGTAAGCTCCTCTCGAATTCGATTTATAATACTGGTCTAGTCAGTTGAGGGTGAAATAATATTTCTTTGGCTCCTATTCTGTCGTTATGAATCATATTAGTCCATGCAATTCCCTAAATTGTATTCATAAGAAAGACAGTTCAAGGGACTGTTGCGGTGAAATTGGCTTTGATTCAATTTTTGGATACTTGTGTGTGCGTTGGTTCAACTAAAGTTTATTCCATAGCAAGGCCACCTTTTCATTTGATGATATATTATTAAGAGGAATTTTGTGAAGAAGTATGTTTACTACTCAATTTACTCGTGAAGGCGAAATATTTCCAAAGTTTTCTTTTTATTCAAAGAATTATTGTGAATATTACCCATTGTTTGAAAAAAGCTATGCTTCAAGGAAATGCACAATGTCAGCAAAACCGTGACTTAGATCAGTGAACCGGGAATTTATTTAATTGATATCTAGCCGGCAAAGGGAAAGTTCAATCGTATATATACGAAGTATGAGAGAAAAGGTCCTCTTTTTGAACTATCTATTACCATTTCATGAAAACATAAACAATATACTGGCCGTTTATTTTCGTAATATACTTTGCCATCATAAAATAATACAAAAAATTATATAATAGTACTATAACAAGAATGATATCATGCGATGAATGAAAAATAACTTACCAATACAGCCTTGATAATATCGTTGGAACCGAATTGTTTGGAAAATGATTATCCAGGTAAATATTTGATGTAAAACCACCGAATCTAATTATCAGATGAGCTGATTCCTCTCCGGATTCACACCCGTTTTATTCACACTTAACCTTACTGCCGAAGTACTCAGTGTCGTGAAGTTGTGCCAATGATAGACCAAACGAGATTAAACCCCTTCAAAAGTTTCCCTTGTGCGAGAAAGGCTTGGAAATATTTTTCAACCGTTCCTACTTTAAAATGTAAGGAAACAAATGGTTTAAATTACTTCCAGATGCGGGAAACAATGTAAACTTTAAAAACGAAGCTTTAAAACGGAGACAAAAGGAAGGTTACCGAGCCTTCGCAAATGTCACATTGTCAGGACCCTCCGGCGCCCCCCTGCCGCCCCCTTGCCTCTTTTCGCCCCCATAGACTAGAGCACCGCCCCACAGGGGGCGGTAGCGCCCACTTTGGGAACCACTGGTCTAGTACATACACGCGTTATTTTTGCCACACAAATACGCATAATTTAGTTTTTTGTTCAAATGTATTTGTAATATTTTATAATGCTAAATTATGAAATTTAGGAACACAAAGAGCTACTCATCCATGGTGATTTTAAAGCTAATAAAGTCAATATAAGTATTAAATAAATAAGTGGAAAGTAGGCATCATAAGTTCCATTTGGATCATCTTGTTCTTTCTGAGAAGACTTCTTTTGCAATAACGATGATAGCATCATTATAAATATAACAACCAACCTGTTGATTGATCTTGTCCTTCAGGCATTCCGGTGAGATTTTCCTTTGCAATGGCGGTTTTAGCAGCATCATTTGCAAAACGTTCTGCAAAATCTGTATTGCAGGTAGATACAGTATCAGCCAAGGCAAGTAAATGCATCTGATCCAAACTTGAGAGACCAGGTAAGTGTGTGTGAGTCAAAAGTCTTGACAGCATACGTCCCTATTCAGTGAAAATATAAACGCATAATATATTTACAAACTTGTACACATGAATAGGAATTAAATAATGCGAATAGATGTTATGACTCAGAATAGAAAACACCATCATTTAATGATAAGATTTATGGGTTGACACTTATTAAGCATAATGCTTTTAAACAATATCTAAAGTGAAATGTCAATATAACGAAGTTGTGTGGATGACCAAAATATATTTGTTACAATGAAATTTCGTTACAACAAAACGCAATTTTAAAAATTCAGAGAAAAGGCAATATATCCTCCCTATGACAGTAATGCCAAAAGTGGTAACCCTGAGAACTGCATAGTGCTTAAGTTGCCATTGTAATCATAGTAGGAAAAGGAATTTGTAAATATTTAGAAATAGTACGAGTAATATATTGATATAAAGTGAAGATGCAACTACAACAACCCAACCCAAAGCCATCTTAACAGGTTTTATTGGAATAAAAAGGAAAAGTTTTTTGATGTACAAACAATGTTTATTCATATGAGAACATATTACTGTAGTTACGTAGTTCTGTATTTGGCCATAGTCATTTGCGGTGCCACAGTCAAGGAAAATATATTGCACTTTAGCCAAAATGTCAGAATGATGGTTACATATAACAAAATAAATATAAAGAAAGAAACCATGAATTAGTTAAAAAAGTCCGTAATTTTTTTCTGGATGGTCCGATAGAGCTGTGAAGAACCTGCCTATTGGTTGTTAGTCGGGTAATTGTCCAATACACTTGCCTAGACTGCGATTTCACCAAGTTTAAATCATTGCAGCATTGCCAGATGCTAAAAACCAAACCCAGTAAAGATCAAAAAGTGTACATCGTATTGTTTAAGGAATGTCTTTTCACAAACTTCGTTATAATGATTGTATTTTTTCGTACCGGGATGAATTTTTATTGCGCTAAACCAATATTTTGGTTACAATGATATTCGTTAAAATGAAACATTTTTACATTATTTTACATAGTAAATTGGCAGGGGACGGAAAATAATTTTTTTTACTGAATATTTCGATACTCCGGCGTTCTTTACACTGCCATTTAACTGTATAAACAAGAAACAAAGTTGATGAAATGACATGTTATGCATGTTCACATAAAGATGAAACTAAATTTTGACATTCGAAATGAAGAAAAATCCTGTACTTGACCGAGAATCGAACCTGGGTCTCCCCAGTTGCCAGATAGGTGCTTTAACCAACTAAGCTATCAAGCCACAGGATTTTTTTATCCTCCTCAAATGTCAACATCTATAAAGTTTGAGCCACATCAATGTCCATAAAAATTTGTATTAATCTATACATAGCATTCCTAACAAATTTTTTGTCCTTTTTGATGGAACAGTTGAATTTGTGCGTATATACAGGATATTGTAAATTATATCCCAAAAAATTTATAATATTAGAAAAGAAACTTGGGCTATGAAAACTGTCATCACAAAGTAATGCTTCCATCACTGTTGAGTTAACAATAAAAAATGTAACTGCCATGACCACTACCTGCACTGTTACTGTATGGGTTGTGATAAGCTTAAATGCTGGCTGTATACACAGAGCATTCAGTATTATCAACCATTGTATGAATTCTGACTATGGAGTACATTTGTGTAGCTTGGTTCAAAGTTTCAACTTCATTAAAAAAAGTTATATGTAATTTAATTACAACACGGACTTTCAAAATCCAATGCCTGGCTAGAGGGATAATATAGCATTTTGTCATATATGTATAATATTATTAAAGTATACATTTTCTGACTTTATGCATGGCATGAAAACAGAGTGCCTCTACAACTATTTTCATGCTCAGAGCAAACTTTAATACCCTATCCAGTTATTTTAGAAATAAACTATGCAAGTAAATATGATGTTCTTGAAATAGTTTATGTAACAAAAAACCTGTATCAGTATAAAAATATTTTAAAGAGGTCAAAAATGATAGGAAGTTTTTTACCAAACAACTTAGGGAAGATGAACATTTCGAATGTTGGACTAGAGCTGTGTTAATTATGATGAGGTTTAAGAAAATTTCATATCAAACAAGAGGATTTGCAATAGCAAATAAAGTATGAATTGCTTATACATAAAATATACAGGGTGTATATAAAATAATGTCACAAAATTAAACCAATAACATGTAAACTAATAAACATCTTCTTTCTGATTGCTCTCACAAACTCTAAAAAGATGAGTTTTTGTCTCTTGGCAACAGATGGCGCTGAATGTCATGTGTGGGCACTGTTGTTAACTTGATTCAAAATGGTAACTGTACAGGAGAAGGCCTGTTGTATGCAGTGGTTTATATAACCAAAACCAATAACCCAGGCACAACGAAACTTCAGGGGAGTGTAAGGTAGATGAGATGCACCTTCAAGACAAGACATTGGTATGATTGGTTCAGGGAAACAGGCAGTGTAGTGAAGGCATCATGACCAGGAAGACGCCGTGTATACGAAGTATAAGTTGAGGCAATAAGGGAAGCTTTCCAGCGCAGCCCCACAAACTCGCCATGCATCATGGAAACTGCAGATTCCACACTCAACCATTCATAGAGTGCTTTGCAAGTCTTAAACTGTATGCATACAAGGTGCAAATTGTTCAGGCATCGTGAGACAGTGACAAACCAAAAAGAATGGATTTTGCTCTGTATATGCTGAACAGATTAGAGGAAGATAAGGAATTTCTGCAGAGTTCTGTTTTCAGATGAAGTGACATTTCATCAATCAGGGTGAGTAAAACATCACAATGTCAGGATATGGGGCTCTGAACAGCCACGTGTCATGAGAGACCACGAGAAAGGCAGCCCAAAGGTGTGTCCCCATGCATGACTGCATAATCAAACCTTTCCTTTTTATGGAAAAGACAGTGACCACGAATGTGTACATGGATATGTTGGAACAATTTGTGCTACCTCAGCTTTGGGAACAGCAACCAAACATTGTGTTTCAATAAGAAGGGATGCCCCCACATTGGTCTCTTCTTGTGAGACAGTTTCTTGAAAGACTATTTTCCTGAGCATTGGTTTGGTTGAGATGGGCCAATCGCTTGGGCACTGTGGTCCTCAGATTTAATCCCACTGGACTTTTTCATGTCGGGCTATGTGAAAGACATCATGTATACAAATCCTGTTTCGGATCTTAAGGACCTGCATCATAGAATCACAAATGCCATTTTGACAATCACACCAGCTATGCTTGAATGCACACGGATTGAAAATCATTATCCATTGGAAATTGTCCATGCAACAAAATATGCACATGTGGAAATAGTGTAACAAAACTCTCACATTTTTACTTTCTCCATATTTAAAGTATAGAGAAAGTATTGTTTTCATGAAAAAATTGAATTCGAGCTTTCAATGGAAATACTGTATATACTCGTGTATAGGTCAAGGCTTTAAGAACAAATTTTTGGTGAAAAACTCGGGGGTCGACTTATACATGAGAAATATTTTCGTTAGGTTTAAAATTTGATGAAATTTACACTCTTGTTGTACTTTAACTGTATCGATAACTATCATATATTTAAATACCAATGTATAGAAATAATAAATTAATCATAATTTGGTGATCCTAAGTTGATCTCTGATGATTTGCAAATAATTAAGCAATTTTGGTAAACCTAACGTTCGGTAACGTGGTGGCGGCAAGACAAAAAACTGGCAGCAAGACAGATGTGCAATATTGTAACTCCGTAACATGTAAATAAAAAACAACCGATCAGTGATTCGCAGAAAGGCAACGCCTACCTCTAAGCGTTGCAGATTCAATTAGTATAAAGATAATGGCACTGTGCGCATAACTGAGGCAAAGGTAAACAAGGCGACGCTAGCGCTGGCGACACTGAGAAACCGGAAAAACAGAAGAAAATGTAAATATATGATTTCGAGGTTTGTAATGTAAGAGGAGACATGTAATATTCTTTAATTTAATGTCAGCAGTGCTAGGGTCGCTTTGTTTGCCTTTTGCATCCTTTCCTTCCATGTTCACATTTGCCCTCACCGAGATATTGTACTACCTAGATATTATGGATATTTGAAACTATGTAGGTACTCATACCTACATATTACGGAAATTTGAAACTTACAAAATATTACGCTTTCCCACCAGGTCGGCTTGGTTAGGGGTTGTCTTGGTTTTCCTTCCACGCTCATATTTGCACTCTCTGAGGGGTAGGTCCTCCGTTCCTCTACCAAAAACGTGCAAAACACTGATTTCCTAAGACCACGTAATACATCTTTCTGCCAATATATCGTCAATTTCGGCACCATTTATCCTCCGCGGTCCAACGTCAATTTTGTTCCCTGTTCTCCTTTACAAAGATAGCTTCTTAATGAGTGCCGGGATGAAATACGAAGTCTATCCCAAATCAATCGATCTATTACAAAGATGTATACAATGTAACGACTTTTGATGTTATGCAGTGGCACTGTTGGAGACATCGGACTGCTTCGCTGCTATTTTGACATAACATACTTATATCGGACTAAAGGGAATTTAACACGTATTGAATACAAAAAAATTTGTTCTACTACACCTGAAAATCTGGAGTCGACTTATACACGAGATATACAAAAAAAAACAAAAAAAATTATGCAAGAGTCAGGGGTCGACCTATACATGAGATCGACTTATACACGAGTTTATATGCTACATGTTTTAAGGTCCCTTGAACACGTTTTGACTATTTTCTTGATGATGTCAGTGGATGTCTGTGTGACTGGAATTTTGTGGGTGCTTTGACTCAAAAACTATTAATTAAGTCAATGCAAAATTTTATATTTGACATTTTTGTTAAAGGAACAAAAACTGATTAGTTTTTGGTAAAAATCAATCAACCGGAAGTGGATGTTTACTCTTGTCACTTTTCCATTTTTTGAAAATTTGCTTTAATGTTTGATTAATGTAAAAAAGTATAGGAATAAAAGTTCTAGGAAATTTAACTTTCTACCATTTTTGTTCAATACATTTTCCCATAAATGCACTGTTTAAGAGATTTATATGACCTCAAAATTTGTTTTTTTCTTCAAAACATAAATGCCTTTGACTTACTTGACGTGGTCCAAAATGTGAAAGGCCGACCTGTCGCTCAGAGATTGCGGATGGCCTGCGCTCACGACGGCTTCTCGGAGATCCCACTGTACTCTCTGCCTCCTCTTCTTCATCCAATGACATATCTAGAGGTTCATCTCCCGCAGACATCACTCCACCATCAAAAAGATCCTCGTATTCTCCTTTTGGAAGCTCATTGCCTCCAGGTCCAGTCCCTGCTGCTGCTGCACCGCCCGAGCGCTCTTTGTCAGCTGCCAACAGGGTCCACAGAGGAAGAGGAGGTATTGAGGTGATCTCTGCATAATCTAGAGTTAACTCCTCGGGGATGGCAGTTGTTGAGCCTCTCTGCTCCATTGGACTGGAAGTGCCTGAAATAATTACCATAGAAATACTGTGAATTTGCGTTTATGATTTTTATGTGGTGTGTTGCAGTGTAGAAAAAATGTGGCAGGTATTTACTCATATATAAGCAGCACTTTTCCCCCAAAATTTTCATCTCCAAAATGAGGATGCGGCTTATATGCGAGGAAATAAAATTGGAAAATCCAAAAATGTGAAATAATCTTTAAAATTCACTATGACTTCGCTAAATAACTGGGCAATTCAATACGCAGTATGTGATGCATAAAAACATAACATAATCACCAAAACAAAAGGAAAAGAAATATTATTATTGATGACGGAGTTACAGATGACAATTTTTGCAGGTGATCTCTACGGTAGCATGAGAAAAATTCCATAATTTGACGGATATCAAGGCATCATCACAGTTAAGTCTCATATTTCAATAATTCTACTGTAAGAAACATTTCGGTGGAGTTTATTTTGGTTGAAAGTCGTAATTTTTCGCCACTTTCCATGTGCAGCATGTTTGGGTAAAATGTGCATTCCGAGATTTTTGGTAATATTGTACTTTGTATCCCACGAAATGATACTGATATTTATGTACAAATAATGATACATATAAGAAATTAACCAGAATGTTTAATGCCTAATTGTGATTTTTGAAGCGCAGCTTATTTTCGGAAACTTTTTTCTTCCTAGATTCAGTCTCAAAAAACAAGGATATGGCTTATATGCAGTGGCAGCTTATATGCGAGTACATATGGTATTCCACAGTTTAGAGGAGGGGTCTCAAGCTCAAATTGCATGTAGGCCAAATAGATAATATTGAATAAGATGGTGGGCTGTGTTTCATAACGATGAACTTAAGTATTGATGAAATTTATAAGCACATAATTTAAAAAAATCTGATGTGGCCACCACATTACTTTATCCATACCTGTAATATTTCTAAAAATCCCAAATAGGTTAGATGATAATAAATATTTTAAGAAACTGGGAGAAAAATTTAAAGATTTTACAAAGAACAGAAATAAACTCAAACCATAGCCTTCTGATATTGAATATAGCCCTGAAGCTCCAACAATTAAGAAAATAAAAACGAGTGTAAAATGTTTAAAACAGTTGACGGTAGGTGGTATGGTTGTGGCAGCTAAAAAAATTAGTTTTAAAAATATGCCTTGTACAATGCATTATATGGGAAAATGTTTCAAAGGTTGTAGAAAATTAAATTTCCTACAACTTTTATTTCAATACATTTTTACATTTATCAAATATTAAAGCAAATATTTCAAAATAACGGATAAGTGACAAGAGTAAACACCCACTTCCGGTTGATCGATTTTTACCCAAAACTAATCAGTTCTTGTGCCTTTAACAGAAATGTCAATTTCACGTTGATCTGATTAATAGTTTTTGAGTTAGAACACCCACAAAATTCCAGTCACAGACACACACCCACAGACATCATGGAGAAAATAGTGAAAATGTGTTCAGGGGACCTTAAAGCACATATTTCTTTATTCTGTTCAAATATTCAATATCTTCAGCAAATATTAAAGACATAGCAACCAATTCATTCATTAAACCAGTAGCTAACATTTCAAATAAAAATTAATGAGATGAAATTATGGCCACAATTTAAAATTTAAATTTTTGGGGGATGGACAGAATGTCTTAAAACTAAAAGATGAATAGTTATCATAGTGTGACCATCTGAGCAATTTCAATGATCTCCTTAGATTTGAATCATTAAGAGAAACATAATTAGAAATCATTTTAGTCATCATTATGCATTAAGTTATCAAATGTATACGGAGAAGAAATTGAATTATTCCATAAATTATTTTAATTACCTGCACCAGCGTAGCTTACTGACAAGGTGCGTGAACGTGACCAGCCTCTTTGTCTAACTAAATTCTCTTCATCAGTATTATTCTGAAAAACAGATCCTTGTCGTATTGTGCAAGTGCCAGATATACACCTGAAATAATTCAAAACAGTATTTGAAAAATAAAGCAATGACAATCAGTAAATAAGAATTAAAAAACACCTTAATTTTATTTGGTAACTAAATTAAGTAGAACAAAGGACAGCTTTAGATTTGACTTCTATTCAGTTATCATTCAATTACAACAAGCTTCACAATTTTATACTCAAATAAATATTAAGCAAATGTTTACTAGTTTATTTGATACAAAATTTCCCTATATTAAATGGGGAAAATCATAGCTACAAACAAGATAATTAGATACAGTTTGAATTATTATCAGACTATAATATTTTGTGTCAAATAAATCAATAAAATTTGTTGAGAAATTTTTTTAAATATTGGTCCAAGTTTTAAATGATTGAATCCATTTTACCTTAACCTTATAGAACAGGGTTTCTCAACTGGTGGATGGTGACCCAATAGTGGGTTGCAAAGGTGGGTTGTGGAAAGGTTTCTAAATACAGTAGGCACTAGTTATTGTAATCATGTTTGTAAATTGTATTTTGATTCTATTCTATTAACTGAAAATTGTAGGAATAGTACAGGGTGGTAAAATTATATATATATATATATAATGCACTTTATTACATATTATGTAGGAACATTCTTGCAGGCAAAATAATGAATTCTATCTTGAATCTTTTTTCCTGTAGAAAAGAATGAATTTAAAAAAATCATACAATGATCCAGGTGGCCCTGTAGTATAGACCTGCTTTGTCCATATTAAAGATATCCTCTGAACAATAAGTGTTTAAAACAGTTTGCTAAGCAGTTCTCAGCCAGTTGTTGGCTGTCGAGCCATCCGAATCTTGCTTTTCTCCATCAAGTTTTTTTTATAAACAATGCCGTGTCTCTCCTTCCATCTCATCATCCATCCATCAGTCGCTTAAAATTCTTCTTTTAATTCTTTACCTAAATCACTGGCTTTTTGTAAAAGAATGCTTCAATTGATGGGAAAGTTCACTGAGCTGGTCTGCTTGAACTCTGGCTGAGGCCCTAAGTCCCAGATGATTACTTACTTAAAAATACTTAACTTTTGATTATTATAACTAAAAATCTGATTTCAATAAGCGACAAAAATATGGTGCATTTTGATGATTTGAATCTGTTCTCTGAAATTTGATTCTATGAAGCAGCTGATTCTAATAACCAGTGATCACATTAAGCAGCGCCTACTGAGTTTATTTTGATATATTTTTCCATTTTTTAAATAGCCTTGTGATATTATAGTTAAAGAACTCATGATAGTATTGTGTGAACCCTCTGTGGACACATGTGTACTACAGTAAACCCTCAATATTTGCGGGGGATACGTTCCTGGAAATCCGCAAATATCAAAACCGCTAATTTTAAGATCAAAGCCTTAGGTGGATCTTTCTTACGGAAATCAAGGCAAATGTTCATGATCAATAAGAATTTACTTGTAATTATATAATAACCAGGTTTATTAAAATAAAAATAAATATAAACATTATGGATATGTTTTATATTAAAGATAAATAAACAATAAAATGCAAAAAACATTTAACTTACTGACAATGACAATATGGAGAAGATAATGCTGACATAGAAGAAACACTCTCCATCTGGTCGAGAATTCCTGCAAACGTGCGGTGGGTGTAATGCAACTTAAATGTTGCGATGAGACCTTGATCCATCGACTGGAGGAGAGAGGTGGTATTGTGGTAGGAAGACTAACTCCACGTTCGAGTGGGCAAAGACTTTCAGAATGGCCTGGCGCATTGTCTGAGATCAGAAGGACGTTAAATGTTAGGTTTTTGGCAGCAAGGTACTTTTTCACTTCATGTAGGAAACACTTATGAAACCATTACAAAAACAGCTCAACAATCATTCAGGCCCTCCTATTAGTGCACCAGAACACCGTGATATGATCCTTGTTTTTTCCTTTGAGGGCCCTGGGGCTCAGATTTGTATATCACCATTGTCTTTATTATGAATTCACCTGCTGAATTTGCACAGACGAGAAGAGTTAGCCTGTCCTTACCTTAAATCCTGACACAGACCTCTTCTGCTCGGACAAGAAAGTGTGAGAGGGCATTCCCTTCCAAAAAAGTGCTGTTTCATTAGCATTGAAGATCTGATGCATGCTATATCCCTTCTTCTCTTCGAGTAGTTTAAGTTAGGGCAGGTAATTTTCTGCTGCATCATGGTCAGCTGATGCCGCTTCTCCCACTAGTTTCACATGGTGGGGGTTAAAGCATCTTTTAAAATTATCAAATCAACCTTTACTGGCTTGAAAGCAGTGAGCAGCTGCATTGGCACTGCTACCTTTACCCCCAGGGGCTTCATAGAGATGATAGTAGAAATGCTTGGCTTTTTCCCTCATCACAGTACTGCTCAAAGGCATGTTTCTCTGAGTTTGTTCTTCAATCCATAAACTGAGTGCTTTCTCTGTTTTCTCAAGAGCTGCATCACGGGTATGAAAAGATGCTTTAGCACTTTTGGCCGCACCTGCTCCAACATTTGACTGAATATTTTTTCATTTTTCCATATGTACTGCACCGTAGACTCATTTACACTATAATGGCATCCAACAAACGCAACATCACAGACGGTTAAATGGCCAGACAGTATCCTTACTTTCTGTGGCAAATTCACTTTCATTTTAATCGATTAATGGATGATCAATTTTCAAAATTCATCATTGATCATTTACTCAAAAAAAAATGATCACTTTGGTTTTCTCAAGAAACACTGTTACAAAGAAAATAAGAAATACCAACATTCACTACACATTTGCGTGAATATATAGACAAAATCATGAAGTACACCTCTGTGGCATAACTATGTGCCTGAAATGTAACAGACTTGCAGAGTAACTACCCGCAAAAAATCGAAACCGTGAATTTTAAATAGGTACACAAAGACATAACCTGTGAATAATCAAGAACATGAATATTAATACTGCAAACATCAAGGGTTTACTGTATATACTGCTTGAAGAAATTAGTGTATAGATAATCGATCGGTCACAGGTAAACTCTCAAAGACTGTGTGAGCCGTGCTATTACAAAGGTCGAGAAACGCTGTTATAGGACGCACTAATCATTAGATACTGTATTTACAAAACTGACAAAAATTTAGAGCATATAAAATTGACAGAAAATAATGAAAAATAATCATAAGGCTTACCTGACTAAGTGTGCAAGTATCGCCTTCACCCAGCGAATCCTTCCAGAGTTTAACAGTTCCATGAGCTGCTTAGGATGGTACTGGGGTAATACTGGACATGCAATACGACTAGCTTCAAATAGTCCATAATCAGGCATGTAATCTACACTACTTAGGTTATCAGTTGGAGCCATACCTTCAAGGAGAGGAAATGCAATTGCACACATTAGCAAGGCTTAAAAAATGTTACATTTATCTCATATAAAAAAATATATAATTGAATGAGATATAGATTTTGACATTTTTAAACATTTTTTTATTCAAGATATAAACAGGAACTCCTAAAACTGTAATTAATTTTTCATTAATAAGATATAAAAGGGCACATACTTTTACCTAATTTTACGCAGGATAACATAAAATATTGTTACATTGTTTACACATATTTGGAATCAAGCAGTGCGTATAACACAAAATTGAAGGTGAAACTATTTTTCCATAAGCCATAAACATTGCATTAAAGAAAGTGACAAAAGGATGGAGTGAATGCTTTCACATAGTAATAAAAGCAAATGCAGCATCAACATTCTGCAGGTCCTTTGAGGTGCTTAACAATAAAAAAAACATAGAAGATGGAAAAATAAAACTGCTGCAAGGTTTAACATAAAAATTATTTGACAAATTCTTTTGCCAAGCTAAAAATTATCTCATAATCACATCAATATGCAAAAAAATAAATGTATTTACAATCATTTATATGAAGGCTCACATTGAGGCATGATTACCGTATATGCCAGTATATAAGTTGACCTTTGAAGCTCAAAAAAAATTCGCAAAACTTAAGGTGGACTTATATGTCGAATATAAAATGTGAACCTTAAATAACAGATTTAAAACACTGATATTTACAAAAACATTTGATCTTATGGCATAGGTGATCACCATTTTGAATCAGCTGCTCCACTGTTTACATATTCTGTCATTTATTTTAGAAGATTTAAGATAATTATTTTTAATAGTTAATAAAAATTAAAAGTTTAACTTTTGTTTTTATTATTGAATCTCAAAAATATCAACGATCTATTTGCAATCACAGGAATTAAGGATAAGTAGAAATACATTTAGCCAATAGATGGCAATATGGTATATGACTGATCTTTCTTAAATTAAACAAATGATTTAATAACTCAAAAATTGACACTGCATTTTTTGGAAAATGTTACATTTAGGTTTTAAAAACTATAAAATTCCTCGTATTCTTCATTCTAAGTTTATTTAACAAAAAAGTGGGGGGTCGACTTATACGGCGAATATGTTTATACTCCATTCCACCTTGAGTTGACAGTATTGTGCTTATGGTGCATGCATTTGCCAAATTTCCCGTGAATTAGGTCTAGCACCTACCCCTTTAAATTTCCTGCTTGATCCAGATTCCATGCTGATTCAGGTGATTTCACAACTGAATTTAAATATTTTTGAACTTCTACGTACATCAAAAAAAATTTATAAGATATACTGACTCAAAAACAAAAACAGTTGAGTGTAATAGCTAACTTTGAAAAAATCATGCAATGCATACTTCACTTTTTCATCACAGTTACTATATTAACACAATATATATATCATCAACAATTTGCAAGGCGCACTGAATCGTATAATTACACATCAAACAACCACTTGCTATGAACTCTGGTGCGAAACTGTTTCATTGTGTCAAACATTGGGTCCTTCTCCCTTGGGAAAATTCTTCAACACGTGTCCCATTCCTTCCTTCCATCATAAAACGCACATTTTACAGAGGAACCAAAAAGCTGGCACCTATTGGTCAACTTCTTATAAATATCTGGGTGCAAACCTCTCGTCTATTTACTAAAGGGTCATAAATCCTCCCTGTTGAGGATTTCCAAACGAATTTGGGTCTGTGTTTACTTCCAATGAAGCCTCTTTCTTCATAGCTTGAGAGGTTTTTTATGATTTTTTTGCATTTCATTTCTTTGCAAAACTGCTTTTGAGAATAAGGCGGAGAAAACAAAAAATCAGAATTGTGAAGCGTTGTATTTTTAGCTGCCTGTATATACGAAGTTTATATAACTATCCCTTGGTTATAGTCATATTTGCATTCTTTAAAACATAACATTTCGCGAACATTTGTTAAGCAAGGGAGCTAAAACAATATGATTTTATGAACCCTGAACAAGGTTTTACATAATCTTTTTTAGAAAGATCATTTGATTTTGTTCCAAATTTGAATACTAATTTTCGTGGAATCTGATTTATTTATTTATTCATTGATTTTAAATAGATTCATTAAACAAATTATACGTAATGCATTGTAAATGAGCTTTATATTACAATTTTACATTTATATGTTCATTTGTGTAATACTTATTTATTATTACAAATGTCAATGCATGACCAAAAATGTATGAATAGACAGAAACTTTTTATTAAATTTGAAGTTATTTTCTAATGAAATTATTATAATGACTAAGATTCAGCTTGTTAGTTAAATTATAAAGCATGGAAATTTATTCATGATGAATGCTTCTCACTTCAATTTTTATTTACTTTTGGTGGTGGGTATCACGAAATATGTTGAATGGTTTTATAGTCTTTAAAAAGTTGGGAGTTACAACGTGATCTCGATCGGGAGCAGCGTATCAGCCGCCGGTCCGTTTCTTGGTGCTGTACCGCACTTTTATTGAAATGTCTGTATCATAAGAACCACAAATGTTATTGGATTGGAGTCTTTTTCAAAAATAAATTTCAACATTTTTGCACATTTCGTTCACTCAATGTATCCTCTAAATCAATTAGAAACCGTTTCCCACAGATCAACTTTTTCATGTCCCAAGAAATGATTTTGGAGAAATAACGTTATTAATTTTTTAAAAGACGTTTGATAATCATCATATATTTATCATTTATATAAGCATGATAAACAATCCTTCAAGAGGCATGACAAAAGAAATTGACCTTATTGGGTCAGTAGAAGTCGAGGTATGATGCTGTATGTTTAAAGATAGATAAAAAACTTACTGTGTTCACGTTTTTAGTTTTTCTTATTTTTAATAACTTTCTCAAATATTTATAACATTAAGATATACATAATCAGGATCAGTGTAAAATTTACTACTATTGAGCTTAATTTTACTTAAATGACAATATCACCAAGATCACAACAAATTTGGCAACTGAATGGGATTAGAGAAGGACAGAGCGTAAGGGAAAAGCAATGGAAAAGAGAGATAGCGATAGCCCATAAGACACCATACTGTCCACTAAGTGTAGAATGCACTATAGTCATGTATTTACAATCCAAAAAATCGAGGTCAACTTATACACCAGCATATACGGTATATCAGTATGCGAATTCGTTTGGAAGAATCAAGTTCTTGAACATAAAAATCAAATAAAAAAACATTTTAAATATGTGAGTAAGCAAAGTGGTTTGTCCAGAAGAGCCCTCTGGACAAGTGCCTGTTCAGCAGCCAACACTGATGAGCAGCAGCCGAGCCAGCAGCATGCGACACACACACAAACACCAATCACCTTGAGTGTTACCTCGTTTCTTCTTTTCTCCTGATAGAATCATGTTGATTGAAGCAACCCGTGTTAGATGGGTCACAGAACTAACAGTGGCAAGTCGCCTTTGAGACGTTTCCTAAATTGTGAAAAATGATATTCATGTATAAGATCTATGGAATCAGAAAAAAACCCAAGTATACCAACTTCTCACCTCTTCAGTCACTATAAAAAAGCTTGAGTTTACCTGAGCAAGATTCCTCAGGTGTTCATCTTTCAAAATTCTTGATCCCTGTATTTCTTCTGACTCCTGATGGATTAATCTGGCATCATGTTCATGTTCCTGCAAGTCTGTAACAGTATATCATACGATTGTTATGTAGTGTAACATAAGTACTACACTCAGTGGAGAATTATTGATCTTGTCTAATGGCTACTTAGGAACCTCCAATAGCCATAAAAAAGTTATGGAAAAGCCATAAAGCAGACCCATTATTCTACAGACTATATGAGTTAAGGGCTGTCCAAATTAGTCAATAGGCCATACGATCGAGGCAAAAAAATGGGGATATTATCTTATTGACAAAATGGTCCATGGATCTTTTGGATGCCTGTTCAACATCAGCAATTTAGATCCCATCACGACGGAGATGAAAATCTATCTGCTTGATACATTGCAGCAAGGCATTTTGATAGATTTTCCAAACAAGTAACATATTATACAAAAGTGGATTCAATTCTATGATCGAGATAAACACTTGAGTGATAAAATGGTTGGTTAAACCAGATGCTAAAAAGCAGCTGCCTTCGAAGGCAATTCGCTGATTGTTGATTCTTAAGTGTCATCTTGACCATCAATTGATGAGGTCAATAATTCATTTTCGTAACCATTCCCTTTCCAATTACCATATTTACCCGATTCCAAGACGACCTTCCCTTTTAGCAGAATGTCAAACATGAAAAACGATTTTATGACCTAATTTCACAGTGACTGTATTTGGTGTATATTTCGAACACAAGTATTCAGTATAGGTAAACTAGTTCATTCAATAATTGAAATGGTTTGTTATAAATCTTTTCTAAAAAAAGAATTTTTAAATGTATTTTTAAAATTGACTTTATTAATTGAATTCCGGATTTTAAGTTTGCAATAAAAATACAATTATTTTATCTTGCTTCATTTGTTTAAAAAACATTGCTTAAATGCGTAACCATACTTCCTACGGTTCTATGAAAACTTGTCAGACATCAATTCGTCGTGCATCAATTAATTTCTCAACAAATTTGTCATAGTGACTCGCCTTCCATTTGTTTCGCGATGAATTTGTCTCTCAATGAAATTGTCATGTGACAAATTTGTCTAGCGATGAATTGAGGCATGATGAGTTTGTCGAGCGATGTACTGACGCATGGCAAGTTTATCGTGTGTCAAATTGATGTGCCACGAATTGAAGCACAACGATTTGATGTGCGATCAATTGACCACGATGCATTGTCGGTATATGACTTTGTACTCGAATTTAAGACATCCCCCGATTTTCGCAAGCTGAAATTTGGAAAAAACCTCATCTTGGATTTGGGTAAATATGGTAATGTTGCATGCAGAGTGAAAATTTATTTAAGAAACTAAGGAAAAATTGTCCATTAAAACAATCTCAAAAGCACAGAAGGAATTTTAAGAACTCATTTCATGAAATGAATACTATATGCAAGTTAAATCGAAAATAAAACCATACTACCCTTAAAAATCAATAACAACATAACTAAACTATAATCTTGTACAAAATAATCTTGGTTTATAAGACTCAATACTTTTAAACAAAATTAGTAGAAACTAACATTATTAACAGAAAAATGAGTATACAATAAGTTATTTAAAAAGTAAATGTAAGAAGGAGAAATATTATTAAGTTTGAAAATACAGTAAAACCCTGTATTTACGTTATCGGACTATATGTTTTCCAGCTATTTCCAACATTTTATATGGGTTCCATCAATTTTCCTATGATTCCAATGTAAGTAAAACCCTGTATTTACGTTATTTCATTTTAAGTTTTCCCGCTATTCGCGTCATTTAATGTTAGAATTTCTAAATTTTTAAAGAGAATTTAGCATGCGATTTCCTTCAATTTTTAACGTATTTCGACTTCAGAATGTTGTTTATTAGTTAATATTACTCATAATAAATCAAGTAAGAGAATATCAGATGGGGACAGGATGATTTGACTCACTAGATGGCTTCCACTGAGAATAAACATGCATTTCGCTGTCCATTCCAATGACCAGTATACCGTCTCTGACCCATGATATTTGCATTGGCAAAGGAGGGAGTCCATCTGCTGTGCGAAGGTCTATCTTTCTTAGCTTCATCCATCTGAAAATCAATGGATAAACCTCACCATTATATCCATAAAAATAAAACAAATACAGGGGGTCCCTGTTATACATTGCGGTTAGGGACCACAAAAGTGCAACATATATTGAAACCATTTATAACAGGGACTCTTTTCCCATAAAATAGAAGGTTAGGGGCCGTTACAATGTAGACTTTACCTATGCAACTTAATGCTCAAGGGCTATTAATAATGCCATCAGTGGATGGGAGATCGAATACTAAAGTTTTTAGCTTAATTTTCTTCTTCATTTGTTTTCTGATGTCCAAACTGTGTCAGTTGACTACGAGTATTTTCGTTGGTGAGAATCTTCATATTTTTCTCCTGTTCTACTAATTACTTCAACTATTCCTTATATTTTTATATTTATGTCCTTTCTTATTTATACAGTGCTGTTTAAACCCAGCGAAGTGTATAAGCTATCCAAATGAATCCCCTAGTGCCCAGATTCTTTGAATTTCCAAAGATCCATAAACCTAACATCTCGATTAGGCCTGTGGTTTCAAATTTTTCAGCCCCAAATCACCTCCTAGCACACAAATACTATCTTCAGGCAATATTCGAAGTTCTCCCCAAAACATGGTGTCAGAAATTCTTGTGAATTATCAAATACCTTATCACAAAAAGTTCTCCTTCCAAAGTGCACCCTAGTATCATTTGGTGTGTGTAATCTTTTCGCCAGTATTCTCACCAAAGAAGCTTTGTAGTTAGCTGAAATTACCCTTGTCAAGAAAGGTGTTCCCGCTCCAATAATCAGTGAACTGTGTTCCCTATTGAAAGTGTGTGTTTCTCAAAACTATTTCAAGTTTAATAAAATTTTTTTTAAACAATTAGATGGCCTAGCCATGGGCTCTCCTTTGTCTCCACTACTTGCAGACATTTACATGGACAATTTCAAAAGAAAACTATTCTCTTCAGAGGATTCTATTGTTAAAAACGTTTTCTGTTGGTTTCATTATGCTGATAATATTTTATTTATAATATTTTATTATGGTCTGGGTCATCGAGGCAACTGGATATCTTCCTAAATTTCTTGAATTCCTTTAATAAAGCAATAAAATTCACATGTGAAACAGAAATCAACGGGTCCTTTAACTTTCTAGAAATCACCATATCCAAGGTAAATAGAAATTTAGAATTCGCCATTTTAAGGAAAGACACGTACACCAACCAAACCATTCACTTTAATTCAAGACACCACTTCTCACAAAAATTGGCATATTTCATAGGCTATTAAACATTCCTTTGTCAGATTTCAATGTCAGGAAAGAACTTCAGGTGATTAAACAAATAGCAGTTAACAACGGTTACCCGAGCAAATTGATTGACAGATTATATGAGAGAAAATGATCCCAACTAGCCATAAAACAGATATATGATACTATCCCTGTTGATGAATTGACACCACAATGGCGAAGACTCTTATTTCTTGGTAATATATCCCTTAAAATTAATAGATTAATTCCCAAAAATAAAATTAGAGCCGCTTTTTACAATAGATCGAACTTAAAAAACCTTTTATGCCATACTAAAGACAAGATTAAAAATTTGGAAAAAGTGGAATTTATAAATTATATTGCGGAGATTGTACAGTGGTTTATATAGGACAAATAGCATGGAAATTCAAAGAAAGAATTAAAGAACATCATTCCTGCTTCATAAATAGTAAAACAACCTCTCTCTTCGCCAAACATCTAATAGAACATGGACACAACAGCGACTTTATTCCCAAAATCCTGCATTATGAAAGAAAGGGACCCAGGCTTGATATTCTGGAACATTTGGAAATAATACAGTGTGTGACCTCAAAAAACTGTAAGTCATAAACGATATCATGTATCCTTTTCAATTCCCACTTCTCGACCTCTCAATCTAATTATTCCTACCAATTTTCCCCATTGTCTTCTTATTACCCAACTTACTGAAGTTCATTTAGCTCAACTGATTTCCCCCCTCTCCTTCCCACGAACATATGTTCACTCCTTTCCTCCAATGATTGTTCGCTCCACTATCCCTTTCATTATCCTCCCCCACCCATCCATTGTACCTTTTACTATAAATTACTGATGTTGCATTACAACAAAACCTAGGTCATATATAATAGTTTATGTGGAATTACCAAATAAGTCTCTTTATTTCTAAAATATTTCATGTTCATCGTTACTATCTTTACATTCTAAGATTACCAAACACCAATGTTATGAGCTAATCATTAATCTTAGATTAAATGAAAAGATCAAAATTTAGTGGTCCAGAAATAATAAATCAATTAATTTTCCTGATTGTGAGAACATAATTTACACTAAAACATATTAAAGAAATATAAAATTTGATCATCTCAATGGGGGCTGTCAAAATATTTAATTATATTTTTTAAAAATTCATTGTAATTGACTTAATTATTCCCTGTGAATATTTTTTTGTTAAATCGTCTTCATTATGCAAATTTTTTTTTAATAACTCTATTAAATATCCCACGAAAACAGCATCCTGGTTGGAAAGAGAGAGTAGTAAGGGGTATGTGACATCATCGCATGCCTTACGACGCTTACGACCGCACTGAAAGCATGCAGTTTTGATACTTCGGCCTGTTGCTTTTCCTGATATCGTACCTAAAATGGAGAATATGGAAGTTAAGAAGGGTTATAAGTATTGTCTGGTACCTCACTGCTTAAATACAACGTTTAAAACTCCGAGAAAATTGTTCTTCACGCTAGCGAGCTCCTTGGGAAGAAATAAGAAGTGGAGAATATTGTGGTTGAAAGCCATGAGGAGATACGCATCTGATATATCGGAACGTACAACTGCATTTGTCTGCAAAGATAATTTTAATGTAAGTACTAGTTATATGTATGTAATTTTATTGCTTCGTATTTTAGTTTATGACTTATGTCGGCATTACATTGACATGATGCATATATTTCTGGAGAACGTTGAAAGAGTAAATTATATTTTTATGTCTCAAAGATTAGTATATATATTTTAACAAAACCTCCATAATGTAATATACCTATTCTAAATACGTAAGATCAAACTTACGAAAATCGTTGGGCTATGGATTTATTAAGCAAATAATTACTGCTGCAGTGCATATATTTAAGTACCAAGTTTTTAAGCAAATACTTTTACAAATGTTACATATTAAGTTAGTTCTGTAATTTAAATACTTTAATAAATTTGTTCCCATAATATCCATGACAGCATGGTATTTTGAAGGACCATGTTTTGCTAAATAAGGGCAGTCATGACACTCCACAGACGTGACTAAATCTTCTTCTTCATCTACAGCTACACTCACTTCATAACCTCTTATCTTATTCTGTGTTCAGTGCAAATATTGCCTTTAACAATACAAATTTTTTCTTTTTGCTTCAGTTTAACAAATCCAACAGCATTACTAACATAGTCTTTCCTCATTGACCTCAAAGGGAGAAAAAAGCCATAAAAGCAACGATAAAATTCGCAACACATACAAAAGAGACATGCACAAACACTTCTCCAGTTTTTCTTTTCACAAGTATAGTTAATAACTAAGGCAAATAGACACTTAAAACAACAAACTTCACCCCATTTCCTATAGACAAGACAAATGGAAACTAAGTTTACTCAGATTAATTTTGTATAATATTTGTCAATATTTGACCTGATGATGCTGTAAAAGCAGATGATGGTGATTTTTCACCAAAACCGGTCATGTTTTACTTCATATATTTTGTGGAAATTAGCGAAAGTTTAATATAAATAAAAAATACTATCTAGCATTGTTCATGTTATTTTATTGTGGAATTCCATGAAGTCTCGGCCTTATACTTGTCTAACTATATTTTACTTACTAGATACTAGGACAGTATGGGAAATAATACATAAATAAATATTCTATAATATTAGTTAAAACTACAGTTGTTTTATTCATTTAATATGGGTAAGCTGTTTTAAGACATCAATCTATCTTTTACATATCTTCTGCATTTCAGTCGAAATAATAGTACCTACTATTACAATAACTGAAAATAAAAGCGCTACATCAAACTTGTTTTATCAATTAAATGTAATACAAACCGTCTTCACTCCACGCATTTCAACATCTGAATATTGCTCCCTATGACTTCCAATGTACTGTAAGAGCATGTACGAATCGACGTTGGGCAAATTATCTGATCTGGCTACACAAAACCCTTCAGATGCCATTTTGCAAAACACAAAGCGAAATAAATGCAGGAAGGTGCAGTACTTTTACCAATATTTCTTCTAAGACGGCGGATAGAGGAAAACAACAGATTTATGTTTTTTAAGCTACTACTTCTACATCGGTACAATGGCTTCTAGCATGGCTAGGATCCTTGTGGAATGCGCTGACATCACTAAACACTCGGCCAACTTCGGCTACCTAGCAGATGTAATCGGGTTCGGTATTAACTTGTCCGTTGCTTTTTTATAATTATCTGTTAAAAATTTAATGAAAAAACTTTATATTTGCCTATAACAGTAGCCATAAAATACAACTTCATAAAATTTTCAGCAATTCCCGATATATGACAGTCCCCCATTGAAAATAGACAATTTCATTTTTGAGAAGTATAACTGCTGCATTTCATAATTTTTTCTTCAAATGATCAAGTTTTCAATACATGTAAAATGGATTTGTTCTTTTTCAGTGCTTGTAACATGCATAAGAGCAAAAAACTGAAGACACTATCTCCTTGCAACTTACCCAACTTTTCACCAGAATAATCAGGTAGGAAATACAACTAGTATAATTTTGTAATAAAGTATCTTACCTGATTTCATCAACAAAATTAGCAACAGCTAATGAAGATGCCTTCCTCAGAATTGGTCGATTAGTTGACTGCGATTCCTTCATAGCTTTCATGTTTGCTTGTGCTAAATCACTTGAAACTGGAGTGAAGAGCATGACCTGTACATATGACACAAGAAAATATCAGCTACTTAGGGCTAATTTAGAAAATTGCATTGACACAAATATAACATCCAAGATGACATTCAAACTATAGATTTACACAACAAAAGGAAATTAGCAAAAATGAAGATGATGAAAACCACATGGAATAGACAAATGACAGTATTTGAACATTGTTTTAGAACATCAAATAATTATTCTATCTAAACATATTAAAAGTAACTGCAGAGGAAAGTAAACAAAAACATGAAGTTAAATTTAAGTCTAGAGATGGTTTACTTACCTTACTTCCTACACCAACAGTAAGAATATGAGATCCATCTTCATTTGAAACCCAGTCAAGTTGAACTAAATGTTTTTGAGTTAATGGACAAACATTGCCACATTCTGTGATTGACTTTCTCAGAGATTGCAATGTACTAAAGCTTGGAACTGCAAGCAAACCTATGATAAATAATTAACAATTTTTATATGATCATAAATAAGTCAGGTTTTCCATATGCTTATGATTGATTTTGCCCAATATAGTTGATTGGAGCAATAAATATAAAAGAAAATATAAGTACAATAGTAACATTTAAAAAAACATTCACACTTTAAACACAATGATTACAAGTGAAAATATGTATAATGGGCTGATTTGTAAAATTTACTTTATCACACATACCTAAATTAGAGTTTTCATGGTAGACCTGATCACCATTCTTTGGAGATCGTATATCTTCCTGTGAGAAGGTTTTCATCAAATTAGTAATCCTATGCTTTTTTTGAAGATATGTTCTGTCATGCAAATAGTTCATATCTAAGTTTTTTTCCAAATTAATTTGTGGCAAATGGATATTTTTCAGGTGAATTGTGTCTTCTAGGACCCACTCTGAACCTGAAACATGATGATTAAAGAAAAATAATTAAACAAGTACATAGTTCACTAAAGAAACTAAATTTAAAAATTTTAAGGTCATACAAAGTTCAGAATAAACTATTATTTTAATAGCAAGTTATAACTTCAGAATTTATCCAGCAAAAGTAATTTTTACTATAACAAAAAACTAAACAGATAATTTCATATTAAATAAAACAATTTTAAGTTTAAAGTAACATTTGTCCTTGTTAAGTAAAGCAGTAGTTAACATTATCTTAACAATACAAAGGTAATACTGACAAAAGTACATGACGAATCAAACTTCTGCAATCTATGGATGAAACTTATGATAAAACCCATACAGCAGCCCTATAATATTCATTGAATCTACAGGGTGGGGAAGAAGTCACTGTACCCCTATGCAACGATGATGAAAAATTGGCAATGCTGAAAAATGAAAAAGCTGCTAGACAGTGCAATGTAATGTTTCAGAGAGCTCACTTCTGTTGAGTTGTGACTATGGCTGACACTAGCAGTTAATCAATTGAAGAGAGGTTAGTGGCAAGCATGTGGGTGCATGAAAGACCACACACAGGCCAAACAATGGCCCAAGAGATGATAGCATTTCGAGAATGGTTCAATAAGGCTCCTCCACAAAAAGTGACATTGTTGGACTGGGAGAAATGTGTGTTCGCCCTTGGCAGTGTTAAAGATCGGCCAAGGAGTGGACGAAAGATAAAATACTTGTCAACGTGTGAAGCTGTTGATGCCTCCATTACTCTTTTCCCATTGAAATGGATGAGGAAACAATCATCAGAGCTTGGTGTGCCACAGTCAACAATGCGAGACCATATGAAGATAGACTGGAAAGTGAAGCCGTGCCGGCCGTTATTGCTAAATGAACTACTGGACAATGACATGAATCAGCACCGTAAAGCATGTCGTGCACTGCTGGACACTTTCTCAAGGGCCATCTCCCACTCGAAGGTTGTCTTCTCTGATGAATGCGCCATTTATTGCAGTGCCTGTGCAAGAAATGTGGTGTTTTGGGCAAATTAGAATTCGAACTTTACGATGGAGTTGGAACATCACCCACCACATGTGATGCTGTGGGCGGATATGGCAGCAACTCATTTGATTGGACCGTATTTCTTTGAAGGACCCATTAACGCCACATCTTATGGAGCAATGTTGGAGATGTGGGTCATACCACAGCTGCGAGAAAGGGGTCTCATGGACATGCACATTTTGCCCTCACTGCGCATGACATTTTGAATGACCATTTTCCGGACTGCTGGATTGGTCGTGGTTCATTGACATCTGCCTTACCATTAGCCTGGGATACCACGCAGTCCTGATCTCACCATCCCAACTCTTTGTGGGGCCATATCAAGGAACAAGTGGCTGCACGACACTATCACAACAATGAGGAGTCGTGCAGAGCTGTGGAAGAGGCATTCACCACCATTATGCTGCAAATGCTATGAAGGATGTCGTGCAGGACATGGCGCTGCATTAGACTGTTTCGAGCATGACGGTGCACATACAGACCAATTTGATGTGCTGTAATTGGTGTCTTAAAAACTGTCATTAAACCTTATTAAACCTTTATCTACCATGACTAATATTCATTCATTTACAGGGGTATGGTGACTTCTTGCCCACTTTGTACAATCTCAAGGCTATGCTGACTAAATCACACAAGGTTCACCAGGAATTTCAATAATATTTATTTCTTTAAATTTTGATTAATATAATTATCACATTTGCAACATCTGACCAACAATTAGATTAGGGCATTTTCTTGCATAAAAACCTAAAACTCTTAATTGATTTCTGAATAACTTTAAATATCAAAATTATTGTTTCTAGGATTGCAGAAATTATCTAATAGATCTACTTTATCATCAGTCCTAAAATAATTTTCATTCTCTAATATTAAATTTAATATTTAACATTCAGCCTTACATCCATCTCCTTCAAATATGACATACTGAATAAGACTCCATTGTGTATTATATTCTTATATTTTTAAGAGAAGAATCATTTCAGGTTTTGTAAGGTGTTTGTATACAATGGAATGAATGCCTGTTCTCTATAATCTATATTAACAAGGATAGGCTACGACCTTCGGGTCAAGGATTTTGATGAAATGCAACCAAGTGATTCTACATCGAAAATAAGGAGACCTGTGTCTCAGGGTTTTTGTGAATGGGACCTTGGGGTCAAGAAATCAGCCTCGAAAATATGCAAAAACATCATATGCAGCTTAATAAGATTCATTGTCAAATTGTTGATAATAAAGGGAATGGCTGAGCGGATAGCGTGCCTAGTTTCTATGGCATAGACCCAGGTTTGATCCCAAATGTATTTGTTTTTTTTTCAAATTATCCGAATGTTATTTGAAAAGTAATACATATTTCCGGTAAAAATGCACTGCATATAACTTTTATTTGGAGGTAATGAATGCTGAAACATATAATAATGGGCATTTTAAATACTGCAGTCAATGAAACAATGGTTCGTAGCATGAAAAATGTTGTAGTGCAAGAATGGTCATCTATAATTAGATATTATTATTAACTATGTTATATTAATTATATATTATTGATAATATTAACCTTGCCTTGGTGGACAGTGATTGGAAGAGAAAATAATGAATATTGTGAATTTCTTTAAATATTTTGCCTATGTTAACGTGAAAAAACACTGAAGTTAACTGCGGAGACATTGATAAAGAATTTGAAAGGCCCAGTACTATATGTTTCTACGTTTATTACCTCCAAATAAAAATTACACCATAATTTTACCAGAAAATATTACTTTTCAAATAATGCTTGGATAATTTGAAAAAAGAAAAAACCGAAAACATTTGGGATCAAACCCAAGTCTACGCCATATGAGCTAATGTTTAAGTATTTTTATGGTACACAGGACAAAAATGAAATGAAAGAAAATATGGTTTTTACTTCACACACAACACACAAATGCAAAAGAGGTTTGATGAAAAATGCTGATACATACCACCAGTACTTTCACATTCATAGATAGCAACACACAAGTTAACATATCTGGAATCCTTGTCACTTTTTGGACGGGTGAAGGATTTTCCATATTTATATGCACATGCTATTCTTCCACTATAAGCTGCACTTATATTCAATGGCTGGCCTGTAAATGATCATTATGCAAACAGAAAATAAACAAACTAGCAGATGAATTATTCATATAAGAAATCTCATCAAAAGGCAATTGAAATAGAAAACATATCATACCAGGTATAACAATATCAGATTGCTGATCTTTTCTATTCATCTCCCACTCAGACCATTGATAACTTCTACCTCTTCTGCTTAAGTCTGGTTTTGATACTTTGCAATTCCAAAATCTGTTGTATGGGGAAAAATTGTAAGAATATGTCAACCAAAATATTAAAATGGCCTGCATAGCAAAATAGGAATTAACATTAACTTTGCATATATAGACGTTCCTTACAGAGGAGGATATCATTATATATGGACGTTTCTTACATAGGAGGAGGAGGAGGATATAGGAGGATACTAATGTTTAGGCACTTCTATATGTGCTGGAGATTCAAATTTTTTTTCATAGGTAGGATTCTGTGCAAAACCGACTAGAAAAAACGAAAATCTTGAGAAAGTGCAACAATGAGGCCACTAAAAATTCGCAATTGTTTAAACAAATTTTCAAGGTTTATGTATTTTCGAATGTGGTACGGAGTTGAAATTATTTTTATAAGTAGAATTCTTAAAAAAACTAAATAGGGATTATACAAATTTTGATACTTTAATTTCTTTGGCAGTTAAAAATTCTTCAAGTTTAAACAAATAGATAACTCTTTAGACATTACGGGATGAGCTAGGAAGCTGAAATTTTCAAGTTATGTACAGAATAGTGCATTTGCACAAATAAATATTTGAATCTCTCCATAAACATATTGCGGCGGCCGTTAAAAATGTTTAAAATTTAAACAATTGGAAAAATATTATTTCACTTCTAGAAGTACTTCAACTTTAAAATTTGGCAGAAATGTGTAGCATTAGTAATTCATAATGGAGAGTATAAAATTCTTAAAATTGCAAAGTTTTGGGATTGTTTTAGTCTATTATTTTTACATAAGGGAAAAACGAAAATTGCTCCGGAGGTGAAATATTTAAAATTAACAAAATATTTGTAATGATGAAATATGAATGTTTATTTATGTTGAGATGATATGCTTGCAGAATGCAAGCGCCAACTACTAGTATATAGACGTTCCTTACAGAGGAGGAGGATATAGGAGGATATTAATGTTTAGGCACTTCCAGATGAGCTGGAGATTCGAAATTTTTTTCTTAGGTGGGCTTTTGTGCAAAACCGACTAGAAAAAACGAAAAATCTTGAAAAAGAGCAACAATACGGCCGCTAAAAATTAGCAATGTTTAAACAAAATTTCAAGGTTTATGTATTTCCGAATGTCCTACGGAGCTGAAATTATTTCTAGAGGTAGAATTTGTAAAATAACGAAATAGGGATTATAGAAATTTTGATATTTTAATTTGTTTGGCAGTTAAAAATTCTTCAAGTTTAAACAAATGGGTAAATGTTTAGACACTACGCGGCAAGTTAGCGAGCTGAAATTTTTAAATTATTTAGAATTTTGTCTATATAAACAAATAAACATTTCAATGTATCCATGAATTTGTTATTGCGGCCGTTAAAAATTATTTAAATTTAAACATTTAGTAAAATGTAATTTCACTTCTAATTGTGCTATAAATTTAAAATTTTGCAGAAATGTGGCATTATTAACCCAATGTGGGGAAACTATAATATTCCTAAAATTGTAAAAATTAGTGATTGTTTAACTCCATTATTGTTCCATAATGAAAAAACGATAACCGATCCCCAGGAGAAATCTTTAGAATTAAAGAAATATCTCTCTGAAAAATTAATGTTTTTTCAAGGTGAGATGAAATGCTTGCAGTATGCAAGCACCTTCTACTAGTAACATATATATAACATATAGGAGGATACTAATGTTTAGGCACTTCCAGATGAGCTGGAGATTCGAAATTTTTTTCTTTGGTAGGATTTTGTGCAAAACCGACTAGAAAAAACGATTATCTTGAAAAAATGCAACAATGCTACCGCTAAAAATTCGCCATTGTTTAAACAAATTTTCAAGGTTTATGTATTTCTGAATGTGCTACAGAGCTGAAATTTTTTTAGAGGTAGGATTTGTAAAAAAACTAAATAGGGATAATAGAAATTTTGATATTTTAATTTGTTCGGCAGTTAAAAATTCTTAAAGTTTAAACAAATAGGTAAATGTTTAGATACTATGGGGCGAGATAGGGATTTGAAATTTTCAAGGTATATACAGAGTAGTGCATTTGCACAAATAAACATTTGAATCTTTCCATAAATATATTGTGGCGGCCGTTAAAATTGTTAAAAATATAAACAAATAGAAAAATAATATTTCACTTCTGGAAGTGCTACAACTTTAAAATTTGGCAGAAATGTGTAGCATTAGTACCCCATAATGGAGAAAGTATAAAATTTTTAAAATTGCAAAGTTTGGGGATTGTTTTAGTCTATTATTTTTACATAATGGAAAAACGAAAATTCCTCCGGAGGAGAAATAATTAGAATTAAAAAAATATTTGTAATGATGAAATATGAAAAATGAATGTTTTTTTATGTTGAGATGATATGCTTGCAGAATGCAAGCACCAACTACTAGTGTGTGTGTGTGTATATATATATATATATATATATATTATATAATATATATATATATATATATATATATATATATATATATATATATATATATATATATATATATATATATGTGTGTGTGTGTGGCAAAACAAGAAATAATTTAAAAATTTTAATTCTGGTGCATAAAAAAGGTTACTCAATCCATGAAAATTCAAATCAGGACATAAACAAATCCAATTCTTGTCTGAGAGCTATAATAATTATAAAAACCACATTCCATAAGCTATCAATGCCAACAAAACCATTGCTAAATAATATCCAAAAATATTAACTTACCTAACAGTACTATCTGAACAAGCTGTAACGATTATATAAGGGGCAAAACAGGCAGGATAAATAGATGCAGAGCTGAGATGGCCAGCTGCTGGTGCAGCATGAACAACTTCAACTCCTTCTGGCAATGGCAAGTCTTGTGTACACACCTAGTTGAAAAATTACTTTGATAGTTGAAACTGTCTTTTACCAATCTGACAGAATATCCATCTTTTAAATGAATGAGTTATACATGAAAAAATATACTACACATCCTACTAAAACATCACCGAATATTTTTTATTTAATGTTGAAGATTGAAAATAATTTAATTGCTTCTTTAAAAACCTAAGATTAATCTATTTGTCAGTTGGCAACAGCAACATTGACATGCCATTAACCCTTATCTGCTGAATGTGCCATATATGTACTGCTTAGTTCTGCTACTGCTTACAGATGTTGTATTTGACAGAAGGTCTGAGAACACTCCAGAAGAATAACGTTAGGGCAGGTTGAGGCAAGAATGTGAAGGTCTAAGGCTCAGGGAATGGGAGACAGTAAACAGATGCTTATCTAGATATAGGCCCAAGCTCTTGGACCTGCATTCACACTTGAGAAGCCAAAAACATAACCTCCAGAGAGAGCTACAACCGCATAATGCTCTCTTGTTATTTTTTTCTTCCATTTGGGCATCTTAGTTTAGTGAGTCATCTTATTCAGTAGTCTAACTAGAGTGGTAATAGGCTAAGGCAGGGGTGCCCACTACTTTTGGGTATAAGATCTACTTTTGTTATGGTTACTCATCCGAGATCTATATTTCCACAAATTTAAAAAAGAAATGATATACACAAAAAGAACTTTTACTAAACGTTAATTAAACAATCATATTGACATATTTTCATAGTAATTTGTACAAAATATTAATTTTTTGAAATTTCAGTGGTGTGATCATTTGTGGGGCTTGATGGTGCGAACCTGCTCTAAGAGCACAGGGATAACTGTGGTCAAATCACATTTGGCCCATTTTTTTTGTTTGGCACTTGCCATGGAGGCTAGGAATCTATATTAGTTTTTCCAATGGAAGGCTTTAATTTTTAACTCATACATTAAAAAAAATATTTATTAGAAATATCATATACAGTGAAACCTCACAATAGCGGACACTCTTGGGGATTGAAGAAGTGTCCGCTATTGAGAGGGGGCCACATATCTATATGGTGTACTTACTATGTACATAGACTCACTTTCTATTGTATGTATTATTCATTTTCACAAGGAAAATTTCTCACAGTGAAAGTTAAAAGTTGTTCTTTCAATATTATTTGTATTTTTTTCATGTTTTACATTATGAAAATAATTCTCAAAATATTGAACAATGAACTACCTGAATAAACAATAATGGAAAGTAGAAATACAAGGTAAAAGAAGGCCAAAGAAAAATATGTAATTCATTAGATATGTAATGAAAGCGATCAATATGAGAGAAAATTATAACTCGTAACTTAAAAAGTGATGCTTACAGTGAAATTTAACAAAAGGTAAAATAAATTCATAAATTTATGATTGTCAGTTAAAATGGATACCATCCAGTTTGTCATTTGGAAAGCTCGCTGGCTGCATTGATCTTTTTTTCTGGCAATCTCCCGTGATCGGAGACTGTCCAATGGTCTGCTTTAAGAAATGTACATAGAAAATTTTTACACGGTTAATGTGATAAAAATTTATGCAAAATTTTACATTGTATTCGATGTTATTATACTTAGTGTCATTAAAAAAATCTGTTAAATTTTTCTGCTTCCCTGCAGATTGGACAATCTGTTTTTCCAAATGTTGCTGCAATTGTGCAGTTAAATTAAGTCCACCAGCATCTCCCCATCGTAGAAAATATTCCTTTAAGTCCTTTATGCTCCTCAAGGCTTCTTTAGTATTTTTTATTAAAGTCTCATCAGAAGCGCATCCCTTTGATGTATCCTCACTCTCCTCATCGCTTTTAATTTGGCCAGAATCAGGTGTCTGCACAACTGCAACCAGGTCTTCCGTATTCAGCGACTGGTCTTCTGTACAAAGGCACGCGTCGATATCTGCATAGGGAAACGTTCCCTCTTCCCCAATATTTTCCAGTAAATTCTGTAGTTCTTCATCGTCCATATTAGAGTGATCAGTGGTTGACTCATCTTCATCTTGTTTTTCAGGGAATCCTGCTTTTATAAAACAGTTTCTTACAGTATGTCTTTTTATGTTCCTCAAGGATTTCACAATCCATAAAATCACCTCGAGAAGGTTCATCATTTTTGATACATCACTTCCATCTTTAGATTTTTCTATCATTGATAAAATATGCTACAGTACATGCTTCCTGTAGTGATGTTTAAAGTTCTTAATTATGCCTTGGTCCAAGGGCTGGCAAACATGTTGTGCACACAGGTAAGAAAAATATTTTTGTTTTCCAGGCACAAATTTGGATGGGATGATGCATTATCCATAAATAAGATGACCTTTCTACCCTCTCTCCCTATTTATCGGTCAAAGGACATCAGCCAGTCTGTCATGCAATCTTGAGTCATCCAGGCTTTTTGATTTGCTCGCAAATCCACCCCAAGGGGATTGGCATCAATACTCTTGAAACAGCAAGGCTTTTTGGCTCTTCCAATCACTAAAGGCACTTCAAATTCACCAACCATATTTACTAATAGTAGGAGTGTAAGTCTCTCTTTTGACACCTTTCCACCAGAGCATTTTTCTTTTTTCAAGCACATTGTTTTGTCAGGAAGGGCTCGAAAGAATAACCCAATCTCATCACAATTATAAATGTCCTTTTCATCGTAGTCCTTGCACAAATCTCGTAGTCTGGAAGCTCACTCGAACACAACATCATGGTCAACTGAAGCAGCTTCTCCACACAAATTTTTATAGGAAATGTTATGATGAGTTCTGAATTTTTCAAGCCACTCATTAGAAGCTTTAAACTCATCATACTCCATTTCTTTTGCTATTTCGAGAGCCATTTTGAATTAATGTCCCTGATATTGGAATGTTGAAAGTACGAGCTCTTCAAAACCATTCGAAAGTCACGTTATCAATAGCCAGCCCCTCAGTTTTGAAAAACACGCTTTTCACACCCTCACTTTTGTTTTCAGCCCATTCCTTCAACAGTCTCTCCTTATTTTTTAGAATTTCACTAGAGTTTTACCTGCAACGTACATCTACATGTTACCCCACAATTCACCTAATTGGTGGGTGGCAGGGGGCACAAAGCACCAAAATGTACCTAAAGATTGTCTATCGCAGATTGAAATTTTCTATTGTGATCTCGTATTGTCCTTGGAAAGAATGAGCCTAAAACCGTACCTTGCACCGAGCACATGAACACTTAAGTTTTCCGATTCTGCCAAACGTAAAATTTCCACTTTTTCACCTAAGCACAATCTTTTTCTTTTACCGGCCATAATCGAGGTAAAGAATAATTTTCAGCCAGTGTCAACTGCCAATGAGTTCAACTTGAGGTGTAACTAAAGACATCAGGAGGCATAGCAGCGATGCTACTGGGAGGGGTGGAGTTGGTATTATGTGATTGGAAATGACAGATGGGTTGGGGGTAGAAGGAGCTATTCAAAGCTAGGAGTGGACATCTGAAGAAGCATGCACCTGCATGGCTGTAGTTCACCAATAAACAAGTCACAAACAAGTAAACAGAAAACAAATGTCTCATATTCACTCTCCCATTATCTTACACCCTACCCCTCCAACAAATCCCCCATTTGAGACAAACAAGTAAACAGAAAACAAATGTCTCATATTCACTCTACCATTATCCTACCCTCTACCACTCCGAAAAATCTCCCATGCGAGACCCAGCAAGAGACATCCCCAGCTATGGATGACCAGAAGAGAAATGTAGGGAGCTGGGGAAAACCTATGGCAGCATTTCTGTCATTCTTTTAAACTGACCGTGTCCATTATTGAGTGTGTCCGCTATTCAGAGGGGATAGTTCCATAACTCGGCATGTTATTCTGCTGGAGATTAAAAAACTGTCCGCTATTGAGAGGTGTCCGTTAAGGGAGGTTTTACTGTAGTACTTTTTGATTTTTAGATTGTAAACGAATTATTTACTTCGCTTGAGGTCGACCAAAAATGACTCAGCGATCAACATTATGGGTACCCATGGGCTAAGGTAAGTGAAATTTTCATAATAATATTTTTTGTAACACTTTTTGATATTTTTTTCTTCTAAAAAACAGAAGCATACAATTCTTCATTATTTTTACAATAAAATGCTTTTCATTTACACATTTCATCACCAATAGTTTATGAGATATGAGATTATTCCAGATAACAAACAAAAATAGCTTAAATATCCAAAAATAAATCCGGCATTTAAAGGTTAATATGATCAAAATTTACCAAAAACATGGTTATTTATTACCTTAATAGTATCAAGTCTACAAAGCTGCACTAGAAAAAGTTTGCCGTATCAATAAAACCTACCATTTCAAAAATCAAATTTTCATGTCCATGTTTGATTTTTATAAGAAAAATCCAAATGTAACCCCTTATCTTGGGAGATGTAATTTTATTTCTAAAACCTAGAGATGTAAAGCTTTAAACCAATAGTAACAATAACTACTGCAAGATATTTACCTTAGTCGTAGAAATAACAACATGAGATGTTTGGACATGATCCATAGATTTAGGCTGACCATCTACTGGTCCTCCAGTATATTGCATCCCTACACATCTTCCAGTCTCAGTAAAACTGCTTCTATTGTCATCTTCATCATCCTGGACCAACTGGCTATCAGGAACATACATCATACTCCCACTCAATTCTAAAAATAGAATTTAAGTTAAATAAAATAACATTAGAGGCATAGAAAAATCTTTGCAAGATGAGAAAAATATGCAAAACAAATAAGTTCATCTTGTTTAAAAGAAAACATTGGGGTAAAAAGCAAAAAATGAGGTACAGTGGAACTTCCAATACTTGAACGTCTATAAGTCGAATTTTCCATAACTCGAAGTGAATTAATTTTACCAGGCAAAATCTCTATGGGAAAAACATATTTCCATAAGTCGAATTTTCTATAACTCGAATATTTTCTTGTTTCCCTTGAAGTTCGACTTATGGAAGTTACACTGTATTTAGTAATGACCACATTTTACTTAGCAACCTAGGCATATTCTTACCAAGTTAATAAAAATCTGTTTTTCATTTTACAATAAAATTAAACCAAACAAAGATTTTTAATGAATTTTTATCACATTTTCTAAAGGAATAGAAGGCCACTGCCTTATTACACTTATTATTGGTTCAAAATGATGCCTTTTATTTTTCATTTATTTTAAATAGCTCATCAACAACTGCTATCAGCCTTTTACAATGAGTGTAATATCAATAACCAAGACAGTCACATACACCTGTGCCCCTGGTAAAATTCAAAGCTGCAACCCTAGCATTGACAGCCAGACACACAAACCATCCCTCTTGCAATATCATAAAATATTCATGTCACTTTGCAGGAAATTGAACACTGAGATGTTTGTAATCAGATACAAATGAGAGAATTTTAAAAACAAATAACAACTGTTTTTACTAAAGAAATAATCTATTATGAAAATAATTTGGTCTTACAAAAATCATACACTGTACCAAGCATATTTTTTAATGATGAATTCACCTGCGTTATCTGGTTGAGAGGCAATCACAAGTCTCCACATATGTAACACTGTACTTTTCCCTGCCCTCTCAAGGACAACTATGTAAAATGGTTCCTCAAATACTGCAGACTGCTGCAAATCCACCATGGCACCTAGATGAGTTTCCATTAAGCCAAGATCTCCCTCTTTAGGTAATTCAAAACCAGTCTTCATTTCCCTTTCACCCGTAATTAGCTGCTCTTGGAATACATGAAGGAACTGAGTATACTGCCAATCCTAGGGAGAGAAAACAACATGTGTTTTAATCCAATTGCCTCAGATTGCTCACATCCTACTCCAGAATTCTGATTTCAATGCCAAAATTGGGTTTAAAAGTTCAATTTTACTTTAAATTGATACAAATACTTAACTACAGAGTACTTAAATTTTACAATTTCAATTTCGTTAGAAAAAGTATATACTTACTTGGTGGCCATTATTAATAAGTAGTTTTGGTATGATAAACCTTGAAAAAATCCAGCAAAATAAAAGTAACCATATATTTTCTTGCAAATAAATGTCATTAGTTTCTGTTACATTGCCACAATTTCTTTGCAATTGTTATCAACACTTGAAGTACAACTTTTTGAACTACTGGTTAAAATACTTTCTAGTACTGCACTTACTCTCTCCGCATCCAACATACACTGTACTACTCAATGAAAAATTTTTCCCACTCGAAGATCTATGTATACAAAACAGAAATTCTCAGCAAAGGTAATAAATAAACTAGAGGGAGTTCCCCTCATTTTGTTCACATACAAAGCATGCTGACATAGTGCCACTCCAAGCATTTGTAGGAAAAAACAGACCCTTGAAATATTGGTGATGCATCACGACTGCAGCTCGTCATATGATTTAAGGCTAAGAAAGATCTTGCGACCACATCTTGTCAAACTAGGCAATTTGACAAAGATAATAAAAATGGGCTATATAGTACCCAAGCTTTCACAAAAAACTGCTAATGTTTTACTTAATATTTTATTATAAATATGGTATAATCCTGATTAATCATTTTGATGGAAAAGAGAATAATTATAATTTTAAAATATACTGCATTTTTCGGGTGTATAAGACGTACTTTTTTGTCACGAAAACACATCCTCAAATCACACTTTGTCTTATACAACAGAGGTTCAAATGCCAGAGAAGTATTTAAATTAAATTTAGTAATTATATAATTCTCCAAAGGCTGCCTTAGGTACAGAAAAAGATTTTCTATATTCAGTAGTCTTTCTACTTAAATTTAAACATATTATTTTGATGTTATTGTAATTTTTTATTTACATAAAAGTTAAGTAAACATAACACTTTATTCAAATTAAGATTTGAAATTATTTAATACATGTGTTCATTGCTTTTAGACCATGCGCGGATCCAAGGGGGGGGGGGGGCGATCACCCCCCCCCTTGGATACTCTCTGGCACAAGAGAATAAGCAGGCTGTCAGGTGATGGGATGGTTTCTTCAGTAAATTTAGGTTATTGAATTGATTCTTCTTTGAAATTTCCCATGCTTCTTGTCTTTATGCCACTGCCGATGTATTGTCCTAACAAAAAGGGTCCGTTGGAGATAGTGTCACCCTGGGCGGTGCTGAAACTTGGTAATTGGGGTGGTGGGGAGGAGAATGGGATTCCCAGAATTTTCAATGAATGGTGAATGAAGGGGAAGGAACCTATCCACGTGGGACATTGCCTTCGAATGCGCTCAATGTGTGCACTCCGGGAGCGTAGCCTTGGAGAACCCTCGCACCGGGTGCAGTAAAGATAGTATCATATGATCCTCTCTTTCGAACCGCGAGTAGGGCCGATGGCCATGTCAACGACCTACGCTATCGGCTAGGTGGCGGTAAAAGAATGAAACAAAGCCAACGGTTTATGCCTTGGTTCTCCTTCCACCCTCATTCACTGGTGTCGGTTCGTTTTGTTGGTACGAATGGCTATGATTTAAGAAGCTTTTTAGATGTCTCTTCTTGGGTTTACCCAAAAGGACTACGATACGAAATACACATTTTGGAATTTACCTCCCCCCCTCCCCTCCGTTTGCTTATAGTGCTTCCCCACTTCTGAGCTCTTCCATCTCCCAAAATCCTTTACAAGGGACCTTTCTCTATCTTGGGTTTTCCCGTCATTGTTTTCAAGATCTTATGAGCATTTTAAAATCATTCATTCAGTGATTCGCTAGCGCGTGTGTGATAGTTTGTCGGAGAAGTGCTATAAGTTGCAAGTGTCGCAGAAGTATATAGTCGGTATACACAATCAGGTTTAGAGTTTCATCATGTCCCACAATTTAGCATTACAGCATCAGTTCTACAAGTATTCGAAAAACCATCACTTCAAGAGTGATTATTACTTCTTTGGAGATAGTCGATGAACTTGCAGCGGAAGAATTCTACAATTATCTGTAAGTGATTTCTTACGAAATTTTTATTGTTTATTTTCTCTATATTCGAATTCAAAGCACTAAAAATGCAAAAATCAATGTCTGATAAAAGTATTATTATTTTAAAAATTATTCCGTGGAGTTTATCTTTAAAAGGGAATTTATATATTTAGTCATAGTATTATACTTTATTCAGCATTGAAGATATATAGTTAAATTTTGTATATTATTAATGTGAATCAATATTTGAACATTTTCAGTTATACCTTGATAAAAATGAAATCAAACAGACAAAAGTGCCAGAAAACGTTGCATTTTTTTTCTCTATTCTTCAGAAAAAGAATCAATAATAAATTCGAGCAATCAAGAAGTGGAAGTTGCAGTGTCTACACTACTACCTGTCGACTCCTTGAAGAGAGATATATATGCTTATGAAGATAACAGTTCAGTTATTTCATCGGTTCATTCGGTAGATATGGAACATTATATTGGTGATAGTAGTGCAACGGTGAAGAATGATGTCGGTATTTACCTTGGAGGAAAATTAGATAATTTAACAAAGAAAGAACTTTTAGAAAATCCGTTTTGTCTACCTAAAAATTATGTCTTTCCTTCATCAAAAGAACGGCAAAGTTGAAAAGAGATACCTCAATCCAACTCACTTACATAGATTCACTTGGGTAGTATATTCTCCAATAAAGCAGGGAATTTACTGTAAATATTGTTCCTTGTTCGCTCCTACAACTGTTGGTTCATTAAATGTAAAACTCAGACTGGAGTTTTAGTTTCAGAGCCGCTTACTGCATTTTCAAAATTATTGGGTAAGGATAGTGTTCTTGAAAAACACCAAGGCAATGCTTATCATAATAGCTCTGTGGAATCGGCAAAAATGTTTTTAAGGAACTTTGGCAAGCCCCAAACTGAAATTCAAAACATGTTAATTTCAGGGAGACTGAAGTAAGTTCAAGAGAATCGAAAGCGTCTTTTACCTATTATTGACACGATCATCACTCTAGGTAGACAAAATATAGCATTTCGAGGCCATAGGGATGACGGTAATTTTTCAGACAGGCCTGAGAGCAGTGAAAGCATTATGAACGAGAGAAACTTTCACGCTATATTAAAATTACGTATCCGAGGTGGTGACCAGGATCTTGAAAATCATCTGAAATCCTCTAGCGCAAATGCCACATACATTTCAAAAACGACTCAAACTAGATTATTGATTGTTGCGGCGATGAAATTTTGGAAAAAATCCTAAACTTTGTGAGGGAAGGAAAATATTATTCCATTTTATTTGACGAAACTACTGATATAACTATGGTGTCTCAATTAAGCCTTGTTATTAGGTATGTTTATGAAAATAAAATTAGGGAAGATTTTATTGGTTTTGTGGATTTGCACGATGAAAATTTCACATCAGGAATTAGACAAGACCTAGAACCTAAATTAGGGGGGAATGTGCTAAGAAAATGTTGTTCAGTTATTAGTAAAAAATAATCTTGATATGAAAAACTGGGTTGGTATTTGCACCGATAACTGCCTTGTCATGGCTTCTGAGCGGCGTGGTGCTGCTTCGGAAATCCATAAGGTTTCTCCTCACGCGGTTAGATTTCCTTGCCAAGGCCATTCATTGAACTTGACTTTGTTGAAATCGTCCGAAATTAGGGCAATTGGAAAATGTTTTGAATTAATGGGCGAGGTTATTAATTTTTATCATTTGTCTGCTAAGAGAAATTTTCTTTAAAAGAGTGAAATGCGTGGGGGATTAAGTAGTATGTGTGATACACGCTGGGTAGAAAGGCTTGTTTAATGTTTGAGAAAATTTTTTCCACAATTGCCAAGATATTGAACGATATCAGTAATTGGGATGATAGGACATCTTCAACAAAGGCAGATTTACTCCTCAATAATCTCATGACAAGCGAATTCATTGTTTCGATGAAATGCATTACTTTTATTTTTTCCTTAACATTTTCGGTTAGTAAGTCATTACAAAAAGAATGGCATTGAGGACATCATTTGCTTATTAGATTGTGAAAGGAAAAGGGTTGACGAAGTATTTAATAGAATTTGGAAAAGCGCTAATGAATTTGCAGATATTTTGCAATTAAAGCTCATTAAGCCCTGGTATGCATCAAGACGAATTAACTGTTCAGAAACCGCTGTGGAATACTATTGACATAGTGTATTTATCCCAATGATTGATACACTCCTAGTTGATTTTCGAATCTGTTTTTGTGATGATAGATACACTGAAGGCATTTAATTTGGGAAATGTATTACCGAAACAACTATTGTGTTTGGATCAAATTGAGTTAGATAATACTGCAATGTCATTATGGGAAAAATATTCTGACTTTTTGAATGTTTCCATTATTTCAAATTCGTTTACTATTTTTCTAAGCGAATTAATAATGTGGAAAATCAAATGGGAATGTGAATAAAAGTGCAATAACATTAAAACTTACATGAGTGCCTGTGAAGTTTTCAGTATGTGTGACGAGGAAATTTATCCAATTGCAAAATTTTACTCACTCTTCCTATAAGTATTGCTAGCTCTGAACACAGCTTTTTTGGCTTTGCGACGATTAAAAACTTGGTTGCGGAACAGAATGAGTGAAGAAAGACTTGTGGGTTTGGCGTTACTCCATATACATCAAGATATTCATCTTGACCCGGAAGAGATTTTAGATCGTTTTGCTAATTCTGGCAATTGAGTTGATTTTTTATTGTGATTTTTAAAATAAAATGTTAAGAAGTGCTATACAAAGTTAATAACATGTCACAGATACCCGATTTAAATATATTTTTTCTTGTTTACATTATGCGAAACGTAAGCCTTATACATCATTTTTGCAAAATATGGATTATTATAAGGGAGGTCAATGTATGCGTGGTTTTCAAAATATATTTCATCTAAAATAGGTTTTATGATAGAAAATATACTATACTATTATTTCTTGTGATAATCTCTTTAAAAAGTCCTGAATATAATTTTGACGAATATAGTGAGTTGTATTTGAAAATTTTCCTATTCACGAGGAAAATAGTACTTAATCGCCCCCCCCCCCTTGGGAGGTTTCTAGATCCGCCCTTGTTTTAGACTTAAAATTGCTAAAAGTTCTTCAAAGTATGAAATATTTTGAAGCTGATACAGCGCAAATACCTATTGTATTTTTTCCAATTACATAAATATATACGGGAAAAAATAAAATTTATACTAACAAAAAACAATTCTAGAACAACAGATACAAATTACTTTGTGATTATATAAAAAATCTCTGAAAAGGATAAGCATGTTTTTCTCAAAAAAATTAGAAAAAATAAGAATATGTATATAATTATGATAACATGATATAGTAATGATTTATAAAGTCAGCACAAGAAGACACTAGCATGACACCTGCCATAAGGTGTTGTAATGATTACGACACCTGAAAAATATAAAAAATATGGTGTGATCAAGAAAAGGACAACAAAAGATGCTGTGACGTACGTCATTGAGTCAGATTGAGAAAGAAATGGATGCACGTATGGGATAGGCAGTGGCAAAATAAACCTGCAAAATTACCTGAATCGATCTCAGCTTATTGAATATATCGGCAAAAGTTGGCAATCCTTAGGTATTCTTCCATTGAGAAATAGATAATTCCCCTCATTCAATTTGAGCTGTGTTTTGCGAGTGTTCATTTGCATATTTTTATGCTTTAACTTAGTTCAGTTTCCTGTTTAACCCCTAATTTTTAGTAGTAGATAATTTTAAAGCTATAATTATGTAAACTTGTGTTGTTTTAAGTCTTTAATGCAGTCTATATACTAAATAATAAGCCAAGAAATCCGGTCACACTGTCGATTCACTGCAAGAATAACAAAAATGCTTATAATTGAAACACCTCATTCTTTTTCGATCAAACGTTCAAGAATTACATGGCAGCACTACTTTAATATTTTAAGCTGCTTACCATTCACATTGAAGTCATGGGTTCGATTACAGGAGCATTTATTTTCTCCATTTGATCAATAAGGGGATGATTATAGCAGGTTAATCATTTGCATATTAAAATTACTTAAAATCATTGTAGGATTTGAGATTTGAAACAACAAACACCTAAAGGAACAAAATTCCATTTTCTTGCCATCGATTTTTGAATACACGTCAAAACAGTCCATAAACATCTGCTTTATGGAAAAATATTTTTAAAACCTGAAAAATGACACGACGTTAGGGGTGCATCTTATATAAGGTAGTGTCTTGTACACCGAAAAATACGGTAATCAAAATATATAATTTTTATACACTAAGGCTTAAAAGTATAGAAAAACTCTTGAATAGGCTACTTTAAGAGATCTCGTCCATAACTTTTAGCTGTTTCTTGAACATTCTGTCTGCCCCCCTTTTATCTCTTGAACAGTTTGTCAGAGAAATGCTGTATATGCCATTTTATTTCTGCCAACTAAGAAACCCCGGGAAAAATGTTTTTTTTTACGGAAGTGTCCTAGATTTGACTCCGGGAGATGATTATATTTTCCCATATGTTTACACAGGAGTTTTGATTTTTCAATATGCGAGGTTTATATCCTTCATTCATTAAAATACAGAAATATGGATCGAATTTCTCCATTTTTGCTTTATTCGACAGCTAAAACTATTAAATATCTTATTCTTGTGATGTTTAGATGTTACACGGAAGAATTTCTCAGAAACATGCATATCTTTTTGAAATTTTGGCTTTTTTGTAATCTTTCCTGGTGTTGCCAAGGCAACCTGCATTGTTGCCTCTGATTGAATTAGCATATATTAAGCCTTCAAATAGACAAAAGAATTGCGTTATTTGCTTCGTGCTTTTTATGAAGTATTGAAACTATAGTTGTAGCAATGTCAAACATAATACCGTAAATACCCGCATATAATGCGCACTTTTTTTTCAAAATATTTGAGTTAAAAATTAGGATGCATGTTATGCGAGGGTATATAATCTTCCTATTTTCATTTGACCCCATATTTCCACAATTTCGGCACATTAATTACTGGCTGGGTATCCTCATAATTTTATTGGTGATTTTTATGAAAAGTAAGATAGAGAATAGTTAAAATTTATTAACTAATTCTATAAACATACATTAATTAGATATGAAAAGAATGAATTCAGTATTTATTAATTTTAAAAGCCAAGAAATACTTCGTCACTGGACCATTCTTCTTCGATGTTGTTATCGGAATCGGCATCTTACGCATGACGTCACCCTACACCGGCACCTGGTGTAGGGTGACAATTAGAAACAATGGCAGCTGATACCTTTGAGTATGCTGGGAGTTGATGCTTCTTTTAGAACTACCATCAAGTTATCGTTCCCTACTTTTCTCTCAGCATTCATAAGTGATTTATTTTTTATTCTTAAAGTCTGTAGTTAATTATGGTTATTTGCTATCGTTTTTACATGCTCCAGAGTGGTCTAATAAGGGTAAAACTGAAGGTTGGGCAAACCTCAGGCTTGACTAAAATGTATGTAAAAAAACTTCAACATTGGATTATCGTCATTCCTTCATTTTATTAGCTCAAACAATGTCATATGACATACTATGAAATTAATATAATTGGATTTATTGTGTATATCCTAATATCACCTTGTAAGTAAACAGAGTATGTAATGATTGAGTTAGCTGATGTTCTTCTGGAACGTTATTCGAAAATTTCATTTTGCACTTTCATTATGTTACCAATACATAATACCAATAATTCGATCATTGCTTTAGACCACGTTACACCATCTACTTAATTCTGGAACAGTAAAGCTAAAAAAAAATCTTTTAGTGCTATACGCGGGTATATAGAAAAATCATAGATTACGAGGCTGAAATCCCCCCTGCGCGTTATATGAGGGTGCGCATTATACGCAGGTATTTACGGTAGATTGCAACTTTAATAATTGAAGATTATTATTATTCAATAAACTGCATGTGTGCTGTGGGCATTTTTAATGCTTGATCAAAAGAAAAAAATCTTTCTTTATTTCAATACTGGAATATTACCTTTTCCGTCAGGGAGAAGCAATTAAAACTGCACATATAAATTATAAAAACAAACATGAAATTCAAAATGTCAGTTGTCTAATTTTATAAGGAGAAATGGCCTATTATTACTTTTTAACATGCAGATTTTTGACTGACTTTGCAAAAGTTTTTGCAGGTACCACTAGTTAAATTTAAATCTAATGGTATTTTTATGCTAAAACTGATTTAGTAATATTAATTTTATGATAAATTATTCGAAATAGCTCAGACAACCTCAAACCCAGAATTCTGAAGCAATTCTACTTTTAATCATCATAAGCAGTATGTCAATAAACAGGCCCAAGATTATAAGTTAAACCCCACACACACATTTACCTGTTTTATTCAATCTTTTTCATATCATGACTACCATGTTTCTTTTTGGGTCATTTATCCTTTTCCTTCCCCTTCTTCTGTGATCTTAGAATTTTACTTTGATCACATCTTTATTCACAGTTTCTTCTAAGGAAAAGCCCAATTCATTTTATAAAATTTTCTCATACATGCAATATAGAAAATATGGATTGTGTGTGTATTTTTGGCTAATCAACCTCTTGGATTATTATATCCATAGTTCCTTCCACATCGAACAAAATCACAAGGGAGGAGGGAAACCCAGTGCTGGCATTAGTGTACTCATAACGAAGAGCACCAAGAGGGCCAACAGCTTAACGTCTCTTCTGAAGGATGGAATTCTGACTTTGCACGGTCTCCTCAAGCCACACTAACAATGGCCGTGCGACCTAAAATATGGATTGTGATTGTGAAGAAGTTTAAGAAGATTTTGATGAATATTTAGCTGTCCCATTGTTAAAAAATGGCTTTTGTAATTTATTTGTAAACAACCAGCTTACAGCATGAGGCCAATCACAACCAATCGATTAACAATATATAACATACCGATGACAAAGACACTCACAAACAACCATGACCAAGGTGGGACACGAACCTGTGATCCTAGCATTGGAAGCCAGATGTGCTAGTCACCCCTCTACCAAGGCCATCTTGTTTGTAGCCTATTGCCTGTGCCTGGCTCCTGGGGCTAAAAATTTTTAATATAATCTAAAGCAATTCTGCATTTATATAGGGTATTACGACGAGTAGAAACTGTTGAGTTGAACTATGATGATAGAAAGGGAGAAGTTTATTCATTTCAATTTTCACAAAATGTTGCTTTAATCAAAAATGGCTGCAAGGGTTTAAATTAAAATTCCTCCAGTTATAGGGCTTGTTTTTTCTAAAAGTACAATGTAGTGTATGTATTTTGCGAGTTTGCAATAAAATATAGTGTGAACATAATGCAAAACTAACTTTCATCATTTAACAGAATACCCTTAATTTTCCTTTCTTTACTACACTTCAAAGGACAACTAATTTCAAAATGTAATTGAGATTTTTCATTTTGGTGAAAGAAAAGCATTTACTTGAAGAACCAACTATCTAAACATGCTTAAGTAAAAAAAGCAGTATTTCTATAAAAAAAACTGTGAGCTTACATGTGTGGCATCAGATATTGCATCCAACTGGATAACACAACCAGGTCGGGCTGTAGACTGTTGAGAGACTATCTTAATTTTGTTATGCAGTGATGATTCTTTCATGCCTTGATCTAAGGAGCTATCAGTTGAGATGCTGACCATCGAGTTCTGCAAAAACTAGAAAAGATTATTCCTCAATAAATAGGCATTTTACAGATATTGATTTTCCCCCAATGAAGAGTTCATTGAAATTTACCATCATTCTGCTCCTCCTTTCTGAACTAGAAATTTCTGCTAATAGTGTTCTAGCATCAATCACTGCTTGATATACTCTCAAACTTTGTCCATCAGACGCCACAAAACAGGCACTTGGTGAATTAGACAAATTACCTAAGGTTGTGCTGAAGAAAAATATGAATTATATAAGCATACAATTAATGATTCAAATTGAACTAATGTTTTATAAATAATTTGCTTCATTAAACTAACCTAGGCAATAGGGTAGGTATCCAGGCAACATTGGAAAAAGCAGAAATTTCAGGAGAATTAATTCTTGCTAACTCAGAAACACCACCAGATTTAGATAATGGCCCTACTGCATCAACTCTCCACAAAATCAGCTCACTGCAAAATCCCTGGAAATTTTTCAAAAACAATGAAGCACATATTATAAGCTATTTTTACAGCTTAAATTCTTATTAAAATAAATAAAATAAAAACTTCCATAATGTAAAAACTAATTAAACTCTTAATATGCTATATTTTTAATGGGTTTCACAAATTTTTCAATATTTCAATTATAACTTAGCATCGTTTAAAAGTTTTTGGCACATGTATTTCATTGATTTCCAGCATTAATTCAACAATAACATCAGTCTTGTACGATTTCTTCACTTACAGCAGGAGTGGTCACTTCCTTCACCTTGATAAGGGGTGTCATGCCCTCCTCTCCTAATCTGCTATGATCATCACTTCCCGGCGTAGGGAAATCTGGCATGTTATGGTGAGAAGTTGTGAGAAGGAGGGGAAGGACTGGGTGACAAGTGATATCATTCACACGGAAACGGTGGCCAGATGCTCTTGATGCATGACTGATGCTCAGAACTTGGCTAAACTTGGACTTTTCGTTAAAGGTCAACTGCCAAAGGTTCAGAGTTCCATTGTTGTGCTTGGATACCATTGAGACGACAAGAGAAGGATTCCCAGCGATCGAGTCTTGCGACGTGCCCTCGGAAGAATCGGTTCCAGGAGGTGCTTCGGTCGCTGTCCCAGCACCTTGAGGTGTCGGGGAGGAAGGTGCAGCAGTGGGTGAAGATGGTGAAGATGTTGGTGAGGCTGGTGGAAGAGGACTGAGACGACCTTCCTTATCCTGAGGAGTGGGAGAGGATGGCTGAGGTTGTGGTGCTCGAACTATAGGTTGTCTTAGGATGCTGGTGCGTAAATTACTGAGGAATTGGCAGGTATGATACAAAGAGACATTGGTTGACATTGTCATCGCATCTCCAAGAGGGAATGCTGAGGGGATTCGAGTGGAGAAGGAAACTTGTGCTTGACGGAAGGAGCCTGGGTGATACTCGTCCAGCCAATCAACCACCCTGTTTGCGAGAACAATAAATAATTAAATAATTTACTAGCCACAAAACTTGGAGAGCTTTTATTTGAAAAATAATAAACAGGATATTTAAGAAGGTTAATATATAAAAACTAAAAATAATTGTTAATACTTTAAATAGACTAAAGCTAATTCAAAAGCAAACAGAAATACCTACCAGATCAAGAAACTACCATCAATTGGATGTATGGAGAAAAGAAGATCAGGGCCATGATGCCAATCTCTCAACAGACTTTCAATTTTTGCATCTAAGGAATCTCCAACTTGGCCAACTGCTCCACCAGGATCCATTGCCAAAGAATTAATGGATGTTGCAGCACTATAAGTAACCCAAATTATTTTTTAAGCAATGTGAACTTACAAAGATAACAACAGTACTAATGTTTAAATGATTTACTACTATTAAGAAAAACAAAAATATGATATAAAGGATTATCACAAATAAAAGTTAATCATGGGCAATAATACATTATCTCAACAATTATATCGAATAAAAAATCTGATGTGGCCACCACATGACTATCTCCATACCAGTATTATTTCTAAAATGTCCAAATAGGTTACATCAATAAATATTTTAAGGAACTGATAGAAAAACTTAAAGACTTTAAAAAGAACAGAAATAAACTCAAACCATAGCCTTCTGATATTGGATAAAGCCATGAAGCTCCAACAATTAAGAAACTATAAAGGAGCATTGCTAGTACGTAACTAAGCATCAATTGTTAACAATAGTCGTCGGCAGGTGGCATGATGGTGGCAGCTAAAATATTTAGTTTTTAAGATATATCTTAAACAATGCATTATATGGAAAAATGTTTCGAACAAAGGTTGTAGAAAATTAAATTTCTTACAACTTTTATTCCAGTATGTTTTTAAATATATCAAATATTAAAGCAAATATCTCAAAATAATGGATGTGACAAGAGTAAACACCCTTCTGGTTGACCGATTTTTACCAAAAATGAATGAGTTCTGGTGACTTTCATAAAAATGTTAAATATAAAATTTCTAATTGACCTGATCAATAGTTTTTGAAATAGAGCACCCACAAAAAAGATGATGCATGCACACACATCGAGAGAATGGTCAAAACGCGTTCAGGGGACCTCAAAAGGTATTTCCATTGAAATCTCAAAATCGATTTTTTCGTGATAACAATACTATGTATGGAGAAAGTAAAAAAGATTTTATGAAGTTAAAACTTAAAGAGCAACATATAATGTAAAAAGCAGAAACCTAAATGCACCATACTAACAGTTAATTTGAAGAAATTTTTATGGTATTAATAATTACATAAATGATGACATTTTGGAATCAGATGTGAAATCATTTGACAAACCTTAGTGATGGATGACTAGGAATACTACTTGACTGCACACTTGGATGATGCCCACTCATTTCATCACTACCACTCTCATCTTGTGATTGTGACTTCTTCACCTTATGTTGCTCAGCAGTTTTTAGCAATTTTTTTCCTGTTAAAAAAAAGATAGTTAATTGCAAGGCCGATATAAGTTTGGGATGCTGTTCACATAATAATGAACTGGTTTATAGCAATTGCTCCACTTTATAATATTGTAAGATGCTAATATTTATTTTAGTTATAAAGTAATTCCTTGAGCAATGTGGGGGGTTACCATCCTTGAAAAGGCCACATTGAACAAAACCGTTGCATTCAAATTTATTGTCTTAAGGAGAAAATTGTGTCTGTATTGGCTATGAGCTTTCTCACATCACATACTTATGTAAAATTGTGTGGCCAATTCAAGTTTGGGTATAATTAAATTTCATACATACCCTGATTTAAAAGTGAATTTTTTCCAGTTCTCTATAAATGAGATGATCTCATTGTCCCACCACATTATGAATGCATAGCTATTTAATTTCTTTTTCAAACTGTATTTTTACAGATAGTTACCAACAAAAAACACTATATCTGCCCGAATATAAGCCGAAGTTTTTTGTCAAAATCTATTATGAAGAAATCACCCCTCTGCTTAAATGCCAGTCTGAGGAAAAACCCATAGATGGCAGCAGGTCTCTCATTGCCCTCGCATTCAAATGATAGTACTATATTTTAAATATTTGAACTAGGATGAATATTAACAAATAAATAATAAAGATAGAATATTGAACTTAGCAGTACCTGTGTTTTGTTACCGTTGTTACTTGTTTTTTCATTTCTAAATGCTATTGGATATTTTCTTTCATTTCTCAGGGCTATGCATATGTATCATTAAGAATAGTTAGCAATTTGTATTGTTTTTCATTAGTCACGAAAAGAAGTTCCTATTTGTTTTACTTGGCTATTGTAGTTATTTCTATAGCCATTGTAATTTTTTTATTCATGTTAAAACATTATTCATGGAATCTATTAAAATTCCCTACATTGACTACGCAAATGACTATGCAAAATACGATGATGGCTTTTGATGTTCAACTTTGAATTTCCGTAAAACTTGACATGGAACGTGCATAATTATAAAAATGCAATTTCTTAAGGTGACGTAAATGCTAATTTCATTGGAAATAGACTTGGATGAAAAATTATCTTGGCGAGATCACTATTCCTTTATTTGACCTTTTGTGAAAATGAAGATGAATGAAATTATCGTAACTGAATGTGGAACATTATTCAACAATGTGAAATTATTAATTGGAGTAATATTTTAAAATGTCAACAACTAAACCATTTCACACTCTTTTTTTCGATCTCAAATAATGTATTCTAGGCTGTGCATGCATGCCTGGCACACTTCAGCACAAAATCTATGAAATTTACTTTTTTGAGAAAAATGGTGGAAATTTTTGGGGAGTCAGCTTCTATTCGGGCAGATACGGTAATATTGAGATCAATCTGTAGCCAATACCATATTGTCCTGAATATAACTTGATGTTTTTTTCCAAAATATGAAATTGTAAAAGTAGCCCCCACATTATATTTGAGTACTAGTGATTTTAAAAGATCGTAAAATCCTGTTTCGAAAAATCACCATACATTCCGCATCTCTGTTAAGTGATACTTGTTACATCATAGACACATTAGGCATACATGCTACAATGCACTTGAAAAGCGTCTGAGGCGAGAATAGATCGAGTTCAGTCGGTGGCTGAACACCTCATTAGTCATTAAATTGATGATATCAGTTCGTCGGCATATTCTTTGTACCCAGTTTAGCAAGTTTTTATCCATCCATTATTTTAACAATGGGTGACAAAAAGGATGTTGATCATGTCGAGAAAAAAGGTTCTTCCAAATCCCAGGTTAATAGAGGAATCTGACAAAGTTATGACATGAATTTTAAAATAGTCATAGCTCAAGAGGCGGAAAAAACAAACAATATTCAAGCTTCGAAAAAGTATGATGTTCCTGAAGTAAATATACCTACATCTATGGCGGAAGCAATTTGAAAAATTTTGCAATTTCAACCAGGAAGGCGTTTAGGGGACATTCAACTGGGAGATTTGAAGACCGCGAGAATCATATTTTCGACTTAGTTTTAGAAAAGCAAAGTGAAGGTTTTCTCATTACTCAAGAGGTGATAAGGATGAAGGCATTGGAAGTGGCAAGAGAATATAAAATTCCACACAGTGATTTCAAAGCAAGCACTGGCTGGTGTAGATGGACGATGCATAGAAAAGACCTTTCCCTACGACAATGCACTTCCTAACTCAACGTCTGCCAAGTGATTACAGTGAGAAATTGATCGTATGTCATAAGTAGACCGCGGATCTTTAGGTAAAAACCTATTTATTTCCCGAGTAGATATCTGAATATACAATTGTATATATACGTTTCATGAATAATTAACCCCGAAAATGTATATTTTATGGTGCCTAAAAATGCCTATTTTGACATTAATGTCTAAAAATGCCTATTTCGACATTAATGCTTATTTTTGCCATTTTCATGCAAAAAAGACTAAAAAGGGCTAATTTTGTAGAAAAAATCGACAATAAAAGCAGATTTTGGTACTAGTCATATTTTTTAAACTGACTGTACAATGTTCAGTTGAGGGTTGGGAAAATGTCCTTCACACCACGGTCATGATCAGGTGGCGAACACCAGCTCAGACCTGTCATGCATCCGGCAGTGCTATTCTGTTTCCCTGTGTCGCACGATGCGACAATGTAACAATGGGTTTAATCTGATGTTGCGTTAATTTCCCGTCGTTACATTGTCATATTGTTTGACACGGGAAAACGAGAATAACCCTGCAGTCCATCTGCAAACCGCAGAGGGTGAAGGTGAGAAGTGTGAACGTGAAAATTGTGAAAGTCCAATGCATAAGGTAGCAAGTTCGAAAGCTTATTTAATACGTCAGTGGCTACAAGAGTTTCCGTACCTCACAACGGATGGAAAAATTATCTTCTGTCAAGCATGCAACAAGGAGGTAAGTACATTATAATGCTGGCTTGCAACGAATTATTGGCCGTGAATTACTTGTCATCTTTGAGGCAAAAACCGTCTACATATTTTGTTTATACGAGCCATTTTATGGTAACTATAGACGTGGTTATTCAAAATGTCCAGCAATCCAGCTGTGGACCTTCGTAGCTCTAAAGTAAATTTTATATTTTTGTCCCATTTCCATATTTATTAGATTATTTACGTATTTTTACGCTTAATTATTTCTTCATAATTTTTCTTTATAGGTTTCGAATTATTAAAAACCCACCTAACTTAGCATGTCCAAGGAGTGCTACATAAGGCAAATGTTGAACGCAAATCGAAGATGAAACAAACGCTTTTAACAAAAACTTCTGAGGGATCCAGCAAGAAGAATCAGTTTTATGCAGATTAGTGTCATGCAATTGTGGCAGCCAACATTTTATTCAGAACACTAAAAAAATCCAACATTCAAGGGGTTCCTAGAACGATACTGCCATCAGTCGGTACCTTCCGAGTCAACGCTAGGCAAGAATTACGTGCAACCCACGTACGATGATGCAATGTAGTCAGTCAACGAAACCACTGATGCTCTCAACAGATACATGGCCAACTTGGTTGTTGGGAAATTTGACCCAGATGTGCCATCCAGAGCCAACCTCATCTGCACGAAGCAACTTGCCAAAACAAATCAGGAAACAATAGCACACTCTGTGAACAATGGAATGAAAGTGCTGTATCCCAACAACAACAACAACGAAGAGAAAGTGCTGCTCCTATACACAGATGCTGCGTTGTACATGGTTGCTGCCATGCAGTTGCTCAAGGTGCTCTATCTCTCCCTTGTGCATGTGATATGCCTTGCCCGTGGTTTGAACCGCGTAGCAGAGCAAATAAGACTGGAAATCTCCAAGATGAACAAATTGATCTCCACCGTGAAGAAGGTCTTCGTCAAGGCACCTACAAGAAAACAGGCTTTTTTGAGAAAAACTGCCTGATGTCCCTCTGCCACCGGAGCCTGTGCTCACCCGCTGTGGCACATGGCTGAAAGCAGCTGAATATTACAGCGAGCATGTCCTTCATGTCAAGGAAGTTTTGACAAATCTAGCCGAGCATACTGCCTTTGTCACTTCAGCGAAAATGTTGCTGGATGATCCCTCCATTCCCAAGGATTTGGTGTATATTAGATCCCACTATACACCCCTTGTGTGGATTATTGCTGAATTGGAGGGCTCAGGAAAACCCATCTACGAAAATACCGCTTTGTTGAATGAAGTGAAACAATAAATCAAGTAAGCGCCAGGTGAAGTGGGGGAAAAAGTAAGAGCAAAACTAGAAAAAGTGCTACAAAAGAACTCAGGTCTGCAGAGCCTATGTACAGCAGCAGACATACTGGCAGGAAAATCCAGTGAAGTTGAGTGCAAAATTCCATTTCAACATATACCTAAGTTGAAGCTCGCCCCCGTCACATCAGTTGATGTCGAACGTTTTTTTTCTGCTTACAAGATGATATTAACTGGCAAATGCCATAGTTTTGTGGTAGAAAACTTAGAAAAGGTGCTTGTTATTTACTGTGAGGCCAACTACGGGAAATTTGTGGAATAAACACAAAGAGGTGACAAATTCATTGTGGGGATTTCGAATGAAACAGTTTGTCCAACATTCTGCATAGTACTTAAATATATACTTGAATAGTGTTTTCAGTCAGTATTACTATATGTAATGTAGATAGTATTTTCTCTGTAACGCATGGCAAATTAACCATAAGAATAAGTTTCAATGCGTAGTAGTCAAATGTTTTTATGTTCTTTGAAAACACAAATCAATAATGTTTCGTTGACTGGTAATTTTTGCGTGCGTGCATGTTTCAGTCCTTTTTCGTGAATTAAAGTTGATAGTTGACAGAAATGATGTTGATGTTTTTTACTGGACAGTTTTTGGAAGTAGTTTTTAGAGCCTATTTTACGTTTTATAGAGCCTAATTAAGCTACTTAAAGAGCCTATTTTAATCGCCTGAAACTTAATTTTTAGAACCTAAAAATCCGCGGTCTAGTCATAAGCTTATGAAAGAAGCAACTATCCGCTAGACCAGATGGGAAATGCAGATCAAACACTGGCATGTGTTGATACGCCATCAAACGTCACCGTCAATGAAAAAGGTGCTTAATTGGTTTTGTTAAAATCCACTGGAAATGAGAAATCAAGGATAACTGTTATGCTTGCAGTCATGGCCAATGGGCAAAAACTGACTCCCTACATAATTTTAAATCTTAAAAGGATGGCAAAGGAAAAGTTACCGTCAGGTGTAATATTTCCCATGCAGAAGAAGGGATGGATGAATAAGGACTTGTGTTAGATTGGCTGAAGGTTGTTTGGGGTCGCATTATATTCGAGGTTTAGTTTCTTCTTGAAAAACTTTCCAAAAATCTTAGGGTCGAGTTATATTCGAGGTTGTTAGTAAATGGCAGGGGGAGCAATGAAAATCTCCGAATCTGCAGCATAAGTGATGATGTTATAACCAGGGAGTATTATCCTCAATATGCAAGTCTTTTTGAAGAAAAGAATTAAGCAACCAGAGTATGCAGTTTAGAAACATTTCCACTACCTTTGCTAAAAGATTTATTTCCTTATCCTTCCATATATGTCAAAGATTCAGTACCTTTAGTAAACTTAGACTAAGAAAAATCAAAAAGGTAGTTTAAATAAAAAATATAGAAATAGGATTTATGCTTTTTCTATCAAAATGACTTTCAAAATATTTTACTAAAACAAAAACCACATATGAATGCAAGCTGTAACATTAAATAACATACATCTGTTGGTTGAACAAAATAAACTACCATAAACTGTGATGGTAAATTCTCGGAGGCAGCATTTCTAAATGGTTATCAATTTAGAGGAACACTCAAACATTTTCAGTTTTCACAGTAAACAAATTATTGGTTAATGATACTCAGCATCACTGATAACCAAATTCTATAGACTTCCTTCTCTTACTCAACGCCAGAATATATTATCACAGTCTTAATCTGTATTCATGAGTTATGGGTGTATCTGGTTATCATATTCATGAATCGATTTAACGCTTTAGTGACATGCGTTAGCAAGATGTACCATCAGCTAATAGCCCAAGTGATAATGGAAGAAAGACATTCATCCACATCTACCCACTCATTGACATGAATGTGAGAAACCCAATGCTCTGATTAGCTTACTTAACCTACAAAGGCCTGAGAAATGAGTTTACAATTCCCTTCCCACACAATTATATGGCAATACTCGGATTCTAAAAAACGTGACTATTACAACTGTTGCTAATCTCATTAACACAGGAATTATAGTCAAGCTCACATTTTGGCTATCCAGGAAAATTGTAAATATTTGTATGTTGCAAATTATAAATGATTAAAAAGTGATAACTGCAGCAAAAATCAACCACAAATAATTACAAATATCATTGTACTAATATCATATTAAAAAATGAACATACCCAGCCCATATTTGCCCTTTTTCTTTCTTCAATTACAAATCTATTTATTTTAATTTTATAATTATTTCGCTATTTTTGCTCTATATTACCTCTCCATATGAAAAATAAATCCTCGTCCCATTAATAATGAAACAATTTTCCACGTAACTTAGTTTTAGGCTTGATTTCAGGTTTGTCATATCTGATTTTATCTGAATGTATTCTGTGGTATGGTTAGGTGGAGCAAGGAACTGCATAACATCAACATTATCAATTGAAGCACAAAGAAAAAGAACAAGGTGAACAATTCAGCTGGTCACTTACTTGGAGAATGATCCTCGTTCTCTAGATCATGATGGTCTAACCCTCCATCACTATCTAGACCATCTTCTTTCTCCAAAACTTTGCGAGTCATTTCCTGCAACATCGAATCAGCTTGAAGGGAAAAATGCATTTCTTTGTTGTTCAGCCAATGTAGAATGAAGTTAGGTTCCTCATCAGGATCACCAGTGATCAAGCTTGGAACAAGAGGAATATCTGTAATCAAAATATTATCTATGTTACTCAAGAGCAGAAGTAAATATTAAATGTTGGTCTTTTGGTAGAAAATTTCCCAAAATAATTACATGAAAAAGAAAATTTCCAGGTTGTTGAAAATAATCACTCTACAAGAAAAAGTATGGCCACTTGATAGATATATCAAAATCACAAACATTATGAATAATTAATTACCAGTCTCTGCATTAATACTGGCAGCTAGATGAAAATGAAGACCACCAGGTGAAACTCCAGTTCCATGAAATCCATAACTATGGAAATCGTGAACACTGTAGGTTGAAGGTAAGCTTGGTATTGTATTTGAGCTTCCTGCCATTATAAGCCCATGGTGGCGTTTTACATTCCGTCGAATGTGAAAGCAAGTCCTTTAGAAATATAAGAATCAAAGATAATATAAATTAGTGAACATGAAAATCAAAGACATGAGCAATAGTATAGTATGAAAATCAAAGACATTACCGATTATCAAAGGAAAATAAAAGAAAAAATTCTACATGATTTCATTTTAATCATAACCAGCGTTAATAACTTACTTCATATGCTTAAGCCTTTGCATGAAGCGATGTTTGTGGCGGTGCGTCCTAAACTTTGGATTTTGAGAGGCTAAGGGATCAAACTGGTTCATATTAATAAGACCATCTTCTGGCAGCACAGTTTCCACCCAGATGCGGCAAATATTATCTCGGCAGGATGTCACAAGCATGTTTGAAACGGAGCCCCTAAGAAATTTATTTTAATTGTAAATGGCTTATAAATGCAACATGAATAATTAAATCAAGTTTAAGATAAAACAGTAATATCCATAAATATAATTCCTTAGAGAATGAGATATTATGCTAGGAATTTTAATAAGAAAAAATTTGATAATAGGAGGCATAATTAGAATAAATACAGGAAATTATAATATATTAGTAAAAGGAGGAATAACAATGATGAAAAACAACAAATTAAACTTACTTGGGCATGAACTTGCTTGTCTTCCGCCAAGATATTTGAGTCACAGCACGAGGATGAGCAATGTAAACAAACCCGTAGTTAAATTCATTTACTGAAGACTGGCTATAGGACATAGAATGATCCAGGCTTTTGGATGGGAACAACACTAAAAGAGAAAATATGCATTTATCCAAGAATTAATAATTTACCACATTGGCTGCCACAGGAAATCATATAAATATACAGGTCTTCAAAAAGACAAAACTTAAAATCAGAGCAAGGACTTACAATGCTTATTTTCAAACCATATTTTAACCAGTCGGTCTGACTTTCCAGCTGTGCCAAAAAGAGTTCCATCTGGGGAGAAAGCCATGTGAATGACAGGGGTTGCCGTGTGACACTTCCACACACATTCCCATCCCTTGTCGTCTTCTTCCACATGCCTTGGCCCTCCACTTACGCCTACATCTTCACCTATCTCAAATGTTACACCTGTTGGGGGATGACCTGTAAATGAATAATAAAAAGCCGAATTATAATCACCAATAATAGAAGTGAAATTATTAGCAGATGACATAATGGAGTGACAAATATTATTCACAAAAGTAATCACAGCTGAATCGGATATTGAAAAAATAAGTTATTCAATATGCTCAACAATAAACTGATGCAAGTAGAGTTGCAGATAATGCTCCCCATACTTTATCAAATTTAATTAACTAGACCAGTGGTGCCCTAACTATGGCCTGTGGGCCCCATCTGGCCAACCACAAGTTTTACCATTGAAGGGCACGTTGAAGAGTGAAATCAAAATATAAAAACAATATATAATACTTTACCATTTATTTCCCGTTCCAATAATAGATAAATACATTAAAAACAAATCAGCTAATATTGACCTTCAACTATTTTTCATTGTATTTTTGACTGACCCATGATGAGTAGCCCTTGAGCTGATAAGTTTGGGCTAAATTTCACATTAAACAAATTCTTTGATGAATCACAGAGAATGGCTTCTTTCTCAAATAAAGAGTTCAGAACATTCATTCCCTGATATGATTGAAAATTATGTTTTTCAACCTTTTTTGAGTGGCGGAACACTTTGGAGGAAGAAAAAATTGGTAGAACACCTATATACATACATATATGTATTTACCATCTGTGGGAACGTGCATGCATACTGCAGCAGGTTTGAAGTTGTAACCTGCTACTTTCTGTTTTCCTGATAGATGGACTTATGGTGTGAGAGCAAAATAAAAATACTTCTTATTTTTAAATTCATTAAGAAATCTAAATTTGTAGAAAAATTATTTTTGGTGGAATATTTCGCGGAACACTTAGGCAATGCCAGTGGAACACCAATGTTCCGCTTAACACCAGTTGACAAACACTGGTCTAACCTGTTGTGGGTGATAATTTATTATCAACGTATGAAAAATTTTACTTTAATAAAAAATCTTCAATTTTAAAATTTTCTTCATTCCATCTTTCCCATTGTTTATTTTAAATTAATATACTGGAATAATTTTTCACTGCCTTCTGATGGAGAAATTTAACTACATTTCAAGCTAGCTTACTAATATGATAGCAGATCTTTTACTAAAAAACTGAGAAAAGATGCAAATTGAAATTGTTTTTCTTTAATGATAAAAATAACCAAAATAACATTGTACCTTTCCCTAATATTTCAGAATGTATCCAGAAAATTTCCTTTCTCTAGATTCATTAATTCTGTACATATTTTACATTTAGATGAACAGACAAAAAATAAAAACATTTTTGTTTTAAAAAATTCTAAAATATTATCATTTTATTCTAAAAGAGTGCTTCTATCAATTCAAAAACTTGACTTATTTGGACCACTCTAATTTCTCTGCCTATACAATTAGTGAAAATTTAAATAAGATGGCTTTATTTCCAATTGAGTCAACAAGAAGTAGCATATTTTGTGGCATATAAGACGCCCGTTTTTTTTTTAGATTTTTCAGGAAAAAAAGTATTTTGGCTCACCAAAGGCATTTACCAAGGGCCACGTCATGTATCATTTCCAGCCGTGATTAAGTCCATATCCACCAAACATTTACAGAAAATATTCCGGCGTGATAACTGTTAAATGTAACTGTTTTAGATTAATTCATAAAATAAATAGGATGATCTAAAACATAAATAATTTCTACAAGGCTTGTATAGCTAAATGTGCCCCGAGTGACCTCGGCAGTAGTATTAATTAAAGCTGTCGGAGTACGCCGCACATGCATGTATAGATACCCTTTACTGATAGTACTTACTTAAACTTAAGTTCAAGATGATATTTTAATATAATGGGATAAATAATGAATGGAATGCATATGTAATAATGATACATATGCTCAACTTTTTTATAGTCCTTTTTCTTCTGCAACTCTTTTTGCCTCGTATATAACAATTTTGATCGATAAGGCAATACCAAACTTTCTCGTTCTACTATCCATCACTTCCTCCTTTAGTTGTGACCATTTAAGACCAACCTAACAAAGACTATGATTCTCTTATCCCATTAGCTTCAGTTTTTCCTCATTTTCTCCATTCACGAATAATTTTTTTCTGGGGGAGGTGTACCAAAATGACATGCTGATACTCAGTTTCCATGCATTTTTTGCATATTGAATCGACTGAAGCTTATACCTAATAGCATAGGCATATCTTTTCACTTTTGTAGCCATTATGACTTCAATACATATAACGTTATTTATACTAGATACATATAAAATATTTATAGCAACTACACAAATTCTACTGTTCTGTGGCATTAATGGATGTATGGAAGTAGTACACAGGACATCAGAAGTAGAATTGCAATGGCAAAAGCAGAATTTAACGAGGAGCTTCTCACAAGCAAGAAAATAAATTTAGTAACAAGGAAGAAATTAGCGAAATGCTACACATATGGAGAATAGCTCTTTATGGCACAAAGACGTTGATGGTAATCAAAAAGGAGGAAAGATATTTAGAAAGTTTTGAGATGTGGGTATAGAGTAGGATAATGAAAGTGAAATGGACAGAAAGGAAGAGAAATGAAAAAGTATTAGAAATGGTTGGAGAAGAAAGAACGCTAATATAGACAATTAGGAAAAGAAGAGCAAATTGAATAGCACACATATTGAGAAGACAAGTGTTTACAAAGGATGATCTTAGAATGCAAAATTAGCGGAAGAAGAGGAAGAGGGAGAAAAAGAATAGGAATATGTATTAGAAAATTTAAAGCAGGAACATAATACTTATAGAGATATAAAAGAGGCTTCCGGGGAGAGAGAGAGAAATGGAGGTAGCAATTCGGCTTAAACCTGTCTTCAGACAGCAGCATGATGATGACCAGCAAATGTAATACTTCCCAAAATCAAGAAGCTCTTTTATGATATAAAATTTTTTCCCATGACCATTTAAAATATTTCTGTGCACAAGTCTGTTTTGTTTATACTGTAAAGGCAGCACAAATAAATATGCAATTATTCATTTGTAATTTCAAGACAACCTCAACTTTTTTCCTAATTTTATAAGCTAATTTATCCATTGTTTATGATAAAATTTAACCATGGACTGCATAAAGATACAACAGAAAATTTGGATTAAAAATATTGTTTGATATTTTAGTGTGTACAAGCTTTAAGTCAAAGGAAGACAGATATGAATGTAAAGCAATATATTTAAAAACCAATTAAATAAAATTGTCACTTTGAAGATACCAAGTGAGTAAGGGTCAGCAAAAATTTCCAGGCAAATCATTAGACATATCTAATTAGGAATAAGCTGATTATCAAACATGCACAACTATTTATGGCAATTTATCTGAACATAAAGAAGTCAAAAAGAATAAGATGTTAAGACAGCATACTTTTATGATTACATCATGCCATAACTCAAATTATGCTATAATTATTAGTACCAAAGATGAAAACTTAAGATTGGCAATTTGCAAAAGCATTAAATGGAATATAATAAATTTATAGTATACTAAGACATCTGCCATATTACAAAAATCCTTTGAATAAGAATAAGGTTTTTTAAGCATAAGTTGTAAATTTTCAGCATTTTTGAAAAAATATTAAAAAACTAAGGGAATTTAATTTGCTCTAAGAATGTCTCAAACCAATATTTTTTCAAGAAACAAAAACCATTGCAGATATTTGATTTAAAATATTTCTAATGTAACTTTAACATTTAAAAATGAAAAATTTGAAATTAATTCTGTAAAAGAAAAGTCACCAAAAAGTTTTTTTGTAAATGCCCTGCATCTATTTTGAATCAAAAGCAGGCAACAGTTTAGCACTACGCTAAGAGCTAGATGACCTAAATTTCTCTTGCAAACAATGTAGCTATTAGACTGCAAAACACAAAGATATGGTTCAAGGTAACAATGGAAATAAATGGTGTTTTAAATGCACATTTGATAGTAAAACAGTATGTCCTAGTACATGCTCTATGAAGATTAAAATATACTACTGCTTGACAATGAGTTACCAAAATTTTACATTTGCTCTTAAATTACTGAAAGTATTTTATGCTAGGGACATGGAATATTATAAAACTATGAATAAATGAATAAATTTAATTTGTTCAAATTCATCATAGCATCAATCAATGCTAACCTGCAAACATGATACACTTACAAACAAAAATCAATTATTAATAGGTATAATCTCTTACAATTAAAAATAATAAACCATTAAACCTAAATTCATACTTTTAGAAGTAAGGTGACTTAAAGTGTGAAAGCATGAAATTTAATGCCTAAGCCAAGTAGTTAAATGTCAATAAAGAACATTTTCAATCAAAATATTACTTTAAAAATATAACAGCAGAATAAGCATGCAAGTTAAATGCGAGCAAATGTTGTTGATAACCCAGAATTAAACTTTCATAATATAGGTCAAGATGCAAGAGTTCTCACTTCCAGAATCCCCTCCACCATGTCCATTAATACCACTGCTTTCATCACCGGGTTGGAGGAGAGGGATGTTTTGATGCCAAAGCTGTAACATTCCTCCTCCTGTCAGAAGGCGTGTTCCTTCCAAGTTCCATGATAATGATGTTACATGAGATTCCGTTTGTAGTGTGCCGGTCTGAACCCATCGATAATCTAAAAGCTGGAATGAAAAACAATTTTAATGAGAGGGATGCATAAAAGGAAAAAATGTTAAAATGAAAGTCATAATATCAATGAACCATTCAAAAGTAATTTGAAAGTTAAATTCTTTGCATCTAAGAGATCAACACTCTTACTCATGTATGTCATTATGAAAATAGTTACCGATAAAATAATTTATAATTAAATTAAATTAAAGAATAACTTGGATGCATTATTTCACATTGATACAAAATGAATTTTTTCCATTTAAAATATCATTCCAATAATTTTTACTTTGCATCTCATTCCAAAATTTATCAAATAAATATTACTTCAGAAAATAAAATATAATTATATACGTTGAGTTTAAACTAAAAGTATAAAAAATGTACGAAAAACATTGATTTTAATAAAATAATACTTACATGCGGGCTGCTGCAATTTATGAGTGGAGTAGGCTCAAAAATACAGACTCGGTTTTCATAGGCAGCTGCTATTTTGCCTGTATCCGTGGAACAATCAAGGCAGCTTATCCTTATGTAGTTGTGACAAGCACCAGGAATTATTTGCACCCTCTCAAAGGTGCTGGCCAAAATTACTATGTTACAACCAGCAGCATATGCCTTAAAGTGAAATAACTGAATGCTTGAAAGACTTCTGTTAGGGGTTACGACAAATACTTTATTTGAAGAATTGGAAAGCCTATCTCCAGCTTACTATTCAATATTATTTCGCAACATACACTATTATCTATTGACTAAATAACAATACACACAAAACACCAAAGAGGAATAACTGAAACAAGAATGATAACAAATGATAATTTTAACCGATCTCGTATTAATATTTCAAGTGGCAATTAGTTCAAACAAGAATAATACGGCTACAAAACTAGGGAAATACGTGACAATAAAATTCAAGTAATCATCGGTGAGGGATTAAAAACATTTTAAAGGATTTAAAATAACGTAATACGTTCTCGCCAATCGCCGTCTGCTAGTAATCAATGAAGTTCTACATAGCTGTCAAAGTAACAACAGAAAGTATACACAGCGAAGAAAAATTTACTCAAGCTTTCCTCCTGAATATAAATCGCTTTATACATAACTAAGACGTACATACCGTGAAAGGTATTCCTTCCACACTCCCCACTGCAAAGCAATGGTCCCCTGCATTACAGGATCCACTTAAGATTTGATGGCAATTCATTTTATCAAGTATCACAAGAAAAACATTCCTTCATTAAGGTTACGCAAAAACGTCAACTTCACACCAAAATCACTATAATCCATACGACTACCTCCGATGCTTAATGCATATTATCGGTGTAGACTTCACCTACCGAGGCCATTTTCATTCTTGTGAGAATTGAATGGCGAGACATCTATTGACACGCAAGGCACAGAACCTCTGGCTACGATGGATTAACGCGGATCAAGAAATTCTTAGGAAATTTGGAATGAAGAGAATGACTATGTGAGTCAAAATTATATATTAAATAAACAAAAATACTTTAAGTTTGAGATGAGTGGTATTTAAAGAAGGAGCTATCATTATTTCGATTTTAAATTACAGAGCAAGACTTCTCAATACACACTATAATCGTCTGCTAAACATTTTCGCGGGACGTACAAATTTTTTTATTCTGATAAATTTTCTTAAATGGAAAAGAAAGCAGGATTAATAACCTAAATTTAAGATGTTTTTGGAGCTGAACTGATCTGAACTGAACAAAATAAGCCAAATTTTTCGGTTATGTTAAAAAATATACAAAATAAGGCAGGCAGAGATTAGTTAATGAATAAAAACGTTCTAGTGGGAAATATTCCTCAACGCAGGAGATCCAGAACATATATTTTAGCGGTTACATTAATCTGATACTCGACTGTTATTGGTTAGAAGCGTAGACGTAGTCGAACGAAGCCGCGCATGAAAATCCGCCTTTATATTCGCAGTCGTGTTTAAACTTCATAGAAGTACGGACAGTGTATAGCGTATCCAGTATTGGTGGTACAAAACCAGAAATTTCAATAATTCTTTTAAGATAAAAAAATTTCCACTAATAATAAATAAGTAATAGGTACTATTCAATAAAAAAGTGTCTATGTATTTGTAAAAAGTAGATAATGATTTAGATATATTGCTTATAGAATTGTTTCACAAGATGTCCAAGAAAGCAAAATCTAAATGAAGCTAAAGAGAAATGACTAAAGCAAGAAGCTGCACTAAAAAGAACTCCTTCCATTCAAAATTATCTTCACCATTGTCACATACAGATACCTCATTCACCTCTTGCAACCTACCCGAAGTTCAAAGCTCTGTAACTGCATGTGCATCAGATATTGAAAAATCCACTGCGATATCTCCAACTATTCCTGCAATTTCATTAACAACACGCATAATAAACCCGGATGAAGTTAAAAAATCTGATGTCTCTTTCTCTACGGATCCTGGTGAGTGGATCTATCTTTGCATTCGCTTATTTCTTATTGGATTGAAGAAGGACCAGCAAAGTGTCAGAATTTGAATGCAGATTTCTCACTTACAAAACGTATGTATTTAAAGCTGTGTCATTACCTTAGCAAATCAGTTTTTGAATATACGAAACCTAATAATGAAGTTTGCAATAGAGAGTGGCTTATATATTCTCCTTCCTTAAAAAAGTTATCTGTTTTTACTGTCGCCTACTTGCCGATGGCAATAAGAAAGGATCTTTCTATGATGGTTTCGAATATTGGAAAAATTCTAGTTATATTAATAACCACGGAAATAATGAGCAGATTCTGGGCTCGTAAAAGAATAAGTGGAAGAATTGATACTCAATTAGAGAAGAAATTCTTAGAAGTTCGTTCATACTGGAAAAATCTTTTGCACCGCGTAGCGGAGACAATTTTTCTCGCAGAACGTGGATTGCCATTTCGTAGATCCGATGAAGTACATAGTTTGAACAACACGGAAATTATCTCGGTATGTTGGAATTAATTGCCAAGTTTGATCCTTTTCTCTCCCAACATATAAAAGAATATGTAAATCGCGGGAAAGAACATACATCCTATTTGTCTAAAACAATTTACATCGAACTTATTTCAATATTAGCAAAAAGGACAGTAGCTTTTATTGTTAAAGAAATAAAAAATTCGATATTTTTTCTGTATCCGTCGATTTCACACTGGACATATCTCATGTCGATCAACTCACCGTCATTTTGCGATATATGTATTACCTACAGGCCCAGTTGAACATTTCATGACCTTTACAGACATTAGTAGTCATACGCAGGCCCGGACATAGAGACCCAGGGCCCCTAGGCAGTTAACAGAGTCGGGGCCCCCTTTTTGGTAATTTAGCAAAAAACAAACTTTACTTTTATTTTTTATTTATTTAACGTACTAGGACTTTAGAAAATAGACAAGCAGACTTAGAAATGAAATAGACAAGTACCAACTATACTTTTTTACACATTATAATTTTTACATTTACATATAATTACAAGATTACATTGCCACGCGACGAACATTATTCTCTGCAAAGGAACGGATGACCTCACTATGGTCCACAGACTGCGTTATTTCTGGCTCTATGTACAGCACAGAGAGTGAATTAAGCCTGTTCTCATCTGTGGTAGATCTTAAATAATTCTTTACTCTCTTTAGCGCTGAAAACGACCGTTCTGCCGAACAGTTTGACCCTGGTGTACACAACAGCATCCGGAGCGCTATTCCCACGTTTGGATAAATGTCCAAAAAGCCTTTTTCGAGGATGTACTTGTATATCTCCAGTGACGATAACCCTTTTCCCCCTGTAACCTCAGCGGACAACAAATGAGCTCGCAGGTGCAGACACTCGTTTTCCAAAGTACCGTCCAAATCCCCCGGATAGAAGGCTTCCAGGTTCCGTGCTCCGTCACGGACGTCTTGAGATTCCAAACTATGTAGCTTCGTGAGAAAGTCATACTTTTTACTTAACTTCTCGTAAGCAGAGCCACGTCTCTGTAGTTCTGCAATCAACCTGTCGATAATGACGTTGAAGACGGTAACTCTGAATCTGTCCCTGCCGGAGAGTTCGACCTCGTTTTCCTTTACTTAGTCAAACTGGACCTATCGCTTACGTTTCCTCTTCATATCGTATGCGTAGTTCTGTTCACCGCTTTTTTCCACAGCTTTCGACTCATAATAATCAAAGGTACCGACTTTCCTTATATCTTCTAGGTATGTTACCAAGGACCGATAAAGTTCAGCGATCGTACTCAGTTCGATGTTCACAGATTGCAGAGATTTGCTCACTTTGTTAAATCTTTCCAGGATATCATTCCACAGCAGGGTCAGGAAGCACATTTCCAGGGAGTCAATTGAATTTCTATACGCATACAATATCGAAATATCTAGAACCTTCGAGAATGTTCCTGTACTACCATTCACTAATCATTTCCGGAATATTCTATCTTAAGGAATTATTCTATACAATCTTAAGACACTATACACTAGAAAATTCTATCACATTCTTTAGCTTCCGTCGCCAACACTACTCGTATCGTAACCTTAACTAACCTCAGCAAATTCGCGTGGAAGATAAAACCCTTGAGCCGCAAAATTGAAATTGATACAACTTTCTAACACACTTTCAACGCGAACTGACAAGTAGTGACAAGTTATAGAATGAAGTCAGGTGCGATGCAAAACAAAAAAAGAACACAAACACAGTGTTGCCACTTGACTTGACAAAAAATTAACTATGGTAAATTATTCTCTATTTCGTTCGGAAAAATTGACATTATTTTCCGTGTCCTGTGTCCTCAATGTGTACCATTTCGGCCCCTGGTCGGGGCCCCCGCCGAGGTTGGGGCCCTAGGCAGCTGCCTAGTTTGCCTAGGCAGAAGTTCGCCGCTGGTCATACGGGGAAGAATGTTGTTGGAATGAAGCAAATCACAACAGGAATTTGAATAATGACATTTTATTTGTTAAAGTAACCACTTACGCCTAAAATGCCAGGTTATAATTAGTTCTAGGCAAAGAGGAATTGTACTTGAAACGAATCCATCAGTTCACGCAATAATTATTTGGAGTCATCGGAATGTCATAACAAATTAACGTAGGATCTGATGCTGTAAGATAGACACAAGGACTCATTAAAATAAAAATGCAGTACCGCAATTCGGTATCTATAAACTCTTGGATCCCTGCCCCTACGCGTCAGCTCCGTGCTCAGCTCCATGAACCTCGTCACTAGGCCCTCGCATTATTCTTGCTAAGTTGAAAATAAATTTTCGAAACTTCTCTTAGAAAGGCACAATTTTCGTTCAAAAAGTTTTTTTCTCCGACCTAGCTTTTGCAAAATAAATATTTTGAAATACTTTAAACGGTCGCCATTTTGTTCCAAATGGCAGATGAAAATAGCTTTCCTGGGGTCTGCTAGCTGGTAGAAACATAATGTTGTTTAACGCATACCTCTACTTAAATTAAAACTAAATAACCTTCCCCAAACAGCATAATTTTGTTCGATATATTAACGAATAATTTCAATTTAATGAATATGTAAGAAATCTTACACACAATATATCACGAGTTATAACTAACAATTACTTTAAGAACAAATAACAAAGTTAAATATACAAATAGAATAGATGATAAAATAACACTATATGGCTTCTATTTCATTTTATATAAATTTATATAATTTTTCCTTACATTTTTAGACTACGCCTGCTAGTCTCATTGAAATTTTTATCATTTTTAATCATAGGAAAAGACTTGAAAATTCATATTTAATTTAAACATAATATAATGGTATGGATTGTTTTATCGCCAAGGCTGTTTAGTTTGTCTGATCATACAAAGTTCATTTTTGAAACATTCTGTCTACATGTGCATTATGTACCTGAAACACAAACCAAAACCCACACAATTTCTTCATCTCTGTGTCTGGTCTACTCTTGAATTTCAATGCCAAAACATAGGAATCCCACCGATCGCAACAAGATTTAATAAGACATTTTTGTATTTTCCAGTATAATGTGATTCCGATTAAACACATTTATGAAATTCTTGTGGCGAGGAGATTTTGTAGGGCAGAAACAAAATATCCGGGACAAATGGCTGTCCCGAAGAACCTTATCGGGACAACGGGACATTAAGTCAAAATCCGGTACAGTCCCGGAATTTCCGGGACGTCTGGTCACCCTAATCTAACCTGAAAAGCTTTAACCTTACGTCTCTTTATGTGTCTCTTCGACACCCTCAGCGGCTCTCCAATCACGGGTAAACGTCCACTGTGCTCCCTGCAGTACCTTGTTTATATCATCATCATCATAGGTAGTCTGTCCATAGACAGGTTCGTGATTATTCATGGTTAAATCTGGTTCTCCATATTCTTCTATTTTCCGCTGTCCTCTTCATATATTGATAACTCTCTTTCCCTTTCAAATCGTCTATCAGGCTGAAACCTTTTCCTACCTCTTTCCCTTTTTCGATCTAGTTCTCCTTCTAGCACATCTTTAATCATACTCTCTCTCTCCTCAGGTAATGTCCAACCCAGTTAGCCTTCCTCTTTCTGATAGTCTGTATAATCATTCGCTTCTCTCCTATTCTTCGTAGCACTTCATCGTTTTTCATCTTATCTGCCTATTTTATCTTCAACATTCTCCTCCAGGTCCACATTTCAAAGATTTCCAAGTATTTGATGTCATTTTTCCTTAGCGTCCATGTTTCTGCACCATACAAGGCTATACTCCATACATAGCATTTTATGAACTTCTTGCGGATGTCTTTCCTTATATTCCCCGTAAGTAGTTGTTTCTTTCTTCTGAAAGCCGGTTTTGCTTTTCCTATTCTAGTCCTGATCTCATCCGTACATTTTGCTTCTCTTGTTATGATGCTTCCAAGGTATTTATAGTCTGAAACTTGTTCTAAAGGCTTTCTTTCAATACTTATATTCAGATTCTCTTCTTTTCTCTAGCTTTATCTGTTACCCTTCTTAACTCATTGTTTATACGTCTATAGTTGGCTCTACCTTCTTCACTGTTAACGTTTTTCCATTTTTGTTTCTCATCCATTTTCTCCAGCATTTATTTAGTGATCCATGGTTTTCTGATTTTCTTCTCGTTTTCCAATCTCTTTATCCAAGGTATCCTTGATACTGGTTTTAATTTCTTCCCATTCTATATCCACGGTCTTTGATTTGTTTTCCAAATTTCTTAGGCGATTTTCCAACTTGTTTATATATATATATAAACGAAAATTTTGCGTTTTCTTACGTCTATCGACGCCAAAGACCTGGAATGTGTCTCTCGATAAGCCGTCAAGTACGTTTCCCTTAAAATTTTCGTTAGTCTCAAATTTTCTGCACGCATCTCAGGGTATCTTCATTTACTCAAGAGCTGCTGTTTCTTCATTTTATCTTCTTATTTTTTCTTTCTTCATATACGAAGTATAGAGAAAGTATTGTTTTCATAAAATAACGAATTACAGATTTCAACGGAAATAGATGTTTTAAGGTTCCCTGAAAACGTTTTGACTATTTTCTCGATGATGTCTGTGGGTATGTCTGTGACCCGATTTTGTGGGTGCTCTAACTCAAAAACTATTAATCAAATCAATTTTAAATTTGACATTTTTGTTAAAGGTAAAAGAATTGAATTTTTGGTAAAAATCGGTAAAACGGAAGTGGGTGTTTACTCTGTCACTTAACAATTATTTTGAAATATTTATTTTAATCTTTGATAAATGTAAAAGAATACTGCAGTACAAGTTGTAGGAAATTTAATTTTATACAACCTTTGTTTAAAATATTTTCCCATTGTTGAAGAGATATTTTAAAAACTAAATTTTTTAGCTGCCACAACCACACCACCTACCGCCGACTATTATAAACACTTTATGCTCCTCTTTATTTTATTAATTGTTGGAGCTTCGGGGCTATATCCAATATCAGAAGGGTACGGTTTTAGTTTATTTCTGTTCTTTGTAAAGTCTTGAAAATTTTCTCGCAATTCCTTAAAATATTATATATATATATATATTGGGAATTTTTAGAAATATTACAGGTATGTGGTGGCCACATCAGATTTTTCAAAATTCCCCTCACAAGTGCATGGGTTCAATCCAAGACCGTCCATTTTATCCATCATCATCCGCGGGAAGTTTCATATATTGCTAGCATCGGTTGCTACGAAGATTATTTGCGTGGAAAACAATTACAAATCCATGTTTTCCTCTCGCTATCTCATACATGATCTGTGAAGCACAGATTGGAAAATATGTATATTCGGTGAAGATACAAAATTCGCCACAAGTCAGCGAGAGCATATGATGACAACTTATACTTTCGGAGATAAAAACTCAAGAAAGTGCCCAATATGCAATTACGTATCTGTCTACATTGATTGGCATGAAAATATGAAAATTCATTTGTCAAGAATTATTAAAAAACCACATTTCCTTCTCCCTAGGCATTTTATGATCTGTGAGATACTGATAAGATACTTATTCAGAGATAAAAATTCAAGAACTTTTAACGCGCAGGTATCGTAAACGAAGGAAAATTGCATCTGGACACTTCGGAGAGAAAGGAATGCCTCGCTGTCCTTCAGCTCAAAAAGACTAAGAAAACAGTGTTTGCGTATCCGGTGGCCGCCGTGATGGCCATATATTTTCAGCTCATAAATTATAGAATTTTCGTGTTCAAAACAAATTTGAGTATCGATTTGATGTCTCTTCGAAAATTGACAATATCTCAATAAAAATCTGATGTGGCCACCTCATGACTTTTCCCAAACTTGTAATATTTCTAAAAACACCAAATAGGCTACATAATAATAAATATTTTAAGAAACTGCAAGAAAATGTTAGACTTTACAAAGAACAAAAATAAACTCATACCGTAGCCTTCTGATATTGGATATAGTCACAAAGCTCCAAAAATTAAGAAAAGAAAAAGGAGAGTTACTTATATGTAACTAAGCGTCAATTGTTAACAATAGTCAGTCCGAGGCGTGGTGGTGGCAGCTAAATAATTTAGTTTTAAGGATATCTCTTAAACAATGCATTATATGGAAAAATATTTCGAGAAAATGTTGTAGAAAAGTAAATTTCCTATAACGTTTATTCCAATATGTTTTTAAATATATCAAATATTAAAGCAAATATCTCAAAATAATGGATAAGTGACAAGAGTAAACACCCACTTCCGGTTGACCGATTTTTACCAAAAACTAAAGAGTTCTTGTGACTTTCATAAAAATGTTAAATATAAAAGTTCGCGTTGACCTGATTAATAGTTGTTGAGTTAGAGCACCCACAAAAAAGCTGTCACAGACACGCACGCACCCACATGCGTACACACGCACACAAGCGCACGCGCGCACACGCACGCACGTACATCGAGAAAATGGTCAAAACGTGTTCAGGGGACCTCAAAACGTGTATTTCCGTTGAAATCTCGAAATCGATTTTTTTCGTGAAAGCAATACTACGTATCGAGAAAGTAAAAATAAATTTTTTAGGCATATTTTGCTTTGAGTCCGGAGTTTCTACGTTGATTATAAGTAATTTTAAAATTCAAGGCGGAAGTACGGTGCACTCATTCTCATGCTATTCTAATGGGAAAAAAGAGTCAAACTTGGGTTTTTAGAATCGGATGCAAACATACCTCTCGACCTTCCCCTGGATGAAAATACGATTCTAATGAGAAAACGTAATCGAACTGGAATCGGATGCAAACAGCCCTCGACCTCCTCCTGGGTATGAGTGGTTTGCATGCAAAATTTGCTTGCGCTGGCTCTCGCGGTGTCTGAATGAATAGAGGACAGACAACCCTTCTCTGTATATATTTACATCAGCACAGTAAGACCTCGATCTATCATTCCCCTCTATCCATCGTTTCTCCGGATCTATCGTTCACTTTATGTAATTCCTACGAAAGCTCCATATAAATAATTTTAATTTAATTGATGGGCGTAATCTTGTGGAACTGTTCCACGATAAACAAATAAAATAACAACTTTGTATTTTCCACTGTTTTAATGTTCCAACACGACTCGGATTTCGATGTGATACATCATCTTCAGGTGAAAAAATGTGGTTAAAGATACAATATACATATAAACAATGAGGAGGCGTAATGGAGGAAATAGAAAGGGGCGGGGGGAAGTTTGGGAAAAGGTTCAAGAGTGGGGTGGGGAGGAGGTGCTTCGAGGTATCGGGAGCCGTCGGACGGGAAAGGAGTAGGTTAAGTGGTGGGTATCGATGGGAGATGCCGGTGAGGGTTTGCATACGGAGAGGAAAGGTGGGTGATGGCAAGCAGCGGAGAATGAGTGGGGAAAACGTGCACATTTAGGAGAAGGCGGTCTTTCTGGGAAGCAAAATTCTCCAAAAATAACCTCAATGCAGCTTTCTACATCCCCTTTTAACCTAATGAAATTACTCGGTGATTCTAAAGACTCATTGGAAATGGAACACGAGCGTGAAGTGTACAAGCTCTCATGTGATAGCTGTGGTGCCTCCTATATCGGAAAAAACAGGAAGAAATTGTAAAACGAGAGTGAGTGAACATCAAAGATCTTTCAGACGGAAGGATGATTGTTCGAACTTTGCTAAACATTTTTCGGAGGGAAATCACAGGGGTTCCTTTTTTGTGTAAGTCTTGCACGTGATAAGCAAAGGCCTGAAGGATGGACGCCCTAGAAGTATTGAAGCTCATACTGTGCTTTCCAGAAGCAGAAGAGAGTTTCAGAATACTCTATATAATAGAAAATTGAAGCGAGGCAGGAGATGGTGATATGTATCAATGAACGTCGAATGTAATGAGCAATTTTCGATGTGTACGTCTGTCACCTGCCCCGTTTAGTACCTTCATAAACGTTGTCTAAGTGTATCGGCGAACTTCGAGCGCAGTAGGTATCGGTTCCGAAGTAGTCAATTTAAATATAATATTATAAACTCTAATAAAATTTGCCAGTAGTTTTTATATTTCTCGCGTACCATATAAACAAACTCAACGTACCACTAATGATTGGCATGCCAAACTTTGAAAACTGCTGTGTTAGTTGGTTGTTATCGTAATATTAAATTAAACAAAAAATAATATATAAGTAAATAACATAGGTATTTAAAGTACCTATATAAGATGTTTATATTAAGTACGTTTTTCCTAAACCAATTGAACTAAACATCTGATAACAACTAGTTCATTCCATACGACTTGGTTAACGCAGGGTTTAGCTATTTTTAATTTATGCATTTGTTGAGGGTGGTTAAGGACGAAGGATAGTATAGCTTTACTAATTGAAGCCAGTAGAAAATAATTCAGTAAAGGATTCTGTTTGTAATTGAACTCTAAATTTAAAATCAGGTACATATTAATATTATCCGGACTTCAAATTTTTATCGTAAGCTCGGGTAAAACGCAAATTCGCGGAAACGTAAATCTCTAGAAAGCTTATGTATTTGTTCTTACGGAGCGGAAAATTGCGGAAAATATAAAATCAGAAATCGAACAATCGAAGTTTCACTGTACTTCAGATTCTGAATGTTTTTTTGCTTTTATTCATATCTCACCTTGTTTCGTTGTCATAGATGCACACATGTAAAAACAATTGAAAAAAACGCTATTATTTTGGGATGGAAAGATTTGCTTCATCTGCAACTGAAAACACATCACCAACAAATAATACAGCAAACTGTCGATCAGGAATGGAGGATAGGAAACCCAAATTTATTAAGTTCAGAAGTATCTGATAGCCAAGTCCTCAAGTTTACTCGTTGCATTTGGCCCTCTGTGTACTCTGATTCATTAATCGAAAATGTACCAATGGCAGAGGCTAGAGATAACGGCGAAGCTTTAAAGATAAAGGCGACGGCGATAAAGTTCATATGCTTTCCACCTTTCGCTCGTCTTGAAAGCAGTCACAGCACGCGTGCTTTCTAAAGAGACGCCATTCGTGCTCTCGACGTCCCAAGCCAACTCGTTGGCGCACTAGAGTCCTTGTTATCGAGTCATTACCGTTATAAAAGAAGTGCTCACGCGGCGCGAAGAAGTTTCAAACTAGTTCACGAGGTAGAAAGTGAAACCTTGGGCTGCGATCCTGGAGAAAGGAAAGTACTGCAGGCCTCGTTAGAGTTATGTTCGAATTTAAATTTTTAATTGAATTAATGAAATAACCACAGGTTCCGGAAGGCATCTTATGCGATAAAATCGTTTTATTCTTCGAGAAATTGAAAAGGCTATGCTGTTCATCTGCGTTTCAAAAGTAATTTAATTGTTGAAAATGTTTATATGAATTTTATTTGTCTTTTTAAAGAAGGAAGCTAAAATCGTTATCTGCCAATTAAACTACGAATTGATATTTTATGCTCTCCAAAAACTGTCGCAAAAGCTATCTTTTAAGAGAACGCTCTATTTGGTGCTCAATACTTATTTGTGTGCCTGCGCGTGCATGTATGTTTTCTTGCATACGAAATAGCAACACTATTTTATTTATCGGATAAAATTAATTCAATGTGGACATAATTCTGTGATATATTTATGTACTGGTTCAGTAAATTGAAACAGAAAGAAATAATAAGTGAAACTAGAAACTATTACGCTGCGTGGAGCTAGAATTATTTACCAGAACTTCAAGATACGAGCCACGAAAATTATCTAACGATCGCATATTGATAAGTATTTTCATACGAACGAAGGATTTGATTGATTTGCAAAGTATCGGATTCATATCGTATTTTGAAGAAAACCTTGAATTCACGGGATTGCGCGTCATCATGACGAACGTCAAACACTAAAGCACCGCCATATTTTAGGTTTTAAGACTTCGGCGATCCGCCTAAATAAGGAGGGCTTAAGGTGCGAATTTCAGTCAGGCATAGTAATCCACGAAATTATACCAGAAGTACTAAGGGCGTATCATCTACTGCGATTTGATCGGTGAAGTCTGCGCGAATCCTTTTAGTCAAGGGGTTAAAAAACGTGCGAAATGATCAGCCTTAAGAATGGAATTTAGGAACGTTTGCGATGTCTCCCAGAATGTTCGTGTGTCGGCCCACGTTTTGGAGAGTTGCCCTTGGAAGGTTGTTCTCTTCGTGCAACTCCCACTTTATGAATAAGTCAATATTTCTGGGTGGCTTTCTTCCAAAAAAGGCAGATGCGCCTCCTTCAAAGGGGTCACCGAAGGAAAGGTTCTCTCACGCTTTGCGATGTTTTACACAATGCTAAGTTTCGGAGACGACCTGAGATTTCAGCGTGGAGATCACTGACGATATAATACTGATCGGAGCATTAGTGAGAATGAATCGTCTTGCTACGCACGCTGTTCAAATTCAACGTTCCATGAAAGGATCAAAGAGAAATATTTGTCTCGCTTTGATGTTCATCTTCTCAGATTCAACAAATCGCCTTCGTTTCTCATCGCTTGTCGATTTGATTTTTATTGGCTTCAACTCCCATCTGAAAACGGCTCTTAGCTATTTAGAAGACGTTGTATTCTTTAACTTATAGCATACTGGTGCTATCACTATTACCAAATTTTGCGGAATAGAGTAGCGGAAATAAAAAAAACTCGTTTTCAAAATAACTCGTTTTCGAAAAAACTCGTTCGAACGTTATTTTTCTTTGCATAAAATATGTATATATTGATTCGCATTTTCGATCGGTAATTATTTTATTTGTAACTCCAGTCTAGATTTTCAAGTTTAGTAATCTGTCAATAAGTTACGCTTTGCTTATTTTCACATGCATTGCCGTCGACGTCGTTTGAAAATTATTTGTTTACATTTAATATTTCCCTGCATAAAAACAAACACACAGGGGCGGATTGGCCATATAATCTTCCGGTGCAATCGCAGGGCCGGTAAGCCCAAGGGCCGGTCTGCTGAAACTTGTATATTATCTTCTTTTTCAACGAATCATTCTTATCCATGAAAAAATTTTCTCTCCATTATATTACTTGATTTTCAATAAGAATTGATCCACTCTTTGCTAATAGTGTGATGGGAGGAGCTTTGGATCGGTTCTCCTCACAAATTACCGGGCCTTTTGATACCTCTCAGTTCGCCCTTGCAAACAACCTTCAGTTATTTAACCTTTCAGGATTCCGTAATTTTTATTTACAAATAAATCACTTATTGTAATCTGCTTTTATACAGCTTGGCGGTTTGAATCAAAGAGTGATATTTCCATGTTATAAATGCTTTCTATTCCACCATCACCTGTGCTAAGTTCGGTTCAGGCTCACGCACTTCGTCCTTTTCCTCCCCACACTCACCCTCCCATACATCACGCAAGTCTTCGATGCACTCGACACTAAAAGTGGCGATCTTATTGTCAAACTCAGCATAAGTGTCGAAATGTTGAGCGCAAAGCTGTCTAAAATCTTCTTGGAAGATTTCGTCTTATTTGTCTTCATCAGGATCCTCTTTAGATCTCATAAGGACAACGCTCACCTCCATAGACGCATATTATTAAGAAATTTGCAATAGTGGACTACGAGACTTGCTGGTTTAATATGATCTATAATTTGCAGGACGTTCATTTTAAACGCCGCTTGGACAACGCCCCTCTCTGTGTCCATTAAGCGCACAGATGTTTGTACGAAATGCTTCCTATACATTTGTTTAAAAATCATTTGGATGGGCGGCACAATTTTTCACGAACAATATCTTTTGGCTCGGGAGCCCATGGCGACATCGAGAGTCTCCGTGGCAACTCTATAAAAGTTTTCGTCGTCATCCATGCCTCTCTTTTGGCATGGTAATTATTTACCAGCAGGGTTTTCGTGCTCATGGAGCACACCTGGGTTTTGACGATTTACCAATCACGATCGGCTGCAATTTGTCGCTCCCGACACTGTTGGCAGGACTGGCCATTCAAAGTAAGCGTTTATTCTGGGAGGCAACTGTAGAACAATCCACATTAGAAATAGCGCGCGGCTCGTACCCCTCAAGCAGAATCTTGAGTAAGGTGACCAAATTTTCAAATGTGGCATTTTTTTTTAATCTTTAAAAAGAGTAATGTCACCTTACACCTTGTGTCGAAAAAGAGATTTTAAAAACATTGATCTGAATCAAGTTTTACGTAATTTTATTTCTAGAGGCAAACGACGGCAAAATTTGGAAATATTTAAAACCTGTAAAACTTTTGTAGTTATTTTGTTGTTTTTATTATTCTTTCTTGTTCAGTAGTTATAAGTTTTAATTAGAATTTTTTTGATTCACATTATCAGCTAAATTAAGCACTGCAATGATAAGGTCACGTGATGTTTCAATCAACGTGAACTTGAAGTGAGCCCCCCAACAAAAAACCCTGGCTCCATGAACCACCCCATAAAAAAAACCCTGCCTCCGCCGCTGACCTTACATATGTGAATTTTCAATAATGTTTGGTAGAATTTCAAAATTAATTTCTTGAATCGATCCAAACCATTTTTGTAAAAAATCAATCGAGGTAAATTGTGACTCATGACCATGAAATACTGAACGATTGATTGAGCGGGAAAACGATACTTCGAGGAACGATGGATGCGATAAAATTTAACGTTGTTAATATGGGGGTTTTGTTGGGACTATACAAAATGAACGAAAAATCCGGGAAAACGACGAATACGGGAACGAAAGAGAGAGGTTTCACGTTATAAGATACTAGTAGAAGGTACTTGACTACTGCAAGCATTTCATCTCACCTTGAAAAAACATTAATTTTGCAGAGAGGTATTTCATCATGGGAAATATTTCTTTAATTTAAAAGATTTCTCCTCGGGACCGATTTTCGTTTTTTCCTTATGGAAGAATAATGGAGTAAAACAATCGCTAATTTTTGCAATTTTAGGTAAATTATACTTTTTCCACATTGGGTTAATAATTTCTGCCAAATTTTAAAGTTGTAGCACTTCTAGAAGTGAAATCATATTTTTCTAATTGTTTAAATTTTAAACATTTTTAACGGCCGCCGCAATATATTTATAGAGATATTCAAATGTTTATTTGTGCAAATGCACTACTCTGTAAATAACTTGAAAATTTCAGCTTCCTAGCTCATCCCGTAGTACCTAAACAGTTATCTATTTCTTTAAACTTTAAGAATTTTTAACGGCATTACAAATTAAAATATCAAAATTTCTGTAATGCCTATTTCGTTTTTTTGCAAATCCTACCTAAAAACATTTCAGCCCCGTAGCAGATTCGGAAATACATAAACCTTGAAAATTTGTTTAAACAATTGCGAATTTTTAGCGGCCGCACTGTTGCACTTTTTCAAGATTTTCGTTTTTTCTAGTCGGTTTTGCACAAAATCCTACCTATGGCCAAACTTAAAAGAAAATGTTTTTTTATCATGCACAGTTATATGTCGCTGCGTCCAGAGTAACTAAACGAGATAATCTACGTTTTGCTCTTGCAAACTACCCTGACACAACGACTGCCAACATCGTATTTAAAGAGGCTTTATTTTAATTTAAACTATTGAATATTTAAAAACAATCTTATTTCTTATCCAATTATATCAATAAAACTTTCGAAAATAATTTTCTTATTTGCCAAAACAATATACGTAAAGTATAAATACGAAATACTGCTCCTCCTCTCGCGCCTCAAAGTGTGACGAACGTTCCCTTAAGAAATCTATTTATATTATAAAATTTAAAAGCAAGCGGAAGCTGCTATTAAGGGTTACTAATATTGATAAAGTGGTAAAGTAATTTTCTCTAGCGGTGAATAGTCCATAATGTTTAAGTGACACAATGAAGGAAATGATAGTTGAATAAGTTTACAGCGAGGGGTAGTTCTAGAAAATTCCCAACCACCCTCCACTACTCTCGAACCCGCCACTTTTATCCTGAAAATCCCTGTTTCTGCCTAACTTTTTTCCTTGTCTTATTAAGGTAATCTGCAGCGCATTGTTAAGGAATTTTACGTGGAATGGGTATAAGAATATATCTAGTTGAGGGAAATGGAGACATCCAAAGTGGAGAAGATCGCCACCATTGCCCCTTAGATCCGCTAGTTTGTTTCAGTCAATTCTAAATATAAAGAGATATTATTTAGTGCTAATTTTCTACTTAACAATTATTTTCAACTATGGACCAAATTTAAATCACGTCTGTTCTTTACTCGTGGAATAATTAGTATATTATATCTATATTCACGTGGCTATAAAGTTAGTTTAGATTAAAATATAGGATAATTTTGAGTTTTCTTCTAAGTGGTCTTTTAAATTCGTCCATCGCCAACGAAAATATTGGTAGATAATTTTTGGGACAGATACTATTTGAAACAAAAGCCAGAATGATAGCTATTTACAAATATATAGAAATTTTCAGTTAAAAAAGATAATACTTCTCGTCGTCTTTCGTCTTTTCTCTGCATTGAGCCTTTTTCTCTAAATGTCTCTTTTATTTAAAAGATTTATACGTAGTTGAGCCCTTCAGTCATACTGATTCCGCATATTCTTTCGGCTTATATGAATTATAGTTGTATATCGCACTTACTAGATGTGGCAGTTCTTTTAACATGGATAGAGAGAATTGTGGAATTAAAAACTTACTTCATTTCATTTACGCAAACTTTACATGAATTTGAATTTTAACGTCTTGGGCGCCGGAAACAACATCCACCTGGTGCGACGTTTACTCGCTAGATGGTCTGATAAGAAAGAGCTGTGAGAACGAACTCGTTCTTTGCGTTATATACCTCCTCTCATAGATGTCTCTTTGGTATGACAGGCAAGAAAGTGGCTGAGCGCTCTGTGAAGGGTCAGTTCTTCTAAATATACCTATGATAGCCGTATTTCAATTTTATTTTTTAATTATCATTCCGGTAGATGTGCTTTGAAAGTATAATTTACACTTATCAATGCATGCACTAAGAAGCCGTTGTTGTTAAATCCTTAGCAGAAACCTTCATTAGATACTTTTAAAAATAAATTTCTAAAGCTATTTATTAAATTGTTGAACAAAAGGTATTCGGCGAATCGACTTCAAGAATCTGTCTCTCCTGTTTATGTCTTATTTAGCGCATGATACTATCTTAGTGGCAATGATAATTTCAAACTAAGTAAAAAAATAAACTCAAATGGTTTTAACAAGAACACATTCAGTTTTGATCAGTTTTCATAGAAATTTTAATAAAAGTAAGCTTTTCGAGATTATTCATAATTATTAAAAACTGTATACAGTTTTTATTATTTCAAAAACTGTTTTAGAGTTTCGTTTTTCAATCTCGTATCCCAGCTAAAATTTTATGATGTAAAGGGGTGTCCATTGATATTTGGGCATCCAGAGTAAGTTTATTGGAAAGGCGAATTTTATAATCTGAAACATTTAATAACTTCATTCAAAAATATAGATCCGGCGTTTTGTTTTAGAAAAGAGGACACATTTTTATACACAAGGTTTCACTTGGGTATTCACTTAATATATATGGAAAAGAGAACGGCACAATTAAAACGGTAAAAGGTAAAAATCTCCAAATGCCGTACTAAAACTTAAGTTAAAAACTCCCTCAAAGAGAAGTAGAGAGGGCGGAAATTTTCAACAAATTTAAAAATTTCAAAAAGGAAAAATACCCCACCCATTCAGACAAACACTCTACCCGCCGTTTAGGGGCTTTTTAGGACCAGCGCCAGGGACAGCAGATTGACACCCAGGTTTACGGGAGACTTCTTCGCGCTAGTAATCACCAATCACACACCCACGTACGCGCACGCACACACGCACACACATACACAAATCGGGTATACAAAGGCAAAAGATGAAGTGACCCTTGTCGTAGATAAAAACAAAACAAAGTGGGACTATCGGGTGTGCGAAAATTGCAGTGACTCTAGTCGTAAATTAAAACAAACAAAAGAAGTCAGGAAGGAAAAGACACTAAAAACTCGGTGGGGCCGATATAAGGAAGGCGAGAGGAAAGGGAGTGGGACTGATACGCGTATTTCGGCTACCAAGTAGCCGTCTTCAGAGTCCTGAAGGTAAGATAAGGTGCGAGCAGGGATGCTTGGTGTTTATATAAATAGCAGGCGTGGCCAAGCCTGCTTTTCGCGGACGACACCGTCATCTATAGAGAAATAAGCAATCCGGAAGACCACCAGTATCTCCAAAATGACCTAGAAGCTATTTCTGCATGGTGTAAGGAATGGCAGTTAGAGATCAACCAAAAGAAAAGCTGCGTCATCAACTTCTGGAGAACCAAGAGTATCTCGTTGAATAATAATTATTCGTTGGACGGAGTAGAGATTTCAGTTTCAGACTCGATTAAATACCTCGGAGTCACGATCCATCGTGATCTCTCGTGGGACACCCACATTAGCCGATTGATAGGTGCCGCTAACAAAAAGCTGGCCTTTATAGGGAGAATAGTTCGAAATAGCTCCGAAAAAGTGAAAGAATTATGTTATTTATCCTTGGTTCGACCGCAGGTCGAATATGCTTCAGCTGTGTGGGATCCTTACGAAAAGGGACTCACTAACGAGATAGAAAAGGTTCAGCGCAGGGCAGCTAGATTTGTAAAGAGGAATTACGATAGTAAACAAAGCGTAACATCATTAATAGAAAATCTGAAATGGACATCGTTAGAGGAACGTAGGCTGCAGGCTAGAATTAAACTACTGGAAAAATTTATGTCGGAGGGACTAGCGAATGAGGTAGTAGGACTTATCAGAAGCCCGACGTATCTCGGAAGGCAGGACAGTGAGGATAAGATTCGCGAGATCGACTGTAGAACGGAGCGATATATAGGATCGTTTTTCCCTAGGACGATAAGAGACCATAATAGAAAAAGATAACGTAGGAAAACTATGGACCCTTGGTGCACTGCACCCCCTGCCATCCACCAAAAAGGTGACTTGCAGGGTATAATGTAGATGTAGATGTATCCTCAAAGCCGCATATGATATCCTTCCTGAGTTCGAGAGCCGCAAGGCACGCATACTCGCTCAGCGTTATTGCTTTCTGACGCGATAAGCCTTGATACGCCCTTGAGTTTAAATGAATAAGAGCCGCGCGTTAAGTCAAAAGAGCCGCATACGGCTCGCGAGCCGCGGTTTGGCCACCCCTGATATATAATGCCGGAGGAGGAGAGGGGGGAGAGAGAGAGGGGAGGGTGTAGTGGGGGTTGGGGAAGGGGAGGGGACAGAAGAAGACGGTTTACCAAGACGAAGGAAAAAGTGAAAGGAAGTGGGAGAGGGGGAAGGGTTGTTGTAACCGTCAACTAAGCAAGGAAACGAAAAAAACAAATTAAGGGAAGTGAACCGACAAAACCAAGATTCAAATTTTTCTTTCGGAAAGTGCGTACAGCGGTGATGAGATGGGACCACTATCCTGATTTAAAAGGTATTTTTGCTTTTTGTAATGAGCAAGTTGTTGGGGGTGTATTTTATGAGCTTTAGATTTTCGAAACTGATTTTGTGGTTTGCGTTAATCAAATGTGACCGCTAAAAATTAGAAATTGTTTAAAAAAATTCAAGGTTTATGTATTTCCGAATGTGCAATGGAGCTAAAAATTTTTTCTATAGGTAGAATTAAAAAAAACAAATACGGTTTGTAGAAATTTTTATTTTAATTTTTTTGGCAGTTAAAAATTCTTAAATTTTAAACAAATAGGTAAATGTTTAGACACCACGGGGCAAGTTAGGGAGCTGAAATTTTGAAGTTATTTAGTGCTTGGTCCATATAAACGAATAAACATTTCAATGTATCCATGAAATACTTATTGCGGCTGTTAAAAATTATTTAAATTAAAACAATTAGATAAAAGTTATTTCACTTCTAAATGTGCTACAACTTAAAAACTTTGGCAGAAATGTGTAGCATTTGGACTCCACAAAGGAAAAAGTATAATATTCTTAACATTACAAATTTTCGCGATTGTTTTACTATAATATTGTGCCATAAGGAAAGAACGAAAATCGATGAGGAGCAGCTATCTTTAGAATTAAAAAAATATTTTCAATAATGAAATAACTATCTGAAAAATTAATGTCCTTCAAAGTGAGATGAAATGCTTGCAGAATGCAAGCACCAACTACTTGTATAACATCATTATATATAGACGTTACTTACAGAGGAGGAGTAACATATAACATTTAACATACTAGTAGAAGGTACTTGCATACTGCAAGCATTTCATCTCACCTTGAAAAAAAATTAATTTTTCAGAGAGATATTTCGTCATGGGAAATATTTCTTTATTTCAAAAGCTTTCTCCTCTGGACTGATTTTCGTTTTTTCATTATGGAACGATAATGGAGTAAAACAATCACTAATTTTTGCAATTTTAGGAATATTATAAATTTTCCACATTGGGTTAATAATGCCACACATTTCTGCCAAACTTTAAATTTATAGCACAATTACAAGTGAAATAACATGTATATAATTGTTTAAATTTAAATAATTTTTAACGGCCGCAATAACGATTCCATGGATACATTGAAATCTTGCTTCGTTTATATAGACTTCGCTCTAAATAACCTCAAAATTTCAGCTCCCTAACTCGCCGCACGGTGTATAAATATTTACGTATTTGTTTAAAATTTAAGAATTTTTAACTGCCAAACAAATTAAAATATCAAAATTTGTATAATCCCTATTCCGTTTTTTTTTAAATTCTACCTATAAAAATTTTAGCTCCGTAGCACATTCGAAAATACATAAACCTTGAAAATTTGTTAAACAATTTCCAATTTTTAGCGGCGGACTTGTTGAACTTTTTCAAGATTTTCGTTTTTTCTAGTTGGTTTTGCGCATAGTTCTACCAAGAAAAAAATTTCGATAGAGCTGAAAGTTTTTATGGATATGATGGAGGAACCTACAGATAAAATGAGACTTCTCACCTAAGTGACATGGGTTCGACTACAGAAATTCCGAAACGTGTTTTTTTTTCCCATATGAAAAGCATTGCGCCATTTTTGTTAATTAATTTCGGGCAAGAAAAATGAAATTTTCAGCGTTGCTAGATGGCCGCCAGAGCTATTAGGAATTATTACTTTTGCTTACAGAGTCCTGGGTTCGACTCCAGATTCCCAGGAAAATCTCCCATAAGTTAGCATGGGAAAAAGTTATCCTGTGTAGAGACCAATCTAATAGGTTTAGGAAGCTAAAAATTTTCAGGATTATAGAATGTTGTTTATCATCATCATAGGTAGTCTGTCCGTAGACAGGTCCGTGATTATTCTTGGTTAAACCTGGTTCTCCATATACTCCTATTTTCCGCTGTCCTCTTTATATCTTGATAACTCTCTTTCCCTTTCAAATCGTCTATCAGCTGAAACCTTTTCCTACCTCTTTCCCTTTTTCGATCTAGTTCTCCTTCTAGCACATCTTTAATCATACTCTCTCTCTCCTCAGGTAATGTCCAACCCAGTTAGCCTTCCTCTTTCTGATAGTCTGTATAATCATTCGCTTCTCTCCTATTCTTCGTAGCACTTCATCGTTTTTCATCCTATCTGTCCATTTTATCTTCAGCATTCTCCTCCAAGTCCACGTTTCAAAGCTTTCCAGGTATTTGATGTCATTTTTCCTTAGCGTCCATGTTTCTGCACCATACAAGGCTATACTCCATACGTAGCATTTTATCAACTTCTTGCGGATATCTTCCCTTATATTCCCCGTAAGTAGTTGTTTCTTTCTCCTGAAAGCCGCCTTTGCTTTTCCTATTCTAGTTTTGATCTCATCCGTACATTTTGCCTCTCGTGTTATGATACTTCCAAGGTATTTATATTCTGAAACTTGTTCTAATGGCTTTCCCCCAATAGTTATGCTCAGATTCTCTTCTTTACCCGATATTCGAATGACCTTGGATTTTTCTGTATTTATTTCCATACCGTATTTTCTACCTGTTATCACTAGTCTATTTATCATTTTTTGTAGCTCCTCTTCCTTTCTTGCTAGAAGTACTTGATCATCTGCTTATTTTACTGTTCTTATAATCCTTCCTCCAATTTTGAAATCCCCTGTGCCTTCTAAGGCTTCTTGCATTAGACTTTCTCCATATATATTGAATAGGGTTGGCGATAGGCAGCAGCCTTGTCTTACTCCTCTACCGATATTTATTCCGCAGGTGTCCACATTCTCAAACCTGACCTTTACAACTTGATTCTCATATAGATTCCTAATCAGTCTCCTGTCTTTCCAGTTTATAAACAACTATAAAAATCGGCAATTTTAAAATTGTTAATATTTAGGGGTTGTTTTAAAACCAGTTGAACATTAAAATTTAATAATTTTTCTTGAAAACTATAAGTTGTAGGTTCGAGTATTTGCATACATTTTGTAGCAAATTATGCATAGAAAAAAGGAAATTTTGAATTAGTAGCTTATGTTGGATAATGTATAAAATTCTTAAAATTGCAAATTTAAGGCATTGTTTTAATCAAATCCTTAATTTGTTTTGTTTTACAGTCTACCAATAAAAACAATTCAGCTTCGTAGCGCATTCGGAAATACATAAACTTTAAAAATATGTCTAAGCAATAGCAAATTTATAGCGGTCTCATTGTTGAACATTTTCAAAATTTCGTTTTTTTCTATGCATAATTTGCTACAAAATGTATGCAAATACTCGAACCTACAACTTATAGTTTCCAAGAAAAATTATTAAATTTTAATGTTCAACTGGTGTTAAAACAACCCCTAAAAATTAACAATTATAAATAAACAATTTCGAATTTTAGCGTCCGCATTGTTAAACCTTTTCAAGATTCTAGTCGGTTGTGCACATAATCCCAACGTAACAAACATTTCGAGCATGCCGCTTTTCTGGAAGTGCCTAAACATTAGCATCCTCCTATATATATGTTATATATTACTCCTCCTCTGTAAGGAATCTCTATATATAATGATATTATATATATATATATATATATATATATATATATATATATATATATATATATATACATATTAACTAAAGGAAAAGAAAAGGTAGTGATGAGGGTGGCAACAAGGTGTTGAGGGAAGCCCAGCGGACACTCACCAAGTTGAGGACCAAGCTGGCAGGCTGCTGGGGGCGTCGAAGAGACACGTAAAACACACGAACACAAAAACACACGCAAGCTTATCGGGCCTAAGCCCTTCTTCAGCGAAAGAGTAACGTAAAGTGACACACTGGGCGGGGAATGACAGGGTGATGTGGGAAGGTTGATGATTGGAGGAGGTGGGGAGTAGGAGGGGTGGATAGCCAATAAAGAGGGAGTGTGATGAGGTAGAGTCCGAATAGTTACAAAGTAACAAGGAAACATTGTAAGGGGGCTAATAGGGTTAGCGGAGGTTGAGGCCAGGCGGAGAGAAAGAGTCGAGAAGATGAATATGTGCTAGTTCCCAGTGTCGGAGAAGGGGGGCAGGAGTGTCATAGGGTAAAGCGCGAATAATCCTAACATTGTAGCAACTATTAAAGGGAACATTGTGGGTATTAGCATGTAATGCAACTGGGAGGGGGCGTCTGAGAGAAACGCTATTCCGGTGACCGTTCATTCGGATGTTTAACGGATTGCTGGTGAGGCCTACGTAAAACGCGGGACAAAGGGTGCAGGTAAGGAGGTAAATGACGTTACGGGTGGTGCAGTTGCTTCTGGAGGTGATGGGGTAGGTGATGTTGGTGGAGGGACTCGAGAAAGAAGATGATGGTAGGTGGATAGGGCAAGTGAGGCAGCGAGGTTTTCCGCAGGGGTGGGAACCTATTGCAAGAAGCGTGGTAGAAGTGGGAAGATCCTTCCTCCACAAGATATTTCCCAAATTTGGGGGCCGGCGGAAGGAGAGGAGCGGAGGATTGGCAAAAAGGTTGATAAAGAGGGACTGATGGGAGGAAGAGGTAAGAATTGGGTGGGCAGCATGAAGGATTGTTTTGAGAGCTTCGTGGATACCAGGATGGAAAAGTGTCGTAAGAGTGAGTGGAGGGGTAGATGCAGGAATAGTGGGTGTGTGAGGATGAGATCCAATGTGGGTAGGCGTCATCGCCCTATGGATCTGTTCGCGGACCAAGACTGGAGGGTAACCACGTTTGAGAAGAGCATCCTCGAGGACAGAGTAATACTCTAGAAGGGATGCTCTATCGGAACAAAGCCTCCATCCTCGACGAGCAAGGGCATAGGGGATAGAGGTTTTGGTATGAAGGGGATGGCAGCTATCAAAGTGGAGGTATTGGAGGCTGTTGGTGGGTTTGATGTGAACACAGGTGCGGATTTGGCTGTCTTGAAGGTAAAGATCGACATCCAGGAATGTGATGTGGGAGGTAGATGATTGGTGGGTGAAGGACAGTGAAGGATGGGAGGAGAGACGCGAGAGAAAGGAAAGGAGAGAGTCAGGTCCATGCGTCCATATGAGGAAGACATCGTCGATGTATCTCAGCCACAAAAGTGGTCTGAGTGGAACGTTGAGGAAGAGTCTTTCCCATTCTCCAAGGTAGCAATTGGCGTATGAAGGCGCCATTCGGGTGCCCATCGCAGTGCCTCTAATTTGAAGGTAGTGACGACCATCGAAAGAGAAGTTGTTCAATTTGAGCACCATTGCTGCCAAGTCTAATAAGAAATGGGAGGAAGGTCTTGCGTCGGGTGGTCTTGAGTCCAGGAGTTTACTAAGGGCAGAGAGTCCATCATCGTGGGGGATGTTTGTGTAGAGGGAACAGACATCGATAGTGGCCAAAATGGTATTGGGTGGGAGAGGAAAGGGGAGGTGTTTGAGACGTTTGAGAAAGTGGTTAGTGTCTTGGATGAAGGAAGGGAATTGACGAATGAGAGGTTGTAGGTGGGAGTCAACGAAGGCGGAGATGCGTTCTGTAGGGGAATTAAAGCTGGCAACAATGGGGCGGCCGGGGATGTTGGGTTTATGGATTTTAGGGAGAAGGTAGAATGTGGGTGTGCGGGGTTTGTTGGGGATCATTAGAGCAATGGCGAAATCGGAAAGGCCTTCCTGTTTGCCTGAGGAATGAAGATAGGACAAAATTTGGTAGGAGTGGTGGTCTGTGGGGTTGGAAGTAAGGTGATGGTAAAAGATTTCGTCAGAAAGTTGGCGCTCGGCTTCCTCGTTATATTTGGCGCGATCCATCACAACCGTGGTGGTGCCCTTGTCGGCAGGGAGGATGATGATATGGTCAAGATGTTTGAGTGTGGAAATGGCATGCCTTTCACGTCTGGTAAGATTATCTGTATGGTCGATAAGATCGGAAAAGTTAGGTTGGGAGATTCTGGAAAGGATATAATTGAGGTATTGTTCGACCGGGTGTAGGGAAGGAAGGGTGGGTGGAATGTATTGGGAAGGAGGTTTGAAGATGGAAAAGGTAGGTGGGAGGCCGGGAGGGAGTTTTGGGTTGGCAGAGGTGAGAGAGTCTTCTTTGGGAGGGTTAGTTTTTAGACGTAGTGTGCGGGCAAAGGACTGGACGTCGGCAAGGAGGCGAAAATGATCAAACTTGGTGGTGGGACAAAAGGAAAGGCCGCGTGAGAGGAGTTCATTCTCGGCAGGGGTAAGTACGTGGGAGGAAAGGTTCAAGACTTCATCTGGTTGGCAAGATGAAGAGGTGGTGGCAGGAGTGTGCGAAAAATATGAGCGCTTCAAAGGTTTGCGGGTTAGGAAAGTGTGGGTCTTTTTCAGGATATGAAGTGATGGTGGCGTTGGGAATCCCAGGAGGTCCGCAAGACAGGGAGTTTGACCGATGAGTGGCGGGGAAGGAGGTGGTTTGTTGACCTCGCCAGCTGTTATGAACGGAAGGGGAAGACCAAGTTTGAGGTGCCGGACGCAAAGCAGAGAGAGTTTACGGAGAAGTCTGTTGCGATGTGCGGTGATATCATTAGCAGCTTGAAGGAAAGCGGCACGAAGGTCGGATATGGATTGCGAAGAATGACGAAGATAAAGAACGAGAGATTTACAATTAGCGAAGTGGGAGTTAGAGAGGGTGGTATAATGGTGTATGGTGGAACGGATAATGTGGATAGAGGCGAGGTGATACGTGAGGGCTAGGGAAGCGCGTATAGGGGGAGGAAGACCTGAAAGAGGAATTCTGATGGTGAGGCATTTGGGGGTGAGTCCAAGTGCAAGGCAGGAGTTGAGGAATTCAATCTGGCAGTTGAGGGTAATGTGTCTACGGAGATGATAACGGAGACGGGTCAGTTCCATGGTGGAAGAGAAAGATAAGAGGAAAAGACGACAGGAAAGAAACGTAAAGATATAGACAAAAAAGGAGAAAAAAGGACGGTATATATATTAACTAAAGGAAAAGAAAAGGTAGTGATGAGGGTGGCAACAAGGTGTTGAGGGAAGCCCAGCGGACACTCACCAAGTTGAGGACCAAGCTGGCAGGCTGCTGGGGGCGTCGAAGAGACACGTAAAACACACGAACACAAAAACACACGCAAGCTTATCGGGCCTAAGCCCTTCTTCAGCGAAAGGGTAACGTAAAGTGACACACTGGGCGGGGAAAGACAGGGTGATGTGGGAAGGTTGATGATTGGAGGAGGTGGGGAGTAGGAGGGGTGGATAGCCAATAAAGAGGGAGTGTGATGAGGTAGAGTCCGAATAGTTACAAAGTAACAAGGAAACATTGTAAGGGGGCTAATAGGGTTAGCGGAGGTTGAGGCCAGGCGGAGAGAAAGAGTCGAGAAGATGAATATGTGCTAGTTCCCAGTGTCGGAGAAGGGGGGCAGGAGTGTCATAGGGTAAAGCGCGAATAATCCTAACATTGTAGCAACTATTAAAGGGAACATTGTGGGTATTAGCATGTAATGCAACTGGGAGGGGGCGTCTGAGAGAAACGCTATTCCGGTGACCGTTCATTCGGATGTTTAACGGATTGCTGGTGAGGCCTACGTAAAACGCGGGACAAAGGGTGCAGGTAAGGAGGTAAATGACGTTACGGGTGGTGCAGTTGCTTCTGGAGGTGATGGGGTAGGTGATGTTGGTGGAGGGACTCGAGAAAGAAGATGATGGTAGGTGGATAGGGCAAGTGAGGCAGCGAGGTTTTCCGCAGGGGTGGGAACCTATTGCAAGAAGCGTGGTAGAAGTGGGAAGATCCTTCCTCCACAAGATATTTCCCAAATTTGGGGGCCGGCGGAAGGAGAGGAGCGGAGGATTGGCAAAAAGGTTGATAAAGAGGGACTGATGGGAGGAAGAGGTAAGAATTGGGTGGGCAGCATGAAGGATTGTTTTGAGAGCTTCGTGGATACCAGGATGGAAAAGTGTCGTAAGAGTGAGTGGAGGGGTAGATGCAGGAATAGTGGGTGTGTGAGGATGAGATCCAATGTGGGTAGGCGTCATCGCCCTATGGATCTGTTCGCGGACCAAGACTGGAGGGTAACCACGTTTGAGAAGAGCATCCTCGAGGACAGAGTAATACTCTAGAAGGGATGCTCTATCGGAACAAAGCCTCCATCCTCGACGAGCAAGGGCATAGGGGATAGAGGTTTTGGTATGAAGGGGATGGCAGCTATCAAAGTGGAGGTATTGGAGGCTGTTGGTGGGTTTGATGTGAACACAGGTGCGGATTTGGCTGTCTTGAAGGTAAAGATCGACATCCAGGAATGTGATGTGGGAGGTAGATGATTGGTGGGTGAAGGACAGTGAAGGATGGGAGGAGAGACGCGAGAGAAAGGAAAGGAGAGAGTCAGGTCCATGCGTCCATATGAGGAAGACATCGTCGATGTATCTCAGCCACAAAAGTGGTCTGAGTGGAACGTTGAGGAAGAGTCTTTCCCATTCTCCAAGGTAGCAATTGGCGTATGAAGGCGCCATTCGGGTGCCCATCGCAGTGCCTCTAATTTGAAGGTAGTGACGACCATCGAAAGAGAAGTTGTTCAATTTGAGCACCATTGCTGCCAAGTCTAATAAGAAATGGGAGGAAGGTCTTGCGTCGGGTGGTCCTGAGTCCAGGAGTTATATATATATATATATATATATATATATATATATATATATATATATATATATATATATATATATATAACAACTTACGGAAAAGGAAAGGTAAAATAGATATATGGATGTCAACAAAGTGTTGGGATGAGGAAACCCAGTGAGCACTCACCAATCAGACGACTTCAGGTTGGCGAGGCCCCGGGGATGTCGAAGCGACACACGTAAAATAACACAAAAACAGAAACATCACAAACGTAGAAGCTTTCGGAACTACTCCTTCTTCAGCTACAGAGAGAGTTTCCTCATCCCAACACTTTGTTGACACATATATATATATATATATATGTTCATCCTCTGTAAGAAGAGTCTATATATAATATATATGGTATATCCTCCTCCTCTGTAAGGAGCGTCTATATATAATGATATCATATATAAATATTAGGGTGGTCCTTATTTTTAAGTTTTGGAAAACTGGAGGGGGCACATTTTGAATCTGTTCCATTATGAAAAAAATAATTTTGGTAAAATTAGATTAGTTTTGAATAATATTTAGGGGTCGCTACCAAGATCTGAAAAATCGCAATATATCATAATGCTAAACATAGGTGCACTCATTTTTAAATTAGTTTAAATTTTAAACTTATTTGAATTGAATTGTGAATTATAGATGCTTAGTATTGAAAATTGTGATGCAGCACCCATTGGTCAATGTTACGCAATACTGCAATAGATATAACCTTTCAGATGCACCCCTCAGAAATCCTGCGTAAGTCCACTTGCAGGAGCACTTTTTGTGTTATATAATAGTCCATATCAGGTCTTTTGGAACAATCTAGAACTGTCCAGAACGTTATAGAACCTTCATAAACAATCGTAAATCGTTCCTCAATTCGTGTAATTCGTGTAATTCAGCAAAGGGAAGCAACAACTAAACAAATAATCTCTCAATTTAATCCAACAGTTCCGCTAGTTGTGCATTGGGATGGCAAGCTGCTGCCAGATCATACTGGAAAGGAAGTAGTTGATCGTCTTCCTATTTTAGTCACAGGTGATGGAGTAGAACAACTGCTCGGTGTTCCAAAAATTTTGGATGGAACTGGATTGGAAATGGGCAAGGCTGTTGTTGAACCTTTGGAAGTGTGAAATCTAGCAGAGAAAGTGAAAGAAATGTGTTTTGACACTACTGCATCAAATACTGGAATAAAAAATGGAACATGTCTTTGGATTGAACAGAAATTAGACAAGAACCTTCTCTACATTCCCTGCAAGCACCACATATTGGAGCTGGTACTGGAAGCTGTCTTCTCTGTCATTGTAAGTCCATCAGCGAGCCCAGAAATACTAATCTTCAAGCGATTTCAAGCTCATTGGGTGTCACTGGATATGTCCGAATACAGAACTGCACTTGATGATGAGTTCACTGCCAGTGCTGTTGCCGATATTAAAGACGAAATAATCACTTTTGCTACAGACCAACTGAACCAGCAGCAACCTCGCGATGATTACAGAGAACTCCTGGAAATCTCTATCACCTTTCTTGGAAGTGAACCTTCTCGTGGAATTAGATTTCTTGCTCCTGGTGCAATGCATAAGGCTCCTTGGATGGCCAAAGCCATTTATGCTGTCAAAATGTGGATGTTCAAAGGACAGTTTCCATCGAAGACAAAAGAGAAAGCTGGGATAAGGGACATAGCAATTTTTATTGAGAGATTCTATTTGAAGGCGTGGTATCAAGCTGCACTTCCAACTGCTGCGCCTTTAAATGACCTGATGCCGTTGAAGAACCTCCAACAGTACAAGACTACAAACTCAATAGTTGCCAACGCTGCTCTGAAGAAGATTGCTCGTCATCTGTGGTATCTCAGCGAAGAGCTGGTTGCCCTTGCTTTCTTTGATAAAAAAAGTATCAATAGATACAAAAGCCAAATTGATTCAAGCTCTCCAAAATGATGGTAATGAGGACCACTAAGAGAGTGACTGTCGATCTGGATAGCATCTTGGAGAAAAATTTGGATTATTTGTGTCAGCCAACACTTTGAGGTTTTTCGACATACTTGGTGTTACTCGAAATTCACAGAATTGGATCCCGAACTCTGGGCTTCTGATGGCAACTAAATTGCCACAGAAAAGTGCATCAGGTCCATCAATTGCATTAAGGATACGGCAGGACGCGGAGTTGCCCTGATCGAGGAATACAATCGATTGAACAGGAAAAGCAATTTCTTCTGCAGGTTGTCAGCGATCATCGGAGGTGATATCCAGACTTTGCGAAGGGAACACTTGCCACAAACAATTAATGTACCACTGTGTCAGTATTGTTATGTTCATCATGTGAAAATGTAGCATGGAAGTTACCAACTCTAAATTTTATATGCTTTGTACTGTATTGCATTTCGTTTAAAATAAAGAATACTTAATGTTTCAAACTTTGGTAGCAACCTCTAAATTTCATCAAAAATTTACCAAATTTTGGGAATATTATTTTTTTAAATATTGGAACAAGATAGGCTGGTGCTCCTATTCAAAATAAAACGTTTGTTTTCCCCCCTCCATTATAAGGACCACCCTAATAAATAAATTTATATATATAAATAAATATATAAATAAATAAATAAATAAATAAATAAATAAATAAATAAATAAATAAATATATATATATATATATATGTTTACCCTCTTTAAGAAAAGTCTCTATATAATAGATATGTTATATCCTCCTCCTCTCTAAGGAACGTCTATATATAATGATATCATATATATCATCATCATGAGGTGTTCTGCCTCTAGGCAGGTCCCTGGCACCAGCGTTGTCTCCACTCATTTCTGTTCCTTGCCATTTCTTTCATTTCCTGATACCCTCCCCTTTCTTTCAGATCGTCAAACATTTTTATTCTTCTACGTCCCCTTTTCCTTTCACCTTCTACTGATCCTTCCAACACCATCAATAGTAAACCTTCTCCTCTCAAGATATGCCCTAACCAGTTACTTTTCCTCCTCTGAATTGTTTCAAGTAATCTTCTCTTCTCATTCACCCTTGTTAGTATTGCTTCATTCCTTATCCTATCCGTCCACTTAACCTTCTCCATCCGCCTCCACACCCACATTTCAAATGCCTCTAGTCTTTCTTTCTCTCTTTTCTTTAGCGTCCATGTTTCACACCCATAAAGCAATACACTCCAAACATAGCACTTCACAAGACGTTTCTTCAGATTTAAATCCATTTTACCACATAGTACCCGTTTTTTCCTATTAAATGTTTCTTTTGCCATTGCTATTCTTGTTCTTATTTCTTTTTCACTTCTCCAGTCTTCAGTTAGCATGCTTCCCAAATATCTATACTGTTTTACTTGCTCCACTCTTCCATCCTTTATTGACACATTCATAATCTCTCTATCCCCTATTCTCATCACCTTTGTTTTCTTTATGTTCATTTTCATTCCATATTCCATCATCCTGTCTTCTAGCTTTGTAACCATTTCCTGAATGTGCCTCGTTTCATCTGCCAAAATTACCATGTCATCAGCAAACCTTATACAATTTATTATTCTACCCCCAATACTAATTCCTTTATCATTCCCTATTCCATTGTCAATCATTTCTTCAGCATATATATTGAACAGGGTTGGCGATAAGCAGCAACCTTGCCTTACTCCTCTTCCTAGATCATACCATTCGGTCTGTGCATCTTTTATCCTCATAGCTGCTTTCTGTTTCATATACAGCTCTTTAATTAACCTTCTATCTTTCCAGTCTACTTTTTTTGCTTTTAGTATTTCCATCAGTTTTTCCCAGTTCACTCGGTCGAATGCCTTCTCCATATCTATGAAGCACAGACTAATTCCTTTACCCCTTTCTATATATCTCTCTCCACTCATTCTTATCAATCCTATTGCATCTCTTGTACCTCTACTCTTTCTAAATCCAAACTGTTCCTCTGCAACATTTTCTTCCATTTTGCTAATTAGTCTCCTGTTCATAACCCTAAGTAGAACCTTTGCTGCATGTGTAATTAAACTGATTGTTCTGTGCTCACTGCATTTTCTTGTTCCTTGCTTTTTCGGAATTGGAATCATAATTGTTTTGACGAAATCCTCTGGCCACATCCCCTTGTCATAGATTGCATTACACAACTTCACTATTTCTTCCAGTCCTTCCTCATTAAGACACTTAAATAATTCTATCGGTATCTCATCTACCCCCATTGCCTTCCCATTCTTCATATCCTTTATTGCTTGTAGCACCTCTATTTTCAATATCGAAACCCCTGTTTCGTCATTATTTATTTCATCCTGCTCTTCAATACGGAGATCCTTTGGTTTTTCATTTGATTTGTACAACTCCTCCATGTATTCTCTCCATCTATTAAGGACCTCCTCTTCCTTATATAGAACTTTATCTTCTTTACTTGCAATCTCTTTCACACATGCACTTGTTCTCCATCTATCCCACGTTACATTTTTTACTTTCTTATACATCAAGTCATACATTCCTTTTCTCTCTAGATCTTCTATATCTGAGCATTCCTCCTCTAGCCATCTCTCCCTTGCTTTTTGGGTTTCTCTTCTTAGTTCATTATTCAGTTTCCTGTATTTCCTTTTTCCATCTTCATCAGTCCTGCTTTTGTATTGCCTTCTTTCTTCCATCTTTTCTATCATTTCCTTTGTCACCCATGGCTTTTTTATTCTTTTTCCTTTGAAAAACCCAATAGCCTGTTCTGCTGTTTTCCTTATAGCCTTCTTTATCCTATTCCATGCTTCATCCACATTTTCCTCCGACACGTTTTCTCTTTTGATTGCCTGAGCTAATTTTTCTCCTATTCTTTCTTTTCCTACTGTGGCTATATTCTCTAAATCCCATTTCCTAACTATCTTAGCCTTCTTAACCTTCTTCAAGGCTAGTTTTATTTCGGCCATGAGGAGCACATGATCACTGTCAATGTCTGCTCCTGGAAGTCCATATGCCTTTTTTACTCCATTTCTATATCTTTCTTCCACTAGAATATAATCTATTTGATATCTGGCTCCATCTCCTGGTGATTTCCACGTGTATAGCCTTCTCTTATGATTTTCAAACCAAGTATTTGATATAAACATCCTCTTCTCTTTACAGAACTCAACAAGTCTTTCACCTCTTTCATTTCTTTTCCCTAGTCCAAATTTTCCTACTACTTGGTCTTCTCTTCCCTCTCCTACCACAGCGTTCCAATCGCCCATCACTATCTTGCAACAGTTTTTACCTTCCTCCTCCATAATATTTTCTATCTTCTCGTATATTTCTTCAACAGCCTCATCTTCATGTTGGCTGGTCGGCATATAAACTTGTATCAACAGTAGATCTTTCGGGTGCATTCCTATTCTAAGACCAATTGCTCTATCATTTACAAATATCACCCTCTGTACACAATTTGCTATTTCCTTATTCAAAATTACCCCTACTCCATTCGTTCCTCTAGTACCTCCTGAATAGTACACTGTGATGTCATCACTTTTTATTTCCCCTCTTCCTTCCCATCTCATTTCACTTAAGCCAATCATATCCATTCTATTTATTTTCATCTCTTTCTTTAAATTTTCCAACTTCCCTGCTCGTAGGAGTGTTCTAACATTCCACGTGCCAATTCTCAACTTCTTTCCAGCATCCTTCCTTCCTTGTGTTAAACGGAACCTCTCGTGTTGTCCCCCCCGGAGATCCGAGCGGGGGACCATTTTGCCTCCGGAATATTTAACAAGAGAAGACTCCGTCATGATGCCTCTACATGGGATATATTGTGGCGGTGGTTTCCCATTGCCTTCCGCCTATATATTCAGCCGCCCCTAACATGGGGAACAGACGCTGTTTGCAGCCGCCCCTAATATGGAGAACAGACGCTGCTGCCTGTTGGTCCGCGGGAGGTATTTTATTTCCCTCCTACCCTACATATCTGTAGAGCATTCCCCTATCCGCCACCCGGGGACGCGCCCTCTAGAGGTTACAGGCTCCTCCGAGGGATCATTTATATATATATATATATATATATATATATAGATATATATATATATATATATATATATATATATGTTTAGCCTCTGTAAGAAGTCTATATAGCTTAGACTGATAAATCAAGATGGAATCGTTATAGTCGGTGGTGACTTTAACTTACACTCAATTCATTGAGAAAACCTATGTTTCGAATCTAGAGGTAAAGAACGCGAATCCTGTGAGGCATTAATCGAAACATTCTGCGAGCACTCTCTCCTTCAAGTAGTCAGAAAGCCAACGCGATCGGGAAACATATTAGATTTATTAGCAACTAACGTCCCAGAAAGAATAAACAAAGTCACCATTGAATATGGGATAAGTGATCATCAGGCCGTATATGCAGAGTGTAAGTTGAAAATCGATAGGCACCCTAAGCCTCAAAGAAAGTTTTATATATTTGCTAAGGCAAACTTTTCAAGGTTCAGGTCGCGCCTACGAGAAATACTACCTGGCTTCCGTGATATGAACGAACGATCAGGTGCTGAGTCGTCATGGAAACTATTCAAGTATATAATGTTAGAGGGTATCGATAAGTACATTCCAATTAAATTGAAGGTCGACAATAAAGAGCCACGTTGGTACAGTAAGCAAGTTAGGAGTGCGCTTAGGCGTCAGAGAATAAGCCACGCGAAAATAAAAAATATGCCGTCTACATCATCCTATGAATATAGAGCAACTAAAGTTAAGACGTATAAGGAATACCGCGCTAAAGCGAGAAATACTATGCGCGAGGCATTTACTAACTTCCGGAATAAGGTATTAAATAATTATTTGAAGGAGGACCCTAAAGCGCTTTGGTCCTATGTGAGAGAGGTCCAAGGTAAAGGCCCTACCATACCTTCTCTGCGTAATGACTCGGGTGCCGTTATTCATGATAGCGTAGAGAAAGCCAACCTGTTAAACGGTCATTTTGTAAAAGCATTCACAGCCGTCAGCGACCATTGCGTACATTATGCACCCGCAATAAGGGGGGGCCTGATGGACGATATAGTATTTTCTGAGGTGGGAATAGCAAAGCAATTAAGTTCCATCAGACATAACAAAGCCACTGGCCCCGAATAAATTCCTGCTCGCGTTTTAAAAGAATTAGCTGAAGAAATAGCACCCTTTCTTCGGATAATCTTCGAGAAATCCATTTCTCGCGTAGAGGTCCCTAGCGACTGGAGGTTAGCGCACGTTACCCCAATTCATAAAGGCGGCGACAAGGAGAACCCAGAAAATTACAGGCCGATTTCTTTTACTTCGATATCGTGTAAGATTCTCGAACATATACTCGTTAGCAACATGATGCGATTTCTTGATAGTAATTTATTGTTAGATGATTGTCAACACGGCTTCAGGAAAGGTAGGTCATGTGATACTCAGCTCGGTCGTTTTGTTAATTGTTTACTGAGAAGCGGAGAAAAGAATACGCAGGTCGATGCCATCTTCTTAGATTTTAGGAAAGCCTTTGATAAGGTACCTCACAGGAAGTTAATAAGGAAATTAGAAACCTTAGGCGTTAATTCTAAAATCGTTAGTTGGATCCGTGAATTTTTAAATCTTAGGAAGCAGAAGGTTGTTATAGATAAGAAATCTTCGAACTTAGTGGAGGTTGTCTCTGGCGTTCCACAGGGTAGTGTAATTGGTCAGTTATTATTTATAATTAATATAAACGATATCAGCTCAATAGTCAGAAGTAAAATTAGGCTTTTCGCGGACGACACCGTCATCTATAGAGAAATTAGCAATCCGGAAAACCACCAGTATCTCCAAAATGACCTAGAAGCTATTTCTGCATTGTGTAAGGAATGGCAGTTATAGATCAACCAAAAGAAAAGCTGCGTCATCAACTTCTGGAGAACCAAGAGTATCTCGTTGGATAATAATTATTCGTTGGACGGAGTAGAGATTCCAGTTTCAGACTCGATTAAATATCTCGGAGTCACGATCCATCGTGATCTCTCGTGGGACACCCACATTCGCCGATTGATAGGTGCCGCTAACAAAAAGCTGGCCTTTATAGGGAGAATAGTTCGAAATAGCTCCGAAAAAGTGAAAGAATTATGTTATTTATCCTTGGTTCTACCGCAGGTCGAATATGCTTCAGCTGTGTGGGATCCCTACGAAAAGGGACTCACTAACGAGATAGAAAAGGTTCAGCGCAGGGCAGCTAGATTTGTAAAGAGGAATTACGATAGTAAACAAAGCGTAACATCATTAATAGAAAATCTGAAATGGACATCGTTAGAGGAACGTAGGCTGCAGTCTAGAATTAAACTACTGGAAAAATTTATGTCGGAGGGACTAGCGAATGAGGTAGTAGGACTTATCAGAAGCCCGACGTATATCGGAAGGCAGGACAGTGAGGATAAGATTCGCGAGATCGACTGTAGAACGGAACGATATAGAGGATCGTTTTTCCCTAGGACGATAAGAGACCATAATAGGAAAAGATAACGTAGGAAAACTATGGACCCTTGGTGCACTGCACCCCCTGCCATCCACCAAAAAGGTGACTTGCAGGGTATAATGTAGATGTAGATGTATATATAACAGATGTTATATCCTCCTCTGTAAGGAACGTCTGTATATAATGATATATAGGAGGATACTAAATTTTAGGCACTTCCAGAAGATCCGGGGATCGAAATCATTGATGTCGGTAGGAGTATGTGCAAAACCGACTTGAGAAAACGAAAATATTGTAAAGTTTAACAATGCGGCCGATAGTAATTATCAATTTTTTAAACAAATTTTCGAGGTTTTTGTAATTCCAAATGTGCCACGGAGCACGTTTTTCTTTGTCAAAAAATTTCTATTTGCCCAAAACTATTTTTACTTTCTGGAACACTCAATAGTGAATTTTATATTCATTACTTACTTTTTAGTCAATATCATAGTTGGTTTCATTTTTATTTTAATAATAAATTAATACTTAATTTACGAATACCCGTCATATTTGACGGGAAATTACGCTAGTACCTAATATTAACCAAAATAAATAATGTATACCTAATATGAACTAATAAAGGGAAGAAAGAAACATTAAGGTTATTGAAAGAAGGACAATTATTAAAAGAACCATAAATCTGCCTAATTATTTCAAAAGGTAAGTGAAGGCAATTTTATGTGCATTTTTTAGTGCTTTCGTTCTCTAAAAACTTTTTATGTATTTTTCATATTCTCTATACTTAGTAAGTAATGGAATGTTTTTTATTATTAGTTTTTTACTAGTCAATATATATGCAATTGCTAGAATTTTAATAAACGGGAATTCGTCCACATACATTTCCTTATCAGCTAATCAGAGCTTAGATTCTAGATGCTCGTCCTTCATTTTGTTGCGGTATTTACTTTTCCGAAAGTGAAGTGCAGTAAATGCCCGTTCACACATCACAGTTCTCGGAAAGACAGTTAATACTAAAAGAACCACATATGACAAATGTTTGTAATCGGTTGACTCTTTTAAAATGCCACACCTGAACGTTTCAACTGTTGTATTATTGTCATAATAACGTATTTTTTGTGAAAGCTATAGCCTTTACGGCCTTTTCTAATAAATTTATTATGCAATATTATTATTAATTATTACTATAGATATTACGCATTATTTAAAATAATATCTGATGTGAAACCTGATGCGACCTGTCGAAGAATTTGCGTCTTTTAATACGGCTCGCCTAAGAACCCGCAACTAATAAAGGGGCCAACATCGTAATAAGTTTGTCTGGACAGAGAGCTCGGACAATTTTTTTTACTTACGGGGTAATCTGGCAACGCCACCCGGCCGTAGCCATCGCGTCAACATCTCCTCAACAACTGCGTATTCGCTGTGAATAAAGGGTTATATTTTCTGTATTTATTTCAGCAGAAAGGTTCGTCGGGTAGCAAATTAAAATCGGTAACATATGCATAGTTATGTTCAGACGCTTTCATATATAATAGCGAACTTGAGTCTTAACTATGGAGGGGGTTGAGCTTTCTTCACGTTTTGGTTCTTCGTTTAGGATTACCGTAGAGGTGGGGAGTTCGGAGGGTGGTTCCGATGTTCTGATTGGCTATTTTCCAACAACCCATATTGCTTCCATTTGCACCTTTAGAGAAGTGACAGGTTGAGGTGGCATAGCCATCGTACGGAAGACATTGTTAGTGAACTCATTTAGTGGATTAAAAAGGTGACGGGATTCCTAGCCGGCAACTTCTTATCTATTAGGTGAACACTGTAGTCCTATTGAATAAGGGATGATGACGTATTGTTTTGATTTGTGAAAACATTTTAATACATAGCATGTTTTATAAATGCCTTTTGTAGATGGTAGCTCGTAAACACTTTTGCTCCAAGTTGAACAGTTGTATAAAACTCCTTCAGCCAAAAATTATAGGGTAAGCCGCACCGCCGCCCTCATCTTTGGTCGGAAATAAAAACCACCAATCATCTAGGTAAGCAATCATAATTATTTTAAAACGCACTTCAAAGGCTACAGCCCGAGCCCACCGCTGCATTATGGCGGGGGCTAAGCAATGTCCCATAGGGAGCCGCTGGAAGGAAAAATATTGCCCGGCCACAAATATCCCACAATACTTGCGATGAGCCGGCGCAATCGGAATCTGAAAAAAAGGCTTGTGGTAAGTCGATCTTAACGAGAAAGGTACCAATGGGAGTGGAAGTGAGGGCCTTAGCGCTATCCCGCAGGGAAAACTTAGGTTTCTTGTAGTGTGAAGTCCATGGTGATAAGTCATGGATAAGACGTACGTCTCCGGAGGCCTTAACTAAAAGCGACACACGAAAGGCGCACACTGGTTTGTCTCGCGTTAACACACCCTGAGTCACCAAATTCTCTAAGTAATTCAATAGGCTAGAGGACGGGCTGGAGGGCCGATAACACCACGGAGCGGTTGCGGGCTTCGGCAGGTTGGCCCCCACTAAAAGGGTCTCCAGCGTGGAAGCGCAAGAATACGGAAAGTGTGCTGCTGGAGGCAGCAAGGGCAACTCACGGTTAACGTGGACCGGCGGCAGCTGGGGCGGCGGCGCGTGAAGAGGCAGATCTTCGTGAGACGGCGTCGGCAATGTGAGCAAGTCGGATGGCTGATCAGCGTCGTCTTCGGGTGTGTCCGAATCAGGGAGGCCGGAATCGCTGGCAGATGATTCCTCCAAAGATACGCAGCATTCGAGATCATCATCGTCCCAGGGAACGGCGTCCGCGGGATCCCCAGAATAGGTGAAGCGAAGAAACTCGTCTATACCCGACTCCTGGCTAAATCGGCGAGATCAGGCTCATCTAGCAACAGCAGGCCGTCGAAGGGATCCTCCGCGGAGGAATGCTTACTGTCGCGCGGGCGCAGAGGAGCGGCCCGCTCTGCGACCGCGATTGGGCTGGAATCGGCCCCTCGAAAACGAAGACGAAGTCGGCTTCGAATAAGACGTCGTCCACCCGTGCGCCGCGACGACGCCCAGCAGACGGAAGCTATTATAGACAACGTGCCGGGTATGTGCTGGGAGCTTCTCCCAATCCGCGGCAACGTCCAGAAGCGTGGCTACCTCGTGGAGGTCCCTCTTCGTAAAACGGCGGCTCTCTCGGATTTCCCGCATGTGCCAGCAAAGCTTGAGAACATCCGCGTCCGGCGGAGTATCAATAGACCCAGCCGCGGCTTCACGGCGCAGGGCCTCGAAGGTGGTGGCAAAAGAAGGCGGACCAGCAAGGGTCGCTGACAGGCCCGGTTGGGAGCCGCTAAGCTGGTTCTGCATAGCAGCCAATTGCTGTCGCAGAGTAAGTGCCCACGCGGGCTGCTTGTCCTCGTCGTCCGAATCGGAGGAATGGTGCTGTTGGTAGTGCTCCTCGCCTGTGCCCGCGGTCGCGCGGGTAGATCTCGGCATCGCCGTAGACGGAATACCACAGGGCGTAGCGTCGAATGAGCAAGTTAATAAAACTTTTAGAATAAAAAGAACTTGGCGCGTGATGGATTAATTTAGACAAGAGAGCTGGCGGCACGCCCCGACAGCTTCAATCCGATCCGAGCAGATATCATTCACATAAATTAAGAAAAGTAGAGGGCCCAATACACTTCCCTGAGGAACACCCGACGAAACTTTAACGGGGGACTGTTCTCTATTCGAGAGGAAATCTCTCACCCAACTGACAACTTTCGGATTTATACCATATTGTCCTAACTTTGCAATTAATTTCTTATGAGATACTTTATCAAACGCCTTCCTGAAGTCAATGAATATGGCATCGACCTGAGTATTTTTCTCTCCGCATCCATGGACGTAGCCAAGGCCCCCCCCCTAAAATCTCATCGCCCCCCCCTTGGCCCCCCTTTAATCTATTTTGAATGCAATCAATGGATTGCACGATTAGTTCCAAAAGGCACGGAGATCTTAAGGACGGTTTTCCGACTTCCCTTTGGTATTTTTTATTTATTACTGAAAAACCTTTACTAATCGTTAGGCAAGCAGGGACCCGACCTCGTATTAAATACAGCCTTTATATTATAGTTATAATTTATTGAGATAATTGGTTGCCTATTTTCATTACTTGTGTTATTATAATTGTTATAAAAAAATGTCTGTAATATGTCTGGCTATGTCCGCCGTTAGCCAACTTTCTGTACCTATCACTACATCAGCACGCTGACTACGAATAAGATGTTCAAGTTCGGCCTCCTTCCTGCGAATGCTGCGGCAGTTAACCGTGATGATTTTTAGTTTATCGCTATTACTACGTAACGATGCCTCGCGCGCTACTGAATTACTATTATTGTTTACTGCCTCCTTGTCCTTCCTATTACGTCGACTATTTCTACGCTTAGAGTGTATTCTACTGTTAATTAACATCGCGTTTATAGTGGAATGACGGTAGGACGTATTACTACTATTGACGTGAATCTCAACGCTTGGTGAATAATTACCATTTCTTAAATCTAACCTAAAACAGCACTAGCATGCTCGAACACTCTACGCGCTACCGCCTCCGCAGCCTCGGCAGTGTAGTGCACACCAGAACCGTTTAGGGATTACCGTAGGCTGTGGGACTTCTGTAGGGGCAATGGAGTGGACTTCGTTGACCTGAGGTCGGTCCTGGATTCATGTATCAATGCATAAATTAATATTAATTTATTTTCCTTACCGTCGTATTATATATCGTAACCAAGTTATTGTTTAATTCCAATACAGCGTCGAAATAGATAGATTAACAGAAATTTTTAGAATAACTAACGTGAAGAGAAACGGAAGTCCATTTTATTTACATATTCTACATATTAAATTGCTAAATTTGGAAAATTACAAGAAACTTCTTAATAATTTCATAACTAACTTCATAATATTCGCCGATTAGTTTATTTGTATCCAATCAAAATCAATTGTGACTACGTGATTAAAAATGAACCAATCACGGAACCAGGAAATTAGGAGCGCTCTCCGACGGCAAAGAAAACTCCACTCTTGCGTAAATAACACATCCTCAACAGCTACGGTCGAACAAATTGCAACGTTAAGGCAGCAATACAATGAGGCGTGCTCCATAACCAGAGTGTCAATGCGTAATGCGTTTAACAATTATAAAAGGAAGGTTTTACAAGATAACTTGAAAAAGAACCCGAAAGCATTTTGGTCATATGCCAGAGAAGTCCAAGGTAGAGGCCCCACTATTGCGTCACTGAGATCGGAAACGGGAAATGTAGTTCACGATAGTGCAGAGAAAGCAAACCTATTAAATCAACACCTTCAGAAAGCTTTTACTCCTAATGACGATGGATGTGAAACCACTATTCCTATACATCAGGGCGACTCGATGGAAGATTTGATATTTTCCAAAAATGGTATCGCTCTCCAACTTCATTCAGTTAAACCAAATAAATCTCCTGGGCCGGAGGAAATACCCAAGCGAGTATTGAAAGAGTTAGCTTATGAAATTGCGGCGTATTTTAAAATTATATTGGAGAAATCCATTGCGGAAAGTGTAATTCCTAAAGATTGGAAGATGGCACACGTTACGCCCATCCATAAGGGCGGCGACAAAGAGAACCCCGAAAATTATAGGCCAATTTCCCTAACTTCATTATTGTGCAAAATACTTGAGCACATAATCTTTAGTTCTGTAATGGGCTATTTAGATAGTCACTCATTGCTTAGCGGATGCCAGCACGGATTCCGGAGAGGTAGATCATGCGAAACGCAGCTCGGGCTGTTCGTGGATGATTTGTTGCGATGGGGAGAGAAAAATACTCAGGTCGATGCCATATTCATTGACTTCAGGAAGGCGTTCGATAAAGTATCTCATAAGAAATTAATTGCAAAGTTAGGACAATATGGTATAAATTCGGAAGTTGTCAGTTGGGTGAGAGATTTCCTCTCGAATAGAGAACAGATAGTTGTCATCGATGGGAAATACTCGTCCCCCGTTAAAGTTTCGTCGGGTGTTCCTCAGGAAAGTGTATTGGGCCCTCTACTTATCTTAATTTATGTGAATGATATCTGTTTGGTAGTTTCTAGTAAAATTAGACTTTTTGCCAATGATACCGTTCTGTATAAAGAAATAAAACCATCAGTCGCTGAGTGAAGACTTAAGAGCCATTTCAGCGTGGTGCAAAGAATGGCAAATTGAAATTAATTACACTAAATGTGCTGCAGTTACGTTCTGGAAAAGTAAGAATATAGAAGTAGGTTTCGAGTATAAAATAGATGGAATAAATATTCAAGCAGCCGAGTACGTAAAATATTTAGGAGTAACCATTTGTCGAGGTCTTTCGTGGGACATGCACATTTGTCGAGTTATAGGCGAGGCCAACAAGAAACTGGCTTTCATAGGTAGAATAGTACGGAACACTACTCACTACACTGAGATTAAAAATGATGAATTTCTGAAGGTTATTAAGAACATTTTACACGAAAGCGAAGTTTTTAAACTTTGTGTAAAAACCCGAAAATAAAATTTGTATAAATTTATTTTTACGAAATCGCGTTTTATATGCACTAAAAAGTAAAAGATAAACCTTAAATTAAAATAATTTAATGTTTCAGAAGGAAAAAATATATTTAGGCATAGAAAAGTTGTTTAGCATAATGTTTAACAAATTAAATCTTTATTAATATTTCATTGCCAAAAACTAATTTTGCTTTTAGGAAAATTAATTTATGTGAATTTTATATTTGTTGTTTACTTTTTAGTGAATTTAAAAGTAGGTTTAATTATTTTTACTTTCTCATATAGGTAATATATAGAGAAATTATTGTAATCGCAAAAAAATTCAACTCCGATATTTTGATGGAAATAGACTTTTTAGGTGTGCCCGAGTCCAACAAAGTGGTTTTCGGCATGCCGTCTGTCTGTGCGAGGCTCTGTCAGCTCTAGCGACTAAACGATTCAACGAAATCCAATGATATTTTGTATTTGGCATAACATTACCCAGAATAGAAACTATGAGGAGATGAATTATAGAGCAAAAATGAAGGGTAGTTTATAAAATATAATTATTCAAAATATATATTTATTGAAACAAATCTTTTATCAAGAGACTGAAATATTTAGTATGTTTTTAAAAATGAAGTATTTTTTCTAATAATAATTTATAATGGTTTTGTATTGAAATATTTGTAATTTCTGTGACTTTTTCAAAAGATCGTCATTTTTATTTAACATTTCTGAGAATTGATCGCAGCTATAATCCATGTTAACTTTTGTCATTATGGTTGAGGTCAATGTTTTCAAAGAAAGATTGCTCTTTACACATCGTTAATTAACGAGAATACACGCTCTACACTTGCATTTGTCCCAGGTAAACATAAAGCCATTTCAACTGATATCTTTAAATTAATACAAGGAAGATATTTGGTTTAAAAAACTGAAATACTTCCACCCATCTTTTGTCGACTTCTATTTTATTTTCAGACCATTCAGAAAACTTCTTAGCTGAGCAGTAATCATTTAGTCTCCAAACCTCATCAAACAGTGTATTGTCATCAATCTTTATGAGAAACTTTATTCGCAAATTTAATTGATTCTACCACTTGTTCCCACTCTATTGATTTCTTAATAAAGTCCACTGAAAAACATTTATTCCATCCCGAACTTTTGTCCATTTGATCAAATAATCAAGGTAATTTCTATAAAATAGTTGAACCTCATCCATGAGTACCCCTCTGACTGTTGGATTATTCTCTTCTAGTTTCTTTAATAAATTATCTGCATTTACTGGTAGAAATTTCATATTTAATCTGGATTCCAATTGATCATTAAAACTGTGAAGAATTGACATTACTCTAGCTGCAAATATTTTGTTATTTTCAAAATGCTCTATATTCAACTGAAACAATTTTGCCTTACTATGCATGAAATGCAGAGTAATTTCATCTAATGGATTTTCAAAAAAAGTTTTAGAACTTTGGGGCATTTATCTAAACTTAAAAAATATAACCTTAATGGTTCAAATAATTGAGTAACACGTTCAATGGCAGGCGTTAAAGCCAACCACCTGGTTTTTGTGCAACCTAATAATTTTTTATGCTCGACTGAAGTGACCTCACAAAATTTAGCTTGACTCTTTACTCTCATAGTGAAAAGATGAAAATGTAAGTATATTTGTGGAAGGATTACTTCAAAATCTATAGCCATTTGGCTTGAGAATACACAATACAGAAATTGAAAGAAGGTGTGACTTGAGTAAGAGGAAGGACAAAGGCAAAAAGGAGGACATGGAAGGACAAAAGGTTTAGGGTGGACAGCAATTGAAAAAGGACTGACCTTCCAAAAGGAGGGTGTCTGGTCACCTTAAAATTTCTGAAAAATCACAACCTATAGCCTATAGGTTTTTATTTTCAGAAAATTTTAAATTACAAAACAAATGTAGCATTTTGTTTAAAGAAAATATATACTTCTTTATTAACTGATAACTTGGCATGCTTTTGTAATGGAATATTGAAAATTATAAATTGTTGATTTAAACAAATTTTCTGCAAAAAATCGCTTCAAAAATAACATCAAAGAAGCATAAAATTGAATTGAACTGAAATATAAAATACCAAAGTTATCAGTCCAAGCGATTCAATTCCTTCTGTTTCAAAAGGTATTAATAATAATAGTAATAATGATTATCAAACAATTATACAAAATACAGAATTCACACATGAAATGATTCTAGACTCATTTACACAAACCTACCTTACATATACCGGAACTGATCCGACATCACAGCCTCGCCTTCCAAAATTAAAAGAAAGTCCAAAATCTAGAAATATCCTAACAGAAATCAATAAAATCATATTAACAAAAATGGAAAATTATATGACATTTGCTAATCTACTGTGCTGCATATACAACAACATGCCTAAATGGCCAAAAAATCTCACCACAGTCCAATGGAAATAAAAGAACACAGGACAATAGACCACCTTGGCAAGGAAGATTAGAAAAAAGGATAAATGAACTAAGAAGTGATATATGTAAAGTAATGCAAAAAATCAATGGAAACATAAAATCATCAAAAACACAGAAAGAAATCCAAATGATAATTAAAAGGTCAACAGAAGATAATCTAAACATTCTATTAGACACACTAAAACAAAAGTTAAATGCATATGCAAGTAGACTCAGGAGATACAAAAAAAGTAGAGACAGGAAGATTCATAACTCCATATTCTTGATGAACCCTAAACAATTCTACCACAATCTTGAAAAAAAGAAATAGATATCAGAGAACATCCCACAGTTGATGATATAGAAACCTTTTGGTCCAAACCAGAAACACATAACAAAAATGCAACATGGATTTCAGAAGAAATCATCAATGCCCTAAATGTAGAAGCAATGATGCCAATAAGAATAGATAGGACCGATGTAGAAATAGTAGTAAAAAATACATAATTGGAAGACACCAGGAATTGACCATACTCAAAATTATCGGTACAAATGTCTCAAAAGGGTGCATGAAAAATTAGGTGAATTATTCAATGACTGTATACATAATCCACATAATATGCCAAAAAACATCACACTCATAGAAAAAGAAGAAAAAATAACATACCTAATAGATGTTTCACCACCGAACACATCCAATATAGAGAAAAACACCATGACAAAAAAATCCAAAAATATTTATCATTGGCCGAGAAATTAAGAACGTGTGGCAACAAAACAAAGTTATTATATTACCTATAATAATATCGTCCACGGGTGTCATCTCAAAAAAACTATTCAAAAGTCTTGAAACTCTAGACCTACACAAAAATACATACATAAATTTACAAAAATCTATCATAATTAACACATGCTCTATTGTGAGCCGTATTTGACGACTCGGACTAGAGCCCTGCATACCCGCACTTTACCCGACCCGACCCGCGGGTACCCGCAGCGAAAGTTGCGGGTCGGGTATAGAGTGCTTCCATGCGGGTACGGGTCGGGTTTGGACACAAAAGGCACCGGTGCGGGTAAAGAGCGGGTACGAAAACTAGTTTAAATTCCAATTCAATTTGCCTCGCCACAGGAACTCTCCACATGCCTTTTACTCCTAGTAAAGCACACCCTCGTAGTCAAAAGTAGCGTTATATAGGAAGATAAAAATTTGCAATTTATGCAGGCCAGCAGATCGCTAGCTTTGTGCATCATGTGTCAAGAAAAGTGTCTGACGAAAAAACGATTCCTTTTATTGTATGAATAGATACAAAGTTGCAATTGACAAACGATTGTCGATTACGTTACTAGAAGAGAATCTAAGGAGGGGGTGAGAAAGAGTGAATATGGGAATTTTGTAATACAATGTAATTATGACGGATTGGTTTGTGTGAGAACTCTCCCTTTTAACCAGTTGGTTTTGCCCATTCATGCAAGTGACATCTATCTTTGTGAATTCACTTTAGAAAAGACGTGGTTACATATAAGAGTGCATATCAGCATTCTTTATATGTTATTTAAAGTTCAAATATATAGTATTTTTTCGTCAAATAATCGCGTGTGAGTTGTATTATTTTATACTTTGTTTGCGAGAGAAAGGAACAACAGTTATTTTATAAAATTACAATGGTGAGTTAAATGTGATCTGGGCTTTTGTGACAGAATATCAATCTACCACATCCTTAAAAGGAACCAATGCCAGCTGATTTAACGGTACGATTTTCAGTTATAAGTTAATGCATCATTCAATTATAAATCAAAATTTTAATCGAAATATTACTTTTATCTGCTCTTCAGATTTGAACAATGAATACTGATCAGATAAGAAGGAAACTTTTGAGTTTAGAGTACACTCTAAGAAGAAAAGAAAATACCTAATCAAAATTTTGGGAAACGTTCTGTGAAATTTTAGATGAAAAGGGAGAACTGATTTCGAAGATAATCGCTTACAGTAGTTATAAAATGTTTACCGTTACGATAATAAGAATCTGGGAACATCAAGTTTATTGCGACACAAATGTGAAAATAAAAAGAAGGCCTGCCTAAAATTACAAATTTTCTTGTGCCAAAAAAATGCGATTTACCAAAATTATCAGCTGAAAAGAAAAAAAAATGTTTTAGATGGCTGTGTCGAACTTGTAGTTAGATATTTGAGACCTTTTGAGATAGTGTCAGGAGATGGGCTTAAAAATTTATAAAATTTCTATTTTTCTTCACCCCCTTCTAAAAAGTGTGTAAATGTTAAATACTGAAGAAAAGTATGAAATGCATGAGAAAGTTAAAGTATTGATGACATTAAATATAATCCGTGACACCAAATCCGTGTACGCTTGTAGAGCAACCGATAAAAAGGTATGAAATGTTAGACACCTTAGTTCAGTTTATGGATACAGACAGTAAATGATCATATTTATCCAGACGAATTGACTGCATATATTGACTTAAAACTATCTGACGACATTACTAATAATTTTGATTTGATGAAATAGTGGGATAAGCAAAAGAATTGTTTGCCAAATTTAAGTATTTTAGCAAATCGTATTTATGCAATACCAGCGACCAGTGCTCCATCAGAGATGTGTTTTTGATTGGCGGGACATGTTGTTAGTGAAAGAAGAAACAGTTTAGGTCCCGCAGACGTGGATGATGTCCTATTTTTAAATAGTCATTTTAAATCTCAGGGTAGATACAATTAATTAATGTTTCCATTTTTCAATTAAATTATTTTGTAAAATTTGTAATTTTTGTAAAAATAAATCTTAGATACTTGAAATACATTTTTTCGCTCTTAAAAATGAATGTTAATGTATAATTGCATTTCATTTTAATTTATACAAAATAAATGACTGACTCAGAAATATTTTTATTTTTTCACGATTTCTTGCTACGGATTTGTGTCTCGAGGACCAAACAGTTAAAAAATATGGGTCGGGTGGGACAAGTAGGCCTTTTGTGCGGGTGCGAGACTTTGGGTACGGGTCGGGTGCGGGTTAACATTCTGCGGGTACGGATCGGGTACTGGTGAGTAGTCTGCGGGTACGGGTCGGGTACGGGTTAGTAGTCTGCGGGTACGGGTGGAAAATATCATACCCGTACAGGGCTCAAACTCGGACTGCGACGGATGCGGCGAGCTATGGAGGGGCGGCGGCTACGGAGGCACCCCGACTTCCCCTCGCCGCGGCGACTGGGTCGACTATATAAGCGAGAGTGCGGAGCACCGAGAGGGCTTTTTACCTGTTCCCTTTTGTAGACTCACCTCGCCCACGGGCAGAATAAATTCATTATTTCTGAAACTGACTTTTAATTTCGCCAACCTGGCGCAATGGTAGCAGAGCGTGGTTCGTGTTTCGAGTAGCGAGTTGAGTGCTGGAAGGGCAGAATGGCTGAAAGAGGAACTTCGTGGATCTACACGTTAAAGAAGGAGGAATTAATTGAGGCCATGAAGGAGAATGGTTTCAAGGAGGAAGAAGTCAGTGGAACTCTAGATAGTCTGCGGGCAACGTTTCGGCAATTTCTCAGTGCCCAAGGGGAAGCACACAGGACGGCCCAAGAATCAGCGCAACAACCATCAGGCGGCCGCTCGGGAACGGAGAGTAGCCGGGATGGACTATACCAGTTGGGACAACATGAAGGAGACCTAACTAAGTCGGAAAGAAACGTACTCCTCGATTTCGTCAAGGCCTTCCCGCGGTGCGACGGTAGTGATCCACATGTCGTCATGCATTTTCTAATGTCCGGGGAAAGGTTAGTCCGTTTGAAAATGTTTCCATTAAGGGAAATTATTATGAATCCCTGGCCGAAGACCGATGGGCTACTTACGATATCGATGGCCGAATCCTTGAACCTCGGATCCTGGGAGCGAATTAAAGAGAACGTGTTGACGAATTTTATACCGCCTCGTCTGCGGGAGGATTTTACGCGTATCTACGTCACAGGCAATTTTCAACAAGAGGAAGAGGATTTGTGGGTCTTTATCGAGAGAATTAAAACGGCAGCCGAGGTGCTTAACTGGGAATTTTTAGATGTGGTAATGAAGTTAATTTTTTCTGGGAGGGGTGAAACTGCATAAAGTTTGACTTATTTTTGTTGATGACAAGGTTATTGTCATTATACCAGCTCACCATGGTATCAATAGCTTGTTGGATAGAGCAATGCATTTTGTTAAGATTTTTTAGTAGATGACTGGTATCATATGCATACATATAGAGATCTCTATAGTTTAAATAAGAAGGTAGGTCATTGATATAAATAAGGAAAAGTAAAGGTCCCAAAATTGATCTTTGTGGAATGCCTCTTGATATGTTGTGGTAACTAGATGAACATTTCATCTGATGAGATGAAGAATAAATTGCGACTGCTTGCTTTGTATTGGCAAGAAAAGATTTAAGCCAGTTATTTGCTAGTCCAGAGATACCATAGTTATATAATTTATTTAGTAGAATGCCATGATCAACTAAATCGAAGGCCTTAGATAGGTCATAAAAAATACCAATGGCACTTTCATGTCTATCCAGACCATTAAGGACCGAGTTGACAAACATATATATTGCAACCTCAGTTGATCTTCCTTTGAGAAAACCAAATTGACAATCCGAAATAATTTTATATTTCTTAAGGAAGGAAATTATTCTGGTGTACATAGCACACTCACATATTTTTGAATAATGGAAAGTATGGAGATCGGTCTAAAGTTACCCATATCATGGACATCCCAACCTTTAAAGATAGGGACAACTTTGGGCTGTTTTTACTGATGAGGAAAGATTCCAGATTTAAAAGATTCATTAACTAGATGAGTGAGAATAGAAAGTAGGTAACATTTTACATTGCCTTTAACTATAGAGCAAGAATATAATTATATCCAGAAGAATTTTTAGTACTTATCTTTTCAAGGATTCTTAATTTCGTTCTCATCTGTAGGGTAGAGAAAAATGGATTCTTTACAAACACGTTGTATAGGGAGGGTTTCTTTAGATTTTGTTGAAGGCAGATTTTTTAACAAGTGTTTTATAGACCCAAGGAAGTGATTATTAAAACAATTGGCTATTATACCTGGATCTATCACAGGAATATCCATATAATATGTATAACAGAGGAGTGACTTTTTGCTACAGAAGTAGAGTTGTTTATAATTTTCCAAGCGGTCTTGGTTTGATTATTTGATTTATTAATTTGACCAATATTATAACATTTTTTGGCGAAACAATTTGTTTAGAATATGACTTTTTGCACCTTAAAAAAGATTACAAAGGTGTACTCCATGTGGGAGTACACAGAGTTTCCAAATGCGTTCTTTGAGATTTCATAATGTTGTCGATACTTTTTGCTCAAATGCGAATTTAACGAGAAGCAAGCGAGGTACGTTGTAAAATACATGTAGGTGTTCATGTGAAGTAGTCTTAATTATTCTCCGATTTTAACCAAAATTGGAATCAGTTCACCGATTTTAACAAAACTCTCCAATACCAAATTTCATTAAAATACGCCAAACAGTTCCCGAGTTGAAACAAAGGAACATTGTAAACTACATGTAGGTCTTCATTTGTCGTCATTGTTGTCCGATTTAAACCAAAATTGGAATCAGTTGACTAATTTTATCAAAACTCCCCAATACAAAATTTCATCAAAATGCATAAAGCATAAAGCGGTTCCCGAGTTGAAACAAAGGAACATTGTTAACTACTTGTAGGTCTTCATGTAAAGTGGTCGTAATTGCTGCCCAATTTAACCAGAATTGAAATCGGTCAACCGATTTTAGCAAAACTCCCCAATACCAAATTTAATCAAAATACGTCCAGCGGTTCCCGAGTTGAAACAAAGGAACATTTTTAACTACATGTAGGTCATGTAAAATGGTCGTATTGTTGTACGATTTTAACCAAAATTGGAACCGGTCGACCAACTTTAGCAAAACTCTCCAATACCATATTTCATCAAAATACATCAAGCGGTTCCCGAGTTGAAACAAAGGAACATTGTAGGTCTTTATGTAATGTGGTCATCATTTTTGTCCGATTTTGACCAAAATTGAAATCTGTCTATAAATTTTAGCAAAACTCCCCAATACCAAATTTCTTCGTAGTGCATCCAGCGATTTCCGAGTTTTAACATGCGGACGGACGGACGGAAACGACCTCCCCCATAACCATTCACTTCGTGCACTTTGTGCAAAGAACGCATAATAATAGTTCCCATACAGTATGCACAAATAATAAACATCACTGTTGGGACATTTTATGTTTTGGTTTTGTTTGTTTTGTTGACGGGTGGCGGCGTCCTGGCGGGCGCCGTGTGGTTGACCGATGAAGTGTGGCAACGTTGCCTTTGGACGGGATACGGCAGTGGAGACGTGAACACGGTGAGGAGAGGATGCGTCTGCCCACTCGAGAGAAGAGACATTAAAACGGTGACGCTAGGACGTGCCTGCCCGCTCGGGTGTTTGTAATAGAACACAGATTCGATGATTGTACCACCCTCGGCAAAATAAAAGACGATTTATACAGTCCACTAGTCTAATAATTGAGCGATCGTAACAATCACTATTTATAAACTCATTTGAGCAGGAGCTACACTTATGCACGTTAGTACACGACGCCATCTTGGCCCTTTAGTTTATTTTAATGTTGTTCATATAATAAAATACTACCTGACGCCATCTGTATTTCCTGGGAAAATATTATCATATGAATCATAAATAACAATGAAAGCCGAATAAGCCACAAGGCCATATATTGTCAGACCAATAATTAATTTGAACAAATTCGCATTGTTACTGACATAATTGGCGTATTTGGAATTTTAAAAAGATATTTTCGCTAATTCTGCTAAATTTACCTTAAAAAAAGTAGAGTACAATCCATGAACATGGAATAAATTAGCACGCGTTTGCTTCTTATAGTTATAACACCGCATATTCAATCACTAGAGCCTCGTTTGTAAGTTGAATCAATTTGGAAATGTACGCTCAAAATTTCAGCTTTCCATCTTTGATAGCCTCTGCGATTCACATGAAAAATTAAATGGGCTCCGACCATGCGTATTTTTCAAAACTCAAATCTAAAGAGAAACAAATGGCAGCAGTACAGAAGTCTACAGCCCACATTGAAGCTATCTATCGTTTACGGTTTCGTCAGAATTTCAATTTAAGCATGCACACAGGCAGACGGACGGACGGACAGACGCCAAATAGATAGCAGAAAAAACCTTAAGTTTGCTAGAAGTCCTGAAGTATTTCTCAGAATTCCCGCATTCTTTATTTCGCGAAGCATTATTGAAAATAGAGGACGAGAATTCATGAACCAAACTGGAGAATGGAACTTGCTTGTTCCTAGAAGTTAGTGCAGGTTCGAAATGAAAGGTCAAATTGCACCGAGTCCACTCGAAAGTATTTGAAGGATTTCAGCTGGAATGCATATTTAGAATTCAACGTCCATTACTTTATTTCGAAACGTATGGAAGTATGTTAATACGTTCCTCGTAATAAATACCACAACAATTAATCAGTTTACGAACACGAACGAAAGAAATTGCGAAAATATGCATTTGAAAGCCACATATTAAAAAAAATTGCTTGCTGAAATACTGAACATTCAGGAGGAACTCTTAGTTAAACTAACGACAAATATTAGAAGAAAATACATCGCAATTCCATTACAATTTAGCCACAGATATATGCACACCTTTTCGACATCATTATGTAATAAGTATTACCTTTGTAAGAAATTTGGCCTATCTTAAAATTAACATATTTGTCTTTAAAAATTTCACCAATATATTAACATATGTCATTTTTTAGTTTTAAGAGTGTAATCTATTACCAGAAATCGGGCTAATCAAATTCAGTAATTAGGTGAAAAGTAATGCAATTCACTTTTTCAACTAAATATTTTATCGTTCTAATCATGTTCTATAATTTTATAAGATTTGTTTAGATAGTGAGTTTATCGATGCCAATGGGAAATTTAAGTGATAAAAAGATGATCCAAACAGAACTTATGATGTCTACTTTCCATTTAATCATTAATATAATACTTATATTGGCTTTAATATCTTTAAAGCCATCGCGGATATGTAGCTCTTTGTGTTCCCAAATTTCATAATTTAGAGTTATAAAATACTACATAATACTACTCTTTCCATTGTTGGGTCATAATGCCACGCATTTCTGCCAAATTTGAAAGTTATAGCATATCTATAAGTGAAATATCATTTTTATAATTATTTAAATTTTAAAAAATTTTACGGCCGCAATAACAACTTAATGTAGGTTTTAAATATTTATTTGTGCTTATGCACTAACCTCTAAATAACTTAAAATTTTCGGTTCCCTAGCTTACCCCGTAGTACCTACACATTTAACTATTTCTTTAAAATTTAAGAATTTTTAACAGCCAAACATCAAAATATCAAAATTTCTATAGTTACTATTTCGTTTGTTTTTTTTTTTAATTCTACCTTTATAAAAATTTCAGCTTCGTAGCGAATTTGGAAATACATAAACCTTAAAACATTGTTTAAACATTTGCGGATTTTTAGCGGCCGCAGTACTAAACTACTTCAAGATTTTCGTTTTTCTAGTTGGTTTTGCACATAATCCTACCAACATAAAATATTTCGAGTCTCCAGCTCAACTGGAAGTGCCTAAACATTAGTATCCTCCTCCTCTGTAAGAACAGTCTATGTATAATAGATACCGAATGAGTCCAACAATAGTTGTTGCTATGGCAACACTCTCGTAATGAGTGATAAAAACTGAATAATCGCCAGTATTTACGCGAAATTCTAAGATGTGTAATCGATAAGCAAAATTCTACGACAAAAATTACAATCTTCATTCCTTTCCTCAGAGAATATTACAAAACTCGTTCCGATATTACTATTTTAAGATATTTTAACGTGCAAGAGAAAATTTTCCTGCACGATGGATTTCAGATTTCCAATGTAAGTCAAATGGGAAGTATAGTTCCTGGACTTCAATCTTCGCAACAAAAACTATCCTCGGGATCTCTGCCCATGTAGCAAGAGATTTCCACCAAGTTTCATGAAAATCGGTCCATTGGTTCAAACATAAATAGAGGGAACGGATAGATAGACAGAGAGACGGACGGACAGACACAACGACAAAACTATAAGCCTATTTCCATTCTGGAAAGTAGATTAAATATATTATTATGCGAGTAAAAATATAATTTATAGCAATGTAGAAGATGCTAGTGAAAATATGAGCGACATTTCAGCCGAAGAAAATCTATGCGAAATTAATCTAGGTCAATGGATTTCAATTTATCATTCATGGCGTTAAGTCCTCCAAAGGCTCAGTAATTGTTGAACTTTTTCAAGATGACGAGGATTGAGTTTTCCGCGTAAATTTAGTACTCGATTCATTTCTAGCTATGTTAAGTGAGGAAAAAGTCATGAAGTATTATTATAATAAAGAATATTTATATAGATAATGTATATAGGATTAGGGATGTAAATAGGAGAGATTAAAAATGTATTTATCTTAACATATTAATATCTTTACGGAAGATGAATTAAGAAAATTTGAATAGGACGGATTCACCTGCTACGCATTAATACGTAGGGAGAAGATGTGTATTATTTAAGTTTTTCTCACTTAAAAAATCTCTAATTCAAATAATTAATAGACATTAATTAATTTACATTCCATCCATTCTTTATTTAAAAAGTAATTGGGATTTAAAGCTGGTGGAATATCAAACAGAATTACTGCTAAGAGAATTTAAGCAATTTCATAAAATCATAACGGTAATAGTAAATCAAATGACCTTCGATTCGCACCAAGCTGATTTTTGGAACCTCGATCGGTGAGACATTTCGCCTTGCCATTATCTTCCTTTTTCCCAAAATTGAAAAGAAGTCACGCACGGTCAGGGACTTGAACCCAGGAGCCTTGGGTTAAAAGCATAATGCTCTACCGACTGAGCTAACCGGGCCTTGCATAACGTTAGATGTAATTGGGTTTTAAAATGAATTATTGATATAGGGTCGTGGTTGGAATCTAATTGATAAATTATGCAGCCGTAAATGAATAGTAAAGCGACCTAATTTATCAAATGTGAATGGAGTTAATAACGTAATAATCGCACAGGTTATTTGGCTATATTAATTGACTGTTTGTTATATACAAACTATTATTCACATATCCGAGTCCATTATAACATTTTCTCATAGACTTAGTATAATTCTATATCTTTTATTTTATAAGGTGAATATCATTATTTCTACTATAAAGAAAAATATTCTTCAGTCTTCAAATAAAAGACTAATTCTCATTTTTCATTAACTTTTCCGCTGTCTCTATATAAATATCAGCTACTCATTTACTATATCGTCATTAACTTTTACTGTTACTGTTCAAGATTGCGATCAGAATTTTGCTGATGTGGAGTGTATGCCTAATGGAATTATTTTTGATGCTCAACCAATGGAGAAAATATTACCAGTCAGGCTCACTCAGAAGGGTTTTTGAAAATAGTAATCTTCCTCGGTCACCTAGTGAAGAAGATTAGACTTTGAAAATATTTTCCGTCATAAAGTTGTCTACAGTTATCAACGGACCCAAAACATTCCGCGCGTGGTAACAATTAAGTGTACTGAGTTAAATTTAAAAGTCTTCTCAAATTTTAATATGAAGAGTTTTAAAATCTGTCATTTCTAAAAAAGAGTGGCACAAACAAGTTGATAAATCCCAGTGAACCAAAAACTAGCGATTGCATTCGATAAATGATTCTTGCAATACAGACAATTGAAGCATTAAGTTATAAAAATCATGCTCACGCTGGATGGAGATTCGACGCTTATCGAAAAGGAACGAAAAAATAATTTTAAAACTATATTCCGATTGGTAATAAATTAAAAAATGAAAATTTGTAGCAATTTAACATATTGATAGTCAACTTCTACTATAATTAAGATGTGCGAAAATGATCTTAATGATAATTTAGCGCATCACAGGGATCTCGTTGGATCTTTGTGAGAGATTCTTTGAAACCTTGAAATGAATCAAAAATTAGAAAAATGCTCTTATTTGGGTTTTATTTCCATACAAACTTACTGATGTTTGGTTTTGTGCTTTTAACCACATTCATTGACAGTTAACTTTCTGTGTGTTAAACGATTAAGGAAATGTATGTGGAAAACTGTGTTTAAGAATGTCTGCCAAACAATATACCAGTTCATGCAAATATTTTAATGCGACACGAAGTCACCGATGGTTTGAAACTTTTGAAAGATTCATAACTCGAAAACTGTAAAACATACTTTTAAAAATAAACAGTTAATGAAAGAAAACTAATTCCATCAAATCTAGTCCTTCATATTTTTTATGTCGAGATGATGTCCACGTTTGTACAGTTTAATTGCTCGCAGATGCCGCGTAACAGGAAGAGATGCGGGTTCGAAATGCTTCCCAAAACCGTAATTCAGTTATGCGTTCAACTGTCAGAATTGGCCATGATCAATTTGACATTTTAGCGAGCTTGTATGGGTGCGAACGAATGACGTGGGCAATGGGATAGTGGATATGCCCGATTATGTATATATATTCACCCGAAGAGAAAGGTTAGCTATCGACCTCGACGGCATCACATGTGATACACCTTAGTCAGAAGTCAAGACTTGGAGGGAATCGTTTGGACAATCCCTATCAACACCGTTTTCTTTCAAATGGGATTCGAACATCCCAATCGATCTTAATGGGAGTAACGAGCGATTGGAAGCCTTTGCCTTATCCTAGTGGATACTATTGCATTTCTTAACAATACTTTCCCCTATACTGTGGATGGAGAAAATAAAAGTCTTGTGGTCGCCCATTTTAAACACGAAAAAAGTACATTGTTTCTATTCTTATAGATTGGAAATATTAAATTTAGAATTTATTGCGAGCAATTAAGTTAAGAAAATGATTCTTATGCCTGGTGATGGCTCTAACATAGGAGTCGAAACCAAGGTCGTATTATTTTGTTTGCATGTATTTGGCGGAAAATTTTCAACTAAGTTACATTACATTTTTGTGAATAAAATTTTATAAAATGCGATTCCACAAAGTGATTTGTTGATTGTCACTTTAATAATAATTGGAATTTAATCCTCCCGCCATTACTTTGAGAAAATTTGGGAGTCACTTCAGTCTCAGATAATACTATATAACTTCTACAATACAAACTTTACAGGACTTAAAATATGTCATAAAATAATGAGATCGAATATAATAAGTCTTTAATACAATATTCTAGGGAGGGCCTATCTTAAAAAAATGTGGGCCATAGGCAAAAATATTTTTTTGTGCCCCAAGAAGGAAAACTTTGTTTTATTATGTAATGTTTTAGAATAATAGGTAAATTTTTGGCATTAATTTGTGACATCTTTATGACTCGAAGTGTGCATTTAATAGTCATACTACTTCTGCTACAAACTATCGTTAAACATACAGATTTCTTGCAAGAAAGAAATTTGTTCAATGTCATGAATTAAATACTTACAATTTGGTATCTACTTTTTAAGAACTCGACAAAAACAAAATTAGGAAGAACTTGCAAAACAATTCAATTACAGAAATGTTAAAAATAAGATTTTTTTATTCATTGAAGGCTTAATTATAATGTTAGAAAATAACACTGGTATTTATTGAATACCTATAATCAGGCACAGCTAAAATTATAGCACAAAAAATGAAACATTTCACAAAACAAAACATTCTTTAGAAATTAGAAAAAATAATTATTTTGTTTAAACAAATAGATACAATCATTTTATTTGCTCTTAACTTGTACTAACATGCTTTTTTCCTCGCCTTTATTGCAGCAAACGTATCTATTATTACACCAAAATCTAATTTGTCTACTAATTCTGATTCAATTTCCAGGATTGACAAAGATGATAATTTATTCTGACCCAATGAATTCCTTAAATAATTTTTTATCCTTTTTAAGGTAGAGAAAGACCTTTCACCACTAGCATTACTAAAATGTTATGTATATTCTTAACAGAGTTTCCAAATTTGGAAAAGTGGACACAATTTTATTTCCAAGAATAAAATTTAACATTTATTGTAGTTTGCTCAATTTTATGTTCTTTACACATTGCACAAAATTGAACCAATTCATCTCGCATTTCATCAATGTCTATATCATCACAGTAATAATCATTAAGATTTTATAAGTGAGAATCAATATTCTTGTCTAGTTCCTCAAACAAAAATTTAAATATGTTATTGATGGACAGATAAGCTTTTTTTCACATTTTGAGTTCACTGATAAGTGTGTCACATACAACATTAAATATATTTACAACAAATACTTCTTCCCTGAAAAATGAACTTCATCTGAGACTTTCATCTGGAAAGTATTTTCTTTTACGACTCCTGCATGAATCAGTCTTGTACATGTGATCATCACAAATCTGTTTAGCCTCAGCTTCAATGTCATCAAAATTTTTTCTTAAATCTTCTATAAATTTTGACAAACTTTCATACAGAGTACAAGCAATGCTCAAATTACTTTCTACTTCCTGCAGTGACTTATTTGTAGCATTAAATCTATGCAATATTTTGTTCCACATTACTATCATGAAGGAAAATTCAAAAGTATTCATTTTCTCTATTATACTTTTTGCTTCAACTTGAGTTATTTTCTTCTGAGTTTGGTCTTTTGATAATGTTTGAAGAGCACATTTTATCTCATTAGAGCCACTGTACACGGCTTGAATAGCATCAGACCTAGCAGACCATCTAGTGGCATTAATTTTCTTGGTAGTAAAATTAGATATAAAGTACTCCTTTAGCCAAACAATTAGAGGGGATTAAAGCACCCAATGCATTTCGCCCACAAGGTGGGCATCTTCAGGGGCAAAACCTGTCTTGACAGTGACTTGGAGTCGACTGTGAAGATTTGAATGGAAAGAATTATGAAGACGAGCAAGAAACAAGTGAAGCGCGGAAAGATTTTTCGGCGTGTGTGTTGTTTACATCAGTCAATTTGTACAAGGTCTTGTTAAAATCTGTGTCAGTGTTCATAAGTGTATTCCGGTTTTTGTAAATATGAAGGTTTTCTAACGAGTTTAGTGAGTTGTTGGCTGAAGTTATCAATTTTAAATCGTTGACGTGTATACTGTGACCTGTTTCTAAAATGTCGTTGGCAACGCTTGATTTTTCAAAACGATTATATTTATAGTAAGTGACCATCGACTTTTTTCACTATATACCAGCCACTCTCTGTTTATCTTCTCTCCATTAGCCTTTTCCTTCATGAACGTGTTCATAGTCAACGACCTTGATACAATTTTCCCTTGTACCATAAACTGTTTTCTGGAACTGTCAATAAGTGATATGTTTTGCTCCGGTTTGTTTTTTATATAGTAGCTCTTCATATCAGAATTCAGAGAAGCAGGCCAGTCGGCGATATCAGTGGGATACAATTTGAAATTAACATCATGTTCTTGTTGATCTTGATCTTCTTCTTGTTTGTGTTGTGCCTCATAGTTTCGTTGTTCTTCAATATTTAAATGGGATGAATCTATAACAATAGTTTCCACTGTCAGATTGTTTTCAGGTTGCTCAAGTGGTTGCTGGTCAGCAATATTTTCTTTTGAATTGTTTTCCTTGGAGCAGTGAGAATTATCTTGTAAATATTTCATCAATGTATTACTACTATTCTTTCTCTCCTCTTCTCTAGTTTTTAGTTTTTGTCTTTTCTCATGACCACTAGCATGCTTGTAGTTAAACATTCTTGTGGTTATGTTTATTAATTTTTAGAAAATATAAAAAAATTATTTATTAATTTCGTTTATAAATTTTTAAATTATAAATTCAAATATTTTTAATTATTCGCAATAAGCACCAAATCCTTCAACCGAGAGGCTAGCAGTTTCCAAGAAACATCATGATTTGCCATGTAAAAGCATTTAGTGTTTAGTTCAAACCAATATTAATAAGAATAAGTAAAATATTGACCGAATAATTCATCAATTTGTAAGAAACCAGAAAAAAACTTACCCAGGGTTTGTACGGCATGGTGACCTTTACTGAACTGACAGGTTACCTCACTTTTCGCGCCTTATAAGTTTACAAGTTCCACCGCTATATTGTGGGACGCGGCGTTGCGACCAAGATAGTGAATCTTAGAAAATCTTGTACAAAACTGATTCGAAAATCGAAAAATTATTAGAACAACTTTTAAAAAATAAAAAAAATCCCAGAAATTTATAATTATTTTCTTCGGTGTACAAAAATATGTGAAGATTCTCTATCTTGGTTGCGACAATGCAGAATCTTTATATATTGTAACTTTTGGTAACGACACATTATCTGCTATTTCTACATATTGTATAAGCAAGTTAACTTCTTTGTCACATTTCCTAATGTTTTAGCACTCTTTAGGGCTGCATTTTATACCGCAGAGTGTATTACGAAGAAATTAAATATCATGCCCGCGTGCGCTGTTACATTTTTGTTCTTTTAAATTTAAATTTAAAAACAAATTTACAAATTGAGAGGAGCGGGCCCTTTGAAATATCGGGCCCTAGGCAAATACCTTGTTTGCCTATGCGTAAGATAGGCCCTGATTCTAGGGGAAATAAAACTCTTAAAAAAGAGGTTTCTGCAGCAATCTCGTTCATATAAATGTTGTTTTAGTTTATATCATCGCTCCAAATAGTCCAATAGCATAAAATTTCATGAGAGTACATTACGTTTTTCTTCTCCCATCAAATTTTAAGTTAGAATTCAGAGATATAATTTTGCATCAGTAATGCATTGAAAATTAATGAAAAAGTTTTGGTTAAGCACTTTTTAACGATTGGCATAATTTCAGCCTGCTGACGTATACTTACTTGGCCAGTCTCACGTTAATCAGGATAGAAAAGAATCAAAGTCAGCAATAGATTTATTCTGACTCACTGCAGCATTGATGTCCAAGTAAATTATTTAAAACTATCCTCAGAATTGATCTCTGATTGATTAATATTTATTATATATTCAGTTCGACAAGTTTGCATAGTGCTTGCATAGCGGAGCATGAGCTCATGAACTCTTTTATAAAATCGTATTGATATGGTGAAAATATATGATTTGCTTTATTTTTTTAAATTATAACAAAGGTCAGTAAAATGGAATAGGCAGTGAAAATTTATCGGCCGTGAAGACATTGAAGAATGGTTATTAAAATTCTATAACATAAGTTAAGAGAACCTCTTTATTTGCTGTAGTCTAAAAAACACTATCACATGTGTATATCGCCATTCCTTTCTTCCGAATGTAAACGATGTGACATTTTTCCCATAAATTTTAAACATCCGGACGGGATAATTGCAATTTATCGCCAAACAGAACTTTATTTTAATCGCCGGCGGAAAAATAACATATTAATTTACGTATAAATATTAAAAAGGAGAGAAGAAGAAGAAGACAATCATTAAGTGCGATGGGATATTAAGAAGGATATCGCAAAGCCCAATGAAGCGCTTTGGAGTGTGAATTTCAGAGCGGGAGAGGAGAATAAAGAGGGAAGGAGATAGGGAGAGGAAAGAGATTGCGGTGAAAAGGGAAGGGAGTGGGGGGAGGTGAGCTAGCGCCGGGGGAGGGGGCGAAGGATCGCTCGGGAGAGGGGCGAATGAGAGAGAGAGAGAGAGTGATATAGCGAGGGCAGGGAGGGGGGAGGTGGTAGGGGGATGCGAGAATTCGCACGGGATGAATTATGATGCCTGTCAAATGCGCACTTAACGTTTTCGAGCCTCCCTATAAATTTCTATTTAAGGGATCGAGATGGGAGTCGTGGGTGAGTGGGCGGTGAGAGAGAGGGAAGAGAGGAGGGAGGGAGACTGCCCATAGGAATGGCGTAAGGGAAGGAGAGGCCGAGGACATCTCAAATCTCATTAGACGGGCATGCAGAAGGGTGGGAGAAGACGGAGGGCGCGGGGGAGGATTGGCCTTGGAGGATGGAGATTGCGGGGGTAGAAGGGAGGGAGAGGTGCGTAGAGTGGTCGGAAGAAAGAACAGGAAAGGATATCACCAACGGAGGGAGGAAGGAAGGAAGGAAGGGAGAGGGTGGCGGGGAAAGAATGGCCGAAAGGGTACCGGCGACGAGGTGAAAAGGGTTAGCAAGTTGGGACGGGGTAGTGGAAAGTCGAGGAAATATGGAGAGATGGATCGACAATGGGAAAAGTAAAAACGGGAAGGAATATTTGCAAAGGATCGGAAAGAGAAGGGGGCGGAGGGTCAGGGGGATGAACGAGGAGAGACGCAAGGAAATAATAGATAGGTTAAGAAGGTGGGGAGGAAATTGAGAGAAGAAAGGGTTTGGAACGTAAGAGAAAGAGCTGGAGAAGCGAAGAAAGGAGAAGAATGATAGAAGAGAGGTTTTCGGGAGAGGGGAGGGGTAGTAGTGGGGAGAAATTGAGATGGAGCGGACCGAGAGAAACAAATAATGTTGATAAGGGAGCTTGAGGAAGGGAATTGAAGGGGGAGGGTATCGGAAGATAGGATAGAGAGAGAGGGGGAGGGGGAGAGGGGGATAGGGGGAGAGAGAGGGGAGGGAGAGGGAGATTAAATGGAAGGAGGAATAACGGGAAAGGAAATCGGTAAATGAGAGGGTGTAATGGTGGGATTGGCGGAGGGAGAGGGGAGGGGAGGAAGGTAGGGAGAGAGAGGAGGCGGTCAGCGGGGAGGAGAAAAAGAAGGAGGAGTTGGAGGAAGGATAGGAAATGATATCGGTGCGAGGGACAAGAGGGGGGAGGAAGAAGTTGTATATGGGGGCAGTGAAGGGAGAGAGGAAAGGAGAGGAGAGGTGGAAAAGGGAGGTATATTGGTGAGGAATTAAATTGTGAATAAGAGGGAAAGGAAAATATGGGGTTGCATAAAGTATCCGGGAGGTCTTTGGATGAAAAAGAAGTTATGGCGCGAATAGCGTAAAAATAAACGTTTTTCGTCGCCGAATCAATCTAAATACGTAAAAACTTGGTCTTTACGTTCAAGAAACGCCGTTAGGTGTGATAAAACGTGTAATGTCGTGAAATATTTGCCCTATTCCTTTTTTTAACACATCGAAATTATATTCCATACTATTGGAATATTTCGTTTGGTTTCATGGTAATATTTATGCATTGGGTTGGGTTGGAAAGGAGTCACTAAAATGGTGATAGAAACCACAATATCATAAGAATTTATATTTATAATATCACAGTCTCAGATGATAACAGAAGTTATAAAAATGCTCGTAGGCCTATTCTTGAAACAGTTGGATAGTTGCGTTCCCTTTTAAAAGCAAACATAAACATGCATAAATCATATTCGAAAGCAGAGAAGATTATAAAAGTATCGTGCAAATAAGTAAGATACGTTTTACGATTATTTTATAATACTAGACCATAAACGGCTGGTACAAATTAATTCTTATTTAGATTTATTAACCAGTGACTAAATAAAAGACTCTTCCCCCATTAACATTGTTTTGAAAAATGATATATGAAATACATAAAAAAACGATTTTCCCTGATAAAAATATGACCGGTTTAAGTTTTAAATAATTTTAACTAAACTTAGCAACTATTTTTGTAAGCAGTGACTGCTTTAGCGAGATTTATTCTCAAAACTTTGACTCGTATTCTCTCTATGTACTTGTCCACCAGATGTGCATTTCGGTCTGTAGAAAATCAACTTTTTGTTTTAATTTAAAAATTCTTTTTGAATTAAATAGTTTTTATCAATCTATGAATTTTCCACCGTTTGAACATTCCACCTTGTTCATGGTTTTTCAGCTCGGTTGCTTCAAAGTGAGAAAATTCAAATTTTTGAAATGGTATTGTAGCCAAAATACTGAAGCTACAGGAGTGAAGTTTTCACGGATGGAAAGGACTAGCAAGGATCTCCGTTATAACGGTGCGGGTTGCCTCTACTCTAAAGGAGGAGGTAAATCAAAACCCTGAATTCTTTAAGAAAACGTGCTTACACCTCTTGTTTTAGCAAGGGTATCTTATTCATACTCATATGGTACAGACAACCATGGCATGGCTGCAGGTGTTGCCTCGATCGTCAGTTTGGTTCAAGCCGTAAAATGAACTCCATAATTCAGTTTTTAATGACTTTTTGAAATTGATTTTAAGACTCGGGATTATTTGAATTGTGAATGAATTTGGAAAGTTTCTATTATAGTTCCCTAAAATTGGCTGATACCTAAAAAAATACAGAACCGTGCACAAGTGAATGGCAGGTAATTTGTTTTGTCGGAAGTCAATTTGAATTTATGCCACTTTAGAGGTATAGAGCAAGTTGTAACATACATATATGCTATCTACTTATGACAGATATGTCGTCATCGAATCGACACGTCAGATTATTGGCGGCAAACGAGAAATGTTTCGTGTATGGCACGAAAATAATGTGTTTGAAGCGAAATTTTATCGGCCAATTTATTCAATACCACCAAAGCGAGGGTAACTAAGGCATTTCGACGTAAACCTCCCAATATCTTTCCATTCCTTTCTGTAAGAAAATAAACTAACAGCAAAAAACGGAGGAGGAGCTTGTTTGTAGCAATCAATCCGTCGGAGCGTAAACTGCCTCCAATTGGGACAAAAAAGTAGAGAGAGAAAAGGAGGGAGAATGTAAATTTCACCGCTTCGATGCAAAAATCACTCGGTGTTTGCAGATGGAAATCGACGAAAAAAGGTCATAAAATTAAGATTGTTACTCAATAAGAGAGAGAGAGAGAGGGGGGGGGGGGAGAGAGAAAGAGGGTACCTTTGGAAAGAGGGAATCTTTAATACATTTTGGGAATTCGAGGAGAGAATGAAGGAGAGAAGATAGGTAAGGTAAACAAGTCACGGCGAGACGCATAAAAGGGTAACGGGTAAATTAAAAGAAAAAGATGAAGCTAAGAAATGTCTGAGGAGAATTTAAAAGGGTAGGTGGAGCGGATGGAGGGTCGAGGGTACTTTGGTAGGCGCGCGAGGAGGGTGCGGAGAGGGGGAAGGGAGGAGGAAAACAGTTGACGGTAGAAGTGGAGGGAGGGGACAAAGGAGTCGGCCGATATCAATATTCATTGGTGCGGACAACTCTCATCAGTTCCAAGGTGAAATCGGAACCTCTCGCGTCCATTTATCGTTTGTTTAATTCCCCAGGAACCAGAATTCCACCAAATACTCTTGAATTTTCTCCATCCCTACGCTGTTCCCTCTTTCAACTTTTTACCTTTTTAAGTATTTTACTTCGTCATGATCCTTCGGAGACTTCACCAACCTGCAAACACAAGCTAATCCAAAAATATCTGACTATGCACCGAAAGGCAAAAAGGATTCCAACTATATAATCGCTAGAGTAATCAGACATGAATCGATTGTGCGTTCCCGAGGCATCTAATAAAAGTATTACTTTAGTGAGCTAGCATTTAATTCGATTACTTTTTCAGTATTTAAATCATCAAAGGTCGTCATAAAAGATTTGCAGATGTAAGTGCACGATGAATACATGTTTGTTAAAGCGTTAAATTGTCACTACAGACCCGATATTGGACGTTCGAATGTATCGGTTATCATTTTAGGGCTATGTATTTATCACAAATAAAACTTTTCATTCCTGGAAATAAACGATTTACTATCAATGTACAATACCGTAAACATTTTCTTACTATAAATAACGAATAATATCTTCAAATGTTAAATTTATCTATCTACAAAAACATTGTGCGTTGCGTAACCTCAACAGAAACAGAAAATTCTACTATCCTTCAAAGTTACTGAGATTTGAACATTACTGATGAAGTACAAAATCAAAATTTTTGAAAACTCGGATAAAAACACGTCAATTTTAATAAAAACAACAATGTTCATCAACGCTTAGAATGTTTTTGTGCAAAAATTACACACTGCCGATAAATTTGTAATCATGGTTGAGTTCTTTCAAAGAAGAATTTGAAACGAACGTTTTTGCTCACCTAATATCGGTTAGTCACCGAAAGCATCTCGAGTACAGCGTTGGAAAAATAGAGTGGAAACTATACGTAAGTGCGAACGTTCCCAGCCCCGCGCAAACATATCATTATCGCCACCGATATTTCCTTAATGGCCGGATTCGCGCAGAAGAGGCCTTCTGGATTAAATAACGGATCGATCAAGGAGGTTTTATCGCGACCGTCACGTCTCAAAGGGAATTTGTTCGTTTGTTATAAGCGCTGTCGGAATATTCTTCATTTGGTCCTTTCGCCACCTTCATTTGGTTCTCGAAGCCGGGTCTCACCTCCCATAATTCCGTTTCCTTTCACGTCGAAAATTACGTTCCTTAGGGGAATTCGAAAAGAAGAAGGAGCGATTGAAATTTACTGTCTACTCTGCCATCACTTACGCTCAAGGGGTCATTAGCGAGGAATATGTAGAGAGAGAAAGAGAGAGAGGGAAGGGGTGCGAAAGAGAGGAGCGGCAGGAGGGGGCGGGAGGGAGGAAGAGAGAGAGAGAGAGGGAAGAGGTGCGAAAGAGAGGAGCGGCAGGAGGGGTCGGGAGGGAGGAAGAGAGATTGCTGGGAGGGGAAGAGCGGGAGAAAGGGTACGGTAGGATACGCGGTTAAAACTTGATTTGTGTTAGCCATCTTGGGAGCCTTGTGTGTCGCCTGAAGACTGAAAAATGGGTTCATTTGCGGGGGTGCGCTTTTGGGATGCGATCTCAGGGAACTTAACGATCAGATCCATCACGGCGGTTTTTATTTCGGAGAGTTTTCCTTAGCTGGCGGGACCCACCATCCCACAGGGGAGAAAACGTTATCGGCTCAGTGATTCACGCCGTGATGAAATTTTATAAGGTTTCGATGATAATGGTTACACTGCCCAAAACTGCGAAGGATTTTTATGTTCGGTGAAACGAATTTCGTCGATTTTGTGGGAATATCTTTTTTTGGGAAGCCGTTTTTTAGCGAGATAACGTGTCATAATTATGCCAGGAGAGCTAAAAGGTAAGGTTTTGATTGCTGTTGCAATTCTCGAGAACGAGTTTGCAAAGGACTCATCACGTAGTCTATGAATTTATCCCTCGCGTATAGCACAGAATTTTCATTGCTTTAAGGGTATTTCGAAAGTTTTCCTTTTGTAATTAAGGAAAACTTTTGAAGAATTAATATTTTAATTATAGTGCGATGTTATAATTCTACGGATATCCCTGAAATAGAGTTTTATGATTATATATTATTTGGCCATGATATTTGCATTTATTTATTTATTATGAAAGGATCCACCTACAGTACAGAGTCCAATTACAGCAGACTTGATCCAACAAGGCATTAAAACACAGCACATGATAAAATATGACAAAATGAGCAATATAATACAACAAATCAACAATGAACAAAGAACTGAGGCAAAATGAAAACAAAAACCAATAAAAACTACATCAAGTTTTATTTGTTAACACCGTTTGTTAAAATTTATGTATATAAATGATTAGTTTGAAATAAAAGTATACAAAATTTAGACAGGCAGATGGGCAAACTGAGGAAACGTGCACAACGAGACAATACTGAATCGATTGGAAGAAAAATTGAGTCTCTAGCTCCTTTTGTTTATGTGGAATTAGCGCGCGAGACAGACACACGGACAAACCGAAGCCATAAGCGGATTGTTTTGAAAAAATAGCTAAGAACATTAAAACTCTCTGTCGTGGTCGAAAGACGCACAAATCTTCTAAGCACCTTCGGAAAATCTGGGTCTCTTGCGAGGTATAATTTCCTTTAAACCACGGTATTCACCTTTTTTCGTCTTTAGGATTATTTTGTTATAGCGAATGAGTATGTGAGTGTCTAGAATGCCCATGTCTCTGCAGAGAGACACAAAATCCTAGATTCGTGCGTGTCACATCAGGTCCCCTGCGAAGAATAACTGTACAATAAACTTATTCTTATTGTAATTATTTATTATTATTAAATTATATTTGAATTGCTAATGTTATAATTTTTCTTTGGTTTAGGCTTATTAAGATTTTTCTTCTTTAGTGCAAATGTTTTTATTCAAACAATCCTTTATTATATCTCCCTCCCTCTGTCTTGTGAGTCTCTAAATAGTTTCATTTTGGTTAAGGATTGATTCTTTCCACATTAAAACTTCAGCGTAGTCTCCATATAAGTTATTAATTAAGCTGTACGATGTGAAATGTCTAATAACATCAAGAATACACTTCATTTTTACCTTCTCCATACATAGTATAGGGGAAAGTATTGTTTCCATGAAAAAATCGACTTCGAGATTTCAACGGAAATGCACGTTTTGAGGTGCCCTGAACACGTTTTGACCATTTTATCAATGATGTCTGTGTGTGAGTGTGTGTGTATGTCTATGCGATAGCTTTTTGTGAGTGCTTTGACTCAAAAACGGGTCGTTCCATAACAAATTAGCAAATTTATAATATTTTTCACACATGACCATCTCGGATTTTAATCATATTTGGCACAAATGCAGTTATATTCATGACATGAAAGCCTGTCAAGTATTCGAGTTCTAAGTATTTATGAGAAATGGTATTCAAAATGAAGGTGTGCATGTCATAATTCTCCGGCTGCAAATTTTTCGAGCCTTTTCAAGGTCTCATAACTGAAGTACTAAGTATGCAAGAGAAACCAAATTTCACACACTAAAAGTATTTAGGCTCCGGTTTTTCAATACAGCCTCATAATTGGGCCAAGGATTTTACTTTTTCTCCTATATGTCCATGAAATGGGCATTTTTTATTGCTGCTCAAAAGAATTAAGTATTTTGAATGTTCACAGTTTGCAAGAACAAAGTAGTATTGGTCTCCATGTTTACACAGTAAGTTTCTATGTAATGTATAATACACGCAATGAATAGTGAAGAATTTAGACTCTTTTTCTAAAACTTATTAAGCTCTAACTTTAGCCACAAAGTGAAAAGTTGCAAATTTGTCTCATTTTCAGTCGTGTTTAGTTGCGTGATCAGTGAAATATGAAGCTGAATTTTTGTAGAAATGTTCACACTTATAAAGGTTATGGTGTGGTGTGAATTTCAAAATCCTAACCCAATCCCTTACCTCCAAAAATTAAAACCTTAATCTTGGCATTAGTGCATAGTAACAGTTGCTTGAATGCTGTTAATTTTCACATAAAAATGCAGACTACCATAGTAGTTTACTTTGCAGTGGATTATTTTTATGAAACAGTGAAGAAATACTACGACAGTAATTCAATCCAGTTTTACAAGTGTAATTATGTATTATGAAACAGGCCACATATGGCAGTAACGGTACTGGTCATGTGAACAACACATGAGTGAGAGCAGCCATTTTGATGTTCCTGTTTTGCAATACAGCCTCATAATTGGGCCAAGGCTTTTACTTTTTCTCCTATATGCCCATGAAATGAGAATTTTTATTGCTGCTCAAAAAAATTAAGTTTTTTGAATGTTCACAGTTTGCAAGAACAAAGTAGTATAGGTCTCCATGTTTACACAGTAAGTTTCTATGTAATGTATAATACACGCAATAAATGGTGAAGAATTCAAACTCTTTTTATAAGAGTTACTAAGCTCTAACTTTAGCCACATAGTGGAAAGTTGCAAATTTGACTTATTTTCAGTCGTGTTTAGTAACGTGGTCAGTGAAATATGAAGCTGAGTTTTTGTAGAAATGTTCACACTTATAAATGGTATGGTGTGGTATGAATTTCAAAATCTTAACTCAATCCCTTACTTCCAAACAATGAAACAAATGTTGGTACTCCTGTAAGGGCATCTAAGATATCTTACGGGTTTTCTTAATCCGGAATGCAAAGTAATTTATGGAAATAACACTTGGGGAGAATTACCATTTAATGTAACATTTAGCTCACTTTGACATAAAAAATACAATCTTTTTGTAGCAGTCCTGTTCTAGTTTGTATAATCATCCACTATTACTTTGCAGCGATGGGACTTCCACTGTGCAGATGATGTTCATAAATGGAATTCAAATTGTCCTTCTTGCTGGGCCATGATAGTAGTTGAGATTCTGAGGGTGACATCCAACTCACTTCAACATCATTTTTCTCATCTGATCGCTTTAATATGAGTGCTATATATCATTTTCCATCATACTTAAATGCAATATACTGGCCAATTTGTAGTTTTCGGAGAGTAGTATTCATGCTTGTACACATAGAGACAGAAGTATCAAATGGATCAGATGAAAGTCTTTTCATTAATATTGAATTATCTGAAGTAACCAAAAATTCATGGTGTGATCGTTTTCCTGGTATTGTCTTGACACTGCTGTATCGTTCCTCCTTCACTGCTTCATGAAAAACAATCTCATATGAGAGAACAAAGAAGAAAGTAATGCCCTTTATGTTTTCATGTGCCCATCTGAATAAATCTTACAGTATAAGTATATAGCTGTACGTCGATGTTGCTTGTAGACTTACATTAGTAGTTAGGCATTTTCTTGTTCCTCCAATTCGATCACATGGACTTTCACCATGCGAGGTAGCAAAAAAATGCCATTCAGCCTTAATAGCAAAATCTTGTTCATGCAAACACAAATTCATCATATTCTGGTAGTTCTTGTACTGCGATGCTGCCCCATCACTGAAGTAAATTATTCTTTCAGTAAGCTTCACTGGGAGTAACATTTTGAGCTCAGACATAAAATATTTGATAAATACATGCTTAGTAGTTGTGTTGTGCTGTAGGTGATTAGAGATGCAGCATAAACAAAGGCACTTTATGGCATCGCCACTTATATAATACACCACAAAGGGATGTAATGTAGCTTGTGAATTATCCCAGTGGTATCCTAGCACCTCATCCTGGATTGCAAAACTAATTTTCTGCAAAATCTAAAAGCAGCAGGACTTCAGAGTCAGAGAAATCTTCTATGCGTTGTTTTAAATATGACGATTGTGCCTAACCATGTTAGCAAGGTCTTCACAAAATCCACTTACCAGTATTTACAATGTGACTAACGTAGTCCTGTCAGTATGCAATCATTTATGAAAAGTAACAGTGTCAGTGTCATATTTAAATCCCTCATTAAACAATCCTAGTAAGCATCTTTTCCAGGACACTTTTCACATATGCGCAACATACAATTCCTGTTACCAGTGTCACATACTGACTTTTTAAATAGCAACTTATAGTCAGAGCAGTGTTGAGGAACAGCATTCCCCATAAGTTTGACATTTTGGTGATACTGGTAGACACAGACAGAATGAGTGTCTTTTCTACCAACAGGAATACACCATTTAGGTCTCAGTTCACAAAACTTAGAAAATCCTATCTTGTACTCAGTTTCCTTACAAAATTCAATGTAGAGTTCCTTTTGGTTAACAAGGAGAAGTATTTTTTTGTACATGAGCTCTTTCTTTGCCTACTACAATAGAAAGTCTTTTTCCCTACAGATATTCGTGAGTAGTTGTCATTCTCATAGAAGTTCACAGTATCTTGTTTTACATTTGCTGCAAGAGTTCTACCAAGTTTTTGTTGTGGATTTGCAAGAATACCAAGTCTATTTTTTACTTGTGCTTTACTGACCATGTACAAAGATACACCAAAAGTATTTGCTATCTCTTCAATGCTCCATGAAGGAGGGGCGTGCCAGAATTTGCACCTGTTCACTTCGTGTTGAGTTGTGGCACTTTTCTATAAACAGACTCAAAATGTCATCAAGATCATTGCACTGGGAACAAGAGTCACTTTCAGGTGCTTCTAGACTTAGAGATTTTTGTATTTTCTCTTTGTCTGTGTTACTAATCTGTATGGCCTTACTTTTCCTATACTAGCGTTTATAGTTCTTAGTTACAGACTTAAGCGATGAGATGCCAAGCACTGAGGCTGATATGTTCAAGCATTCCTTTGATCCAGTGCAAGGTTCATAGTCTTCATCTACATCTGTTCGATTATCCTGAATTTTACTTCTGGCAAGTGAGGCAAAAGTGGGGCACCATTTGTGTCCTGGGTTTACATTTACTTGCAGTTCTTCTTTCAGAACTGCATTCACAGTGTAAAGAGACTCAGAAAAGCGAGCAAACCATAACAGTAAGTTTGAAATAAAATATCTTACTTGTGATGCCTTTTTTATGTTTGGAAAATGGGCCTGCACAGTAGTTTTGAAGACTTGTATAACGTGCCAGTCACATTTTTTCAAGATGGATACTTATTTTATCATCCAATTTGAAAGTATCAATGCCTGTTCTTAATTTCAAAATCTCAAGCTCAGAGTCCTCTTTATCACCAAGTTTCATGAGTCCAGAATTTCTGCAGTATGTTAGTTTACAACATTCATCGTTTAACTTCAAACCTACACAACACTTTTTCATTTTGATTCACCAGGTATCTGTGTATTCAACAACAAGAACTACATCAAAATGGCTGCTCTCACTCATGTGTTGTTCACATGACCAGTACCGTTACTGCCATATGTGGCCTGTTTCATAATACATAATTACACTTGTAAAACTGGATTGAATTACTGTCGTAGTATTTCTTCACTGTTTCATAAAAATAATCCACTGCAAAGTAAACTACTATGGTAGTCTGCATTTTTATGTGAAAATTAACAGCATTCAAGCAACTGTTACTATGCACTAATGCCAAGATTAAGGTTTTAATTTTTGGAGGTAAGGGATTGGGTTAGGATTTTGAAATTCACACCACACCATAACCTTTATAAGTGTGAACATTTCTACAAAAACTCAGCTTCATATTTCACTGATCACGCAACTAAACATGACTGAAAATGAGACAAATTTGCAACTTTTCACTTTGTGGCTAAAGTTAGAGCTTAATAAGTTTTAGAAAAAGAGTCTAAATTCTTCACTATTCATTGCGTGTATTATACATTACATAGAAACTTACTGTGTAAACATGGAGACCAATACTACTTTGTTCTTGCAAACTGTGAACATTCAAAATACTTAATTCTTTTGAGCAGCAATAAAAAATGCCCATTTCATGGACATATAGGAGAAAAAGTAAAAGCCTTGGCCCAATTATGAGGCTATATTGAAAAACCGGAGCCTAAACACTTTTAGTGTGTGAAATTCGGTTTCTGTTGCATACTTAGTACTTCAGTTATGAGACCTTGAAAAGGCTCGAAAAATTTGCAGCCGGAGAATTATGACATGCACACCTTCATTTTGAATACCATTTCTCCGAACTGCTTAGACTTAGAACACTAATACTTGACAGGCTTTCATGTCATAAATATAGCTATATTTGTGCCAAATATGATTAAAATCCGAGATGGTCATGTGTGAGGCATTTGTTCATTTGATATGGAATGACCCAAACTATTAATCAGGTCAACGCGGAATTTTATATTTAACATTTTTATGAAAGTCCCAAGAACTGATTAGTTTTTGGTAAACATCGGTCAACCGGAAGTGGGTATTTACTCTTGTGACATCCGTTATTCTGAAATATTTGCTTTATTATTTGATAAATATAAAAATGTACTGGAATAAACGTTGTAGGAAATTTAATGTTCTACAATCTTTGTTTGAAACATTTTCCTATATAATGCATTGTTTAAGAGATATCTTATATTTTTAGCTGCCGCTTACCGGCGACTAACGAATCAGGGATTATCGAAATTTTGATATTTTGATTTGTTTGGCAGTTAAAAATTCTTAAAGTTTAAACAAATAGGTAGATGCTTTGACACTACGCCGCAAGTAAGGGAGCTGAAATTTATAAATTATTTAGAGGTTAGACTATGTAAACGAATAAACATTTCAATTTATCCATAACATTGTTATTTTGACCGTTATAAATTATTTAAATTTAAACAATTAGATAAATGTTATTTCACTTTTAATTGTACTATAAATTTAAAATTTGGCAGAAATGTGTGGCATTATTAACTCAATGTGGGAAAAGTATAATATTTGAAAATTGCAAAAATTAGTGATTGTTTTACTCCATTATTGTTCCATAATGATAAAACAAAAACCCGTCTAGAGGAGAAATCTTTAGAATTAAGAAAATATTCCTCATGATGAAATATCTCTCTGAAAATTAATGTTTTTTTCGAGGTGCGATTAAATGCTTGCAGTATGTAAGCACCTTCTACTAGTATCCAATATTAGAATGTTATGGTTTGAGTTTATTTGTTCTTTGTCAAAACTAAAATTTTCTCGCAGTTTCTTAAAATTTTTATTATAATGTAACCTATTTGAAGTTTTTAGAAAAAGTACAGGTATGGAGAAAGTCATGCACTGGCCATATCAGATTTTTTATTAGGGCGTACATTTTAGATTTCTCTATTGGAGTATCTCTGGAATACAGGGAAAATTGTTTTATTAAAATGATTGCACAATTTGCATATATTCCATCAAATTAATACAATTGGTACAGGAGAACATAATAAGAACCTATTAATTATTTAAATGTAGCTTTTTAAAAAAATTTAAAAATTAGACACCACGGAAAAATTCATTGAGAAAAATATTGGCATATTCTTCTCGCGGTATCGTGAAATAAATCGTATTAAAAAATTAAATATCCACAAATGAAATATAATTATAGTCGACTGAGGGATCTGATTTTTTTTAGAATTGAATTACAAAACCTAAAGACAAAAATTGAGAAGGCTAATTCATTAAAACTACTACGTAAAAATTCTACCATGAAAATAAAGTAACTACGCTTGATTTACTCACCGAGTATTTTTTATGAATTAATTGTAAACTATAAGTTAATTTTAAATTATAAATTAATAAAAATATTTATTGAAATGCAAACTTACCTCTCAGTACCTGATGATGATTCGGTGAGCCCAAGTCATGTTAGTTTCTTTATTTTCATAGTTGAATTTGTACGTAGTAATTTTAATAAATTAGTCTTTTTTTTAATTTTGCCATCGAGTTTTTATATATATTTACATATTTAATTAAATCATCCTAGAAATGAGTGTATAAGGGAGATCATTTTAAATATCATCTGTGAATAATATGAACCTATTTACTTCCAAGTTTTTCCAATGCATGCACTCGAGATCATCTGGAAAAATATAACGTCGCAGTCATATATGAATACATATGAAAATTGATTCACTCTCAAAACTCTTGTAGGTGGGGATTCATCCTATTGAAGAAATACGCTCGTCTAAATACTTAGGAAAGATATGATGAAAAGCGTGACAAAGATAATAGCAACGAACGATAGACTGATGGCAATAAAGCTAAAAGCAGTCCCAGTGGACATGCTGATAATCCAGGTATATATGCCAACGTCAGCTCATGACGATGAAGAAATAGATGAGATCTATGAGCAAATTAATGAAATTTACGAAGAAGACGGAAGAGGAAAGGTAAACTGCATAATAATGGGAGATTGGAACAGCATAGTCGGAGAAGGACAGGAAGAAAATGTTGTCGGGCAATACGGACTTGGGAAGAGAAATCGAGGAGGGGAGAAACTCGTAGAATTCTGCATCAATAATGACCTTGTAGTGACTAATACATGGTTCAAAAACCATAAACGAAGGTTATACACATGGAAAAGCCCAGGAGATAGAATGAGATGCCAAATAGATTACATCCTTGTAAAACAAAGATTTAGGATCAGCATAAAAAACGCCAAGGTATTGCAAGGAGCAGACATTGATTCAGATCACAGCCTTCTAATACTTGACGTGAGTACAAAGCTCAAACAAATAAGAAAAACGAGAAGAGAAAGACAGACCTGGGACCTAGAAAAACTGAAAGAAAGGCAGGATGTAGTCAGCATGAAGTTGGAAGATAACCTAAGAAAGTTGGAAAACAAACCGAAGACCGTTGATATAGAATGGGATGAAATTAAAACCAGTATCAAGGATACCTTGGATAAAGAGATTGGAAAACAAGAGAAGAAAATCAGAAAACCATGGATCACGAAGGAAATGCTGGAGAAAATGGATGAGAGACGAAAATGGAAAAACGTTAACAGTGAAGAAGGTAGAGCCAACTATAGGCGTATAAACAATGAGTTGAGAAGGGTAACAGATAAAGCTAGAGAAAATTGGCTAAAAGGAAAATGTGATGAAATAGAACAAATGGAGAAATTAGGACGGTACGATATGATGTACGCTAGGGCACTGGAATTAGAAGATAAGAAGTCTAATGGAATTTGTGGTAAAGGAATTATGAATACGGATGGGAAGATAGTCTCAGAAACAAAGGATGTAGCACAGGTATGGGAAGAATACATTAAGGAATTATACAGAAAACAGACAGGAGCGGCAAAAATAGAACTGGAAAATGAGGAAAACATTGAAGAAGACAACTTAGGACCAAGTATTATGGAGAGCGAAGTAGAAAAAGCGATAGTGGAACTTAAGAAGGGGAAAGCCACGGGCAGCGATGGAATACCGGCTGAGATACTTAAAGTCATAGGATCAGAAGGACTAAAAGCGATCACGAAATTAATTAATAAGATTTACGACACGGGAGAGTGGCCTCAGGATTTCCTAGAAGTAACAATGATCCCTCTAAAGAAGAAGCCAAAGGCAATGCAGTGTAAAGATTACAGAACTATAAGCCTTCTTTCACACACATCCAAGATCATCACGAGGATTCTTAATAAAAGGCTGGAGAAAAAGGCAGAAGAAATAATAGGGGAAGATCAATTCGGTTTCAGAAAAGGACGAGGAACTAGAGATGCTATAGGAGTAGTTAGAATCATATCAGAAAGGGCAATAGAATACAGTCAAGATATCTGCGCATGTTTCGTAGACTGGCAGAAGGCCTTTGATAGAGTAAATTGGGTAAAGTTGATGAAGATATTAAAGGATATAGGTGTAGACTGGAAAGACAGGAGATTGATTAGGAATCTATATGAGAATCAAGTTGTAAAGGTCAGGTTTGAGAATGTGGACACCTGCGGAATAAATATCGGTAGAGGAGTAAGACAAGGCTGCTGCCTTTCGCCAACCCTACTCAATATATATGGAGAAAGTCTAATGCAAGAAGCTTTAGAAGGCACAGGGGATTTCAAAATTGGAGGAAGGATTATAAGAACAGTAAAATACGCAGATGATCAAGTACTTCTAGCAAGAAAGGAAGAGGAGCTACAAAAAATGATAAATAGACTAGTGATAACAGGTAGAAAATACGGTATGGAAATAAATACAGAAAAATCCAAGGTCATTCGAATATCGGGTAAAGAAGAGAATCTGAACATAACTATTGGGGGAAAGCCATTAGAACAAGTTTCAGAATATAAATACCTTGGAAGTATCATAACACGAGAGGCAAAATGTACGGATGAGATCAAAACTAGAATAGGAAAAGCAAAAGCGGCTTTCAGGAGAAAGAAACAACTACTTACAGGGAATATAAGGGAAGATATCCGCAAGAAGTTGATAAAATGCTACGTATGGAGTATAGCATTGTATGGGGCAGAAACATGGACGCTAAGGAAAAATGACATCAAATACTTGGAAAGCTTTGAAATGTGGACTTGGAGGAGAATGCTGAAGATAAAATGGACAGATAGGATGAAAAACGATGAAGTGCTACGAAGAATAGGAGAGAAGCGAATGATTATACAGACTATCAGAAAGAGGAAGGCTAACTGGGTTGGACATTACCTGAGGAGAGAGAGTATGATTAAAGACGTGTTAGAAGGAAAACTAGATGGGAAAAGGGAAAGAGGTAGGAAAAGGTTTCAGCTGATAGACGATTTGAAAGGGAAAGAGAGTTATCAAGATATAAAGAGGACAGCGGAAAATAGGAGTATATGGAGAACCAGGTTTAACCATGAATAATCACGGACCTGTCTACGGACAGACTACCTATGATGATGATGATGAAATACTGAAACTCCTAGTTTTACGAAAGAATGATAAAGTCAATTAGTTCGGTTGGATTCGGAAGTTCACCCTTTTATTTTTGTTAGTGCAATAACGGCAGAAACGCGACGATGAAATGTGAGTAAAATATTAACGGATTTCTGGGTGGCTTGTGTTTATAGGCGGCTGGAGAACAATGCCTTTGTTTCATATCGTTGTGCGTGATGAGTGCTAAGAAATATGGGTTTCCACTCGACCGACAAAAAGATCGATCTTTATCGTCACCATCGACAAATAAAAAACCCGAAAAAAATAATTGCCCCTAAAATTACGCATTGACCAAAGTTGGCAAAGAAAAAAACTGTAGAAAATCCAATTATTATAAAGAATAAACCTAAGTCATTTCGAATTAGCGGCGTGATGAAAAATCGCTCGTTTATCTGCGGTTATTCTCGCCATGACAGTTTTAAGGCCTCGCAAACGCTTATGAGGGAGAGGATCGGAGAGGTTTTGTATCATAGGGTTCGGTGGCTAGAGACATAAGGGAAGGGCGCGGGGGGAGTGTAGTGCATTTACGGCGTGGCTCTCTCCACTGCAAACCGGGCCATGCTCCCGCCACTCCTTATCCTCCCTCCCTTTCCATTCCTCTCTTTCTCTCCCTACACCGCCTTGCATTCCTTGCGCCGTAGGAAAGATGTGAGATTGGTACACCTGATGCAAGCGGAAGGAGGTCGCATTTACCCTCCGTACTCTCCTCCTTCCCCCCTGCCTCTACTACTCCTACTCGAAAGATTCATTGCTATTTCTCGAACAACGTATACTCTCTCTCTCTCTCCGCCTCTTTCTCCCGTTCTCTCCCGCAAGAGTTCTCGGGGATCACGGGAAGTTGCTCTTGCGAAAGGATATAATTTCTAACGGGGTGGCCGATCTTTCTCTAAGAGGTGTTTTTATAGTGAAAAAAGAAGGCGGGGGAGCGCATTTAGCAGGCGCACCTACCGACTAAGATATTGGTTCACGTGTTGCGGTCGTTTCAACACCTGGAACGTTACACTATCGAATGCATATAGAGTACATATTCACTCTGCAGAGCCTCGTGATTCATGCGGGATGTTTAACTTCTGCATCATTGTTAAACGGAATCTACTTTGAAAGGGGCGCTTTAAATTCATCGTTAAATCTAAAATGTAAAAACAAGGCGATAATACCTAGGGCGCTATAAGATATTCAAAATGTGGTATAGCAGTACCGGTAGCCGGTAGCGTGAGCTATTGGTGATTTGCGCAAAGAGTTACTAACACTAATAAACAGCGCAATATACATTGCACAAACCTTCTCATATATATTGATTTCACTACGCTCTTTGCCCCGAAATTAACTCGGTGTGCTTAGCAATTCACTGCCAGTTATGTTAATAATGCGTAGCAACAGAATCAGAACGACTGACACCATCAACCTCTCACATCTGGTACCTCTCACTAATAAGCGCGTGGCGTTAACAGAGAATCCCCGGGTTCCCCCTCCCCTCTGACGCGTGCGCTGAGCGTCTTGTACAGAAATCATGCCACTGGACGATATATACCTAGTAACTTTTTTGTGACATATGGCTTAGTATTATTTGTGACATCAGGCTGTACGATTGGATTGATTTTAATCGAGATCCTTAGAGTCATTTATGAGTAAATCGAATTTTGTTTCAAAATATCCAAGAATAAAGTACCCTTAATTGTTGAGCAATATCGTTCACCTCTTCAGGATGTCTTTTATGAATGATATTATCGATAAATATGAGATATCATTCGATTTAGTTTAATCGTATAGACTAGTTAGATTTTGAATGGATCGCGGCGGAGGCGTGACGTCACTAGACGCCATATAGTGATTTTTAGGGACATATGGCTTATGCAGTATTATTTGTGACATCAGGCTCTACAATTGAATTGATTCTAATCAAATTCCCTGGAGCCATTTTTGAGTAAATCAAATTTTTCTCTAAATCGCCTAGAATAAACTACCCTTTATTTGTTGACAATATCATTTTTATGAAAAAAGGGTCTGCAAAAGATGATATGTTGCATAAATACGAGATATCAATCGATTTAATGTACGCGTTAGGACCCTGGAACCGCGAACGAGCAGACAGACACAGACAGGGAGAAAGACTGGCAGACAGACATACGGCATGGCTAAAATTACTTTTATGGACTCCAGGACACCTTAAATGTGCATTTCCATCAAAATGTCAAATAAATGTTATATATAATTTTTAGAAAATACCATAATGAATTAAGATTTAAGCTTAAAAGCAGGGTTACCACAATTAATAAATAATAAAAATAGTTTGCAACTTAAAAGAAAACTCTTTCCCTAGCATAGCCGGGCATTTCAGCTAGTTAAAGAATAAAAGGAATGCCATAGATATACCAACCTGTTACGCGATATAAATGTTATCCCAAAAATATTGATTTACAAGTAACGTATAAATCAGCGGTGGCCACACCTACTTGCTCTCGAAGTCGCATTCGATAATCTTCAAAAGTTCGAGAGCCGCAAATCATACATTCTGTGCAGATAAATTTGTGAACAGAATATAACCTGTACTCGAAGCAGTGCGTGTCCTCTAGGCATCCGTTGCAAGTATCAATTTACAGTTCGTTATTGTGTTCTTAAGTGAAAAACAATGAGACGTCCTTGAATTGGAATACATAAGAGCCGAACATTAAGTCAAAAGAGCTGCACGCATCTCGTGAGGCACGCTTTGCCCATTCCTGATGTAGATAGATGGTCGGGATAGAGTTCTCGAGACTTTGGCGCCCCGGGCAGCCGCCCGGTTCGCCCATACCTCGGGCCGACCCTGGTGCTGGAGAGAGTGGGCAACTCTGTCTCACGCATCTTCCAATCTGAGTCTCCTTCTTCTACCATTGCCTATGCAGTCTGGTTCACATACAGATTTTTTATTACATCTATCTCTCCAATTTTATTCCAAATTTACTCAACCCCTTCATTAGTTTAGGCCAAAAAAACTCGATCAAAGACCTTTGCAAAGTTCACAAAGCGCGCGGATGCATGGCTGTATTCAATGTCCTTCTAATAAAGTTCTCATTACACCTATTGGGTCTCTGATATCACGTCCTTTCCGAAACCCATACATCTATATATAGTTATTAGCTTCATGTTTTGTCGTCCCGTTCGGAATCCTGAAAATAACTTAGGCAACATGTGGAATTAAAGTGATTGCTCATTAATATTCAAATTAAACTGCTTTATTTTTCTTCTTAAAATGGGTCAAAATCAATCTAGTGTAGTCCTTTGGACACTCTGACTCTTCGTGCATTTTACGCGGCAGTTTGTAAAGGCTCTCTTTTTGATATTCCTTTTACATTTCCACTGCAACTACTTTTTTTGATCTTATGTTAGAGCCTTTCCCGTTTCACTATCCAATATCTCTGGGCCAACAATTCAAAATTTATAGTGGATATTTTTGTTATACTGTTTAATCGCGTCGTAGGACATGTCATTATTTCTACCTCTTTGTGCAAATGCAGAAATTTAGTACATACCAAGATTAGAGTTTTTGAAACCCGTATTTTGGAATTTGAAATGAATTTCCGTAATCAATTAGTTCTGAAAGTATAAAACGGGACACGGCCATTTATATCTCCTTTTAATGTACTTTATGCCAAGATATCCGTGATTATAGACAAATTATTTATTCCAAACCACATGAAAACTAATTTATTTAAAATTTGGTTTATCCGCTTACGGTCGGTGTTCTGATTTGGAATGATCAGATTATTTTTCGCTGTAACGTGCATTAAGTACTGATAATTGTAATCTTTTTACTGCTCGGTGGAAGAACAGGTGATTTGTTACGCGGAAGTTTCCCGGATCTGCTAAAGTCGGCTGCTTAGTGTCTGAACAAGGATTACGTTTTCCCGTTAAGACTGAATCAGCGAAGATTATCAAGATGTATTGTAGGCTGTTTTTGCTTCCTCTGGGGGTGATAATGCAGCTCCAAAAAACAGTTGAAGTAGGATAGGCCCACCGCAGGTATTAGAAACCCGCTTTTTAAAATTAATTTACACCTTATCCACTAACATAAAACAAATTTTACAGAATATTGCGGCAGCAGGATCCCAAAAATTCAACTGCGCACTAGGTATATAAAGATTAGTCACACAATTGCAATAACCAGTTTATTTACTTTGCATTGATTACACAGCATCATGTTCCTTGTTATACCGTTTCTCTTTCAAAGGGTTGGAAAGTGCCATAATTTTGTATTAATATTTAATTTCATACGTTGACAGTACGGATAGGAAACAGCCAAGGATATTAATAAATGAAGGAGTATTAGTGCATTATACATTTATCAAAATATTTTTGATCACACCCAATTTTTTTCAGGATTAAAGAAAAATCTATGGCAGGATTTCAAATTTGAAAAGAATTTTTAAGCGATATGTGGGAAATTATTTTTTCTATGATATTAGAAGATAAATTTCTCTTCTCTCGAACTGGAAGCATCGTATGCGGGAAAACAACGTCGTTTCGCGTATCAATCGAATTCAACATTTACCATCTTGATACAAAATTACATCGAGCATAAACCGATCGAGTGAGTGTTTTTTTATCACTCGAAAAACTCGAAAACTTTGAAAGATGCAGTGCCGACCTTTCCAATTACAACTCCCTCTCCTCCTTCCCATTTCTTCCACACTCATCTCTGCTTCTGCATACCAATGTTATATCGCGCAGAAACGTATGCCACTTAACTCGGGCTATTTAACACCGTGATATCCCATTCATTTTCGGTTGACTACTTACTCACCAGGAACGGCTACAATGCACAGCGTTTCGCAAGTTTTGTCCCAGTTTCGAAACCCGCGAGAGTTCCCGTGTGTGTGTTTTAGGAATGAGAAACGGAGAGGAAAAGGAGAGAGGGAGAGAGAGAGAAAAAGAGAGAGAAAGAGAGAGAGAGAGGGGAAAGGAGGGGGGGGAGAAGGCAGCACCAATATTTTAGTCGGATTATCTGACGGCGCTCATAAACGCTTACGTAATACGCTTTAACGGAAAATGTTATGCTCTATGGCACGCTTCTGTGCAACGTTGCTCCTGTAACTGCATGCGTTTCTGATGATCACCTTGGGGAAGTTTTGGGAATATTCCTCGCAACTGAAATTTCAATTTCGAACTGGGCTGTAATTTCGTTGTTTTCATTTCGGATGCAATTCCGAGAGAAGAGATTCTTCGCCGCATTGCTCTCGATTCAATCGTCTTCTTTTCCCGTTCTATTCCTCAGATCGCATTTTCATTCTCTCCTCTATGCGTTGCTCTCTTTCTTCATCACGCCTCTTTTCTTTCTTTTTTTCTATTTCCTTTGTTTTATTTATTAAAACGCCCAATTTTTAGCACCAATCAGAATACCCTATGGCCAATTTCTCGGTTTTTAACTTTCTGGTTTCCACATAATTTACTCCCGTTCCTAATTATACGAGAAACTTACTACTTTGTTTTCATTGCTTTTTTGTAAAGTGAAATTTCACCGTTAGAATGGATTTTTACTCCATTGTTAATTGAAAATAAAAAAAGTTAAAAAAGGACAATAATGGCAGATTCCAAAAGCATTTTTTTATAACGTTACATTGTATTTTCTTTGGAAACTTAGCATTAAAAGAAAAACGTGAAATCCTAAATAAATCAAAAGTTATTTAAAACATACTGCCGTTTAGCAGTTGTAAAATGATCCTTAACCTTTTCCAGAAGTAAATTGAAGGTATTTACTATTCCCTTTTTTGTTGTAGCAAATTAAACAAAACGAAATTTTACCATAGTAACGTAACAGTATAGATCAGTAATGGCTAACCTTTTTCTGCTGTGTGCCACAAATCAATCCAAAAATTTATCGTGTGCAACCCAATAATTTTTAGTCATACAAATAAATTTATAAAAAGTAACACAAATTCGGTATAATAATTTTATTCCATATCATTTATTTATTAGCATAAATTTTCAAATTTAAAAATATCCAAATCTTTCTTTATGAGGCACTTGCAAATGCATATTATTTATTATTTCATCAATGTTTGGATTTGTATTTGAACATGCCAGTAGTATTAAATTTTTTAGATGGTCATCAGTAAGTTTCGATCGATACTTGGTTTTTTATGATATGCATTGTTGAAAACGATTGTTCACAAATATATGTAGAGCCAAATTTTCACGAATACTGGAGAACCAATTTGCGTAAATTTGGATATTCATCCACAGGAAGAAATTTCCAAAAATCAATATAATCTTGACTCACAGGAGTAGAAATTATTTCTTTATATTTGTTGTGTAGTGCATTGTGGTTCTGGAGATGAAGAATTTCAGTTTGAATTTCTGCTGGATACCTATCGAGATTAGCAATTTCTATTGAAGAAGGGTTTACATATAGTTCAACATTGTATTTGTCTTTCTGAAAGTCTTCAAATCTTACTTCAAATGAAGTTTTCAAAATATTCACAAAATATTTATACTTTCCAAAATTTGCTCGGTTACTACTTTCATTTTCAATTTGTTGCATATGACTGAAATGAGTCAAACGATTTTTAGCGAAATCTTTAGAAAAAAGCTGAAGCTTTACTTTGAGCGATGTTATTATGTTGCATATAGTAGGAAATATATTATTTTTACCTTGTAAGCGCAAATTAAGGTTTTTCAAATGTCCCGTGATATCCGTAAGGAAAGCAAGATCCCACAACCATTCTTCGTTCTTTAGAAGTCTGCAGTATTCTGGCAGTTCATCCTTTTCTTCTAAAAATTTTAAAACACTGTCTCTCAGGTGCCAAAATCTCTCAAGTGCCTTTCCCTTTGATAGCCAACGAACATTACAATGCATCAATAACACTTTATTATCACCTGAGTCTGGGTTTTCAAAAATTAAGTCACGAAATTCACGTCGGTTTAATGCCCGGGATCGAATTCTATTTATGCAGCGTACTACTGGATCAAATACGTAAGATAAATCCAAATCCTTGGCACAAAGAGCCTCCTGGTGAATAATACAATGATATTTCTGAATCAAGTATTTTTCTATTAAAGCTACAAAACCGTTTTTCTTTCCTCTCATCGCAGGAGCCCCGTCTGTACAAATGCTGTCTAATTTTGTCCAATCAACCTCTTTTTTTCAATACAGTTTTTAAGTTGTTCGAAAATGTTTTGACCTTTGCAAGAAATTAATTGACATAAATCTAAAAGTTTTTCATTGATGTCAAAATTGTCATTAATGCTGCGGGCAAATACAATGAGCTGACCACCATCAGTATTGTCACAGCTTTCGTCAATAGCTAATGAAAAATATTTACCTGAGTCTAGAGAAGAATTGATTTGTTTCTCAACATTGCGGGACATGTCATCAATTTTTCTCATAGCACTATTTCGGGAAAGTGCAATATTGTCAATCATTCTTTTTAATTCAGGGTCACCACTATATTTTGCAAATATTAAAAGGCTAGGTTTAATAATTCCTTTTCCGTCAGAATATGGATTTTTCTTACAAGGAAGATGAAGTGAAATTTCATAAGAAGCTTTTACCATAGGTGTTAATTCATCAACTTTTTTCTTAAAAAAAGACTGCTGGTCTGACAAAGTCTTCTTCTTGTTAGACACAAATTCGGCACGCAAAGTAGAACCAGCTGGATATTTGGATTTAAAATCTGAATGCATTTGGTTAAAGTGCCGTTCTAAATGGAATTTTTTTGGACAGCAACACAAGTATTACAAATCAGACATACTGGCTTTTCAACATCCCGATTAGTAAATAAAAACTGTTCCTCCCAAGCTATATTGAATTCCCGGCAAGCAAAATCTTCTTTATATTTCCTCTTTATCGTAGCTGTTGAAGTACTTGGTTTATTGATTGACATATTTTAAAAAGAGTAGCCAAAATACCGTATTATCTGAATTAATAAAGATGTTAATTAATGTGTATAGTAAGAGAAAATATTCAATGCAGACATGCATAACGTGCGTGTTCGAACATGTTGTGTTCGAAAATTGAAATCTAGAAAAGGTAATGTATTACATTTACATAATAAAATAATAGAATTAATTACTCTGTAAAACTTTTTTGAAGCACAGTTTTAACGATGAATAGCTTGAAACCACTTTTCTCTAAAATTCACGGTCCTTTGGTGACATGAGCATCATAACTTTCCGACAAGTCGCATAATTTCCGTTACGTTTCGGCATACAGCATTTGTAAATCATTTAGGTGGAAAACAAACAATTCAGAATTAATTTTAAATAATTAAGAGTGCCATGACAGCTACCAGCTAAAAAATGGCGGAATTCAGTATTAAATGAACATTAGCCCGCGCAAAGAGAGGCCGAAATCAGCCTCTCCCTTTCGAAATTGCCGCCAGGGGCGTTTTGAGTGGCACAGTCTTAGTTCTGGAAAGTGTTGTGTTAACAAACAGTTACATCACAGGACGTTTGATCATATAACCACGCATGCAAAATGAATAATATAAAATATACTATTAATTTATTTTACATACTTTTTGTTAGAATATTTTTTCAACCTGGTTGCGTGTCACAAGTAAGTATCGCGTGCCACGAGTGGCACGCGTGCCGCGGGTTGTCCACCACTGGTATAGATAATTCATAGAGATTTTTATAAAATACTGAAAAAAGGCAAACCTACGGACCCCATAATAAATAATGTCCATACCTTTTACCAGCCAAAACTATCGTAATAATCTTAGCTTCTTAGCTCTTCTCGCTGCTTCAAAATTTTGGGCATGAATGGCCGGACAAGGTGAAAGGATAAGCAATTAAAAAAGCATTAAAAATTAATAATGATAATATTGGTTACTAACAAAAATATCAGTTGTTCAGTCTTATAATTTTAGCCAAAATATGCACCAAGAGCCTTCTCTTCTGATTTTATGCAGATTACCTTATATTTCACGGTATATTTCATCATAGGTTACTGAAAATATAGTTATCAACAGTTAAGATTGGAATATAAAATATCAAAAAAATGCAATGCGCTGAATAACAACATAAGTTGTAACAATATAATTAATTAATCTCGTTATATTCAGTAAGTAGTTTTGTTTGGATCTTTGAATTGATTATACTTCTACCACTATCATTATTTATGTAATGCTTTTGAGTCATTTAGGAATTCGAGAGAGATTTTTGTGTTAACTTCAGATATGAAACAAAACAATGCATACGCAACAAGATAAATTTTATTTCTGTAGAAGTTATTTGCGAAAACGTTGTCATTCGATTTCCACTTTAATTATGAAGTTTAATCAAGTTTCAAATGCTTGGAGATCAATCAATCAATCAATCGTTTATTTAGCACAAACAGATTTCTTCAAATTACATGCGTTATAATAGATATACAACAAGCACATACGACCATGCCCTCGGAGGGATTCGAACCCGCGACCCTGGCATTGAGGAGCTAGACACGCTAACCACACCTCTGCCAAGGCCGGATTGTGATTATACGAAAATTTGAGATAAGTACTTAGATTTCAAAACTTTCAGCGGTTTTGTAGCTAAGAAAACGAAACTCATGACCAAAACGATCGAATCTCATAATTATTTAGTGTTTTTCCTTCCAGATAAATCTCAATCCGATTATCGTGAATCACGCACGTGTCAGTCATAAATTGCTAATATCGAAGTATTTGTCCGTTTCCACTGAATGTCACTTTTAAGGACTTGGGAGTCCATCACAGGCGGATACGCACGAAGGATCAATCAGTGCCCCCAATTTTTCCTCGAAACATTTTTTTTATGCTTTCCCTGTTTGTATGGCAAATTTTGCGACGATATTTACGCTGGGAGAAAAAAGGAAATGGAAAGAAAGTGAGCGGATGATGGAAGGGGAAAGTGGGAGGGGTTGAGAGGGAGGGAGGGGTTGGGGGAGGGGGGTGATGGCATCAAAAACGAAAAATGGGAAAAACGAGAGAGGCGGCAAAGAAAATAAGGCAGAAGTTTATAGAGGTATTGACACGTTATGAGAGGGGTTGCCCAGAAAAGCCCTTTACGATGGACCGGGAAGGAAGAAGATCAAGAGGATATTCGGAGTTATAGGCAAAGGGGGAAAGTGGGCGAATATAGAGTGCGATGGGAAAATAAACCAGAGAGAGAGACAAAATAACCGGAAGATGACGATTCCGATGCTTTACTCTCAGTATGGTAAAGAACAAGTGAAAGCGGCGAAAGAATATTAGCGATGTTCACGAAATGTACGAAAATTACTCTTTTATTACTGACTAAAATGTGTTGCGTTTAAAGTACAGAAAATATCGACGTTTGCCATCTTAGAAACGCAAAATTATATTCAAGAAGGAATTTTTACAAGGTTATAAGCCGAGAAATACTTTTAACACCCTTGAGTAATCATCAATGTAAAATTCAATTCCTACGAATTCCATTGCCATCACGCATTTGAGAATCGTTTGATTTTACCAAGAAATTATCTCGATGGAATCTGAAGAATAAAAAACAGTTTCCCGAGCCCGTCTTCTTTCGAGCATTGCCTTTCATCCTGGATGTTTATCTTCCATTGGAAAACAATTTTCTCCAGAGATGGAAGCTCATTTCCTCTTCCCTTTTGTTTTTTTCTTCCTTCCGATACAAAAGGTCACGACTCGTGCAGGGAAGCTTCGCAAAATAAAACATCAGGGGAAAATTTGTCAAGACGAGACGTCCTTATACACATTTCATCCTGTTTGTTTTCTGTCGAGGGGAGAGACTAATGTTTTCTCTTGGTTATTTGGTTTGATTCGCACTGATAACATATTTCCACGTTTTTGTGGAAACAAATCTTTTCGTTCGAAACGAACGTAAGGGATGAACACTATACGTTTCCAGTTATTTTTATTCGATTCTTGTTTTTTAGATGTTTTTGATTTGCTCTTTCTGTGAATAGATAATTGATTAACCGCTTTTTTTTTTCAAATGTCATCGCGGTTGGAAATATATGGTATGCCAGAAAACAAGAAAGGCGTTACCCTAGCAATATATTAGTGGTTGGCTAAACAGAAGGATCTTGATCTAAGTTGATTAGTAGAAAAATTACTATACCTATACCTTTATAACTAACTTTATCAGGCGTGACTTCGTGGAAGTGTGTAATATTATTCATAATGAAACACAAGTTGTACTTTCCCACAATATATTTTTCCTTACTTCCGGTTTCACCGTGATATGGCATTATCATGTTTCATTATGAATAATATCAATTCCAGCTTGTTATTTTAATATGCAAAGGAATAATGTGCTACTTTAACGCCTGTGTTAATCCAATGCAGAAAATAAACGCTCTTAGAGTCGAACCCTTGATCGTACGATAGACTATAACTTATGTAATCCTGGAACTTAGTGGAGGTTGTCTCTGGCGTTCCACAGGGTGGTATATTTGGTCCGTTATTATTTATAATTTATATAAACGATTAAAGCTCAGTTCAGAAGTAAAATTAGACTTTTTGCGGACGACACCGTCATTTATAAAGAAATAACCAATCCGGAAGACCAACAATATCTCCAAAATGATCTAAAAGCTATCCTGCATGGTGTAAGTAATGGCAGTTAGAGGTAAAACCAAAAGAAGAGCTGCGTCATCAATTTTTGGAGAACCAAGAATATCTCGTTGGATGTTAATTATTCGTTGGACGGAGTAGAGATTCCAGTTTCAGACTCGATTAAATACCTCGGAGTCACGATCCATCGTGATCTCTCGTGGGACACCCACATTAGCCGATTGATAGGTGCCGCTAACAAAAAGCTGGTCTTTATAGGGAGAATAGTTCGAAATAGCTCCGAAAAAGTGAAAGAATTATGTTATTTATCCTTGGTTCGACCGCAGGTCGAATATGCTTCAGCTGTGTGGGATCCTTACGAAAAGGGACTCACTAACGAGATAGAAAAGGTTCAGCGCAGGGCAGCTAGATTTGTAAAGAGGAATTACGATAGTAAACAAAGCGTAACATCATTAATAGAAAATCTGAAATGGACATCGTTAGAGGAACGTAGGCTGCAGGCTAGAATTAAACTACTGGAAAAATTTATGTAGGAGGGACTAGCGAATGAGGTAGTAGGTTTTCTCAGAAGCCCGGCGTATCTCGGAAGGCAAGACAGCGAGAATACGATTCGGGAGATCGATTGTAGAAGGGAGCGATATAGAGGATCTTTTTCCCCTAGGGCGATAAGAGAACAATAGGAAAAGATAACTTAGGAAAAATAGGAACCTTTGGTGCACTGCCTCCTGCCATCCACCAGAAAGGTGATTAGCAGGGTATCATGTAGATGTAGATTTGTTTTGTTTTGTTTGTAGATGTAAATGGCGCAAGATGTAGATTCCAGTATATTGCGAAAAAATCATCGAAATCGTGTCAACCGTTCTCGAGTTATTCCACTAAAGGTCCCGTCAAATGCTTCCCAGACAGGGCACTGCTCTAGAAAAACACACAAACATATCAAGACTAAACAGAGATAGCTCAAACACTTTTGACTCGTGATGAATAAGTGAGAGGAACTCCTTAAGCCAAAACAAAGGATGTGTTTGGCTTTTTGGCTTAAGGAGTTCCTCTCACTTATTCATATCAAGACTACTATTATTAATAAAAAATTAACGTTATGTATGCATACTTTGAGTGTTTATTTTCCATTTGTTGTTTTTTCTTTTTAAATATAAGTATTATTATAGCAAATGCAAATTCTTATTTCATATATAAGATTTCATAAATAAAATTGTGATTCAACCTGATGGCAATACTTAACCTAATATATTTGTAGGTAGTAATGATGGTTGTTTATATTCCATTTGAGAACGAATTCAATACTTGAGAATATATAACTGATCAAATAAAGTTCATTTTTATTGATAAGGAAATTTAGGTCTATGTTGAATCAAATTCGAAGAAAAATTTTTAATCTTAAAATTACAATTTTTTATCAATTAAAAATTAAAAAATGTAAGCCGGTCATTTAAAATGTCTTAAAACTTTTTAGCAGTATATGAGGAGTGAAAGAATTAAATTATGACGCGGGAATTTCTTTTGATTGTTCACATAAGTAACTTGACTCATCCTTTTCCAGCATAGAAATTTAATGTCGAAATTGATCACCAGCTTAACTGTATGTTGCCATGAGTATTAATACATTTCAGCCTTCTAAAGAGTGTGCCGAATCCACTCAAATTAGTTGTATCTCCGACGCCTCTCAATCATTTGAATACCTCAACAAAATATGGGCGAGAATTGGATACTGATTAGAAGAGAACGGTTTTGTGTGTAATATTCTAGTTCAGCGATGGACATGGGTCCTCTCTCGCTTTCCTGATAAATTTTTAGCCAAATAATTCAAGTTCTCGGGGATTTTCTAGGCATATGTGGGTTGTTTTGTATTCTCCCGGCGTTTGGTAAAAGACATTAGATGTGGGATTTTAAGTTCGGAGGCAGAGGGAAGAGGAAGAGGTAGGGAAAAACTCGGTAGACATCTTTTTTTTCTCTCTCTCATGCGGGGAGGTGATATCCCAGCGATGCAATAAAATCATTTTACGGGCTTGTGACTTTATGATACGCGACCGTCGCTAGACGAGGGGAAAGGGGACCTTTTCAGGAGGAAAAAGCGGGAGAGAGAGAGCGAGGGGAATGTGAGGGGGAGAAAGAGAAGCGGGGGTGGGGGGAGAGGGAGGATGGAACGTGGGAGAGAGGATGGACGCCGGCAAGAGTATAACGGCTTCTGAGAGTCTTCGGAGAATAAACCGACCAATGTGTGCTTGTGAAGTCTTCCGGTTGGTTATCTACTCGAGCGTAGAAGAAATCCCTGTAAGATTGTCCCTGCATGTTGCGGGGTTTTTACGGTTTTTTCCTTTCGTCGGGGTGGAAGGCCGAGGCAGTTAGAGCAAATGCCAAAAGGAAAGGGGGACAACACCCGGGGATTGCGTTTTTTTATTTTAAAATGCCATTATTTCGAGCATTGTTACTCGACATCTTTTAATTTTATGGAATGATTACTACATACGCAGTAACTGAAAATTTTTAATAGTTTATAAAGCGTTTAAACAAGCCTCTCCCAAGGGTAAAATATTTATTTTTCAATTGGTATGATTTATTAGCCGAAAGAAATATTTAATTTTTAAGAGAAAGAGAGAGAGAAAATGATAGTTAATTTATTGCGTTTATTTTAGCCATGATGTGGATTTTTTGGTAAGGATTAAGGAATTTTTTAAAAAGAAATTGATATTAACCAAACCCACTTGGGAAGGCTGCTTTTTGCGGAAAGATTCCATAAAAATAAAAGACATTGTAATTTCCCTTAAAATAGTGAAAAAGTGGAAATTACAATGTATTTTATTTCTATTAATTGTTATAATACTTCTTGCTGAAAGGTAAGATTATAACAGACACGCTCACAGCTTTTTGCTAAATCTCTTTCACATAATGTTTACTAATATGAAATGTCGAAGTTCGAGGAATCTTGCGGAGAAGATGAATTGTGAAAAAAGTATCGTGAAACAAAATTGAAGGGGTCTATCTTGAAATTAATTTGTCCGATTTATAATTGATGCACCTAAAATATAGCTAACAAAACTAAAATGAGAGAAATGTTAGAATGCAGTGAGACATTACAAACAATACTTCGAAGTGATTTAAGATGTTGTGAGCATTTTGTTTCCAGTATCATTAAAACGGACGAGAAATGTCGAGAGCATTCATATTTCAGCGATGTCATTAATATAAAGCATAAAGCGTAATTAATTAGCAATTTCTACGTATATTTAGGGATAAAAACGATCGCGAGTATCTCGAAACAGAACATCGTTAGCATGAGACTATTTTCTTTTCCAGGTCAATGTTCACGATTACTCGGTCTTTTTTTCGAATCACTTTAGCCATTTTCCGAGATGGAAAGAAGATAAAAAACGAAGTAGGTAAAAGGTGACAGAAGTCGTGCATGCAGAGGTGCCTTTTTTCCAGCAGCGCTAATAAAGTTTCTTTGAGGGAAACAGAACGAGGAGCCAATGGAAGAAACGAATGTATCTTAAATCAAACAATTTTGCGCACGGAAAAAATAAATAAGCCGGCATTTGTTTGCGCTACAGCGAAATATAAGATCCCAGAAAGTTGGCTCTTACGGGCGTCGAAAAAGCGATTAGATTGAGAAGAAGGCGAAATGTTTTGAATTTTAGCCGAAGCGGACGTAATGAGTGACGAGGAAGAGAGAGAGAGAGAGAGAGAGAGAGAGATGAATAGGATGAGGTGAGGTAGAGAATCATTATTTGCGTTATAGGAAAATGGGAAATAGAGGAAAAGGAAAAGATAGAATAAACGAGATGAGAGGGAGTATGTAGAGCTTGGCGATTCAGAGCGGGAATAAAAATGGAGAGGCAAAGAATATCTAGATATTGCTTTAAAATGGAGTCCGATAAAAATTGTGCGTCTGAACCTTTGCATGAATTATTTAAAAAAATGTTATGCGTATAATGGACAAAAATAAAATTTAAAAAAATTTTGATGTAGAACGAAGAAATATTTCGGCATTCTCTCAATTGCTGCTTTCTGTGTTCGGCGGGCTCACGACTCAAAAATATAGGGTTGCTCCTCCATATCTTGGTCGAACTATTTATGAAAAGGCAAAAGTCCGAGCGAGCTTTTTCTGTTCTATGTATGGCTTCGGCCTTATTAGCCGTAGGGATTGTAAGCGAACGAAATAAAAAGGCATGCCCTGGCAAAAACATACGCTGATAAGAAAATACATCTCGGCTCAGTCGCCTTTCTGAAAAATTCCATTTTCACCTTCTGTCCATCTTAAAGACTTATTCGTACGGGTCGTTGATCCAGCGATAGAATATGAAGTTGTTTATCATGTTATTTATCCTTATCAACCTTCGCGACAGATTTATAAACATTTATTTTATCGAAGTGGTTACGGATCTGTTTACGGAATTTCACTTTTGTATATGCGAAGCTGCTGTCTTTTGTATTCCGTTCATTTCGTTATTTTTTTCCGATAAGCCCATTCAATTACGTAAATTGGATGTTAACACTGATCTCCGACGTGGGATCAATGTGTTTTTTTTTGGTCAATCAATCAAGACGGGTATTCACGGAAAATTTGAATAGGGAAAAATCCGAAATTTTTTAAATATGTACGAATATCGACGATTTTGATTCGACTTATTAATATTTTTATTGAAGAGTATGAGGTGTGCTGAGTATGGTCTTTGCCAGATCATCACTTTATGGAGACACAACGTACGTACAATATACGTATATTACACAACGTCGTTGTGTAATATACTTGGACAGGGTTTCCAAAATAGTGTTAAAATGTGTAAAAATAGTAAATTACGCGTAATGTGGCGGTGGCGGAGTGGTTAGAACGTTGGTCTTCCACGCTTCGATGCTTTGAATTCTGGGGAGGTCGGATTTTTCAACCTGGGGTCATCCGGTCTCCTACTTTTGTATTTTGAGGAGACCGCGCAATCCAGCGCTCCGTCCTTCGGAAAGAATGTTAAACAGTTGGCGCCCTTAGTCACCCTTAGTGCTCATAGTAAAGAGCTAACGCTGGCGTCGGGTTTCCCTCCTCCCTTGTGTGTGTGTGTTCAGAGTGGAAGGAGTTATTCCTTCTATTACCGTATTGTACACTCTCTTATCTCTTTTCTTCTGATTTCAAGTGATTTTCCTTAGCAGCACCACATCTGCAGTCGAAATACGCCAGTTATGCATCCGGGTAAAATTTAGCTACCTTTATTTAATGGAGATTTATCTGATTGTTTTGGAGTTCGTATTCACGACAAAAGGACAGACAGACAACGTACATAAATGGATCCTAAGGTCGATCCGATTAGGGTAACGAACTTTTTCAAGTCAAACAGAAAAAATAATTTATGAGAATACAAACTATTTATCTCCGTCGTCAGGGAAATGTAAACGTGATGTAAAAATTATAGTTTTAGTTGGGAAAACACAATCAAGTAGCAGCAATTGTATTATTAATTATTATGCGTTCTTTGCACGAAGTGAACGCATATCGGGGAGGTCGATTCCGTCCGTCCGCATGTTAAAACCTGGAAACCGCTGGACGTATTATGATGAAATTCGGTATTTGTGAGTTTTGCTAAAATTAGTTTGCCGATTTCAATTTTGGTCAAAATCTAACAAAAATGATGACCACTTTACATGAAGACGTACAATGTTCTTTAGTTTCAACTCGGGAACCGCTGGACACATCTTGATGAAATTTGGTATTGGTGAGTTTTGCTAAAATTGGTTGACCGATTCCAATTTTGGTTAAAATCGGACAAAAAGTACGACCACTTGACCTTCAAATAGTTGACAAAGTTTCATTGTTTCAACTCGGGAACCGCTTGATGTATTTTGATGAAATTTGGTATTGGGGAATTTTGATAAAGTTGGTCTACCGATTCCAATTTTGATTAAAATCGGACAACAATGACGACCACATTACATGAAGCCTTACATGTAGTTTACAAGGTTCGTTTCAACTCGGGAACCGCTTTACGTATTTTAATAAAATTTGGTATTGGAGAGCTTTGCTAAAATCTGTCGACCGACTCCAATTTTGGTTAAAATCGGACAACAATGACGATCACTTTACATGAAGACCTAAACGTAGTTTACAATGTTCCTTTGTTTCAACTCGGGAACTGCATGACATATTGTGATGAAAATTGGTTTTGGGGAGTTTTGTTCAAATTAATTGATCGATTCCAATTTTGGTTAAAATGGGACAATAATTACTACTTTACATGAAGACCTACAAGTATTTTACAACGTACCTCGCTTGATTCTCGTTAAATTCTCATCTGAGCGAAAAATATTGAGAACATTGTGAAATCTCCAAGAACGCATTTGGAAACTCTGTGTACTCCGACATGGAGTACACCTTTCCAATCTTGTTTAGTTAGATTTTAAGATTTACCAGCGTATTTCTGTAGGTCTATGCAACACATGCCAAATAATGAAGATTAACAAACAATAAATTGATACAGAAATTTTTATTTAGAAAGCATCCTCGCGGAAAACGAATACTGTAATTTCCACTCAGAAATGAATACATGTTATTTGGAAAGCAATCAGTTTTCTTCTTATGGCAATACCAGTATTGTTTCTTAACATATACGTTGGCATGAATAGTAACCAAGATTAGGTGAAACTAAAAGGCATTTTCTAATTAAATGATAAATGAGACTTCTTTTGCGGAAAAAAAATGTTAACTTATGATGACTAAAAGTTAATACCTGATGCATATCTCGGCGATAATTTTTGGATTAAAGAAGAGAAATGTATTCTCCTATATAAAAACGAAAATGATTGCATGGAATACATGCCTGAGAACGTATTTATTCATAAAACAGAGAGGAAAGATATGAATGGAAAATTTGAGAGAGAGACAGCTAAAAAGAAGAAAAATGACGAAGGTGCAAATGGGAGATTAAAACCATCGCGAAATGATTACACACCCAAACAACACCAATTAGCCCTAAAACATCCAATGTTTTGATGAAGTTCAACCTAACTCAAGGAGTTTAATGATGGGAAGGTTTTCACGAAACTAATGCCCCTGTACCAATCGGAATCTTTCATCATCGGCATTAGCATACGTAAAGTGAGAAGTTATCCTGAAACGAAAAAATAATAAGTATTTTATACATTATAGGTATTTATTTAGATGGGAACTAATTTCTTCTTGTTTATTAAAATAGTAATATAATTGATAACATTTTTGAGAGAGAGAGAGAGAGACCTTTAGATATAGCTTTTAGATTTGGTTTAAAGTAATACAGAACGTTTTTGCAAGTACTCAAATCATATATGTACATTCCTCGCGTAGGAAATTTTGGAGGGAAAATTTTCCGAACAGGTCGAGAAGGTGATGGAATGATATATGTACTCGATATGAGCGAGATCGCTCTGATAAAGAGGGAAGAAGAGAGAATGAGAGGAAGATAGAGAGGACGAGAGAGTGAGAGAAAATAGCGAGGAGGCGATGCTTATAGTAGGAAAAGGCTGAGCGAGGGGCGCTATATCTGCGGTCTATGCGAATGGATACATTTTTGTCGGGAGGATGGGTGTGGGACGGCGGATACGAGAGAGGTGGATACGAGTGCGGGAAGTTAGTGCGGAGGACAGCCAAGCGTAGAGGGAGGGAGAGAGAAGGGGATAATGGCGGAGGGAGGGAGAGAATAGCGGAGTGAGGGAGAGAGCGGCGTGATGGCAGTAGGAAATGGTCGCAAGTATAACTGTTGGTTATACGCGCTAAGGTTTATTATCCATTTTTTCTCGTCCCTCTTTACAACTTCGGAATATCTATTGGTTCTACTTACGACTTATTCCGGGAAAATGTCACTTACTGTCGGTTATGGTGAGTCTACTGCTTTATTCATTGCTGTTGGAAACAATCAATGATAGCGTGTGTAAGCGTATAGTTGCGTGTATATGCACATTCATTGAAATTACATGGGGCATGGACAATTTTGAATTATATGCCTGACCGCAGTGGCACAGCCAGATATTTAGTTTACAAGAAGCTTCGTGCAAGGATAGAAGCCAATGAATAAAGGCGCTGATTCTAATTTGGACACCCTCGATCCTACTTATTTCCATCTTACGCTCGCATACTCTATGCCTTATATTTCTCCGATCTATTGCAAAACAAGAATTAAATGTAGGTTGTTGTTACTTTTGGTGTTAAACTTTTCTCGTGCTGCTCTTTGTAATTCGATTGGTACAGACATTTTGTAATTTATCAAACATGAAAGTGGGGATAAAATGCCGTGTTTGCAATAAAATATATCTACCCATACTTGTGCATACAATTATCAATTTTTTCACATTAGCAGTGAAAGGTTCTCCAAGATGATGATGAATGATGAAACTTATTTTATAATTTTCGTAAATAGTGACATACTAATTTTCAGTTAAATATTAATTTATACTTTGCTTTTAATTAATCGTTCACGCTTTCTGTCACAGTTACACGTTTTCTGATAATTATATGGGGTTTTGTAGAAGCAACAAGAAATATTTTCGTTTCAGATTGGATTCAGTGTATAAATTTAAGCGACACGTCATCTTTTGAGGAAAGTTGAAAATTGAAATATAAACGTATAACATACCGTGTGAAAATTAACAATTTAGAGGCGTATGTCCCAAGCAGAATTTTGCGGTCTAGCATAAACGTCCTTAAACGTGAGATAAATTCCAGGAAGGAATGGAAGAAGCATAAACCGCTTTTTGAAACGGAGTGGACATTTATGAGAACGCGAGAAAGTGCCGAAAGAATATATAAATCTCCAGGGGAAGGGGATGGGATTGATGTTCTTGCGAGAGGGAAATAAAAGGCATAAAAAGAGGCGCGTAATAAAAGAATAGACAAATGAAAGTGTACGAGTGCCTCTCTTTTTATTTTGGGCAAGGGGAGTAAAAAGGACTTGCAGGGTAGTGGTAGGAGAGCGAGGCAGGAGGGAGGGGGAGAGGAAGAGGGAGATGTAGATGTGGAGGGAGGGAGGGAAGAGGAGGGAGAGAGGGTGAGGGGAGGGGGTGGAGGGAAGGGGGTGGAGTGGAGAAGGGAGGGAGGAGGAGGAGGGACAGGAGGAGGGAGTGGGTGAATACGAGGACCATCAGGAGCAAGTACGATTTCATGGTCTGCTAACAACGCCACCGTTATCTTTGCTTTTCGAATCTTTCCGCGAGCCTGTTAGGGAAACGAAGAGAGAGAGAGAGGGAATGGGAGGGAAGAAGGAAGAGGAGAGAGGAAGGAAGAATGGGAATGAGAGAGAAAGGAAGGGAGAGACGAACTCCGTTCATCTTCGTTTTCCGTCTGACAATTTTCATTGTTTGGTTCCTCTCATTCTCTCTCTCTCTTTCCTTTCGCTCTTCTCTGGCAGTTGTTTTGACAATGCGGGATATAGAGACACGGACACGATAATAATGCTAGCACATGGCATGCGTGCGTGTCTGAGCGCGTGTGCGAATGTGAGCTCGTGCGGGTGAATTAAAGAGAGGTGTTACAAAGCGCCGCGTTAAAAAAATTGGATTTATTTATACAATAATTGAAAAATATGAAAAGTGTATATACTCGATTAAAAGAAAACCAATGTGTTCTTTTCGCTCTCTCTGCGGATGGCATCGCTCATTCCCTCTTATCTTTGATGCGTGGATTCTCGAAACGACTTCAGTAGCAAAAGAACGAGGAGATTTATTAAAAATGAAAATCAAAAGAACGTCTGGGGCAATACGTGTTAGTTACGTGAGTTTCCATGGTGGCGAGATAAAACAGGAAATTGTACATTTTTCAACGATCCCGCTCTTCAGTTTGGTGATTTATTGTTATATAAATATTCTAGAGGAACTCCTTCTTTTAATAATGTTTGTGAAATTTTTATTTATCGCAAATTTATCAATATTATTCCGCTATTTAATCATTCCCATTTAGGAAGTATTTGGATCTTTACAAATGTTTTAACCAATTCTTAAAAGATATTATTATGTATATTGAGTTATTCTCGGTTGGTGTAAATGAGCGAGGCTATTGTCAGTATATATTATTATATTATGATGGCGTGAATTTATTTATATTTATTTTCATTGCATCCCGAAAAGGTTCTCCAAACTCGTATAAACGTAGTTGTTTCAATAGGAACTAATTTTCACCCTCATAATTTCTTATTATTGGGAGATATCTTTGTTCGGACGATTAGATGTTATACGGAGATAATTACCTCTTGGCGTGAATGAAAACATTAAAAGAGATTTATTTAATTACTGATGTTTTAACGTTTATTCTTTGTGTATCTGTTTAAAGTTACTTGAAGTATCCGGAATAATATATCCTTCTAGTGTAAGAATTTCTCCATTGATAATTTTCAGTCCACAAATTCTAAGACATGGTAACTACGTTAAAATCACTATATGGGAAGATAAAGCAGACGAAGTGAACTGTTTTTAGTGCTTTTCGTCATTACTGACGTGATGTCCGTCCGTCCGTACGCATATATCAGGGAAGAATTTGCTAAACCTATTTCAAGCAAATTTGGTGTATAAAATCATCACATAAATATAGTACCAAAATTTCTACCAGATCGACTCAGCAGGGGTGCCACAATTGCAAAATTCAACTTTTCGGTAATAATGAATTTGGGAGGAATTGGTTTACCCGATTTCAACGAAATTTGGTATAAAGAATGTGTGTAACATTAAAAACAAAAATAAATATTTTAAATTTAGCTATATAAATCAGGGCTGCCACAATACAAGGAATAAAAAAAATACATTTTACAAGTATTTGTGTTGAACTGTCCACATAAATTTTTACCAAATTTAAAATTTATAATGTATATTGCATATGCATATTTGCACCTGATCAACCAAACAGGGGTGCCACACTTACAAATTAAATTTTTTAGTAATTACGGATTTGGAAGGAATTTCCTGAACGGATTTTTAATAAATTCAGTATATAAGATTTGTATAACATACCATAATGAAATCAAGATGTTTAAGGTGAAGATAAAGAGCAAGGCTGCCACAGTAAAAAGTAAAATTATATTTTTACACCTATTTATAGAGAACTGGCAGCATGCATTTTAATCCAATATGGTACATATAATCTTCATATAAATAAATAACCAAAACAGCATATTTCAACAGGGTCGACTAAATAGGGTTACCACAATTTCAAGGTTAGAATTTTTCTGTAACTATGAGTTTGGAAGTTTTTAGCTGAACCGATTTCAAAGAGAAATTTAGCTTGCAGGGCGAGTATAGAATGGCAAAATGAAATGAACATGTTTTGAGCGTATCTATAAAGCAGGGCTACCATTGTATAAGGAAAAATAATTTTTTGATTTCAAAGCAAAAAAATCAATTTACGATTACACTTCGGCGAAATTGACGAAAAGCACTTATGTACCACGGGAAACCCGTGCACAACCCTACTTGTTAATGCTTTTCCTCAATGCTGAAAAGCACTATTATCTTCGTGATGTCCGTCCGTACGCATATATCAGGGAAGAATTGGCTTAACCGATTTCAACCAAATTTAGCACACACATAAATTAATGACCGAAATTACATATTTGGTTTGAATCCACTAAGCAGGAGTGCCACAATTACAAAATTAATCTATTCGGAAATTATGAATTTGGAAGGAATTGGCTTAACTGATTTCAACAAAATTTCATATGAAGGAAGTAGGCAACATAATAATACAAAATCAAGAGTTTTAATATAGATATAGAGAACAGGGCTGCCAAAATACAAGTAATAAAAATTCCTTTTACACGTATGTGTCAAACTGTCCCCATCAATTTGAACCAAATTTAATATTTATAATGTACGTACGATTATATACAAAACCATAATAGCATACTTTGACCGGACCAGCCAAACAGGGGTACCACCATTACAAATTAAACTCTTTCATTAATTGTAGATTTCGAAGGAATTTGCTGTACGGATTTCAACTAAATTTTGTATATAAGATTTGTAGAACATACCATAATAAAATCGATATGTATAAAGTAGAGCTAAAGAGCAGGCTACCACAATAAAAAGTAAAATAATGTTTCTTTTACACGTATTTCTAGAGACTTGACAACATGGATTTTAACCAAATATGGTATATATAATCTTCATCTAACTAAATTTCCAAAATGGCATATTTCAACCGGGTCGACTAAACAGGGTTACCGCAATATCAAGGTTAGAATTTTTCTGTAACCATGAATTTGGAAGGTAATGGCTGAATCGATTTCAAAGAAATTTCGTTTGTAGGGCTAGGATAGAATGAAAAAAACGAAATGAACATGTTTAGAAAGAATCTAATAAGCAGGGAACCACAGTATAAGAAAAAAATAATTTTTTGATTTCGAAGGAAATAAATTAGTATAGGATTATACTATGGCGAATTAGACGAAAAGCACTTCTGTATAACGGGAATCCCGTGTACATCCATACTTCTTTAATCATATATTACTTAAATTTTTGTATTGTGTACCATATGTTAGCTCAATAAATAAAACGGCTTTCATATTTCCTGCCTTTTTACGCCGGTACCAGAGTAAGCATAAAAGCATGTTTTCACTCACATACATATGCACATGCGAGCGCGAGCTAACGAGGGGAAAAGCACATATAAACGAATAATTTTTCTATTCTGCATTCCCTTTTATTCAACAAGTTCGCCAGTTTGAGCATAAATGTCAACTCTTATCTTATTGTTTATATATATTTGAGATTTCTCCGCATTGAAAGAAAAACACGAATATGCCTGTATTCATGCACCATAGATGTAACATGGTTTACAAAATACTTACGTTTTTCATTCCTACTAAAACAAACCACTAGTCTCTTGCTACACTATCCATATAGCAAAACCAGCCGCCTGTCCGTGCTTACAAATGTGAGGGCGTACGAGGGGCATTGTGAACACAGCGCGGTCGGGCTTTACTGTTCTTCTTATATAGCATCTATAGCTCACGGGGATGGGCCATTGACATTTGAGGAAAGGGTTGAGGGCTATATAAAAAGAAAAAAATACGATATTCATTCACTCCACGAAGGCCAGAGCTCAGGAGATCTACGATGTTAAGGGATAGGTGTCGGATTTTACGTTCCATAAAAAGGAAAAAGAATACACGGACCAAATTATTTTGGAAATTTCAGTGGATATGAATGGGCATCGATTGTTTCCTTTCTTTTACAAGCCGATATTTGGAGGGCTCAAGTCACGTCATATATTGTTTAATGACATATTTTAAAGCTAGATAGGGGTCGAGGATGTAATCATTGTGGAAGCTGGGATCGCAAATTACTTCGTATGCAGATTAAAAGACGCGAGCGTACACAAAATGACTCGTTTATTTTTTCTCCTGTTACTGTTTTTTGAAGCGAGATGGCGTGATCGTTAGATGGGAAACTACGTCAGACATCAGTATACTCTTTTTAGAGTCGCATTTAACGGCCTTCATTTCGCCCAGTATTTCCACACGCCCATATAAAAAACCACGAGGCAACTTACGCTTGGGCTGACCGCGTCCTACAAATTGAGAGTAGGGAGCGAGAAGGGGGAAGATGTGGGGGAGGGAAAAGGGGAAAGAAAAGAGTGGAGGGGGGGAAGGGAGGGAAAAGGGGAAAGGTTTGGGGGAGAGGGGAAAAGAGAGTAATTTTTTCTTATCTCCTTATTCGCGGAATTGTATATGTATTATCATATCATTCTAGGATTGTTTTGGGATAGTCTCACCCAATCTCTCACATCCACGCCCCCATCTTCATCTTCTCATGGCCATCTATTTCTTTTAAAACATGTCGTATTTCTTTTCTCCTCCAACTTCTTTCTCTACCAGCATTCTCGTTCCTAAGTGGCCGGTTAGGTCAGAAATCGCGATTCCTCCACGCAACCTAAGATCTTTTTCCTGAAAAATTAGGGTAGTAAGGAGAAGAGATAACAGTGATGCATGGTAATTTATTATGCGTTCTTTGCGCGAAGTGCACGAAGTGAACGTATATAGGGGAGGTCGTTTCCGTCCGTCCGTCCGCATGATAAATCTCGGAAACCGCTGGACGTATTATAATGAAATTTGGTATTGGGTAGTTTTGCTAAAATCGTTCGACCGATTCCAATTTTGATTAAAATCCGACAACAACGAAAACCACTTTACATGAAGACCTAAATGTAGTTTACAATGTTCCCTTGTTTAAACTCGGGAACCACATGCCATATTGTGATGAAATTTGGTATTGGGGAGTTTTGCTAAAATTAATTGACCAACCAATTTTGGTTAAAATGGGACAATAATTACGACGACTTTACCTGAAGACCTACAAGTATTTTACAACGTACCTCGCTTGCTTCACGTTAAATTATCATCTGAGCGAAAAATATTGAGAACATTGTGAAATCTCCAAGAACGCATTTGGAAACTCTGTGTACTCCGACATGGAGTACACCTTTCCAGTCTTGTTTAGTTAGATATTAAGATTCACCAGCGTATTTCTGTAGGTCTATGCAACACATTCCAAATAATGAAGATTAACATGCACTAATTTGATACAGAAATGTACATGTACATGGAGTACACTTTTCCAATCTTGTTTATTAGCTGCATTGAGCGGAAATTTATATCCACTTCACAGTTTGCGAAAAGATCTGATGAGATTTAAATCAAAGAATGCTGTTTTGCCGGCCTTAAATATTTATTTACAAGAACTAAAAGGAATCCTCAGATATATACTATATATTTGAAGATAAAGCAAAAAGATGTCTTTTTTTAAATTTCAAAGATGAAAGGCAGATGCTTAAACATTTTAAATGTATTTTTTTGGTAATGTGTGCCTATGAGTTGTGCCATAAACTCTTAACGCTGAAATGGATGCTGAGGCCTACTCATTTAAAATTCATGTTGAAATAGTATCATTTCATAATAAGATTTTCAATCAAAATATTTGGCTGCCTAATAGTTTATACAGTAGGATACCCGTGGGAATGCACTCCAAATGCATCTTATGTTCTTGCATCTTTTCAAACAATTTCCAGAAATTGAGAACGTAACGCCTATCAATCATGATAACTTCATAATCAACGCAAAATATGTTTATTAACTATGTCCTATAACAAGATGTTTTAACACAAGATATGTGTATTAAAATAAAGTTTACGTTACTTTCATACTTAACAATTGCACTTAAAGATATATTTGATTTTTCGTGAGAACCATTACCAGAAATTAATTTGTAGATATCAAAAACCCGTCGTTGAATGCAAATATCACCAAACAAAACGTCCTTTTAGTACTGATGAGTGAAATCCATGAACTGCGCATGCGCCTCAATCATTAATCTAAGAAACGATGACGACGAATGGGTAGAACGCTTACCTCGAGGCCATTCGGGATTACGACCGAATTCCCGCGCTATCTAGATTTTAAGATATTACAACATTTTTTTCACCCGCGGGACGTTTATCAGCAAGAGACTTGCAAACATTCAGTGACTTCAAGAAGAGTACATTCGCTGCCATCCAGTTAAGGGAATCCGTATACGCATGCGCTCTGCGACGCACTGCAGGGCATGCTTGGATAATGACAGCGGTCATGTTGATCCTCAGTCAACAGGGCGTGTGTAATGAAAAACGCCGCGTTATTCTGCGTCATTACGGAATAACAAGATCTGACTTTGTAAGATATATGCGACATCCGGTTTTGATTAAATGATAAGTTCATCTCCAAAGCAGCTTCCCAGAAAATATTCTCGGTGATATAGTGGAGGAACTTTTACAAGAGAGCCCAAAGTTTAAATGGTCCTCAAAGGTTCCTCTCCATGAAATACGTCGCATAATGTTACTGTCATTTTAAAGCCTTGCGCCATATTCATCATATCATGTTCATTTTATACTCGTTGTTAGGGTCCCTGAATGCTGTTGTAACAGAGAAAAACCCATTTTAAGTTTAGCGACCACATTTTAGCACTCCTACCGACGAAGGCTTCTTTAGAGAAGGGTTTCTAAATTTGCTTAAATAAATGTAAAATGTTTCGAACTTCTGTTTTTATTTTTCGTTCTAAAAGGCACTAAGTAAATTGACGGCACTGTTGAAGAGACGAATGAATAGGGAAATAATATGCTGAAATGGGTCGAAATTTGAGAGTGATATTAGATAATTTTTACAATTCAGCACCTCAAGAATTTTAAAAGATAACATTTTTACAGTATCAATCATTAAACAAAATATCTGCTGTAAAAAATTTGGTTGCTGAATAAATTATAAACCTACGCAAAGTATTTTCTTTAGAATTAATTAAGCAATACTCGAGTCCTGTAGTTTAAAGGTAGCTCTTTCCATTCAGACAAAGTATGAGCAAATGGTAAGCGTTGCAGAATAGATTGTTGGTCACAAGGCCTTCCAATATTTCATCTACTAAAGGATATTTTTATATCAAGCAAACGGAAAGATTAAAAAAAACATCAGAATAAAATTATTTGCTGTATCTAATTGAATATAATTACAGAGAACGATATAAATCATCGAGTTGCTCATCTTACTGAAAAACTCATTTTTCCGGAAAGAGTCGGGACCAAGCTGATTCCGTAAAAGCGGATTTTCTAGGAAAGCAAGCGTTGGAGATATACCCTAAGGAATTTATTTAAAATTTGCTTGAAAACCTCATAGAACAAGAAAATGGCATTACCGATCAATTTGGAAAATCTCAGATTGTTTTGGAACATTAAAGATCAGTAGAGAAAAAGAGTAACGTTGCTTTTTTCTACGTCAAACGCTTATGTTCACGAATTTAGATTTATAATCACAATGCAGAGACGCTATTTTCTGCTGCGAATAAGCAAGACATGACATCCGGAATTGAATTATAGAGTACTTAACAGAATCAAGCGCACCACTGCACGTTTTTTGGATTTACCAATCAGACACTTTTATATCGTAAAAACGACTCTACCTTTAAAATGCTATTCCGTAAAACGTTTGCTGCAATGATAGCCTTCATCGAATACTGAACTTAACTTTCGGGCATTTTATAATTTAAACCTTAAATTAAAAATAACAGAAAAGTTGATATTCTGTTAGATTATATGTAGGTGGAAGGAAACCAACACATTCGGAAAAATTACACCTTGGAATTAACTTCAAACACTTTGGTAAAACATGCACGCGGATTTCTGGTGTTTAGAGATGAATTTAGGTCAGGTCTTAAGTCTAAGCTTTCAGAATTTTTAACTTTAAATAATTACAGTCCATTTAGGCAGTAACATGAACTGTCGCGTCATCCGTAATCCCAAATCCAACTCTTTGCTACGCATCAGAAGTTCACCGGCATTTGTCGAATTCACCGCTCAATTCGTGCAGCTCATGCGGTATTAGTTGTGCTAACTCGCGACAGATGGTGCTGGCAGACGACGAAGAGAAGGGAAAGAAATAGCGGGTGTCAATCGGCCTCGCTGATTTCTAACATCACTGAATAGAGGATGGCATTACAAAAGAAGGAGTTGTTTTTTATTTTCTTTGATTGTATATACACAAACGGACGGGAAAAACACGGTCGCCTGACGTTTCCCATTGACCATTTTTCTTTCATAATAGAGGGCATTCCGAATGTTATCGCCTGTAAGGGAACTCGGCTAGAAATGTGAAAAGAATAAGAGTGAATTAGCACCGGGAGAGAATTAAGGGAGGGAGGGGATTAGGGGGGAGGGAGGGAAGGAAGGAAGGGGGATTTACCCACAAAATTCCATCACATCCACCTCCTCACCCCACTCCATCTACTCAACTTCCATTTTGACAGCGCGTCCCCCAGTTGTCATTGGCAACGCAGACAATGGGGGTAGGAGAATATCCTCCCGCTTGCCCCACGGAATCAATTCGCTCGATTTCACTCTCGGAATATGACCCTCCCTGAGCGTCTGTCGGTCACCCATCTAGACGTCTGTTTGTCACTGTCAAATATTTGCACGCGTAAGGTTCCGCGTGGGTTAACCTAAGTGGAAGGAAGGTGAGACATCGGCCGAGAGTGAAAGGGGAAATCGTCGCAAATTCCTAGCTTTTGCTCTCTTCTTTGTTTGTTCAATGAAGAAAGTTGACGATTTTCTTCTCAAAGAGGACAATTAGACAATTATTCGCACAAGGGAAGATTTTATTTATATTTTTGTTCAAACTATCACTACGACTTTTTGATCCCGATTTGTTCGTCTCCGTTACTTCATCAGTGACATGATTGATTCATTTTATATTTTGGCATTTAAAATTTTAAAATAAGGAACTTTTCATGAAAAACATCACCGAAGGTTCATTCTATTACAAAACAATATTTGTATAATTTATTTACTCGTATGGCATATATAAGCATTCTTATTTTGAAACCATATGTCATTGTCTTTACACGTATCGCAAAAGAAGCATCCGTTCCAAATTGTTTGATTATGTCGGCCTTATTTTAATAAACCAGACATTACTAATTGAAATACCCTACTTGTAAAATATATTCGTTTAACAGACTATATTTCATCATTAATTTTAGAAGAACCTTAGTTTTTCTGACATCGCACAGACGACGTGTAACAACTCTCTCGACGCGTTCCATAAATATAACGCAACTCTACTTTAAAATTATAACACGTACATTTCTGTATGCGGAATACTCATAAGTATATATTTAGCCATCGTTAATTGAGCTTATGGAATTAATTTTAATAGGATGGCGTCGTATGAACATCTAGAAATTTAACATTGAATTTATAAGAAATTCGCCTGAAAATGCATGTTTCGCTCAATGAGATGTAGTTGTCATTACGCGCATATTTTATAGGGAATGCCGCCCGATACTAGTGGCGCCACAAGCATTAGTCGGTCAAGCTTTAACGGCCTTTATTTTTTGCATTTCATTAGCCGCTTAAACTAAAAAAATATTCACAAAACTTCTCCTTACTTTATTTTGTCAAGCACTATGATAGCGAAACGAGCCGTATTTCGAACGCATCACATGCATCAAGAAACTTAGTCGCACATCGGGAAGGGAAAGAGTACAGATTAAATGGGTCTTGAGATATCATAAAGCGAGATAAAAAAAGAGATAAGAGAGAGACTTATAAAAGGCTTATGGCGTTTTTATCTTTATAATGATCGCGGATTGCGAGAAAATGTCCGTGGAATTAGAAAAGACGAACGGCAGAGTTGCGAGTGAACCGAAAAAGTCGCAAATCATGGTTAAGTACCTACCTTTTGGGAGGGGAGTGGGGGATGAGGGGAGAGAGAGGGAGGGGAGCATGAGGGAGGAGTAGAGGGGGAGGGAGGGGCAAGGAAACTACGGCGGATATTTAACGGCAATCCACCTGCGATATCGAAATTATGGCGACGTCTCAGAGGAGAGAATTTGAGTTCGAACAACGTAAGTTTAGAAAAATAAAAATTTTAAGTTTGATTCGGCGGCGCAAGTTTCGTTTATTGTTAGATTCTGATTTATTCTCTTCTTAAATCGCGAATGTTTCTCTAAAACCTATTACTATAGTCTGCGGCATTTCGAACCAGTACCACAGCGAAGTTTTTTCTTAGAAAATGATATTTAGGAGACTAAATAACTCACTTTTATAAAAAAGTAGTGTGAATTTTTGAGAATACAAGTTCTCTCATGATTTACAACTATTTTACGCTATTAGCCGTCGTAAATGTTGAATTTTGTACAATTTCTTAACGTAAAGTTTACGGGTTAAGAAAAAATTAATTCAAATAAGGTCTGCAGGAGAACTAATCGTTACGTTTTATTCTTCGGGTTGAACAAATGGAAGCCTAACACGAATCGGCGAATTTGTTTCGCCTGTTATTTGACATTTTTTCAAATATTAGAAAACTACTGCGCACTACAGAATTTTTCTGCGGCACGAGAAGACTTTTTCCTTGATATCCGCGAGACGTAAATCCTATGTATTCAAAGGGCCATTATGAGAATTGACCTACTAACCCGCAGCGATTTCGAGAAAAAGATCTCTTTGAATATCCAGCAGTTATAGGTTATAAATCACCCGAACATGTATTTTTTTCCCTTCCGCGAAATGTCACGTGACAGTAACATCAAGGCCATTACTGCGAAATATCTGCGATCTCATTAGAGAGGTTTATGTTCCCCATTTATCCGTCTCTTAGTACCCTTTCCGCCATTCCTACGTGAATGTTACTTTACGGCGGGGACGTTAGGATTTTTGAATCCGTTCCGAGCGGACACTTGAGATTTACGAAAACCTTATATCTCGCGCTTACGTATACCTAAGCATTTTGCCCAAGTTTTGTCAGGATCTTAATCGAAAAATAAGAATTTGAAAACTTAAGAGTTGTTCTGCTTGTTGTAGTTTTCATGATGTGAATGCGAAATACGAATTTATTGCTATACAAACTCCCAACATCAGTCTTGTCGGCAGTTTATGCATTGTAGAAATATATAAAACTTGAAGAGAAATCTGGGCAGCATTAACGCAATGTCTGTTATGGAAGGGCAGTTGTTGTTGTTTTATGAGAGGCAGAGTTGGAAAAATATTTCTTTTCTAGAAGATTGGATGTCTGTTTTGCGATAAAATAGAAATCGCGTTCTATTGTACCTCACCAACAAAGAAAAAAATCTTTTCCCTTTTCACAAAAATAAAATATCTATATAAAATCTCTTACCATTTAATCGAGACAGAAATTCGCATTCGAGCCTCCAGTTTGACATGCGTGATTTAGACGATTACCACGCATGTAAAGAATAAATTTCAATTGCATATATTCTGCACTCCATTATGAAGTAGGAAGATGTAAATTAACGAATATCCCGTGAATTGCCTTTGGGAATTTTCCCCCAAGAGTTTGTTGGCCATCGATGTATTATTTGTGATATATAATATAGATATAGTACTTATTTTCATTCTATCTACCTTCAAAGCAAGTGTCTCAATCGAGTAGTTGTCGTGATTTTTCGTCTGGAACATTGTGTCCGAAGCCCATAAACAGGCAGCGCCCGGGACAATCTCTCCCGTATTAATGAGACCACCCTCCCTCCCTCCCGGATGTCGCGTGCATCGCAGCGGGTGGCGGTTGATTGGATGCTTTTGGAAACGCATACACGGAAACCTGAAGGTGTCAGATAGTGTAAGACATGGATGCATCCTCTCCCCTTCCTCCTCTCCCCTTCCTCCTCCCCCACCCTCCCTTCCGGTGATAATCCACAGCCGCGGGGGGGCGAGGGGGGGGAAGCCCTCCCCTTTCCCCCCGCGTCCCTCAGAGTGGGTCGAGGCGGGGAGAAAGGATGTCCTCGCGAGCTTAATGGGGCCCCGCTTCTAACAGCCTACCCCACGTGCGATCCCGCCCCCTCCAGCCGATTCAACCTTGACGTTTGATTGGAAGCTTTGGGTGTAAAGGGCGAGAGGGCGACCGGTTTCGGGAGGGTCTCCGGAAGGACAAAGACACTCAGAGGGCCGTCTCTATCCCATAGCTTCTCTGTTAGGGGATGGGGGGCGCTTCGATTATGGGGGAGGGGGAGGCTTCGATCGGGGGAGGCTCTGAAACCAAAGCGCGATCATAAAGGAAGAGGGCTCGTGGTCCGTGGGTTAGGCTCTTCACCCCGCGAGGACCACGCAGGGTTCGGGAGATAGGGTCGGGATGGAGAGAGGAAAAAAAACGCAAGAGATCGAAAGAAATGAAGCACTCGAAAAGGGTCGTGCTGGTTCTCTTTTTTATCTTTTACTCTCCTGACAGATCGATTGGTTTAGACATGGGTTCGTTTGGGGAGGAACATGGAAGTGATTGACTCCTCGGCCGGTCTGAAAGGGATAATTGAAAGGGCTTTTGTGGAACGGCATCGATGCTGAGCGATTGCTTTTGCATGAGGCCTGCTTGGTTAATTATTCGGAAGGATTTCTGGCGGTCGCGTCCGCCAATGGGAAGTTATTTTCTGCCGGAGTTGCTTTAAAGCTATTAGATCAATGTTTTTTTAAATGTCTTCGTCGCTATTACTTCAAAGGATATTTTTAAGCCCATGTGACTTCTGATGTAGTTTACACCTGTTGATTTTTTTATGACATATAGATTTATCCAGACAAGATCTTTGCAGGATAGCCGTAGTTGAGAATCGACCTTCTGAGTTAAAAAACACATCTTTTCATTTTACTCGAATTTTTTTCGAGAAACGTATAGTAATTTATCGACATCAATTTTGTTTAAATGGCGGAGAAATATTCACAGTAAATTTAAAAAATATTTAAAAATTGGGAGCTTCATTTGCTTACGCAAAATGAAAAAGCGCGTTTTATTTAATGAGGTTTATTTAGAAATGTAAACTTAAAATTCCTTATAAAAATAGTAATGTAATTATATGGCATAAAGTAATTTATTCAATTTGTGATAAAAAAGTATATTCATACTCTCACACATGTCAGGTTTATAATATAATAACTATTGACCTATGATGTGCACATACTACATAACTAAAAAGAGCCTTGATGCTCCGCGATTTTTCAAAAAAACTTTCTTCTCTAGTGTTATTAAAAATTAATTTCATTGCGTACAATGGTAATTGTAACAGATTGGAGCAAGAGAACTGAATTAACACTTTTTCGCTCTTATTAGTTATACACAGTGCCTCAAATATAATTAATTATGGTCAAGGATTATTATTATAAACTAGAGCTTCGACCTTTTTTGTGTTTAGTTGTCTCATTAATTTTTGTCTCAAAAACATTTTTTCAAAAACAATTGCGGTCATTAACCACGAAATATTCATAGTTTTTTAGATATTCCAATGTAATTGACAAAATTTCTATAAATACCTCGCTAAACCTATACTATGCGCACACGCATATCTTTTTTGTTAATAAGAATAAGATTTCTATTTTAATTTTACTTAACTTGGATTTAATCCGTACTGAAATATAGCATCCTCTCACTTCTAATTATGTACTTAGTTTTGTAAGAGAAGCTAAGAAAAAAGAAGTCATTCGCAGCCTAGCCACCGGAGGTGCTGGTGACAGTGTTGCCACAAACATTTCTAGGCTATTATACAAATAATACCGAAATGGTAGGTTTTGATTAAAAAATTAATTTTAAGTTACAACAGTACGAATCTTATTTTAATAATAATATACAGATGCAACGCTCTTTCGAATTATATTGCGCTCATCTTCTGAATAAAAATCCAAGAAACCAATTTTTAGTAAATATTTTGAATGTTTTTAGGACTGGCTTCATATTAATTGCATGTGATTATATACTCTCCATTGCATTATAATAATCACAAATATTTTTACAGTTTTGCAAAAATTGTGATTTGTGATTAGCCGCATACTCTTGTAGATTGCATAGTAACTAGTCAAAAAGTATTTAGATTTACGTTGCATAGTATTCAGAATTTTTATTTTGTTTGAAGTAAGTATTATATCCAGATCAAATGGAATTATTCAGTCGTTAGATGAAACTACTTATGTTTAAGCCCAAAAAAATATTGATGTAAGCATGTTTCTGAACACCAAAATCATTTCACCTATAGCCTCGTATCGACTTTTCTGCATTGATAGAGATATACAGGATCCTATTACATTTTATGTTTAATTTAGGTATCCGACTTATATATGTATAAATCGCGCCTATGAGATACTATTGATGCCATTATTGTTCGATAGCCAGAACTTGATATTTGGAAAAGATAATAAAACTTCGGCCCGCTTCGCTGGCAGATACGATTTTCCTATTCAACAGCTCTGGAATCCGAGGGCATTATTTTGAAGCATTATTTAAAAATATTATTATCATATAGTATTGTGTAATAGTCTTTTTAAATATTGGTATGCACGCAAATGATATTTATTGCGTTTATTTTCCTGATTTTGGCATTATAAGGTATTGTATTGAACATATATCAACAGTTACAGAGGCAAATAGCAAAAAGAGGAATCTTAGAAGCATTTTTAGTACGTTTTAATTCACAAACAAGCTTATGTTTTTGCTCTGTCCGTGCAATCAAATTAAAATAAGAGAAATAAATCTGAAATTTTCAGGGTGCATGTGACCTATGACGCCATTTATTTTCCTATAGATTTCAGATTTGAAAATATACGGAGTCGTATAGGGGCTCATTAATTTTTAGCCTACTTTCCAGAATAGAAATAGGTTTATAGTCTCGTCGATGTGTCTGTCTGTCTGCCCACCCCTATTGACTTTTGAAGAAATAGACCTATTTTCATGAAACTTAGTAAGCCGAGTTTCCAAGGATAGTTTTTGTTGCGAAGATCGAAAATCCCGAGTTCGATTCCAGGAACTATTCTTCCCATTTGATATACATTGGAAAATCTGAAATCCATCGTCCAGAGTAATTTTCTTTTGCACATTAAAATGTCTTTGAATTTTAATATCGGAGCGGAATTTGTACTATTCTCTGAGAAAATTAATGGAAATTCTAATTTTTATCGTAGAATTTTACTTATTACTTATTTCTTAGAATTATGCGTAAATACTGGAGTTTTTTTTAGTTTTTATCTCTCATTACGAGTGTTGCCATTGCACCAACGACTAGTTGGACTCGGATTCGGTATAGTCTAGTTCAATACACACGCGCGCTATTTTTGCCACACAAATACGCGTGATCAATTTAGTTTTCCGTTTGAATATATTTATAATATTTTACAACGGAAAATTATAAAATTTGAGAACACAAAGAGCAACTCATCCGCAGTGACTTTTATGCTATTAAAGCCAATATATGTGGTTGCTGCACTACATTTAATTTAAAATAATTTTGTGGATATTAGGCATCATAAGTTCTGTTTCAATCATCTTGTTTTTAAATGTCTCCAAAAGTATGAAAAATGGAAAGCTGACATTTTGTGCGTACATTTTTGCATTGATGCCACTTGCAAACCAAGACCTAATAACCGAATATGTGGCAATATAACCGCATAAAAAGATAAGATAAGCTAAATTTACACATTCAATAGGTGATCAAATTCCAAATTCTATCCAATTCGTCAATTAACTCAGCGGGAGAAATCTTCATAGAACAAAAAATATCACCAAATTTTTTATAATATAAGAAAAACGCGCTAATTATATCCAGATTTATGGATAACACTTTATTTGTTTGTTTCTATAATTTTGCAACGTAAAACGGCGTTGGAAAAGATGTAATGCCGTCCATGATAGCATTTTTTCTCCAAAAGTACCTACCCGAAGACAGTGGATTTAAGCTGCATACTCCTGCGAAACTGTTGTGTAGTGGGTCAATGGAAGCGAAAATCACTGGGTCGTGAGGTCAGGGTTGTTTGTGTGTGTGTGTGTGACGGGCGGTATTCAGGGGAGCGCTACGTCTCTCGAACTTTCCCGGGATGTCCGCGTCGCCCGATGTGTCGCTAGTGTCCTACGCCTTCGTCGAAAGGCGACGAAACCGCACGGAATGGTTCCCATACGTTTCGGAACGCCTTGCCAATGTATGGCTGCCTGTCTGTGTTTGCGTACGATTTACCTTTCGCTGGCCTAGGAGAGAAAGAACAGCGTTTCGAACTCCATGAAGCGTCACTCCGATTTGCCGGTAATGGCGTCCGTCATTAATTTGAATCCGCACGTCCCCTAATGCCTCACGAACGAGAATAAGTCACGTCCGCTTGTGAAAGAGCTCTTACGGCGCGGAAGGTGTCAAGATATTTTGAGCGTGTTTTTTCATAAGGTAAACTCTTCTCTTATGATTTTGGGGCGATCACAACTTTTGTTATTTTTATGCCTTTACGAAATAATTTTTTGCGGTACCTAGTTCTAATAACTTTCATATTATATTCCATTTTCTTTCCTCTACGAAATCGAAACATTATTCGTCCAATGATGCTTTTACGGGGAGAAGGGGGGATAATTCATGTATGTTAATTTACTAGATTAAATTAATTTTCCGCTTAAGAGAGTTCTATTCTTTAGGCATCTCCTACGAAAATCTCTCCATTAATTTCAAAGTGAAGAAGATGATGGTTAACGACAGCGCCTATAAAATGAATATTTTTGTCGTACGCATTATATGCGATTAAAGATTCACGCTTTTGTAGCAGACTTCTAATGCGAAGATAAAACATCTGAAACGCGTTTAAAAATTTTTGATGCAGTGTCCGATTTACTTCCGGTTCCTGACTAATATTACTTCTGGTTGCAGTGCAGCATTTCTCGTGAAAGGATCTACATTTTCCCGGAACTCATATAATATTTTGATATACCTTTGGTTGGCACATACTATTCGGACAATTTATAATGGAATGGATCGAGTGAATTTATTTTTTATCAGACGTATCATTTGAGAAAGCCAAGGTTTTACTAGCTTAAATACAAAATGTAGTTTCAATAATTTATTACGGTAGCTGTTGTATAATTGTTTCGAGCGCTAAGCGTATTTTATCACGTCCCATCAAGTGCTACAGGACAACTCTCCGTTACTTCCAGGAGAAATTCCATTTTGGAGCTTTCTCAGTGCTTCTGAGGTTTCTTTTAAGTAAATAATATGCAAGTCCATATCTCGTGGAGATATTTCTACAATTTCAACTTAAGTTACTACAATCACACTTCTAATATGATTCTAAACCCAAGGACGTAGAAAAGGACCTACTCTCCTTCATACTGGAATAATTATTCATTTGGCCATAAAAATTGGGAAAATTCAGTGTTCGTCCTAGAATTGTATAAAGCGTAAATATTCAAGTTTTCTATTCCGAGTTCAAAACCACCCAGAGAAGGTTAAACCAAATAGCAATAAAGCTAATTTAATTTTGCGGGCACGACTATATGAGAATACGTTTTCATGAAAAATGTTTGATTAGCCGAAATATTCAATTCATGTCAATCGGTGCGAGGGAGCTCACACATCAAACCTTCCGTGTCTTCACGTTGGGCAGAATCCGATAATAAATTACAACTTCCGAAGTTGGCAGCCATGGTACAGGAAACGAGCTTCTGCTCGTAATCACACAATAATATCTCTCAAAAAAATAAAAACAGTGACCTAAGAAACTGGACTAGAAAAACCTCCGAGACGGTGGAATTCATCGGAATGAAAGAGAGAGTTATATGAAAGCTATACTATATATATACGATATATGTATGGGAGGCGGGGGATGTAATTAGAAAAGGAGGGAGGGGAGTAAGGAGGGAGGGGAGAGAGAGAGAGAGGGAGAGAGAGGAAGAAAGAGAGAGAGAGAGGGGGGAGGAGAGAGGGAGTGAAAAGAGAGGCTCGCATGGAGAGAGAACACACTATTTCCTACCATGACATCTGGAACACGCATCTCATAGACTTGTTTTCGAAGTAGATACTCGTCCGTATTTCAGATGTGCGTGTTTGGGGAGGAACCAACAATGCCAGTTTGAGATTCAGTGGTGGAATCCAAATAGAAGTGAATTTGTTAAGGGAAGAAAGACGCCGAGAGAGAGAGAGAGAGAGAGAGAATGAGAAAGATTTAGAAGAGGATAGAGTAACGGAAAAGTGCTTTGTGCTGCTAAAGAGGTATGGATGTAGTGAATGACGCACGATTCACGTCGCTAAGTGACCAAGTCGTTTGCTCTTTTTCCAAAGATTTCGATCAATCTGAACAATGGATGACGGAGTGCACATTAAAAATTGACCACTAGATGAAAGTGCTATAAACATTTGTGCAACGTTGAAAGTAGTTTAGAGATATGGTTAGTGTTATAAATAGTCTCTCAAGTTCATACGGGCTTAAGAGTACCATTTGAGCGACATTCGGCTATCTGAGGAAATTTGAATCCAACCGATTTTAGTTAGTTTCCGTTGATTTGTAAGACTTCAGAATAGATTTTTCAGCTTTCTGGATGCCTCGTTTTCCAGTTAATCTGTTTGTTAGCCGCGTTTTTAACTTAATAGACACGTTCAAGTTCAGATGAATCTTAACTGCATTTCTTGGACATAATTGTAAAATATCTGCATTGATGGAACAATTTTTGAAACGAGAAAAAAGTCTGCTATGACTTTTTTCTCGTTTCAAAAATTGTTCCATCTTTCACAGCTTATGCCTGTCTGCATAGGATCTTCGGATCATATCATTCCATCAATTTCATCTGCATTGATGTTAAATGTATAGATAACACGGGGAACTTCAGTGGTAAGTTCTTCTCCTGATAGTTGGTGGATTTAGTTTGGATACTTCTTCGTGATGTTTTATAATATGTTCTGACTTTAAACACTAAACCCTCCATTGATTTGAATTGTTGTTTGCACTAATAAAATTAATATTTTAGCAGCCCTGATGATGCTGTGGTAATCGTGAAACCAGTTTTTATTTTTGTTCCGTGTGATGGCCTTGCACGCAGTAAACTCTTCGTCTGTGATGTATTTTTTTATTCATTTACACTTTTTGTAAATCATAATCATTGTTTCGTCGATGCCTCTCTATACTATTAATTTGGGATGTGTATTTATACCAAACGACTCGGCCCGATCACAATGAGCGCTGTGAAAAATAACAATTACAAGACCGTAGAACTTAAAATTCGGGTCCAAATTTAATACTTGTTTACCAAATAATCACTTTGAGGAGATATTTTTTTCATCGCAATCAATGATACAGACAAAGTGTTGATGTCATGCGAAACAGAAACGCACCAACAAGTTTTCTCTTGAGCGCTCTTGCATCATTCGCGCGATCCCTGTAGTCGGGTCTCGTTTCGATCTATCCATTTTCCCAATTTATATTCAAGCCGTCATTTTCGCGTCTGCGCTAATTTAATTTGTTTTGACTGGGCATTGAGGTGGGGTTGGATTGGTCGAGATAAATTCTGTCGAAATGGGAACTGAAAATTTTGACTCATAGATTCGATTTATATTAATCTTCCGTCATATAAAGTTGTTTTAAATTCAAATCGGAGGAATTGAGCATGTTCTAGCGAAAATTTTCAACGAAATAATATGGAAACAATGGCTCAGGATTCTTGTTTCCGGAGCTTTTCATATTAATCATTTGAATTGCAGTGTACGTATTCATTGTGTTTTTGGAATTTATAACAGAAGTGAAAGCTTCCGTTTATTTTAGGAGAGCCTTTTTATAAAGCGAACTATATAAAAGAGTATAAAATTAATTAATCCCCGTTTTTCCACGGCGAAGGAAAACTACACCCTCGTTTAAATAATAAAATGTCATGCAGAGGTTTTACCGGAATTTCGAAAAAAAATCACGGAAACCTTCTGCGGAAAAAGATATTCATGAAAGATTTTTGTACATTTCAAAGTATAAATAATATCCGCTGGGAAAAGAAAGGTCTTTTCGAACCACTTCAACAGCAAAGCTAGACCTCTATGCTCGGTGGATTTTTTTATCAGAGGGAAATCTTTTTATTTAATACTATCATTTTCAACGTGCAGGCAGTCATAGCCTCATGAAACTCCTAAGGAATGAATCAAATATAGAGAATTCATATTTTTTACAGCTTCCGACGTTTTCAATATCGGAATCCCGGAGATTTATTTTTCCTTCCCCCTCCTCCCCCTTCCATATCCTGACGCTCCATCCTCTTCTCCTTACAGCAGCCAATCGTCTAGTATCCTCTTTTTCATTCACACGCATTTAATTCTCTCGGATCCGCGATAGGGTTTTAAAAAATTCAAAAAGACGCATACTTTCTATCCATCCTTTGGTGCGTTTTTTCCCCTTCGTGATGGAGCGAGTATTTTTTTATTCCAAACACATTTCCATCATTTCCACTGGTTTTATCGCACCTAGTGTGAAATTTCGATAGTCGGATGATATATTCACTTTGAATCTTATGGGAACTTCAAGAATCACTTAACCGATCCAGAGTTAGTACTCATTAAAAAAAAAACATTCTACGGTCGACCTTCAAGGAAATTCACGTTTTTCTGGAAAATAATTTAAAATTATCTGGCCATATTATACACCATTTACTGTCAGGTAATATGCAATTAAACTATTAGACCAGAAATTTAATTCCCAATATCATTAATCACGCTTCGCACCCTATAACTTTTTATATTAATAGCAAAGCTTTGATTTATCAAAATACGTCTATGTACATAAATATTGCCATGCAAACATAAAAAATATATTTTAAAATTGAAAGGTTGTAAATTCAGGCGTTATTATAACATTTAGTGTTGATATCTATAATTGAAAGGAAATGTTTTTCTTTCAGATTCTATTACGGTGTGTATTATCAGTTATTGATGTGAAGATATAGTATAGCAAGGGTGGCCAAACTAACTTACCCTCATAGATAATCTTCTGAAGTTCAAGAGCCGCATGAAAAACATGCTCACAAATTTGCTATCAGTAAAACATAACCTGTATCCAAAGCAATTCAGATATTAAGCATATCTCCACCATGTCTCATGTCACCCTATGTCATTGTGTTCTGTAGCAAAACGTTGAAATTTGAAAGAGCCGCATACCAAGTTAAAAGAGCGCATGCGGCTCGCAATCCGCGGTTTGGCCACCCCTGATATATAGGTATTTCTTCATCATTAACTCAAAATTAGATCTCTTGGCCAATTCGATTAACTCATTAACAGTAAAAAGAAGCATCCAGTAGTATTATCAACAGCTTCTTTGGTTGCGATATTTAGAATGAAATTTTACTAACTCTTTTCATGTAGAAATTGTTGAAAAATAGTATATTGTGATTGCCAAAGACTTTTGTGAATGCTGACGTAACTCATGTAAAAACACATATTGATCATTTAAGCAATATAACCAACATGCGTAGTATAGTAATTGGTTAAACTCTTTGAAAGTTAGTCAAATTTACGACCCATATTGAAGATGCTAAAATTGAAAATATTTGTTCTTAGAAATTGAAATATTCTACGACTTTTAAATCTTTCCTACAATTTTGTTCATGCATAATACGTACTATTATAATTTATAAATAGCAAGATAAGACAGGAAATAACGGAGATTCATCTTCCGGTGTGTGAACAAAGTTGGACCACAATCTGGTCCGAGGACACTCGTCCCGTCCGCTATCCGAGACAATTCGTGCGAAATTTTCCCCCTTCTCCTCGCGTGTACCCTTCTGACAATTTATGAAACGCCACCCTTTTTCACATAAAATACTTCTTCATTCCGTTTCCTCTCTCTCTCGTCTCCCTCAACACCCCGCGCCCTCTATCAAATGCCATTCTTCGAGCCAATATTCTTCCGAGTCCACCGGGTTTTCTTCCTGCCCTCATCTCGATACTTTTCTCTCTGTCTCCCACCTCTCCACCCCCTACTGCACGTCCCCTCCTCATTCAGGCAGCCCCTCATCTTTAGCCTTCTGACAATTCATTTTTACCTATTCCATCCCAGCCGATCCAATATTGCATCCACCCACGATTTTTTACATACTTATTTCACTTTTATTTCCGAAAATCGGTTCGCCATTCTTCGCGATACGTGTCTGTGCATGCTCCTGTATTTGGTTGTGTGTATGCGTGAGTCTGTGTGCGCGTGCGTGTGTTTTTATTCACAGGGAGATGCATCTGATGTATGTATTCACTTTCATTCGTCGAAGCAGTCAACATACGCCGTATCCTCCACTTGTCCCTTCATTCCCACATTGCTCTATATATTGATCGTGCCTTTTTGGTACGATTGGAACCGCTGTCTGCCTATACACATGCGGCCTCTCCCCATCCCTCCGGTCCCATCTTTTTCGGCCCCCTCCCCTCTCTTCCTCACTTCCTCACCACACCCACCCACCCACGCACACACTTCTCTCACACGACCACCCGCCGCGATGGATTTGTCTTCATCTCAAATTCCTTGCTCCACTGCCTGTCTATCCTCACCCTTTCAATCACTTCGCCTTTTTATTTCAGTCTTTTATTCTCATTCACAACCCCATCCTCTCTCTCTCCCTCCCTTTTCCTTTCGCCTTTTCCATTTTCACCTATTATAACGTATCAATTTATTATTTTTTGTCGTTGTTTTTAAATAAGTATTTAGGCCTATATTTCCGCATAATTTTGTTCCCAAAAGGGTAGCAATTAAATTAATTAATTAGCAATTAATTAATTAAATTACTGCCATTCAATTAGGTGTCACTGTAATGCCTTCAAATGTTTACGAAGTTACTGGCGATTCGACATCAAAAGTGATTACCCTGCCCAACTCATAAAGCGAGTAAATTATCACAACGGCTTCACTTAGGTTGTCGGAGAGACAATCAGCTGCAATAATGAATGTAAGTTACCTTTCTGCAGATGTTTCCTTGAATATGAAAAAGCTTTATAAATCATTGAAAAATCATCGGAGATCCTATAAATAAAAGAATGTTTGTCTGTCTGCAGCAGCCATAACTCTTCAGAAAATAAATTTAGGCGCTTCAAAATTTTGCAGTAGCTTCAAGTTAATCCTGAAAGTTTCAGTGCCAAAAATAATACAAAGCGGCCCTCGGGGGCCCGAGGGTCTCCATTGTTGGTCCAAAATACCGGTTTTTAAAGGATATCTCAGCAATCAATTGGCCGATTTTGATGAATTCTCCAATAATATCAATGTTTTGATGAGATACATTTTCGAACCTAAAATGGATAAAATCGGTAAACGGGGTCAAAGATCGTAATGTAGGGTCGAACCAAATGTCACGATTTCGAGAGGTCCCCATGAAACGATCGGTCCAAATTTCAACAATGTCCGTCTGCCTGTATGTATATATCATGGAAGAACTATCTGAACCGATTTCAACCAAATTAGGTAGGTACATAGAATATTCACATAAATACATGACCAAAATGACATATTTGGACCGGATAGACCAAGCAGGGGTGCCACAACTGCAAAATATAATTTTCTGTAGTTATGCTTTTGGAAGGAAATGGCCAAACCGAATTCAGCAAAATTTGGTAGATAGAATTTTAACAGAAATTCATGGCCAAAATGCTATACTTCGACCCAATTAACTAAGTAGGTGTGCCACAATTTCAAAGTTAAACTTTTAGGTAATTATGAATTTGGAAGGAATTGGCTGAACCGATTTCAACGAAATTTTATATGAAGGAGCTGTGCAACATAAAAAAAAACAAAATAACGTTTTTTTTTGGGATAGATACAGAAAGCAGGGCTGCCACAATGAAAGTAATAAAAAAATTCTTTTTACAAGTGTTTGTGTTGAACTGTCCGCATTGATTTTAACCAAATAATAAAATTATTATGCGCGCGCGCACACACACAAACACACACGCACGCACGCACGCACGCACGCGCACACACACACACGAACGAACGCACGCACGCGCACACGCACACACGTGTGTGTGTGTGTATATATGTATATGTGTGTGTGTATATATATATATATATATATATATATATATATATATATATATATATATACATATTTGGACAGGATTGACTAAACAGGGGTGCGACAATTACAAATTAAATTCTTTCAGTAACTATGGATTTGGAAGGAATTGGCTCAACGGATGTCAACTAAATCTTATATATATTATTTTTACAAAACACCATAATGAAATTAATATTTTTAAAGCGGAGCATAAGAGCAGGGCTACCACAATTAATAAATAATAAAAATAGTTTGCAACTTAAAAGAAAACTATTTCCCGAGCAAAACCGGGCGTTTCTGCTAGTAAATGAATAAAAGTTATATCGAAGAAACTTACACTCTGTTGATCAGGAACATGCGCGAAAATGCGATATTAGCTTTTAATCTACAATTAGAAAAAGTAGATTTAGTGATTTGAAGGCGATGACGAGGAGAGATGCCAGGCTCACAGTTATTTTTGCAGCTCATCAGGAAATTTCCAAAGCTATAGTTTTTGAAAAAATGTGCATAGGCTAATGAGTGTTTCAGTCACATGCTGTCTTAGTATAACAATTACAGGAAGATCTCCACCGACGTGCCGATAACTAGACTGCAGAGAACGGTTTTTCTCAAGACAAATTTCGTCCCGGGAGCATATGCCAGCGTGGTCCTGGTGGCCGCACTCTTAAATTTAGGGCAAAAGTGATATTTGGTCTTTCGAAAAAAACTTCAAATATCAATTGTAGCAATTTTTTACGAGAAAAATTAACTGCACTTCTTTCTTCCAAAGCAAGTTGCATTGCCTCTTCAAGGTTTTGATCAGTAAGCTCGTTTAGAAATTGGTTTTTTGCGAAATGAAGGACACTGAATGACCTTTCGCACATCACTGTTGTTGGAAACACGCTCAAAATCAGGACAGCAATAAGAACAACTCTATAGCGTAGCTTTTCGCGAATTCGGCATTTTTATGCAGATTTTTTATAATTACAAAATACAGAAAACTGAGCAAACTAAGTAATAATTTGCTTATCCCAACCTGTGTTGCGAACAATTTTGAATCGATTTTCTCAATAATTAACGATCAAAAATCAATAATTCTTACAAAAATAAATTGATGCTATGCGAACTTATTAATGTGCATTTTGATTGAAAAAAGATCCGGATTCGACTCCGGGAGATAATTTCTATTCCCCATAATATAACACGTAAAAATCTATCAGCTGACGTGCAGGCTTCTTTTTTGCAAATTAAAATTAGAAAAATTGACTTTTGATCTTCAGACCCGCACTCTTTTAAAGGCAAATTAATGTGCGTAGTTTGTTATTCTTATCGTTGATTTTCCTGTACGGGTCAAATCGGTCCATAAATGTAGTTTTAACTTGAAAATGTTACGTTTTTAGACGTGAAACGTTTTTGTTGTTAACGACTACGGCGTTGTTGCAGAATTTGCGAAATTAGGTACTTATATTTAACCGGATTATATGGAAAACGAGAATTATATATTGAATGGGGATATTCCCTATATTTATTTCATTGATATTTGAATTTTTTATGTACTTCTATTTACGAATGTTTTTAAATGTCTGGAAGATTACTTACTTCGTTTTTACAATTCCGTATTTTTTCTGTAGGATTTATCTATTCATGATTTTCTCTTAAAAATGCGTGATGCCTGTGAATTTAATTCTTTATGAAAGATAGCCTGTTCATCACTTTACATTTATTGTACTCCATACGCCTCAAACCTGGATCAATTAGATTATAATTTTTAATCTCTTCCTTAAACTAAGCTTTACAAAAGTTTTTTTTATAGCAGCACATCTCATCTTGCATGATTTTTGCTGCATAAAGATTCTATAATAATATCTCATATAAGATTTGTTTACCAAGTTCCACAGGCGGTTTGAGGGTGGTCTATATCTTCTTGCATATCTGCAGCATGACGCTGGGTGCTTATTAATGTCAGCGTGAACATTAAATATTTCAAAAATTGAAGCAAATAGTCCGTATGCGGCACGGCGTCATATTTAATGCAATCTTTTCTATTCACTTTACTGAGTTTTACAACAAGCGTAACATGAGAGGAATTTATAAGTAAATATTGTTACAAGTAATATACTCTCACTAAAGTAAGAGACAGAAGCACGTTTTCTTAAAAAAATTCAGTGATTTTGTTTGCTTGCTCCTTTGGAAAGGGGACAACACGCACCGTTGGAATGTAGATCCCCACCAGGCCTTTCCATCCGCGAAAACTTCGCTCCTTAATTTCAGTAATTTGTCTACAATACCGTTTTAACATTTGATTTTACCTATTTTTGAGCCCTATAGCAAGCAATCTGTGAGTTGCTTGGAAAATCATGTATTGAAATATCTATGGACTGATAAGAGATGTTTAAATAAAAATATTTCTCAAATATCTCAAGTAATTTGGCTACAAAACCATTTCAAAATTTTAATTTTTTCCTGATTTTGGAATCATCCAGCGGGAAATCTGTGAACTGCTTGAAAAAACAATCGGTTAAAAATTCATAGATTGATAAGAGTTATCAATTGCAAAAATAAATTCTCAAATATCTCTTAAAACAAAGAAGTTGATTATCTACGGGCACCCAAACAAACGGATGGACAAATATGCATGTTTTTTACTTTTAAGAAAGCGTGATAATAGGAAAAGCGTGAATTAAATGCATGTAAAAATCTTTCAATTCGTATTTGAAGTTATTTTCTTCCATTTATCAAAAAATATGTGTTTATCTCCCATCGCTCATTTTCTTTCAATAAAATATTTCTCAGTCTTCATACAATTTCTCCTTAGTTTTCGTTTATTGACCCATTCATATCACAATCTACGTTGTAAAGTTTCCTCGAAGTTGTGAGTCTTCATTTATTTTCTAATATTCTCCCTCATGTTCAACCGATTCAGTTTGTCAGTGTTATCGCTATTGTTTTGTTTTCCCTTATTCTCGACGCTAACCCCTTTTGCATTTTCTTTTGGGCACCTCTCGTTCTCTCTTCCTCTCTCTCTCCTCCCTACTCTTTATCTCCTCTCAGTTTTTATCCTCCGCTCTTGAATTTTTACCTCCTCTCTCATTCTTCATTTTTCTGATTTATTGCTCGGTTTTATCTCATCTCTCCTTTTATGCTTTTTATTTGGTCCGTTCGCGTATTTATCCACTTACTCACATACGCAATTCTTTAACATCTTTGCTTTCATTCTTCGTATTCTTTCTGAAGACGTGGATTCTTGTTTTCTTTTTCTCTTTCATTGAAATCTTTTCTTTTCCCTCTCTTTATTTTCCACTTGTGTTTCTTCAAACAAATCTTTTATTTTTATTAAGACTTGCTTTCATATTTTATTTCTCTCTCTTTCCTTCGATTTTTACCTTTCTGTTAACTCTTTCCATTTTATCTTAATTATTCCCTTCCACACCTTTGAATTTTCTTTTTGTTATGCCTCGATCTTAATTATCTTCATTTTCCTTCCTTTTTTGTCCGTGTCTTCCCAAATTTAATATTACATTCGGTATAATTATAAATGATGTTTTTCTCCTCAATGTATCTCCAATTTTATTTCCTATCTTCCAGTTCCCTTCTTATTAACTTTTTCTCTTTCTTCGTTTTCTTTTAAAATTATAGACACTAATTTTATATCCATTCATCTTTCTCTCTCTCCGTTGGCCCACTATCCTTCCCTCTCTTTCTCCATTTCTAAATATTTTTCCTTATTATTCATATAATATTCCTCTTTTCCCGCTTCTTCCATTCACCTATAAAATGTTTTCCTTCACTCCTCGGTTTACTGCTTTCTGTCCCTTCACTTCTCGCTCCTTTCCTTAAAAAAAGCGGAGTTTTCGATGTTTGTTTGTTTTTATCTCGCCTTGTTTGTCTTTTGCGAGAGAATTTGGAAACCCTCTCAGAGGGCAATCGTTTTTGTTTCGGATATGCGGCAGCTCCTGTTCTCAGCATACTTTTACCTCTTTTAGCTGCGCCGTTTTAAATGGCATACGGACGAAAAGTCTTGCAGCAACAGTTTCGCTCAGTATCATGTGAGTACGAGTCAATACAGAAGTTTTACTTTTATTTCGCCGTTGAATTCAGGGTAAAGTGCCACACCGTTCGATGTTAACGGCATTCTTAAGGATAATAGCAATTTTTTTAGATTTTCCGCCAAATGTGATCATTCAATCTTTTTTATCCAAGGCGAGCAGGTGCGGGGCAATTTTGAAAAGCGTAACAAGAAGAAATAGCAAAAAAAGGTGCAATCGTTATATTCTAACGAGAATATTCACGCAGATCGCATCTGCTGCCACGCGTTTATCTTACGCTTCTGAAATCCATTCTCCATATGCATTAATAGATGTTTTTTTATTATTTTCTGTGAACCATAAGGTCTGTCAATTTATTTCTTAAATAGTTGAAACACGAAATAGGCGTATTTAATACACCTATAAATGTACAAAAGTTCTTATTTCAATCTATTATGATTATATACAAATATATAAATTGGCGTTCGATTCTTCCATATCAGAAAGCATATTCCTGATGGCTCTCTATGCTCTTATGGCACGTGATGCTTCGCAAAATGTTATTTAAACTGCCAGACTATTTTTAAGTCACATGCACATATATTTGCTTTATTTTGTCACCCTTATGCCATCGGCAAGAAGTATTTGTGATTAAAATTTCTAGTCGATCTGTGCTTGAAACGTCATGCAAAAACTCATAATTATAAAAAATATTTGCCCGAGTACATCTGTATGTAGCACTTTAAGCATCCGGTAGCGGAAAAAATACAGAAATTATAACTTGAACATAAAAATACAGCTGAGTTTTATTGTGTGTAAATTGTACTTATGGAGAGTCTTCCATTAAAAAAGTGTTATAAATTAATCCTCACACATTCTGATTTCCTTTGTCGAAGAAAAGTTCTAAACCTTTTGAAATTACCTAGTCTACGTACGATCCCATACCAACTGACGCACTCGACTCGAGAACGATAATGAAGCAGACCAGATAACAGAAGCATTCGATTCAGCTCGGGATGAGGCGTTTATGGGAGATAATCCAATGATGGGTTCATATCCTAGATCACCTTAAACTTTTGTCGCTAACGAGGACATAAATTACGTAGCTCCAATAGCGACGAAGAGGTTGGGAAAACCAGATTTTCATTTCGGCTACCAAGTACCCGTCACCGTATTATCGGTTGTTTTGCGTGGATATTCCGGATTTCGGGGTTTGAATTAATTTTTTTAATCAGTTTCTTGCGTAAAGATCAATAGAGAAATTCTCAATAAAATAATTTATCTAAATAGGCGTTGAAGTTACATGCGAAATTATTAACGACGCTTGAATTTTATTTCAGCTTGTTCAGACTTGTTCTGCTTAATGAAATTATTTCAGCAAATTTTGGTTGGTCTTATAGATCACTTCAGAAATGTATCCGTGCATAAGTAGGAATTCGAATGCAATAAAAATTCAATTGGCATTTAAGCAAAACATAACTGCGACTTTACTGTTTTAGTAACAAATAAAATTTAGCATTAAACAAACATTTAATTAATTAATGCATTAACAAAGAATTTGGAGATGATCGACTGGTAAAGATAGATATTTCACTTTGAAGGAAACTTTAAGTGCAGTATAGATAATGTACAAATTTTGGATGATCGTATTTCATGTATATATTTTCTTCTGGTGCAATCGTAATTTAATTTCCCATTAAAAATTTCAAGTTTAAATGTGTTCCACCTTTTGTGATTGCTCTAATAAGACCCAAAAATTGCAATTTCAGTGTTAACTATTCGATATAAAATATTTGGAGAAATTATTTAGTTGCTAAAAAACGGACTCATTTCTGCCGTAGGTCATTTGACCAAAAAAACTCCATATTTGCGAATTTTGTCATCTGGTAGAATTGATCGATGACATTACAGGAAAGAGGTGGAAGCAGAAAAATCTTTCACTATTAAAAAAGGTTTACGAGTTGTAATATAGATTGACTTCTCAATGCCTCACGGCCCTGCCGCGTTGCTGTCTTCGCTGTCTCCCTCCTACCTCATCCCCTTCTTCCTCCGCACAGGTCTCCGTTCTACAGGAAAGACCACCCCTTTCCTCCCTAGCCTCCCTCCCTTTACCCCCTCCTCTTCTCTCATTGCCTCTTCCCCATTCCTTTAATCATACTCCCCTCGTTATGCGCCGCCAGACAGTTAAAAAAAAAAATAATTTGCCTTGTAGGAGTGTGAGGGCGTCATGGGAGGCCTAGGAGCCCGAGGAGGCCATTGCATACACATGGCCAATTTTACGATAAGTGGCGGAAGACTTTGCAAGTTTTTTTTGTGTGTGTGGGGAGGAGTTAAGGGGAGAGTGATAAAGTAAGAGGGAGAGAGTCACGGGGTGGGGTTGGTGGAAGGAGAGAGGGGGAGGAGGAATAAGGGGGGAGGGGAGGGAGAGAGGGAGGAGGTACATGGGGTAGAGAGAGTTTTATATGGAGAGAATAAAAGACTCCTTTGGGATGTTGCTGGAGAGCAGCATCGAGAAATACCCACTGTTGGTTTTTTAAGGGAAGGGGGAGGAGAGAGAAAAAGATGTTTTTGTAAGGGATTTCGGATTCTGGTAACAAGGCTGGAAATGGCGTGCAAAACGATCCATAAAGTGTTTGTTAACTGAACCGAGGGAGTAGGAATTCAAATCTTGGGCATGAGTTGTTGTTCCCCGCTCCCCTTCCCTGCCTCCCTGTTCTATTTCACCTCCTATCTCTATTCCTTAGCCATTCTTTCTCCCACTCACGCGTTAGCAAACAAAATGCACCATCTCTTTCTCTCAAACGTTTAATTTTTTTCCCTCCGAGTATTTTTTTCCTGTGTTCATATCGAGTTAAACTTTTTTATGCAGCATGAAATTCAGACTTTCAATGATTTTGTTTGCGGTGGTTAAGGAGAGAAGGAAAATTGTCATTTCTATGGTTTTCTTATATGGCCATGCAATATATTATACATAACACTCCGTGTATATGAACACGGAATAGGTGAGGACGATGTTCGAAGGTGAATGACGTTAAAGGTTCGCCACTGTCATTCTTTAGTTCTCTTGTGCATGAAATTTTTAGCTCTTTTTTCTGAAATGTAAAAAAACACGAGCAATGTTTATCGCTTTGTTGTCTGTTCGCCTATATGTCTTTAGACTTGCGACGTTTTTTTTAGGAGATAGATGAAAAATTCTTTTTTGATTGAATAGCTGAAAATATAATAATACGAAGAACATTTTACGAATCTTCCATTAGTTTGAATTTCAACCGTTAGAGGTCGCTAAATTTGGAAAACAAGTGCACTTTAAGCTAATATTTTAAACGCGCTTATTCTTCCGAGCAATTACCGCAATTACCGCAATTCTCGGCTACGCTGACCAATACATGCGCTTATTTATGTAATTCTCGCCTCCTTCCCTCATTATAGCATTTCTCGGAAAAATTGATCAGCAGACGCACTAGTTTATACGCAATACTGCTTTTTATAAACAATTCTTACTTGCTTTTCTTACTAGTATTACTGATAGTAAGCTACATAAATAGGAAAATGTTTTAGTAAAATTAAATGTAAAAAAAAATTCATTGCTTTCTATTACCCTTTAATATCGATTGTAATTCACCATAGAGATTTAAAATGGTTATTTACATTAAAATTGAATCTATTTTAAAGTATAATCCAGACTGTAGAAAAAGAAAAATAAGATAAACTTTTTTAATATAAAAAATTACAATTGATCAATTTTTGATAGAGTTTTTCAGTAAAAAACAACATATTTTTCACAATCTACAGCATTAAAAACAAATAGTGTCATATTTATCTATTATAATATGTTTTGTTATCAAAATGGTTTCCTGAAGTTTCACTTTTGCGTCCATCTGTCGTGTGTGAGTGTATTTAAGAAAATACTTTGGATGGTCAAATTATTGGGGGGCATGAGTACATATAATTTTATCATTAACTGAACGGTACAGGTTTTGTTTTTACAATGAAAATTCTACGCATTAACCATAATCATAATCATGTCGTTATTGTTTCTTAACGTTGATTTTATAATACAAATTTGAAAGTCTTTACCTGACTTCTGTACTTTCGCTCTGTATCATAGGTTTATAATGTCAATTCAAATATTTCACCAGAATTGTTCGTGGGTTTTCTTGTTGAATACCTCTTGGAAAACATCATTTAATGAGCTATTTTCACCCTATTACGCCTGTGCTCTTAAAACCCAGGAATAATTATGTGTGGTTGGAAAATGAAAGAACAAAACTCTTCTAACCCTATACCAGAACATGTTTTGATACCATAAAAGATTATTTTTGTTCAATTTAATGAAATAGGCACGAATATTTTATGTTCAGGATGTGGGTGTGACGCTTTTACTCTTTGGATGAAAGCATATCAACAATCTCTTTAATTGATGTCAACAGGACTGCACATGATTATTATACATAGATAAATGATATAAGGGGAGAAAGGGGAGATAGGAGGGGTTACACAGGAAGCAATTGGAGGGTAATTACAGAAACGGTTAGGAAATGAAGGGGTTGGAAAAGGAAGGTCACAAAATGTATAAAAAAATTGGTAAAAAGAGCCAAAGACGACAACTGTATATTATATTATATATTATAATTAAATATTTTTATCTGATGATGCTACGACCGTAGTGAAACCGGTCGTGTTCAATAAACTGTGGAAGTGACAAGTTTTATCTTTTCATCTCGATGAGTAAATTCCACAAAGTAAAGCCTGACTTTATTAATGTTTCTCCTGTTAATAGTTTATAAACTTTTTGTACGGATAACACTATGAGATTCTTATATTATATTTAATCTTATTGCTTATTCAATTTCTCTGCCAATTTAAGAATTATAAAATAGATTTTCAATGTTTATGTCGTTGTAACTTTGTATGCATTTGAGTAAATCCAAACATACCCACAATAACACAAAAACTGCATGCTCGTATTGTAGGCATTTTATTTGAAACATCTATTTCCATTGTGGTACTCATTTTCACAAAAAATTAGCATAACTCCGTAACATGACAAGCGTCCTCTATAACAAAGAGTCCAAACCAGGACTAATGCAGGCAGGTTTCCCAAAGTTCACGTCCCGAATTGATTACTTATATTGACAGGAAATGTTTCAGTATGTGTTAATGATTCCAAGGAATTCTCGTACCATAAATACCATTTGTAATTCATAATTTATCAGTGGTAGAGAAAAATTGGAAAACAAATTACTAGTGCAACATCAGGTTCAAAATACTAAAGACAATGTCAAAATCTCTTTCTGAAATTATATTTTGGGCGTTTCTTTTAAAATAATGATTTTGATAAATATTACTGTTTATACGCTAATGTGTATGGATCAACTGTCCATTGCTGAAGGGTAAAATAAAATAACCCATTTATTCACTCGTCTATGCTCAAGCCGAGATCGGTAATGGCAACAACCCGATAAAATGCGATCTAAAACGCAAAACCGCTATGTTTTAGTATAAATTCAAGAAATATGTTCAATTATCAAAATTCTGCGATACGAATTAGAAATTACATTCTTTTCCCCTTAGAACAGTACAAACCTCGCTCCGATATAACAATTTAAAGATATTTTTCAGTATTAACCCCTCAAGCCCGGAGGAGATTTATTAAATCCCACCCGTACGGCCGGATGAGGTTTTTAAATTTTCACGATTGCGTTGCAAAAACGTTCGAGAAAATTTAAAAAATCATAACTTTATAAGTTTTCTCTCGATTTTTCTGTTTTTTTTTGTGGATTTACGAAAAACATGAAATTTGTAAATATCCATTTTTCGTATCATATTTTACAAACAAATATTGTTACAGTAGAAGAGAATGTACACCAATCGCTAATTTTCCGGCGCGCGTTGGCGCTTTATATATAACATTCAGCACCGGGAAATCTATGAAAGATATTGATGTACAATCTTAATAAAAGAATAACTTAAATTAGTAACTATTTCATTCTGTAAGTCTATCCATCTAAACCAATTAGGTGAAAAGTTTTACGTATCTCAACTTTTTCATGTCTTGACTGGAAATTTTTTAGTAAATGTAGTATTACTGATTTATTAGAAGACGATTTATTTATAATATGAACGTTTTAGTTAATAAGTCATTATTCTTGGTCATTACAAAAGTCACATAGAAGAAATGATTACATTTCTTTCTTTGGAAAGGAAGATATAACGATGTATACATCAGAAATGAATTTATATGCAAAACACGGAAAACTTTCAAAAGTTAAACTAGCTTATGAGTCTTTTCCAAATATTTTTAGAAAATTTAGACACGCGTAATTGGATTAGGCAAGAAATGCCTTATAGTTTAGTAAACACTTCTAGTAAAATAATATGTAAATATATGGAAGAGCTTCGCTGTTCGTGATTTTTGATGACGTGTCCACTAGATAGCACAACAGAGAAAGCCCTTATCTGAAGATAAAAACAAACCCTACATCTTCTTTCAGATGACAAAGAAAAGGAAACCAATTTTTTGGGTTCCTTTTCCTCAGGTATTTATGTGTCAACTTTAGAAACCGAAAGTCCGTAGGTCAGTGGCAAAAACTAAAATTCTATCACAAAACTAAACGTATATTATACGTAAAGAAATACATACAAATAGATATACACAATTTGTCGCAATTCCTCCCCGAAAAGACCAAAGGCTCCTTCTCAACTAACTTGCTTTGTGGATGCAACAAACCTTAGTAATCCGAACCACCTCGAAGAGGACGAAATAACAGATAGTGGTTGGCGTTGACGCTCTCCTATGCAGCGAGGAACGAAGGATCGCGCGGTCAGGAAAGCGAATAGTGGTTGGCGTTGACGTTCTCCTATGCAGCGAGGAACGAAGGATCGAGCGGTCAGGAAAGCGAATGTTTACCGAAATGATTTTACTCAACCCAATTCCATTCATCATGAATTGCATCTTAATCATTTATAATAAGACATTTTCCTTTCTTTTTTTACATGCCGACGAAGACCTTTGTCGCATGACATAAGCCAAATGGCTCCACCAGGAACAAAAAGAGGAGAAAAATCGTGCTCTCCTTTGAAAAGATACACAATTACTACATTGCATTTAAAACACCAAGCAAAGGTTCCTTGCCGCATTAAAAAGCGATTTTTATACGAAAAAACACCGTCATATCGTAGCAAATTTGAAAATTCCATCGCAAAATTCAACGTTGATTATATATTTTTAAAAACAGAAAAAAATACACGGCAAGCATAGATAAGAAGTACAAAGCTTCCTCTTTCAAAATATATAAAGGTTATTTAGATTTAAAGAAGTCTTTAGTGTCAAAAGATAAAAGATATTATGGCTGACGCAGGACGTAATAGTACGTCTGACGGCCGATTGGACAGTTTTCGCAAGACGTAATATTACGCCTGACGGCGTTTACGGGTTAAAGAAAACATCTCTGCACGATGTAATTGAAACTATGTAAAAAAATAGGGAAAAACATTCCTGGAATCGAACCTGAGACCTGAGAAGTTGATGAAAATCGGTCCATTTATGCAAAAGTTGTTAGTGGGACACACACACACGGACAGGGCTATTTTTCCTTCGGAAACCAGCCTAAAAAGAGGAGTAAGTAGAGTGGAAGTTTGTAATAGCATGTTTTAATTAGTCTACTTTACAGAATGGAAAAAGGCTTATAGTTTCTTCGTTGTGTTCGTCTTTCTTTCTGTCTATTCTCCCTTTTAACTTTCGAAACATTAGCCCAATTTTCATGTCACTTGGTCGAAATTTCTAGTTACTGGGGCCGAGTTCCTGTGAATAGTTTTTGTTGCAAAGATTGAAAGTCCCGAGTTCGATTCCAGGAACTATCCTTCCCGTTTGATTTCATGGGAAATCTGAAATCTATCGTGTAGGGTAATTTTGTCTTGCACATTAAAATATCTTAGAATTGTAATATTGGAGTGAAATTTTTAATATTCTCTGAGGAAAGAAATAGAAATTTTGTTTATCGCAGAATGTTGCTTATAGATCGTATGCTTTCGAACTTTGCGTAAATACTGTCGTTATTGCAGTTTTTATCACTCATCACGAGAGTGTCGCCATTGCAACGACTATTGTTGGACTAGGATTTGGTAAAGTCTAGTACATTCACGCGTTATTTTTGCCGCACAAATACGCGTGATCAATTTAGTTTTCCCTTCGAATGTATTAGTAATATTTTATAGCGCTCATTTGTGAAATTTGGAAAAGTAGGCATCATTTGGTGCTATATTTTCATACAAGTTCAGAAAAATTCCATTATTACCTTGTGAAACATTTTCCTTATCGTTTTTCGCGGATAGAATATGTGTCTTGGTTTGTCGTTCCCGATTTATTCTAAATTACCCCTACCTTTCTTTGCCGCGGCTGTTATTATCTCAGCCACACTCCACTCTCTCGTTTCTTCTCGACCTCCTGCATTTATACCACCCTTTAAAATAAAACCTCACTTCATCATCCGCCCCTTACTCTTACCCACGAATCACATTCGTTTGCGAGTAACCCAAGGAAAAAATAATCTCCAACCCTTTAATCTCTAAACGTGGGCGGTGGTGCAGATCTTTATTATACACCGACCTAAAGGAAGAGTGAATCCTAAATGAGAATCATTCCCCATTCATTCCCTTCACCATGAACTCCACACCATCGCCTGCGCCAACGCCTCTCTCTCCTCCTACCCATTCCTCCGAGATAATCCTTTGTAGCTCTTTAATTAGAAGGAGTTCAATCCCTCTACATCATTCCGCCCGCTTGGCTATAACCGTTTTACCTCCGTGGAATCGCGGCATCTCTTCTCCTTCGCTTAGTTCCCGTATTAACTGCGGATTAGCCCGTTCTGAACATTCCGGTTGTAAGCAAAATTGAAATTGAATCATCTTAATCGTGCAGATTTCAAAGCGTTTATAACAAGGCGGGCAATGGAAAGAAAGTACACATATATGTGTCATCATCGTAGCAAGTCTGTCCGTAGACAGATCCTTGATTAATTATGGTTGAACCTGATTATTCACATAATCCTATATTCCGCAGTCCTCTTCATGTCTTGATAGCTCTCTTTCCCTCTCAAGTAGTCTATCAGCTGAAACCATTTCCTAACTCTTTCTCTTTTTTCATTCAGTTTTCCTTCTAACAGGTCTTTAGTCATGCTCTCTATCCTAACATAACGTCCAATTCAGTTCCCATTCCTCTTTCTTATACTCTTCATAATCATTCGTTTCTCTCCTATTCTTTTTATTACTTAATCGAATTTGATTCAATCTGTGCATCTGCATCTTCAGCATTCTTCTCCATGCCCACATTTCGAAGCTCTCTTAGTATTTTATAATCGTTTTTCCTTTAGCGTCTATGTTTCTGCCCCGTACAAAGCTATACTCCATGCATAGGGAATGAATTTTTTGGGTTAAAAAAATGTTCATTCGGAGGGTAAATATCGGTTTTTATTATTTTCCTTTTCATTCGGGTTAAAATCGGGTATAAATAAGATACAGATTTTTTGAGGTTTTAAAAAAAGTTCAATCTCGGATGATTTTTGGGTTTTATTATTTTGTAATTCGGATAAAATTATTTTAAAATAAAAATCTTGTTTAAAAATTTAAAAGTTTTATCAACAATCAAAACTTTTTACAATACATTAAGTATGATTGAGTGTGTGATATTTTGTGTTAAACGCCTCCAGGTAGAGAGGAACACCTTGAAGGCTGCACAAATATATTGCTTCCCGTTCAACTTCTTTTGAAAACACACCATATATTAGTGAAATAATTTTTCTTTCGTATTGTTTTCAACTAACAGACACTTGGGCTCTTTTTCCTTATCCTATCGAAGATCTAACAGCGACAAGCTGAGGCGTCCTTGACTATTCGTGGCGCGAGCAAACCAAGGAGATTAAGATTGTGCTACGAAGTAAGCATACGAATAAATTGTTTACAAAGAGAATAAACAGACTAATCACGAACATCTCGGACTGCACTCGAGTGCTGGGGAGCCTACAAGCGCCAGAATAGAAATTCTGTGAACAAATTTAAAGAAATTTGTGTTTAAAGAAAACTAATAATTTCGGGTTTTATCCGAAATTTATAAAAGGCAATCGGAGGGTAAAAATCCGGTAAAAATCGGATAAAACCCGAAAAATCCATACCCTATCCATACATAGTATTTTGTCAACTTATTGTGAATATATTTCTTTATATTCCCCATCATGTAGTAGGAGTTTCTTTCTTCTGAAAGCGGCTTTCACTCCCACTACTTTAGTCCTTATTTCATGGGTACATTTTTCTTCTCTCGTTATGGTGCTTCCAAGGTATTTATATTATGAAACTTGTTTTAATGGCTTTCCACCAATACTTATTTTAAAGTTTTCTTCTTTAACCAATATTCGCATGACCTTTGATTTATCTTTATCGATTTCTTCCAGTTCTGTTAGCGCCGATATTGCTTGCTTGTATAGTTCCTTCATGTATTCTTTCCATACCTGTGCTACATCCTATTATGGTTCTGTTACTATCTTCCCTTCTGTGTTCACAATTCCTTTACCGCGGATTGCATTTGGGTTCTTATCTTCTGATTCCAGTTTCCAAGCGTACATCACATCTTATCACCCTAACTTCTTCAGCTGTTGCATTGCCTCACATTTTTCATGCATCCAGTTTTCTCTAGCTTTGTCTGTTACCTTTCCCAATTAGTTGTTTATACGTCTATCTTCTTCACTGTTAACGTTTTCCCACTTTTTCCTTTCATTAATTTTCTCAAGCATTTCTTTAGTTATCCATGGTTTTCTCATTTTTTTCTCTTGTTTTCCTATCATTTATACTGGCTTTAATTTCCTCCTATTCTGTAACCACGTTCAACGGTTTGTTTTCCAAGTTACTAAGACAATCGTCCAATTTTGTGCTGAATGCAGGGATATACTGTCAACAGGCGCGGTCCGAGGAGTTTTGGCGCCTCGGGCGTGATAGTAATCTAGCGCACCCCTCCGTAAATGTTTGTTGAGATATTTTCAAAATACATGCCAATTTATTCGTCACTCTGTAATAATTATTGATAATGATACAATAAAAGGAATGGCATCAATATTACAACCTGTTCTGAGATATAAATGGTATCCAAAATTTGTTCACTTGTAAATATTGCTTAGATAGATGGTCGGGATGGCGCCCCGAACTCACGCCCATACCTCGGACAGGCCCTGACCGTCAGTTCGTCGCGTTGTAAATTCATCGCATGGCAAATTCATAGTAAGACTAATTCAAAGCAAGACAAATTCATCACCAGACAAATTCATCGCAGGACAAAAATATTTTTCCAACCAAATATTTTTCTAATATTTTCAGGAACCCATTGAGGGAATAGGATACCAGTTTATGTATTTATATGGCGGTGTACCATGGTCGGTGTATGGCAGGGGGTGAAAATTTGGTACTGTTTCTTTTCCCCCGACAGAAGAATTTTCCTTTTCTCCCACTATAAGAAATTGACGACAAATGCTTAAATATGGTATTGATGGTTATCTCTGGTTGAGTTGGATAATTCATCGGCTAAAGTGGATTAAACGCCCATTGGATTTGATTTGAAGATAGTTTGGATATGGTTTTAGGCTTTAATACAACTTTCCCTCTTGTTTGAATAACCTTCGGCTTGGGTTGGGGGAGGGGTAGATTTGGTATGGGTTTAAGCTTTTAATAAAACTTTTGCTTCTTGTTTGAACGCCCTTCGGGTTCGCTTCAAGGGGTAGAGGTGGTTAGGTTAGGTATGGTTTTTTGGTCTGAAGATTATATATTATTAATGTAAATAAAAGATATATTAATGCAAAAAACTATTTATCTTTGTACTTCTTTGTTTTTGTATTTTTTTGGCTGGGGAAAAAGGAAACTGTACCGAACGTTTTTGGTTAGGTTGTTTTGGTTGGGAAAACATTCATACATGACATGAAAAATGTGGCACCGGCAGACAAGCTTGAAGAGGCTTTGCGAGACCTTATTGGCTTACAAAGAATGTATTTTTGGAATAAAAATTTGTCATGCGATGAATTTCCTCTGTGATTAATTTGTCTTGCGACTAACTTCTGCGCGATGAATTTACGCACGATAAAATGACTGAGATGAATTGACGCAGAACCTTGCCAAAGTCCCAAGTCTGTCTTACTCTTCCCTTTTTTCTTATTTGTTTTAGCTTTGTAGTTAAATCGACTATTAGAATGCTCTGATATGAATCTGTGCCTGTTCTTGGCAATGTCTTAGCATTTGTTATAATGTTTCTGAATCTTTGTTTTACTAGGATGTAATCAAGTTGGCAACCCATTCTATCTCCTTGGCTCATCCATGCATTTAGCCTTTATTTATGGTTTTTTAACCATGTATAAGTCACCATTAGATCGTTAATAATGAATAATTCGGTCAGTTTTTCTCCTCCTTGGTTTTGACTGATAAAATGTTCTTTTTGCGCTTCTCCAACTCTGCTATTCCAATCTCCCATTATCATGCAGTTAACCTTTCCTCTTCTCTCTTCTTATAAATTAATTTGTTCATACATCCCTTCGATTTCTTCTTCTTCATGAGTGGACATTTGCATATACACATGAATAATAAGCATGCCCACTTTAAAGGACTTTAGCTTTTTTCCCATCATCCTATCATTTGTTACTATTATCTTTGACACGCTTTTCATCATGTCTTTCCTAAGGACCAGAGCTACTCCCCTTGTCCAACTATTTCCTCCAGAATAAACTACTGTAAATTCTTCCTAGTCGAACTGGCAGCGAACCTTCCCTTCAAACATCGCTCAACCCTATGATGCCAGTCCCATTTCATCTCTCATGTTCTCTAACTTTCCTGCCATCCACATGGTTTTTAAATTCCATGTACCTATATATGAGTAAGCAACTAGTGGTTGAGAAGGTTAGGTGGGGACCAGTGGACACTTACTTCATGTTGTGGACGCCCACTGCGAGAGAGGAATGCTTCTTGTTGGAGCTTTCGGGCGTCCGCCCTTTCTCGGTACGATAGAACGTAGGACTAAAACTAAAGCTAAGTGTCTCATTGGGGGTAGGAAATATGGGAAAAGGATGGAGTTCAGGAAAAGGGGGTCGGAGTATTTGGAGCGGAGTGTATGTCTATATGTGCGAGTTCCCATTGACGGAGCTGTGCCGCGGGGTAGTTTTCTAGCGCATCAATAATGATTGATCTAGCAAAGAGAGTATTCAGTTTGTGCTTATGCGTTGTATCGGAGTGTTAAATCATAGTTAAAGTTATTAAGAATATGTCTTTTACATTTTAAAATGAAGAATACAGGCATCCCTTGAGATACGCCATTCAAGATACGCGGGGTGGGGATCGCTAAGTGTTTAGAGAGTTTGCCTTCCACGCAGCGGTCCCAAGTTCGAATCCGTCGGAGGTTGGGCTTTCAACCTGGGATCGTTCCGTCTCCTACTTGTGTGGTTTGAGGAGACCGCGCAAGTGAGCGCTCCGTCCTTTGGAAGGGGCGTTAATGAGTAGGTTCCCTTGGTGCTCTTCCTAAAGAGTAGACTAATGCCGGCACCGGGTTTTCCCCTCCCTTGTTTATGTGTTTGGTGTGGAAGGAGTAATGGTTATAATAATCTAAGAGGTTGATTAGCCAGAAATTCCATAAAAAAAAATTCAAGATACGCTTTTTCGCTAATAAGTCATGATAAAATTAAATGCACAAATTTGAGATACCTGGTCTTTCCTTGCTAATACGACAATTTAAAATTTTTATAGCCATGACTTGTTGTTTCTCTCGATTATATGACTGAAATTATGTTTTCAATAGCAAAGACAATAGACTGCTCAAGATAATTAAGTTACAGCCTTTCTATTGTAGTGATCGTATCCACGACTCGAGAACTGTGATAACATTTAGTTAACAAGGTACGAGGAATGTCTTCTTTGATGGAATTTCTTGTAGTTTTATTTATTTCTGCGAACTGTATCATTTTCTTAGGATCATTAGTCATTTTCATTTCCCTTCTTTTCTTCATCAGCAGTCTAGTTTTTTCAGATAACATTTTGTCAGGCTTAACATTGACAGTTCCGCCAATTTATTGTGTGGCTTCTTGTATTAACTTTGATAAGACTTATTAGTCTTCCAATACATTGAATTGAATACGGAGTTCAAGTTGAGATTCTTCTTTTCTCTCATTTAGCACCAGCAGTTTTTACAATAGTGTACGAACACGACTGAAATAAAATGCTTATTCGGCTAATAAAAATGGTATAAATTGGTTTTTATGTATTCCAATTTTTATCTACGGTGAGCTATATTATATTTAAAGCACTTATATTAAGATTTTTTAACCCCTCAAGCCCGGGGGAGATTTATTAAATCCCACCCGTACGGCCGGATGAGGTTTTTAAATTTTCACGATTTCGTTGCAAAAACGTTCGAAAATATTAATTAATAATCATAACTTGAGAAGTTTTCTCTTGATTTTTCTGAATTAATTTTGTGGATTTATGAAAAACATGAAATTTGTAAATATCTATTTTGCCTAAAATATTTTACATACAAAGATTGTAGGAGTAAAAGAGAATATACACCAATCGCTAATTTTTCGGCGTGCATTCGCGCTTTATATACAACATTCAGCTCCGGAAAATCTATAGAGGATATTGATGTGCAATCTTAATAAAAAAATAGCTTAAATTAGTAACTATTTCATTCTAAAAGTCTACTCATCTAAATCAATTAGGTGAAAAGTTTTACGCATCTCAACTTTTTCATGTCTTGACTGGAAATTATAAGTAAATGTAGTATTATTGATTTATTAAAAGATGATTTATGTATAATATAAACGTTTTAGTTGTACAGTCATCATTCTTAGTCATTACAGAAGTCACATAGAAGAAATGGTTGCATTTCGTTTATTGGAAAGGGAGATATGACGTTGTATAAAACACGGAAAACTTTAGCTTATAGGTACTTCCCAAATATTTTCAGAAAATTTACACATGCGTAATTGGATTAAGCAAGAAATGCCTTATAGCTTAGTAAACACTTCTAGTAATCTATTGTGTAATTATATGGAAGAGCTTTTCGTGATTTTTGCTGGCTTGTCCACTTCTTGCCTACTCGCTTCATCGTTGCTTTGGCCCTGCTAGCACAACAGCGAAGCACTTATCTGAAGAGGAAAACAGACCTCGTCTTCTTTCAAACGTCAAAGAAAAGGAACCCAATTTGTTGGGTTCCCTTTCCTCAGGTATTTATGGGTCAACTTTAGAAACCGAAAATCTCTAGGTCCGTGGTAAAAACTAAAATTCTATCACAAAACTAAACGTATATTATGTGTAAACAAATACTTACAAATAGATATACTCAATTCCCCACAATTTTCGTCGAGATTAAAATAAAATTCTAAAGGTCTTGAAAGTTATGACAGATATTATCCTTCTCACAAAATGCCTCTCTTTGAGGCGTGGCACTAAATTATCGGAAGAATGTCGGCCTTGGATTTTGAGATCAGCTGTTTTGACGTTGACGCTCTCCTATGAAGCGATGAACGAAGGATCGCGCGGTAATGGAAGGGAATGTTTACAGATATGTTTTTACTCAACCCTATTCCATTCTTCATCAATTGCATTGTAAACATTTGTAATAAGCTGTGCATAGGCAGACATAAGATGTTTTCCTTTCTTTCTTTACATACCGACGAAGACCTTTGTCGCATGACATAAGCCAAATATCTCAACCAGGAAAAAAGAGGAGAAAAAACGTGCTCTCCTTTGAAATGATACACAGTTCCTACATTGCATTTCAAACACCAAGGAAAGGTTCCTTGCTGCATTGAAAAGCGACTTTTATACGGAGAAACACCATCATATCATAGCAAAATTGAAAATTCTATCGCAAAATTCAACGTTGATTATATATTTTATAATAGAGAAAAAAATTATAGGACAAACATAGATAGGAAGTAAAAAGCTTCCTCTTTCAAAATATTTATAGGTTGTTTAGATTTAAAGAAGTCTCTAGCGTCAAAAGATAAAATAAATTAGGGCTGCCGCATGACGTAATAGTACGCCTGACGGCCGATTAGACAGTTTTTGCATGACGTAATAGTACGCCTGACGGCGTTGAGGGGTTAACCAATAGAAATTGTATAAATTATTAGCTTTATATGGCAAATAACAGAGTGTCTGATACCACTATAACTAATTATTTCTTTCTATAAATTATTTCTGCTTGTTCAAGTAAAGATCTTGTCAATTACACGAAAGTGTTAGATGGTGCCTTGGCGACAAGGGCTAAATTATTTCATAAGAAAATTACAGAAACGTTTGCTTGATTATGCGTCGTTACATAATACATTAGTTGATAATATCCATCCTTTCTTTCATAAGTCTACTTGTACTCATTTGTGATAACATCGCAGATTCCTGCCGGTGAACGTATTTTTCTTCCGTCGCAGTCCTTTCTTTAAAATCACGCGCTCCAGGAAATATGCGATGAGAGGTGGAGTCACTTGAAATAGCTCTTAAAAAGGCCCTTCCAATAAATCACGCCGTCCTTACGACCAATATCGTCCTCCTCAAAGCGGTTCCTTTCCTATTACGCCATCCTAATGAAAATATTCAAAAGGGTGCAATTTGTAGCATCAATTATTCATGCCACTCCTTCTCCCCTCCGCCCAACTCCACACCCCTCTTGAGCCCTCTCCTCCCCTCTCCACCCCACTCCTCCCCCTCCTCTTCCCCTCCTCTTCCCCCTCCTCTTCCCCATCCTCTTCTCCATCCTCTTCCCCCTCCTCTTCCCCCTCCTCTTCCCCCTCCTCTCCCCCTCCTCTCCCCCTCCTCTCCCCCTCCTCTCCCCCTCCCCTCGCCCTCCTCTCCTCCTCCTCTCCTCCTCCTCTCCTCCTCCTCTCCTCCTCTCCTTCATCTTTCCCCCCTCCTTCCCCCTCCTCTCCTCTCCCACCTCCTCTCCCCCTCCTCCCACCTCCTTTCCCCTCGCCTTCCAATTACGCGATCTCCTTTCATTACGCCATTCGGAAACCTAACCTCTGCACTCACTACGTCTTTCCCCCTCTTATCCTCACACCACTCTTATAGCACTCCCTCCTCTTTCTTTCTTTCTCTCTCCTTCGTTCTTTGAGGAGGTGGGAGGAGAGGGGAGGGCGGGGAGGAATTTCCCTCTTCTCCCACCCACGCCTACCAACATAACCACCCTCGGACGCGCCTTGGCCAGGGCGAGGCTTCGGCACTTGGAGGTACACATTGCATCCAAACGCCCTCATTAAAGGTTGGCCTCTCTTAGGCATTGCAGTACGGAAGAGGAGGAAAGGCTACTTAACGGGAGAAGTCGGAGGACGGGTTAAATAAATGAGTGGGAGGGATATCTAAATTGGATGGGAGAGCAGGTGTGGGGGAGAGGGTAGTGGGAAAGGTGAGCAGGGTGGGAGCAGACGCCTAGGAACGGGAGCTGGTTTGGAGTGGAAGGGCGCATTGGGATTGTAAAAAAAGTTTGAACCGATAGTATAGGCGTGTAAATTATTCGGAAAGATGCAATCGGTGGCGAAACATTAATTGGGTGGAAGTGCGGTAAAATGAGAATTTTAATTTATTTATTTTTTCAAAGTATTCCAATAACGGCCTCTAAAAATAAACCGGAATTGGAATAGTTTTGAAGAAGTTCGAGAGAGTCGATAATAAAATTTTGTGGAAACGGTTGCTTTGAATTTGTCCTTATTCGCGTTGTTCAAGAAAAATTAAGGTATCGAAAGGAAATCAAGTACATACATTATGACAGAAGCAATAAAGGGAAGCATTACACTATGCCATTAAAGGGATTATGCGGCCAATGAAACTTTACTTATGCTTGGAGATTTCAGCAAAACGTGGCTTCAAAATAAGAAACTAAAATTGGCTCAAACACATACACGATGAGCCATAGTAACCAGACTAAAAATATTTGTTTTGTAGTATTTGTTTTAACAGGTGGCATAAGCTGACACATGGTGAAAATACAATTGCTGTATGTTCTAATTATATGTAAGCTCAATTTACGTGGATTCGCTAATACGTGATCGACGAAATAGGGAACATAAATCGATTTACACGAACGGGATTCGCTTTAACGCGATTTTGTACATGGAATTTTGAATGGGAAAATAGGATTAGATGTATGCGATTTCGATATAAACGATGGTATTTGGGAACGCATCTATCACGTAAATCAAAGACTGCTTGTATAAGTAAAAGAAGCAAATGAGATTTTGATAGGAACAAAAAATATTTATACGTTTTAAACTTGGAATAGTGTATCACTTATTCCAATCGTCATTGCTTACTGAAGTTTGACATTTATTTCATTTCGTGTCTCTTGGTTCTTGTCGGAATTCATCTTTAATGACAATGCTTTAGAGCTGGAAAGTCCGCGAATCCACGGACACTAAGGTGAACTCTTTCTTAATCACTTCCGAAGAATGATAATTTGGGAGCATATGCAGACTGATTGCTTGTAGCGTAATCATGTTATTCTTATTTTCTCATTATTTAAACTGTCAGATATTTGGAATCGTAAACTGTTCGCCATTAAGAATTTGATTGGAATTTAAACACTTTGTATAAAAGATAATACTTAGATATAATAATATGATATATAATAGATATTATTCAAAGTTTTTGTCTACGGAGCCAATAAAAGAGAAGATAATGTAAAATGTTGAGCGTATATTCGTTGCTATGAACGTAAATGAATTAACTCGATTATTGCGGGTAAAACACAATAAACTGACAATACAAAAAATGCCAACCAAACCATTCAAGAGAGAGAGAGAGAATGATTGAAAATTTTGTCAATACGTTTTGATAACTTAATTATGGCTAAGATAAATACTTGATTTAAAAAATAAGTTTGAAGCTTAAGGACTTATTCTTGAATTTGAGTTACTTTTGAATTTCGAATAATAGAATATAATAATTTATAATATGAGACTTCATCGAAAATACAAAACTATCACAAAGAGCTGATGGAGTCACAAGCATTGCAGTTAGGTTGCTGCTTATTTGGAAAGTGTGTCTTGTTCTTATTACAAACTTTTATATTAACTTCGCCTTATATATATATATATATATATATATATATATATATATATATATATATATATATATATACTCCCCACCTCCTCCAATCATCAACCTTCCCACATCACCCTGTCATTCCCCGCCCAGTGTGTCACTTTACGTTACTCTTTCGCTGAAGAAGGGCTTAGGCCCGATAAGCTTGCGTGTGTTTTTGTGTTCGTGTGTTTTACGTGTCTCTTCGACGCCCCCAGCAGCCTGCCAGCTTGGTCCTCAACTTGGTGAGTGTCCGCTGGGCTTCCCTCAACACCTTGTTGCCACCCTCATCACTACCTTTTCTTTTCCTTTAGTTAATATATATATATATATATATATATATATATATATATACATATATGGATGTCAACAAGGTGTTGGGATGAGGAAACCCAGTGTATATATATATATATATATATATATATATATATATATATATATATATATATATACACACACACACAGAACACAAATTTTTTGGACTCCGTCTAATCTGAAAAATATCCAAAGCTTCTTGCGGGGTTCCAACCACCTCACCTCATTTCACCATCGCGTAAGACGAGTGATTTAGTCACCTCGGCCAATGGATCCTTGCGTTGGCGCTGCGATAAATGGTATTTGAATTCACGTGGGAAGATAGAGAAGTGTTCGTCATAGCAACGAAATTAAAAAAACTATTCTCATTGTTCATTTTGAAATATTTTAATAGGTTTCTTTATTTTAATGTGGCTTTGTACTGATACGAGCATTCCTACGTTTTATGAAGGGATATTTCTTCTAATAATTGTAAGTTTTTATTTATCGTATTTGTTATTGATAGTAAGTTTTTATTTATCGTATTCGTTATTGATAGTAAGTTTTTATTTATCTTAAAAACTATTTGTCTTTATTCAGCATTTAAGACAGGTAATACTGCTATAAAGGATGTTAATTTGAACAAATTTTTAATGTAACACTTTAAAGTGTTGTGTTGCAGCATCGAAATTCTTCAGCTAACTATATTTATACAGTGTTTTATATGGATGGTTGATGTGATGTTAAGAAAAGAGCAATTTATTTTTTTTGTCATTTAAATTAGGTGACTAAAATATGAAATATTCAACAATTTCACTCCTACTAGTATCTAAAGCTGAATTACTCTGAACTAGCAGTATATTTTCGATGATTTTTAGCAATATGAATGGATAAGTTGTAACAGGTATTGAATTATACGCAATTATCCGTGGGTAACAGCGTCCTTTTATTATCGAAAATTGATCGCAAGCAACACAACAATGGTTCCAGGTCGGTAGGCTCAGGCTGCTCCCGTGCCGGTCTTTCCTTCCTGCCTCCTCCGGGATCTCTCCTCCTTCCTATCTAGACCCGACTGCCCCCTCTCCTCTCGATGTCCGTCCCCTCTCCGCCCGGCCACCTACGACGGCGCTGCCATATCCTCGAAAAGGAAAGTGGTCACCGCCAATTTTGAATAGGCTAATAATGACCACCGTCACAAAGTTAGTATTTCCATTAATGAAACAAAAGGCACTATTAAATTTCTTACTACTTATATACCAAACGTTTTTACGTTTGCCACTGAGTTCTGTACTCCTGTCTGCCATTCTCTCAACTGTAAAAAGATTACATAGAGAGACCCCCACATCATTCAACAGCTGGTAGACACTTTTGCAACTTTTTACGTCCATGCAAGCAGGAAGGTTATCATAAATATATTATAAAGTTTATTCATATTAAAGTATTGCCATATAAAAGTTGGTTATAAAAATTCATTTTTATACCTTCGCTTGTTTTTAGTTTTTATTAGAACCTACGACTGGATAATTGCCAGCTATAATGGCTACCTTAGAGAATAGAACTGGTTTACTATTTTTTTTCGTTGCAACATCGTGTTAAATAGTGAATATATTATTAAATATAAACTTTTATCGATTAAAAGCAATCAGATGTATTATTTTTCCGCTTTTAGAGTATTTGACTGAAAACGGTAGAATTATAAATTCATGGCATTGAAAATGAGCCGCATTACTATGACTAAGTTCTTTCCGATGGTGACGAGAAATAGTACGCCTAAATAAACTCTTGGATCAGTTATCAGTTATCGTAACATTAACAAGTTACAATTTGAATTGACGTTTATTAAGGTATAAAATTTCGGATCCCATGGAGTCTGTTACAAAGCGTGCGCTTAAAACGACTAATTGCGGCGAGTGACCCGTGACACGTACAAAATAAATCCCGCTGGATAGAAGCTCACGGAAGATAAATGCGGACGAACTGTCTGATCCATGACGCTCATGGAAGATCGGTAAAATTACAACGTCACGTATGCTTGTTTTTATTAAAGATTAGTAAACGCTAAAATGCGCTGCGTTTGATCATTCGTTAATAGGTAAGTCGATTATTTGATATTTTCAAAATTATTAAATCATTTAAGACTTCAGAAATAAAAAAAACATGATAAACAACGAATATTGATAATGTGGATTCGTTCTCACAAAGAAATACTGTAAAATGAATAATACATTGCTAAAGTATCACTTGAGAATCACAAATATTTCGTTTCCCCACATATTCCCTCTAATTTTGCACATAATGAAGAAATATTAACATCCAAATTTTTTGCTCTTACTCAGAAATCTTTAGCTGGAGAATAATAAATCTCGCACCTTTAGCCATACAGAGAGGTGTGAAAAGCAGATGGTCAATCTCCAATAAATTTATCATACAATTTATACCAGAAATCCAGAGTACCATTTTTGTTAGTGAAATAAGCTGCACGATCCAAGATAATAATGAATTCATTAGACAATATCCCAGCTAAACACGTAGTATCCATTGCCAGGGGATCATCTTGCTTGGCATCTGATTATCAGCATATTTTTCTCTATAAATGCTTAGGCAGATGGTGTAAAATCATGCGCGTTCTTGTAAAGATCGATTAACAGCAGATTAAAAGTAAAATGTGACGTATTTATCGGGCAAATGACAATAAAAGTAATATACGTATTAAAAATCTGATGTGGCCACCACACTTTCTCCATACATGTAATATTTCTAAAAATTTAAAATAGGTTAAATGATACTATATATTTTAAGGAACTGCGAGAAAAATTTACACTTTACAACGAACAGAAATAAACTCAAACCATAACCTTCTGACATTGGATATAGCCAGGATGCTCCAACAACTAAGAAAATAAAAAGGAGCGTTACTAAGACGTAACTAAGGTTAAAGTGTTTACAGTAGTCGCCGGCAGGTGGTGTGGTGGTAGGAGTTAAAAATTAGTTTTTAAATACCTCTTAAATAATGCAGAATATGGGAAAATGTTTCGATCAAACGTTGCAGATAATTAAAGTTCCTACAACTTTTATTCCAATACTTTTTACATTAATCAAATCTTCTTCTTCATCTAAAGGCTAGGCCTTGTCGCTGCAACCATGATTTCCATGGTTGCTACCCTCGGGATATCCAATAGGATCTTTAATGGAGTGGTTTCCTGTTGCCTTCTCCATCCTATGCCGTTGACTATCAAAATAGTTCCTCCGCCTTTAGGGGCAGTTTCCCACCCCAAGGGCAAGAGGGTGCCCTACCCCTCCACCTTCTCATCCGCCCCTAAATAGGCCGTTGGCACTTGGTAGAGGGGGGACTCCTTATCCCGGGAGTCACTCGGACGCCAGAGCCTCGTCTGTGAAGCAGGGTGCACCACGTGCAGGTGAGGTTGACATTTGAGTGGGAGAGGCTATATAATCGCATCCCACCCCAAAACACCCCATTAATCAAATATTAAAGCAAATATAAAGAAACGTATAAGTGACAAGGGTAAACATCTTCTGGTTGATCGATTTAAGATAAAATCAAACTATTTCTTGTCTTTTTAATAAAAATGGTAAATATGAAACTTTATGCTGATCGGATTATTAGTTTTTGAGTTAGAGCGCTATTAAATTCCGGTCACAAACACAACCACAGACATCATCGAGACAATAGTCAAAACGTGTTCAGGGGACGGTAAAACGTGTGTCGAAATCTCGAATTCAACCTTCATGGAGAAATGTATTTCTGGCTTTTGCATAGTACTCAATAAAATAACGACTTATTTTTTAGGCACGTATCTTACAAGGCTCACGTTATGTCTAAAACGGAATAATTTTGGACGGCTTCATCTCTTTTGGGATATCTCTTTTGTTTTGACGCAGTGTGCCAACAACGGTAATGTTTTTTTCCAGGAGAGAGAGAGAGAGCTAAAGGCACACTTGCAAAAAAATTATCTATTGCTAGATTTAGCTCGGAGTTGTGGATACTTTGTACTAAGATTTGAACAGTTTCTAGTCCTAAATTTTTATGTGCTGGTTCACAAGGTTGGCGTCCTACATAAACCAAGCCGTCAGTGGCATAACCTGATTTAGACTCGCACATCCAAAAACTTTTTATGCCGTACTTTGCTGGTTTTATAGGCATATATTGCACAGATTTGCATCTTCGTCTAAAAGGAACAAGTTGTTTGTCTATTGTTATAATTTTCTCAGGTATAATACATGCCTTACACTGTTCAATGAAAAGTTTTCAAATATAAGATACCATTGCTAACTTATCAGTCTCTGAGCGAGCTTCTCGAGTTTATTATCGTCAAATCTTAGAAATCTTCTTATTTCCTCAAATCGACAAACCGACATAGTGCTCGATGAATTGGATTAGCAAATTCGCCAGAAAACAATTCTCTTACCGCAACATCTCAGCTTTGCAGTATCTGTAATAAAAACCTGGAACGCCTCTTTTGGTGTGGCCGATATGTTTTGTTTGCTAGGCCTGGCACTCGCCGAATAATATTGTGATTTGAAATTTTACTTGGTGGTGGAGGTACAACTTTCCAATCTAAAACACGCGGAGAAACATATGCACCGAGAGATGAACACATAATAGAATTATCCGGGGAACTGAAGCTCACAGAATCATCACCACTTGAACTAGAGCCGTCATAACTAACTGTTTTAAAATCTTTTTCGGCAACGTCATTCTTCAGTTTTAAAAATTTTACTTTCTCCAGACGGCAAATCTTCATATTCCTCTACCCACTGAAATAATGTTTCTTCAAATTTTTTCTCACTATGATGAACACTTCTTGAATTTCTTTTCTTTGGGGGCATTTCTTCGAAACACAGCAACGCGCTATATGAACCTCTGTAGTGTTGTCTTCAATTGAATCACGCTACAGCCTTATATAGGAGTGTAAATGACACACGCTCAATTGAGAAGAAAAAAAATAACGCGTCTAGAATTGCTTCTTAGTGATTACAGTAGCTTTCGTATCGCTTCGCGTGGAAATGAATAAAACCGGTCGTGTTAAATTAAAGTTGTGGAAACCACAAAGTATTCGTTTCATTATGAGTAAATTCCACAAAGTTGAGCCTGACCTCATTTATTATACTTTACGGTTAGTTACGTTTAGTAACGCTCCTTTTAATTTTTTGGAGCTTTCTGGATACTTTCAATATCAGACGGCTACTGTTTGAGTTTACTTCTGTTCTTTGTAATGTCTTGAAAATTTTCTCGCAGTTCCTTAAAATATTTAATATCATTTAACCATTTGATATTTTAGAAATATTACAGGTACCTATGGAAAACGTCATGTGGTTAACAAATTAGATTGGTTAGTTATGCAATTGCATATGTAATATATTTTAAGTATTTTTATTGGATATGGGCATATTTTTGACAATTTTGCCTTTCTGTGCGTATTTTTTATTCCTATTTCCATTTAAGGGCTGATATTTGTGGAAAGGTTAATAATTCCTAGGTCATAACTGAGGATAATTGGCAACGATAGGACACCTGTGCATGACTCATGCTAGAAACGACTATTCTTCACACTACCTTTCAGTCTCTCTCTTCACCCCAATGTCATACACAGCAGAATTGTAGCCGAGTAGAAGCGGCGCGCTTACAATGTTATGTATACAATTATGTCTTTCCTCCCTCCCGGTGTATTTTGTGTCTCTCTTTTTCTGTTCTTTTCAAGGTTCTTCCATTTCCCATCCGATTCTCCCTCCACTCCTACCTTCCCCTCAAAATTATATAGCGTATTCATGTTTGACTTTAACTTGTGCACCTGATGACGGCGATTAATCGTTGAAACCGGTAGTGTCTGCATGTAACTGTGGAGACTGTTTACTCTGTTTATTAAAAGAGTTTTGTTTACTCTGTGTACTTTATTTTACAAACAGTTTCAGTCTAACTTTCACAATGGGTATAGAGAAGAGAACTATTAGAATGACATTATATTCGTATTTGAGTTCAAAGATTTTTCAACAGACGGAAGAGTTTTATTCTGTAAATACCTACTGTGAGGTCCCTGTAACAAAGTACCAAGTTCAGTAGCATCTTCAAACTTCGAAACATGGAAAATATAAAGAAATTAATTTGGAGCGAAAATGTCAAACCTTAGTAACCACAGCACTAGCTAAGTCTGGACCAACAAGCAGCGAATTTGCAAACATACCACTGGCTAAGCTGAAGAACGAGCAACTCGTAGAACTTCTGCAGAAGTATACAAAACATATGAGCCAACAATTCGGAGAAAATTATGCGCCTGAATTGTATATACGGACTTTATATAGTGAGAGAAAAGCTAGTGGCCAACATATTTCGGTGTCTCCTTGCGAAACAACCGTCGTGGAACAGAGATGTGTGGTCAACTTTGTATTTGGTGTTCTGGAAGTGGAGGAGGAAAGAGGCAAATCATATTTACTAACTATGACTGTGCTAGACAATGTGAATAATTTAACAATTTCTACTTTTAAAAAAATAATTCACTAAGTCTTTTGTGGTCTTCTGGCAATGCATATGCTCGAGTTCTTGTGGTTTGCACTGTCACTGCAACTTTATCTGCAAAGCCATGGGAGGTTTTCAGGTATTGCATTCGAAACAGATACATGTAACGTGTGTAGCACACGGACTTCACCTAATTGCTGTAATAGTACGTACATCCTTTCCTGATGTTTATCCTCTGATTTCTGCTGTTAAGAAGGTATTCCTAAAGGCTCCGAGTCGCAAGAAAAAATGTACTGATGCAGGCGGTAACGTACCGTTGCCTCCTTCACCAGTTGTTACAAGATGGGGAGCATGGTTGGAAGCTGCTGTTTACTATGCAGACAATAATGCATTAGTGATTAGGGTAATTGAAGACCTCAACCCTGAGGAAGCTGTGCGTATCGAGGAAACGCAAGGCGCATTGAAAAAAAAACGAATTCAAGAGCAACTTATTTTTATTCGTGCCAAATTAACCTGCATATCGTCAACAATCTCGAAATTAAAATCAAAAGGACTGCCACTACGAATCAGCATCAACATTTTAGATGACGTTGAATGTGCAATAAGTAGTTTAGTAAGAAAGGAGTGCTACGAAAAAGTGCAGAAAATGTTCTAAAAATGTACAAAAGTTGAAAAACCTCAATGGCGTATTTCAAGGCAAAGAAAATATTTACTGTAAGTTTGGCCTTGATATATCGGACGTAGTGAAGTTGGATAATGTTCAAATTGTGTCATATGATGTTGTACGCGTGTCCTCAGAGTACAAAAATATTTAAAGTGATAATAGGCGTCATTTTGTTTTTGAGCACCTATTACACCGCATGATAATTACGTGTAACCATGACTTGTAATTAAGTAGATACTCTAAAAATTAAATATCTCAAATTGCGTAATGTTTAAAGAAATTCGACAATTTTTATTATAATAGTTATTTCTAATATTATTTGTTTACAGTTGAAGAAACCTAATTCTGAAAATAAACCGACCGTAGACCTGCCGTGCGCCGACCGTGTCGTGTCGCCTAAAATCTCGATGGGCTCATTTCCATTTGAAATACATTGTGAGACCGTTTTTGATTTACACATACCAGACTGTGCGCCTACCGTGGCCCTACCTTGTCCCTACCGTGCCTCTACCATGCCCGTACCGTGCCCCTACCTTGCCCCTACCGTGCCCCTACCGTGCCTCTACCATGCCCCTACCGTGCCCCTACCATGCCCCTACCGTGTCGCCACCGACCGTCTTCGAAGTGATCTCGCAAGGTCACAGTACGAAAGCAGGCGCACAGTCGGCGCACGGTAAAGACCGATTCACACATTGCAGTCGGGGGAGGGGCCAGTCGCAGTCTAAAAAGACTGCCTCGAATTGATTCAATGTAGTTCAAATAGGAGTATTCACACTATAGAGGACAGTCGGAGGACGGTCGCAGTCTCTCTGCCAGGCAACTCAGACTGCGGCAGACTGTACACCCTCTCCTGCTCTCTCCTGTCTGAAAATTGTGTTCCTCTTTTCAATAGCCGACCTAATGTACTCGAGTAGTTCTTCGAATTTCTCAAGAGACATACGGAAGTGTTGATGATGTTTCCTGGAGTTCTCGCGAAGTCGCATAAAGAATGTATGGAATTCACTTTCTTAATGTCTGACAGTAAATATTTCTTCAATCCATATTCTTTTCTCTTTCTACTTCTTTTCCTCCTGTTAACACGGCAGCAAGTACTACAACTTCTTCAGAACTGCTGTCGGAATCCATAACGTACAGTGTTTTCTTCTTATTAAACAATTAAAAAATTCATCCATTCGGAAAACGGGAACAGACTGCGGACTGTGGACTGCGTAATGTGAATGCACAGCTTATGGGCAGACTGTACCCCGACTGTGCTGTCCCCCGACTGCGTAGTGCGAATCGGCCTTAAGTGCACAGTCTAATATGCGTGAATTGAGAATCATCGCCCTATAGGCGACGTAGTGACGTCAGTCAGTTCGCAAATTCTATTCCAGGGGTGGCCAAACTTAATTGCCCTCGGAGCCGCATACGATAATCTTCAGAATTTCGAGAGCCGTATGACACATTCTGTGCTCATAAATTTTCGAACAGAAAACGTAACCTATATGCGAAGCAATTCAGATATAATGCTCATGTCCAGGGCCGGCCAAAGATACGGGCGGCTGCCCAAGGCGCCAAAGTATTGGGGGCGCTGTCTCGATCGTCTATCCATTACTTGCAAATGAACAAATTTTTGATACCTTTTACATCGCCGAACAGGCTGGAACATTGATGGAACCTCCTTTATTTTTTCATTATCAATGAGTTTACGCAGCGATGAATAAATTAACATTTACTTTGTAGACATCACAACAAACATTTATGGAGGATGGCTCTGGAGTGCTATCTCGCCCCGGGTGCCGAGATTCCTCGGGCCGCCCCCGCTTACGTCCCATAGGCATCCCCAAACACGTCTCAAGACACTTTACGTTGTTGTGTTGCGTAGAGAAAAACGTTGACACGCCACCGAATGGAAATATTTAAAAGAGCCGCATACTAATATAAAAGAGGCGCATGCGGCTCGCGAGCCGCGGTTTAGCCATCTCTGTTCTATTACATTGGAGAACACTTTCATATCCAGACGTGTGCGATCATGGATGAAGAAAAATTGATTATTTTTGTGCAAGAGCACGAGTGCTCTCCTAAATAAAGATTACGATCATAATGTAATTATTGAACTTATAATAAGCATAGACTAATGATAACACTAAGATAACTGCACTGTATCCACATACAATTGTTTTTAAGGCGTTGCATTTTATCTAATTTTTCTACAAAAATAGCAAATTACAAGAATATAGTAACTTTCAAAAGTTGTATGCTTCATCTTTCATGAATTTTACTAAAGAAAAATAATAACACAAAATACAGTTATAGATGCAGCAATAAGTTTCTTTACATAAAAAATACTTACTATTTGTACATTTACGGCCATTTACAATTGCAATTGCGTTTGTAATTTTTCTGAGTATGATATATATACTTCAAAGCAGGGAATCACACCCAGCAAAAGTATGTAGTTTGCTTCCTTTTGCACTGCCCTTTCCCCTGTTCATAGCAAAGCGAGGGCAGAATGCTACATATACGACAATTTGGTTGATACTTCTTGTCTTCAAACTGACTTGGAAAGCGACACTCTGTCAACCGAGATAGCATAAGCGAGGATGTTTGGCAGCCGCGTTTCATCGGAGCCTTCGTCGTATAGTCTTCCAACATTTCATCTATTACACATTCTCTAAAATTTTTATAAGACAATTTTTTCTCTGGGTTTTGTAAATTAAAAACAATACAACCATTTATCACTGCCACTTAAATGATGAAATGCCAAATGGCCTGATACCATTTTCTTGACTTTCTATCCAAAATGTGAACAAATACTTCATCTGAATCAAATTCTGAGTCCCCAAGTTCAGGAAATACCTAACTGAAGACTTCCTTTTCCTCTCCCACTCTTGTTAATTGTTTCACATAAATTCATTTCGAGTGTAACGGGGAGAAAAATGCTGAGCGAGGAAATACAAGTTGTGCATTTAGAATCACTTCCCCTAAAATCGCTTTCCCGAATGATAATTTTCCTGAAAGGTTCATTTTCCGGAATAAAATAAACAATCACCGTTCGTAACCTTGCCATTCACGGATTAAATGGTCCGCTATTCATACCAAAGTGATTTTTGGAAAAATGAAACATTCGGAAAACTGATCGAAGAATTTTTTGTTGTCATTCTTGAGTCGTCCATAAATTGTGTGAAATTCTCCTTCCTCTATTGCTCTATAAATTTTATGAACCCAGTATTTTCTTCATTTTCCCGCCTTTTCTCTTGTAAAAGTAGATAAGAGTCCACATGGAATTATCACACCCTCCACTGAGCGATTCATTCTGACGACTGCGGGACTGCGGGGAACTTCGAAAATTCGGAGCACGGCAGGGCACGGTCGGCGCACAGTTTGCTGTGTGTTAATGCTCACGACACGGGAGACGCATGGCAGGGGCACGGTAGGCGCACAGTCTGGTATGTCTAAACCCGCCTTAATAGGGTTAAGTGCGCGAACTGCCTGCGAGCGCGTTCACCAAGTTTTCCTCCTCCCAACTCTTCTGATTCTCGGCATCATCGAACGAGGCACTAAAGAAACATAATAACAAACCTCGCCGCGCGCTGAAACGGCTAACCAAGCCGGAGCATTCGCAAACATCCGAGATACGAGTACGACCGCAGATAGCAGGAAACGTTAAAGGATTATCGATACCTGTTTTTTAAGCATTCCCAGAACGCGGCATACATTAGCTTTCAGAAGGGTATTTACTCAAGGTTTTGTTAGTTAGCAGCGGCAAACGGGACCGATTCAGGAGAAGGTTTAAACTAAGGAACGGATCGCATAGAAAGGGAAAGGGGTGGATTGAAGAGAATTAAGCTCCGAGAACATTGGCGCGCGCATCGGCTCAAGGTACGAGAGGAAAAGGCAGCGGAGAATCCGGACTTCAGGATCGGGGTGTATTTCAGGTCTTCGCGTAACCTGTGTAGGGTTCGTTGGGGCGAGAATCGTTCTCCCTCTTGCGTTCCCCTTTCCTCTCCTCCCGATTTCATTTCCTCTATTTGCACTTTCCCTTTTTCTCCATGGATTGCTAAAGGATGAGGTTATAACCCCCTTCCGCGGTTTTTTTTGGCGTAGAATGGGATTGCCGGATGAAGCTGCGAATGGGAATCGAATGAGGACGGCCGAGCGATCTTTTACGCTCCCGATTCAGCGGTTCTTTTTTACGATTTTATTATTTTTCCATTGAGGCTTTATTTTTTTTCGCCCCAACCCCATCGTTTGTGCGCCCGTCCGTTAAGGATCTAGGGTTGGTTGGGCCCATATAATTAGCCCCTCATGGGGTCGCTATGGGGGAAAGAGAGGGGTACGGTGGTCAGTTGGATGTAATGAGAGAGAAAGGGAGAGAGAGTTTATTTTTATATCCATGCAATTCCCAATCCTTCTCTTTTTTATGCCTTTGCCCACTTGCGTCAACTCCTTTAGAAATATCCCCCTCGACTCACATTTCGGCCATTTTGCTTCCAGCCGATGATGTATCTATGCCAGGGGCGCAAAAGAGGCTGCTCTCCGAGTTCACCCTTCCTCTCAATCTCTCTCTTTCACTTCCCCATGAGCGCAGTTCGTTAAAAAATTAAGGGTTGGTATTTTTCTTCAAGGGGATCTGGTTTTGGATTTTTATGGCAAAATGAAGGTTTTTCTCCATTCCTCTCCAAAAGGCCGTAGATCACGTGCGGGATACCATAGATGAATGCTCGAAACGACTTCCGCGTAACTAATTAACAGAAAACCTTTACTCTATCGTTGAATTAGTATAGTGCAAAACGATAAAAATATGCTTAGGTTAACACTTTTTTATCACGTATCAAATTGTAATTACTTCCAAAGCGATGCGATTTAATAATCACCAATTTCTTTTGATTGCTTTGTGGCACTAAATCCATTTTATGGGTGAAGTTAAACCGATTATAATCATCTTTATTGAATAATTCTTCTATCAAATTCATTTATTCATCGGGTAAAAATACAATTCTTATGTATTTGCCACTACCACAGCTTGTCATGTTAGAGTCACTCTTACGTCGCAAAAAATATCACACTTCGAAACAATATCTGAGAATAAATCTATAGGGACAACATGACTTTTTAATGGTGGCATTATTTCAGAATTTGCAATTGGTGGAGTCCAGAGGTAAACCTTGTGGTATTTAAATTTTCCGAAAGTTGCATTGCGTTCCTGTTGGCCCCCTAGGTGCTCTCCGTAAATAGTAAGCTAATTCCGGCACCGGGTTTCCCTCCTCCCTTGGGTATGTGTTCAGTGTGGAAGGAGTAATGGCTATAATAATCCAAGGGGTTGATTGGCCAGAAATTCTATACAAAAAAACAAACAGTGTTCCCATCTTTCACAGGAATATTTAGAGAAGCTATCAAAGATGGGGCCGTTAATAAATATTTTTCGTTTTACTCGGCTATATAAACGCAAAGAAAATATGATACAGTAAAATAATATTTAGAGAGCATCGATAAAATTTTTATAAGTTCAAATAAGAATAATCAAATAACTTAATTAAAAACAGTGATTACAGCTATTTTTCTTATTAATGTCACAGTTATCAACTGATAGAACAATTCATCTAATATACATGTATTAAAGAGGATTCTGTCCTTCTTTCTGTGTGTTTGCACAGTTGCAGCACATTTTTCATTCGCATTTTAAAATCACTTAGAATTTGCTATATGAATACGGAACTTGCACCAAACGACGCCTAAAAGAACGGATATATATTTTCCAGCCATCTATTTTCGAATACGCATCGAATCGTTCCACAAATTCGTTATTAACACGAAAATTTGGCTAAATTTTATACTACAAAATTTCGTCGTCAAGGGCGACGGCATTGTTGCTGATCTAGCAAAATTACGCCTTTATCTAAAAGCTATGACATTAAATTTGATATTGTATTTGAAATCAATTGCGAGAACTCTTCTTATATATTTTGTATGCATTTTAATCGAAAGAGAAGTCATGATGGCTTAATTTGAACGATAGGTTAATTTACTGCAGTGCCATTTCTAAGGCATGGAAGAAATACGAACGAACATACGACCACTAATATTTTAATTAACATTTTGTTTAGTTTACCTTGACGAGGAAAAAACTTAGTAAGTAGCTTTTTTAATTCACACATTTTTGTAATCACTATAAATGCACCGGCCATGCGTCTAATATCTTGCTTAATTATAGCAAGAAATTAATCATAATCATTGTCAATATATTAATTTGCTTTAAACTACACAATAAAATTTGCAAACGAAAATATATTTTCAATGTAAACTTGAAGTATCTTCCTATTTGAAATGTTGAGTTGTCCATCATAATAATGCATTGGAGTCGTTTCTGACTTTAAGTTTAAATCGAATATAAACTTAAAATATGAGGGAGGGGAATGGAAGATAGAAAAGGAGGAAGAATGGGAAGTGCCTTAAATTTAATATTTACTCCACGCGCACCCGTCACATCGACGGGCTTTTATACTAGTTTACCAAAAAAATAGCAGCTGTATAGAATAATATTACCACGTGGTTAATGTAGCGAATTTAGCTTATGTTTTTAAACCTATAATTTTACTATCTGGAAGAGGATTAAAATTTTATTTTTTCATCTTATGAGCTTATATTTTATAAAACATAATAATATACTTGTAAAAATATAAAATTTTCTAAAACTTTCACTTATTAGATAAAAAAATTGGAACAAGAATAAAATTTATGAAGTAATGCATACAATTGAATTTTTTTAAATTTATAAATATGTTTCCTTAAATAACAATAAGCAGGTTGATAATCCGATTTAAACTATGAAATTGCATCATCTGGTTTGTTTTAAGGATCATCGATGAATGCCTCGACGCAAAGAACGACTGCTTTGAGCACGAAATGAGCGCCTCGTTTTTCATCAGTTTGGTTCCTGACCTGTGGTGAGTTCCATATTTCATTTTCGGAATAATAAGATAAGTTAAATGGACGTTTTGCGAACCAAGTTCCAGGATTTCCGTTTTTGAGAATTCTAATGAATGGAAGACTTAAGAGGAATTACCAAATAATTTATTTAATATTTAAGAAATGATATATCATATACTTAAAAAGGTATATTTGAAATTAATTTAAAATCAGATTAGGCAAACAATTGTAAACGTTCAGAATGAGAAACGAAAACTATTTATGACAGTAAAGTATCAATTTAATTTTTCTTCGCACGCTTACATCTAAAAGTGAGTGACAGAATTTACACAAAGTGAAAAGAAGACCAATAGTGGACTTTCAATATGTCAGATAGCAGCGAACGCCTTTTGTATAGTCTAAAGATGGAGTATTGGTGTTATCTCTTTCGTAAGATCGAATTTTAATCTCCATCGGAGACGATACTCTTCAAACACAACCGTTTCAATGAAACGTGTTACAACTTGCATTATTTAAGCACTCAATTCTGCTGGTCGAGGGGTCCATATTCCCCTACGAGTCTTTCTCCTTTAACGCTATGCCGATGCATTTACGGGCACAATGCCCTCAACGCCGAAACTTCTTCCTTCCTGAATTCCCACGCTCTCCTGCTATATTGTTCCGACACGTATTTTTTCTCAGGGCGAATCCTAATGATATGCGAGGCGAGCTTTAAAGCTAATGGAGATCGCGTGTAGTCTACAGGCGATCCTTTCCTTGCATTCACGTCGTCTGCCTTTTCTCTTAATTTTCACCCGCGAGATTTCAACACAACCTCTCGCTTATTCCCTGTTTCCCTAAATTCCTTCTATTCTTATCTGTTTATTGCGTATTTTTTCGGTAAAGTAATTGCCTTAAAATATGTAAAAAAATTGTTTTCTATTTATCACATTTTCTGTGGATCAATCTTAAGACTCACATTTCACTTGTTGCATTTCATATGCAATTTATTCATCATTGTGTTCTAGTTTTGTCATTGTTACAATTATAAATACTTGACGCTATGGCATTATTGTTAGTCTTTTCTGGATTTATTTTATGACGCATGTTATGTCTAACAAAAATGTTTCGGCGCATATTATTTGCTATTATATTATTGGGTCACTATTTAAACAGCGCCTTTGACGAATAGAAAGGCAGGTCTTATCAATCGGAGAATATCATGGGTGAAGTCAGTGAAGTTTTGAAAGTAAAATTTCTATTTTTAGCGGTCGCCAAATTATTAAATAATATATTGGATTTAATACGTAATGATAAAAATATATACTTATTCTATACGGTATCGAGCAACCAATGAACAGTTTTTCTCTTATTCTGCACACAGTAGGATCTATTAAACGACTTAAAAAATAATAATTTTGGTTTTGTCCGTTTCCTCACTGTAGTTGATTTTCTGCTGGAGACATCCTGCTATATCTGTCTCTTTTCTTTAAAGGGTTCACAGTTTCCCCTCCCTTTTTCTTCCCTTTTTCCTCACTCCTTTCCTTACCTCCTTTTCTCATCTTATTCGACCCCTTCCTCCTCAAACTCATTTCTCTCCCCAACCGCTTTATTCCTCTCTTGCCACCTCTCCTCTCCTTCCGCCCAATTTCCCTCCCTTATCCGCCCACCTTTCACCCTTTCTCTCCCAATCCCCCCTTGCCCCACCCTCATTATTTACACTATGCCCACGGCCGAAATCGATACGTCGATTTATTGATGATATTTTAGTAACAACAGCACACTGGTGTTGAACTTATAGGAAATGTATGTATGAATTTGGTGGTAGTTAAATGTTGAGTCACTTCCACATATTTTCTTTGCATAAGGTCTTAAGGCTGTTTAGAATGCACGGTATAAGATTGTAAACTATTCATTCCCCTTAGGAATAAAAGAATTAAGACAACTTTCCTTATTATAAATTGGGATATCGGAACAAATTGTATGATATTTGGCAAATTTATGCGCGCACACATATGTAATAGGGGAAAAGGAAAGGTAAAACGAGATAAGAGTGGAAAGAAGGTGTTGTAGGAAGCTCAGTGGATAACGTGGTTGGAGAACTGCCAGGGGTGTCGAAGGGACACACATGAAGAGAGGTAAAGTAAAAGGTTTTTTCGGGTAAGACACTTCTTTAACCATGCAGAGGATATAAAGGGGAAAGGGAAAACATTTCCATTATCTACTTCCGTTTTCCTCTGTTTTTATATCTCGAGGCATTATTCCCTTGTTTTTTCTTCATCGATCTCGTGTTTTATACTCCGAAACCTTTCCTTTTTTCGCGCTTGTGTGAACTTCTATGCATCCATCTCTCTTTCTTTCTTTCGCTATTTACCTCTTTTTAGTTTTTCCAAACCCGTCTTCCTCTCTCGTGATTCCTAGCTCAGAGACTACCGATCGTTGTTACTTAATCTTTCTTACGCACTTTTTGAGATAGGAATGTGCAAATAAATTTTTGCTCCTAGATACAGATTTAGATTTTATTTTCATTTTAACAGCACAAAAGGGTAAGTACAGGAGATCCCCTAGTTACTAACGGCTTGTGTTTCGAAAGCTCGTTCGTAAGGATTTTGTTCGGAACTCGGAACCAATGGCAAAATTTTATAAATGGTGGTTTAGTTCCAAAGCCAGTCCACAAAAGCCTATTCAACACACAGTTGTTGAAATATAGTACATTTGCAATGAAGAATTGTAGAAAACAACACTTGTAAATTCTAGCTTTTTATTTTATAATCCTCCCGATCGTCGGACGAACAAGTAGCTGAGTAGGGTTGTAACGGATCACTGTGTCGCAGAACATCCCGCGGAGGGTGGATGCTACCCTCCGCCGCCGGAAGTAATCGCCGATATCGACGTCTGGTTCGTATGTGCAAAATGGTGTTCGTATGTTCCATTTATTAAAATATGAATACCTTATGGACAGGGGCGGCCCGATGAATTATGGCGCCCCGAGCGAGTTAACACTCTGCCGCCCCCTCCGTTAATGTTTGTTGAGATATTTTCGAAGTACATGTTAATTTATTCATCGTTCTGTAAGAATTATTAATAATGAAAAATTAAAAGGAATGCCATCAAGATGATAGCATGTTCCTCGATATAAAATGGTATCCAGTATTTATTCATATGCAAGTAATGAATAAATAAATGACGGGATAGCGCCCCCAAAACTTGGGTGCCCCGGGCAGGCGCCCAGCTTGCCCCTAGCTCGGGCCGGCCCTGCTTATGCAGCTTCGTTCGTAAATGCGGACGATCGTATGTAGGGGACCTCCTGTAATGCTAATCACTACGTCTTGATCTTAGATTGTTTAGAGGATTATAGTTGTGATTTTTTGGCATTTAATTTATATTTTAAATATTAAGTACGGTATCTTTTAAATTTTAGGACATTTTTCGTGACTAGAATCTGTTTTTTAATTAATCACATTGTTGTTTTCTGGTATTTAAAGCTCCTTAAATGCAGTTGCAACTAAAGTACAACATGTTTATTTCATTTTCCAATTGCATAGTCACTTTCTGCTTCCGCTATAAACATTTGTGAAGACTCGTAATTTTTTTTAGAGCTGTGGATTAAAGTTTAAAAATATTTTTTCTCTGCCATCTCTAAATCTTTCCCTCCATGTTTTTTTTCTTTACGTTTGCTTCTTTCCTATTCTTTGTTCTATCCTTCTTTTGGCGCCTGACGATAAGTTTTGGCCTTGTGACTCTCTTTTGTGTCACTCATGCATTACCCTCTTACCAAGAATTCTTTCCAACCATCTTACTGCAATTATTTATCATTCCCACGCCCTCTCTTATCATTTATTTCGTTGCTATAATATTCTGTAAAAAATATCTTGGTGATGCTCTTTGAGATTGCATATTAAAATTCAAATTAAGAATCAAGATTTTATTTATAAAATTGTCTATTCATTGAAGGTGAAGTTTCCAAGAGTTTTTAAATATCTGAATATTTCCAGTATTATCTTTCCTCTATAGTTTTCCGTAATAATAATCGCCTTATACTTTGAAATTTGTAATTTAACATCTGTTCCGTTCAAACCTATACTAATCATCTGAATTAAACATTCGTTTTTCGGACGCACCTTATGTCTCTATGTGTATATTTGGCTAATCAATCCCTCTGATTATTATAGCGGCCTATGTCTAAGTCTTGTCATTCACTCCTTCGATCCTGCCTAAGGCTTACAGGTCCAGTTCTGGTTTTGTAAACGCGAATTGCTTATCTATATACAGGTTAGGAATTAATTGAATTTTAAGTCTATTTAATAGTTGTGAGCAATTACAAAGAATCTAATAGCAACTACTAATGAAGATCAAACTTACATAATTTGTACATAAACATGGTGAATAGGTTTATTCTAAAATAAGACCTGTTCTCTCTTCTTCTTTCTTAGGAGTTTCAGTCGGCAAAAATTAATTAACTAAATGACGATAGTTTAAATAGCGCAGCTATTTGATGAGTTGCGATATTCTAGTGCAGGGGTCTCCAACCAGTCGATCGCGATCGACCGGTCGATTTTTGGCTCTTCTAAAGTCGATCGCGGAGCATTCCCTCAGCTCTATTACTTTTTATTGAATCAAGTGAGAAATGTTGAGATGATATGGATTTCGACTTTGGTTGATGGAAATTCTTATGGTTCATTAGCGAATGTGGCTTTGAAAGTGAAGTTAATCCTTGACTCCGTATATTTGTGTGAGTCAACGTTTTCTTGGATGAATGGCACCAAAACAAAGCATCATACCAGGTTAACAGACGAATATCTGAGTGATGTATTCGAGTTGCAGCATTAACTTACACACCAGAATTTTCAGTACATATTTTAGAAAATATGCTGTGTCAGAGTTCTCATTAGTTCAATAAATGACGCTTCATAATATATGATTTTTCTGTTACTATTAATGAAATTTAATTGTAAATAAAATATTCTCTTGTTCGGAACGAAAATTCAAACAAAATTTTATTCCAGTTTGTTTAATTGGTGGGGCATGTTAAGCAGGACAGGTCATGACGCAGCTTTCTATGTCTCCTAAAGTTTGGGATAAATTTGCGGGGATTCTATTCCTCCCTTCCGCTCAAAACAGTATTTCTCGCATCATGGCCCAGGTAGACACAGCAACGCCTCTGGGTCGATCCTCGGTAAATTTACAAGTGAAAAGTAGATCTTGAGTGCTGAAAGATTCTAGTGCAACTATGAACACCACAACCACTTGTTTCGTATCCTCATTTTTATGCGGCCCAATCCAAATAGCCTGTTGAAGAAACAATAACATTACCAAGCTGAGCATATTTATTTATTAAGTGGCGCCGTCCGCGTATATTCACCGTAATTTTTCACAGTGCCGCCATTGCATGATATATATTGAGACTACGTGGCAAGAATATCTCGGTAAAAAATACACATTTTCTGTCTTCTCTCCTGTCTCCTCTTTCCCTCTTACCGACGTCCCAGGCTCAAATTCTGGACGAATCGCTCTCCTCCGACCCACGTTCTTCCGAAACAAACCATCGACCGTGGCTCTGACTAATGTCGCTAGTGTTGAGGTCCGATGATGGGGACGGAATGGAGGGTTAAAGGGTTTTTTTGGTTGGGGCAGACGGCTAAGGGTGGGTTTTATAAGTGGTTTAGCGAGGGAGGAAGGGAGTGCTGCTTACCCCTCTCCTACCCACCCCATCCCTTTTCCCTTTAGCCCGTTAAATCACTGCGATTTATTGGATCGTCCACGAGGTCCATTTGTTCCGGATTTCACGTGCCCTAAGGAATGGTTGGGGGGAGGGTCCGAAGGGCGAATAGGAGGAGGAGGAAGAAAGGGAGAGAAGGAGGAGGAATAAGAGGAGGGAGAGGAGATAAAGATGGAGGGAGGTATGGAGCAGAGAGATGTAGAGGACGGAAGGAAAAAGAAAGAAAATGGTTTTATTGCGAGATCTTCCACCTAATAATACAAAGTTGAGAACGAATTATGAACTTAGAGTATGAAATAGCATAAACTACAACTAAATTGCAAAAAATAGAATAACAACACGATGAATATGAAGAAATTCAAGAGTATGTACATAAAATATACAAAGGAGTAAGAATTACAATAGCGAACAATGGACGAAGATCTCCAACTTTTATGATAAATTTTATATATATATATATATATATATGTTTTGGACCCCGTCTAATCTGAAAAAAACAAAGCTTCTTGCAGGGTTCGAACAACTTCAGCTGAGATAATCATCGCGTAAAAGACGAGAGTTTTAGTATAGATCTACGCTTTGACGCTGCGATAAATGTTAATTTAAACTCGCGTGGGAAGAGAGATATATAAAATGTGGCATTTTAAATATTTTCTAAATTGTCTTCTTTTTAGTTGTTAATTTTTATAATTTCATTATTTTGACAACAGTTATCACATTATTTGTACTATATAATCTTAGCTTTCCTTTTGTATTTATATTGTCGAAGCAAGAATTTCGCGTAAATACTGGTGATTTGGCAGTTTTTATCACTCATTACGAGAGTGTTATCATAGCAACAACTATTGTTGGACTCAGATTCGGTATATTCTAATAGGTACACTCGTTCTTTTTTCCGCACAAATACGCGTGATGAATTTAACATTCCGTACGAATGTATTTGTAATATTTTATAACGCTAAATTATGAAATTTGGGAACACAAAAAACTACATATCCGCAATGACTTTAAAGTTATTAAAGGCAATATAAATATTTAATAAATGATTAAATGGAAAGTATGCATCCTAAGTTCTGTTTGGATCATCTATTTTACGATTATGGAATCTTTCCGCAAAGTGGACTTAGTACAATAAATATTTAATAGTAATGATAGCTGCATTAATAATACTTCAGCTGAAAGTACAGTAATGTGAAGAGGGGACTAAAGAACATAGGAGGAAGGGAGAAAAGAAATGAGGGAATGGGGAGGAAAAGGATGGGAGGGAGAGAGAGGGTTGTAGTAGAAGGCAGAGGAAAGGGAAGAGATGAAAGAAGGCCAAAATGGAGGGACGGCTAGATAGGCACGCAGCAGAGCGATTTGAATCCGATGAAATTGCGAATAGAGAGGCGTAATAGGAATTTTAGTGTTTCGAGCTGGAGAGGAAAACGTGGACGCGAAAGACTCTCTACTGTTCGAAAGTTCTCGAACGCTTGAATATCCTCGCGGGAAGGATTTCTCTGTCTCTCGCACAGACCGTGACACCGAGCTGATTTAACCTTTTCCTCTCAGCTGGCTTTTTTACATTAGGAAGGTTCTATCGACCGCTCTACATGTCATCAATGTCTCAATGCGTGTTTGTGACCAATGGTTTGAACGATATATTGCCTCAGGCAATTAAACCTTGAAGATGTATGTATTTATGCGATTACGGTTCCTCGTATCGCGTGGATGGTATCATTTACCACGACAACCGAAACACCTGAAATTACTAAAAGTTTATCTAAAAAAGAGTCAAATTTAGGATGATAATGAATTTTTCATGTAAAAATAAATAAAGGTTTACTAGCCTACCCGTTGCAGCGTTGCCTGCAATTGGTATGTCACGATGAAAGGAGGCAGGAAAAGGGACTATAATTTTTAAGATTTTCTATTCCATCTGTCTCTCAGTCGATCTGAACTCCTCTCTTCTCACCCTCCCATACCCCAGTTAAAAGCATTGGACTAGTTTCTATGTTATCGTAGTTTTGAAAATCCACGTTTTTTAGGCGTTCTTTACAAAAAGTATAAAATGAATGCCTTATGGCCCCGTAGTGTATAAGAAAACGATATAAATGGTTCACTTGGCCTAATCGGGAGTGCCACATTATTGGTGGCAAAAAATGAAATTTTCTACATATCTCGTAAAATATCACTTATATAAATAGCTGCTTCTTACATGTATAGAATATGGGATATATGATATACTAGGAGCCCGTGTTGCAGTAGGTACTTCCTGCAAACATAGTTCCTATGACAAAAATTGTTACAGAGTTTTATTAGTTGAACCACTTTTATTGCCCCTATTAAAATAATTATATAGCTCACACCATTTACATAACCAAAAGCACATACCTACATGATTTATACTACCAGTACACAATATTTTTTGATTTGTTCAATATTTCTGATGGTACAGCATATCGTATGTTTTATGGTTTGTTTAATATTAAGTAATCAATGCACCGGCCACGCGCCAATGTCGAAAGAAATTAATCACAAACATTATCAATATAGTAATTTGCTTAAACTGCATAATAAAACTTGCAAACGAAATTATATTTTCAATGTATACGTGAAATATCTTTATATTTTGAATGTTAAGTGGTCCATCATTACAATGCATTAGAATCGTTTCTTTTCTTTGCTACGTGCTTCTTTTGATTTATATTTACACGATACTTTTCACATAAATTTTCAATCGGTTATTGTCCTTGATGCGTTTCTTTCATTGTAAGCTTAGTGCAAATGCACTTGAAAGTCCGAGTCTAACAATGCAAAAATCCGAGATCAACAATTGAAATATCGAAAAATCGAAAAAAATGGAATATAAACTTAAAATATGAGCAAACACCAATTATACAACAGAATAGAAAGTAAGAATAAGAATCTTCATTTCTTTCTATGTGAAATAGTGTAAATCTCGCGTGAAAGTCTCGATCGTAAATTATTTTAAAATGTTAAAGGCTAAAGGTCTACACATCGTATTCAATCAATTCTCAGAAATGTTAAATAAAAATGACGATCTTTTGAAAAAGATCCACAGAAATGACAAACATTTCAATACAAAACCATCATAAATTATTATTAGAATAAAAATATTTTAGTTTTAAAAACACTACATATTTCAGTTTCTTGAGAAAAGATTTGTTTCAATAAATATATATTTTGAATAAATATATTTTATAAACTAACCGTTGTTGCGCTATATAATTCATCTCCTCCTAGTTTTTATTCTGGGTAATGTTATGCCAAAATACAATATTTCGTTGAATCGTTTAGTCGCTAGAGCTGACAGAGCCTCGCACAGACAGATGGCATGCCGAAAACAACTTTTTTGGACTCGGGCACACCTAAAAAGTCTATTTCCATCAAAATCTCGGAGTTGAATTTTTTTGCGATTATAATAATTTCTCTATAAACTACCTATATGAAAAAGTAAAAATAATTAAACCTACTTTTAAATTCACTAAAAAGTAAACAACAAATATAAAATTCACATAAATTAATTTTCCTAAAAGCAAAATTAGTTTTTGGCATACAAAAGCTGCAAGGTAAAGAAATATTAATAAAGATTTTATTTGTTAAACATTATACTACACAACTTTTCTATGCCTAAAATTATTTTTTCCTTCTGAAACAATAAATTATTTGAATTTAATGTTTATCTTTTACTTTTTAGTGCATATAAAACGTGATTTCGTAAAAATAAATTTATACAAATTTTGTTTTCGTGTTTTTACACAAAGATTAAAAACTTCGCTTTCGTGTAAAATGTCCTTAATGACCTTCAGAAATTCATAACTTTTAATCTCAGTGTCTGACTTCATTAAGGTAGTATAATATCTACATCTACATGTTACCCTGCAATTCACCAATTTGGTGGGTGGTAGGGGGTGGAATGCACCAAAACCTACCTAAAGAAGGTCTATCGCAGGTTGAAATTTTCTATTGTGATCTCGTATTGTCCTCGGAAAGAACAAGCCTAGATAACGCTCCGTCCTACAATTGATCTCACGCATCTTATCGTCACGGTCGTTCCTACCTTATATACGTTGGTGCTTCAATTATTCCTACAACCTCGTCTTTTAGACATTCCGATCTATATTTCTCCAGAAGCCGCAACCTTAAGTTCAATCTACGATCCTCCAGTGGTACCAGTTCAAATCCCTCAATAATGAGGTGACGCTTTCCTTATGTTCGTAATTTTTAGTTTTACCAATCTGGCTGCTCTGCGCTGCAATCTTTCTAATTGAATTATATGTCCCTTCCATATGCATGAGGCGTATTCCACTTGTGGTTTAACCACTGATTAATGACATGTTTCACGTACTTTTTCTGTAGTGTTCCGTACTATTCTACCTATGAAATCCAGTTTCTTGTTGGCCGCGCCTATAACTCGACGAATGTGCATGTCCCACGAAAGATCTCGACAAATATTTTACATACTGGGCTGCTTGAATATTTATTCAATTTATTTTATACTCGAAACTGCGGCACATTTAGTGTAATTAATTTCAATTTTACATTCTTTGCACCACGCTGAAATGGCTCTTAAGTCTTCACGCAGCCACTGATGGTCCTCCTGGTTTTTTATTTCTTTATATAGTAAGGTATCATCGGCAAAAAGTCTAATTTTACTACGAACTACCAAACAGATATCATGTACATAGATTAAGAAAAATAGAGTGCCCAATACACTTCCCTGAGGAACACCCGAAGCAACTTTAACGGGGGCGAATATTTCCCATCGATGACAACTATCTGTTCTCTATTCGAGAGGAAGTCGCTCACCCAACTGACAACTTTTGGATTGATACCATATTGTCCTAACTTCGCAAATAATTTCTTATGGGATACTTTGTGAAACGCCTTTTTGAAGTCAATGAGTATGGCATCGACCTGAGTATTTTTCTCTCCCCATCGCAACAAATCATCCACGAACAGCCCGAGCTGCGTTTCGCATGATCTACCTCTCCGGAATCCGTGCTGGCATCCGCTAAGCAATGAGTGACTATCTAAATAGCCCATTACAGAACTAAAGATTATATGCTCAAGTATCTTGCACAATAATGAAGTTAGGGAAATTGGCCTATAATTTTCGGGGTTCTCTTTGTCGCCGCCCTTATGGATGGGCGTAACGTGTGCCACCTTCCAATCTTTAGGAACGACACCTTCCGTAATGGATTTCTCGAATATAATTTTCAAATACAGCGCGACTTCATAAGCTAACTCTTTCAATACTCGCGCGGGTATTTCCTCCGGCCCAGGAGATTTATTTGGTTTAACTGAATGAAGTTGGAGCGCGATACCATTTTCGGAACATATCAAATCTTCCATCGAGTAGCCCTGATGCATAGGAATAGTGGTTTCACATGCATCGTCATTAGGAGTAAAAGCTTTCTGAAAGTGTTGATTTAATAATTTTGCTTTCTCCACACTATCATGAACTACATTTTCCGTTTCCGATCTCAGTGACTCAATATTGGGGCCTCTACCATGGACTTCTCTGAAATGCTCTCGGGTTCTCTTTCAAGTTATCCTGTAAAACCTTCTTTTTGTAATTGTTAAACAGTTTACGCATTGACACTCTGGCTAGGGCGCGCGCCTCCTTGTATTGTTGCCTTAACGTTTCAATCTGTTCGAGCGTAGCTGTTGAGGATGTATTATTTACGCGAGAGTGGAGTTTTCTTTGCCGTCGGAGAGCGCTCCTAACTTCCTGGTTGTACCATCTAGGTTCTGCATTTTCACGCTTCAGTTTGCTTGGAATAAATTTATCTGTACACTCTCGCATCATATCTCTGAACATGCACCAGGATTCTACCGCGTCTGCAATATCTGTTACCTCGCAGAAATTAGTATATTTATTTCGCAGAAAAGACCTAAATCTTATGAAATCGGCTTTGGCGAATACATAAAGCTGTCTTTTAGCCTTAACCTGTTTCTCAATGTTTAGCTGAAACATCACGTACACTGCCTTGTGATCGCTTATTCCCTCAGCAATAGATAACCCTATTCATACGCTCAGGAAGATTAGTAACCAATAAATCTAATATATTATTAAATCTCGTGGGAAATCTCACTAACTGATACAATGAGTGTTTACCGAAAGTTTATGTGATAATCAAATGCAAAAACGAAAACTTTACTGATATCGTACTCATGCTTTTTCCCTAGACGACTGCCCGCTTAAAAACTGCAAGAGTTCGCGTCGAGTATTCAGGAGAAAGATTTATCGACCGTTCTTGATTCATTTGCGTTTATAGTGGGAGGCGACGTCACTCGAGATAATCTGTTTTTGTCTTTCATGCGTTTTAATGCAAGCTCAGTGCAAATGCACTTGAAGCCCGAGTCTAACAATGCAAAAATCCGAGCAGCCTCCTTTTTGAAATGTCGAAAAACCGGAGAAAATAGAATATAAACATAAAATATGAGTAAACACGAATTAAACCACAGAATCGACGGTAAGTATAAGAACCTTTCTTTTTCTCTGTGTGAAATGGTGTAGAAATCCCGAGCCAGAGTCTTGATCGTAAGATATTTTAAAATGTTAAAGAATAAAGGTCATCACATCTTATTCTAGCCGATTACGTGTTAATTGAATGAAAAAATCTGATTTGTCCACCACATGACTTTCATACATGTAATATCTCTAAAAATTCCATATAGGTTAAACGTTAATAAATATTTTAAGAAACTGCTAGAAAATTTGAGACTTTACAAAGAACAGATATAAACTCAAACCGTAGCCTTCTGATATTGGATATAGCCAAAAAGCTACTACAATTAAGAAAAGAAAAAAGAGCGTTAGTAAGAAGTAACTAAGCGTCAATTGTTAACAGTCGAAGGTAGGTGACGTGGTGGTGGCAGCTAAAATTATAAGATATCTCTTAAAAATGCATTAAATCGGAAAATATTTCAAACAAAGTTAGTAGAAAATTAAATTTCCTACAACTTTTGTTTCAGTACATTTTTACATTTAGCAAATATTATAGCAAATGTTTCAAAATAATGGATGACAAGAGTATACACCCACTTCCGGTCCACCGATTTTTACCAAAAACTAATCAGTTCTTGGAACCTTTATAAATATGTTAAATATAAAATTTTGCGTTTACCTGATTAATAGTTTTTGAGTTAGAGCATCCACAAAAAGCTATCTCACACACACACGCACGCACGCACACGCACGCACGCAAGCACACGCACGCACACACACGCACGCACAAACATCATCGAGAAAATGGTCAAAACGTGTCCAGGGGACCTCAAAACGTGTATTTCCGTTGAAATCTCGAAGTCGACTTTTTCATAAAAACAATACTTTCCCCTATACTACTTATGTAGAAAGTAAAAACAAAAATTATCAGGTATCGAACCCATGCCTTTCCGTAGAACGACTACCCACTTAAAACCTGCAAGAGTTTGCGCTGAGTACTCAGGCGAAATAATCGTCGAAATCGATCAGGTCGTTCTCGGTTATTTGCGTTCATGTCGGAAGATGACGTCACTCGAGTCTTTAGACGAAGGCACAGACACAGCGCTTATAATATATTAGATATAGAATATATATAGGACTAGCTGAAACGCCCGGCTTCGCTCGGGGAAGAGTTTTCTTTTAAGTAGCAAACGATTGTTATTGATATATCACTTTTAATGTCATATTACAATAAATTCTCAAATTAAATTTCTTTTCCTATAGTGTAGCCCAAGTTTTGAATTGCTGGTTCGAGGGTTTGGGAGCGGAGCCCCCACAAAAAAAGATCCAAACTTTACCAAACGTTTCCAATTCTTTAGTTACGCAAGCGTTAAGAAAGATTTGGTGCTTTCCCGGCGTATTTGATGGGTGAAGCGTTGTTTACATTAACATTAACATTTACTATTTTATATATTTAATTGTAAAGTTTTACCATTAATATAACTACGCATTAACTTCTTACTTAATATTCACATGGATAGATGCACCGAAGCCTTTAAAGCAGGAATAAAATTATGTGGATTATGTCAATGCTATTAGTCAAAATGTAAACAATTAACAACACCTTGGTTATCGAACAAATGTAAGTAGATGTATCGATTTGTGTTGCGATAAATCTTTCAATATTGATGGCTAAAGATAACAATGTTCTAGTATTCCTTAAAAATCATTTGACTCACTTTAAAAGTATTCATAGATTATATTTAGGCATGAATCCATTTGTACCCTTTATCTCGGTGTTGGCTAGTCTTCCTCTACGGCGCGCCTCGGTGTTGATTTTCCTTGCTTTAATCTTTACTAGGCTATCTCCATTTGAAGTCGATAACAATTAATAAATTTTGCTTTGTTGCCGCCTGGAAAATGTTGATCTAAACCGATAAATTTTGCGCTTAAAGAATAATTCCGTGCGATTTAACACGTAATACGACAAAACATGAACAGAATTAAAATATTCAGTATTTCATGCGAAAAATAAGCTTTTTTTTCTTGATTGTAAGTTAATATTTAGGTATATTTATATCCACATCAGTGAAGGGCTGCATGGCATTTTGGGATTTCTCTACACCATTTCCCATTTCTTATAGAAATGGTATTTTGTTGACCCCATAGGGTAAAAGAGACCCCACGGTCTATAAACCTAGACCAAGTTCTTCCTTTGGTCCAGAGGATGGTTCATGAAACTTTTGAATTCGAAAGCTTCAACGGCGTAAAATCGTATAAAGAACATTCATACATACATACACACTAATATATATATATATATATATATATATATATATATATGATTTCATATAAAAACTAAAGTACTTCTAGAAGTGCTAAAGAGCTGAAAATTTGCATGAAGATAGGTCATTGGTTACGATTTCTGGGAAAATTCGAAATTCCATAAAATGTTATATTTAAGGGGTGTCTTTGACCCAAAAGTCCAATTTTAAACATCCATAAGTAAAGCATTTAAAACTGCGGGGCTATATAATTTGCTTTTTAAAATTATTTAAAATTTAGATACAGAGTCAAAATATAAACCGTTCTCTTGATGAAAGATTGAAGTTTATTTTTCTTTGAAGATAAAATTCAAATTGGCGTAAAAAGTTGATTTAATCTTAAAATCATGAAAAATTTTCTGGTTTTCAACAATGACAAATATTAACTGTCATACAAACGACTCCAATGCCTTTCATTGGGAATTGATTTTCCATACTTCAAGAGCACTGATATACTGTTTAGACTGCATTATGATTTATTTGATTTCAGCCAAAGACGTATACATATGATGACGTGATAATTTTAAATTAATTTTTCTATCTGGATACGTACTAAATGCACGGATGATGACGCCATTATCCTAACACACAAAATAGCATAATTTTTACAAAACTTTTCAGTGCAACATATAGGCTATTGTCTTAATGATGATTATAGTTATTGCTGAAACAGGGCGATCTGAGTCATGAATCTTGAAATTCGAAAATTTGGACGCTAGAGAATTTAAAAATTCCGGATAGATGCTTTAATTTCGCGGAAAACGAAAATTATTGTTTTATTTATATGCCGTTATCCAATTGATATTAACTCACAACGTGAACTTATGATGACGTCATTATACTAACACACGAAATTTGGTAAAACATGAAAAGTATTTTAATGTTGCGTTGCGTAGCTTTTCGAGAAATTTTAACTGCTTTCAATTATTAAATATAATGGCGTCATGCCTAATTCGCGATATTTAAAAATCAAAGTACGTGCTAAGAGCAAGGATGATGATGCCGTAATCTTAGAACAAAATATCCTAATTTTTCCATAATGTTAGTGTATAGGGTGTTGTCTTAATGATGATTAATCTTATTGCTCATGCAGGGTGATCTGAATCATTAAAATTGAAATACTAGCCGATTCCCAGAGAATTTGGAAATTATGGATATGGAATTAATTTCAAGTAAAATTATAAATATTCTGTTAGAACTCATGGAATTTATTATGGGAGATCGCATTGGTTTATTAACGAGTTTAGACCTTGGTGTCTGGTGATTTTTAGCGCTTGTAGTATGCATTAACCGACAACTCCTTACAAAAACCCTCCAAACTAAATTTGTAGAACGAGTGAAATAGCATATGTTTTGTTCAGTACATTTTAATCGAAGGAATAGCCAATTTCATGAATATCAAACGAGAAAGTCGTAATTCACTTTGAACTTAGAAAAATTTCCGGCGTTCTTTAACCGTTGTCAACGAAAACAACCTTCGTGGCAACTGTAGTAAACAGTATCTGCTGTAAATTTGTAATTAATTTAATTTCTCTTGCTCGCAACATTTGGCAAATGAAGGGAAATGGATAGTCTACGACGAAGAAATGAACGTAAATACGTCTATTTTCTTTATGTATGCACAGCGTTTGTAAGTGAAAAGAAATGTGTAATTTACGACAAAGGAATGAACGTGAACATAAAGATTGCATTACTACTATTTGAGTGAGGTAAGTTTTAAATAACTGTCGATTGTTTAATTAATTACAATCGATTAGGAAAAAATCAATGAATAAAAAAATCGGCATTTCCTTGGCATCACTACTGGCTTACCATTTTTCAGTTATTTTTGAAATAATTGCATAAATCGTAAAGAAAACGTCTTCCTTGCATGTATGCACACATGATTCTTTAAGCTAGTTCGTCACAGATTTGGATTCTCTTTCCGGGAAAAAATGTACTAAGCTCTTCAACCTAATTAGGTTTAATTGTAGTTATGAGTCTGTTTGCGACGCTCTGACCATAACCTGTTTTTTATATTATACGGAATATTCACCGAAAATTTCATGGTAATGTTTATTTCGTAAAGCGACATTAAAGCCAATTATTTTATATCCTTTTATATCCTGACATCGTATTTGTATTTCCTTTATACCAGACCCTTTCCGTTAACTTTTGAAACGCTCTTCAACATTTCTGAAACGCATACACAGGGCATGGAAATACGAAAAAATACACTAAGAGAAAGGTTGATGTGATTACAAAGGGAAGCAACATAGGCGCGTAAGTGGATATGGAATGTTATTGAGGTTTGATCGTCCAAACTCTTATTTGTCGTGCCTCAATGACAATTTCACAGCAGGGAGGAATAAGTACCATCACAACTGAACTTAGGTTTCACTAGAATCGATGTGTTGTTATTAATTTTTTCGTGACACATGGAGGGGAGTTTTTGAGTTCGAAATCATGTGTTCTGAGAGACAGACTGATATTTTTCCTCAAAAATGTCGTGCTAAGTGTATTATCATCCTTTTATTTCCTCTCTAATAAATATATGAGATTTCTTTGTAGATCGTGCATTCTGTTCTTCTGTAAAACATGCAACAGAATTTTAAATCTAATATGATGAACTCAAAAAGAATAATCGAACCTCCATTATGGGTGAAATCCAATTGGTGATTTAGATATATCCAATATCCATAGCATTTTTATCGAAAACATTAACAAAATAAATGGCGAGGGGTTATTTAACCTTCTTACAAATACACATTGATGAACCTTTAGCAGCGAAATAATCAAATCATCTTAATATTAAGTCTATTCAACATATTTGAGAATTCTAAAAGAACAGGAGGATTTATTTGCCTCAAGACGTGCTCATAACAGAAGATTTATATAAAACTATAAGATTTAGGGTTACTTTAGCTATTTGGAGGATAATGCGTAACTTGACTCGATTTTAAAATATTTAAACAAATGAAATGGGCAAGGGACGCATGATGTCATGTCATAATGACTATTATAGCTCTCGCGACAATTTCTCAAACGTTTGGGCTGGTATACTGTCGAGTGGAATATCTCAAAATAATTAGGGTAATTTGAAGAGAATATATTGATAATAACTGGCACGTAGAATTTTTCAAATACAAAGTAGGTAACGCTAAAATGTTGTCTTATATCCATGAAATATTGCAGGCTTGTCACAGAAATTACCTTGATTAGAATGAAGGATCTTAAACTATCAACTTGTCATTTAAACTACAAGGTTATGTTGATTAAAATATGTGTAACAGTGAATGACAAAATGAAAGGATTATTATTACGATAATTTTTTAAATCGTTAATTGCAAGATATAAGCACTGTTTATAGCCTATTTTATTATTTAATTAACAGCGAAAACGTTTTTATATCGATTGATGTCGCTGAAAATTACAAATAAAATCCGTGATGTTTTAAATCGTTCAGCGGATCGTTTCTCGGCAATCTGTTCGCTGTACGTGCATTATATTTTGCGTGAAACAATTTGCTGAAAGAAAACATTCCCATGCCATCCTCTTATTTTTTCCACTCCACTTCATTCCTCTCCATTCGCGAAACTTTACCGAGCACTTTGAAGATCCTCGTATAACTTTCCGCGCATGCGCTCTCTTCCTCTTTCCTCCCTTCGAACGATATACCCATTCCGCTCCTCGTGCCTCTTTTATTTTCGCGATTTACGACTCCGGTGGCCAATTTTTCCTCGCTTTCCCGCGACGGATTTACGCCCACCGGGGTCAAATGCCTTCGAATTCCTTAATCCCTCACCCCACCGCCACCCGAAGGCATACGCTACCCACGCGACCCGAAAATTCTCGCAGGTAATTCTTTCTCTCACGGCGAGGTCGGGAATGAGGAAGCTGAAAAAAGGGTTTGTGAGAGGGCAAGGGATGGATGGGGAGGGAGCAGGGGAAGGAAGCTGGAAAAAAGGGTTTGGGAGAGGGCAGGGTGTGGGTGGGGAAGGGAGCAGGGAGAGGGGGAGGAGAGAGATTCCGAGAGTACAAGGGGGTTGGGAAGGAAAGGGCGGGGGTGGGAGGAGGGGAAGGTTCCGAGAGGGCAGGGGATGGGGGAAGGAAAGGGCGGGGGTGGGAGGAGGAGAGAAGTTCCGAGAGGGCAGGGGATGGGGGAAGGAAAGGGCTGGGGTGGGAGGAGGAGAAGGGTCCGAGAGGGCAGGGGGTCGCATCCCGCTGGTCACCTCATCGCTCGTGCCGGTTCGCTGGCACGCTCGCACTCCGATTTTCCCTTGTTTCGAAATTGCAACGCTGACAAGGAAATGCGATTTTCGGGCGAGAGGAAGATAGACCTAGTTATTCCTGTGCGCCTGTTTTACTGCGTTTACTATCTTAAGAGTATTGATGGTGTATCATCTATAATATTAAATATTTTGCACTTTATATTTTTGTTGGTGATCGCCCTATTAGTTAATCAATAGTTCAGTCGAGAAAACTACTACAGCTAAGAATATGACAATTTGAAACCACAACGCTGTAGCAACTAAGTCTTCTGAATTATTTATATATAAGAATATATCCAAAGTAAGAATTTAATCCATTCCGACCTAAATTATATTTTGCAATAGCAGCCAGCTTCCATTTTTCACAAAGCATTAAATCGCTGAATAAATCTCTTTGATCTACGTTGGAGATGCACATAATGATGTACAATCTGTTTGAAATGATATTTGGTAAAAATTATTTGGCATAAAATGGACTTGATACCATGTACATAATTATGCACACCAGGTTTGAAGGGGTTAATGAAAAATTAATATATTTTTAAGTGACTCATTCCTATTATGAGAGATAATAAGTGAAGTCCAGACTAATTAAATACTTTCATCTTGAACAAAAAATTCCGAATTCCATGCATAAAGTAATTGGGGAACTAAGTAGTTTCCTCTGTTTACCCTACAAAAACATAAAGCTATTTTCCTATTACTAAAACACTAATTTTATATTTTTACATAAAACATTTTTTAATGGTGTTATAATATTTCAGAATCGTTCTTGCAATAGATCTTTGTCCTCTTTAGTAACTCTACTCATGCAAATCAAAAGTAACGTTGCCACTCGTTCACTGTCGAGTTTGCCCCACAATATTGTTTTATAAATATAAAAACAGTTTAGATAAAAATCTAGTCGTTCATTTCCCATTTTCGAGCAATTTCGGGCAATTTAGACGAAATTTGGATAAAACCCTCCGTCGTTATATGGAATCCATGCATATTTTAGATCCGAAATGATCGATTAAGGCAGCATGAATCGAAACGGCTTCTTTGCAATAGCCTTGACTGCGTGGAGTTGTTGAGAAGACCGAGGATCCGATTTCCCTTTCTCCCCTTTAGCACGTGAACTTACGGCACTTTTATTCATTACCAAATCCGAAGGCATTTTTGACTAATCTTCGTAGGCGCATTAAATGAATAGAGATTTTCGAACCCTCAAAGAAGCAGTTGACTTTGAACATTAACTGTGCGACAGAGGGAGCTTTGTATTTACACGCCGAAATGATACAATTGCTATACCTAACGAATGGAATTGCATCGAGGTTCGTGTAAATTACCGATGCGCATTCGTCAACATAAGGAGATCGAAGTTAAGATTCAAGGATAGGCAGAATTACGAACGTCGATTTTTTTATGGTTTGTGTAAAAAATGTTTTAATTAGGTATAATTGGTAACGAATGAGTTAAGACACTGATGTAAATAACAAAATAAAATCTTAAGATGGAAAGTTGAGGAAATGATGTCTTATTCATAAAGCTTAAACTGAAATTTGACACTTATGAAGGAGAAAAAAATCCTGTACTTGCCCGGGAATCGAACCCGGGTCTCCCACTTACCGGGTAGGTGCTTTTACCAGATGATGAATCGTGCTTGCTTGCTTGATAGCGCGAATTGCCACGTGTTGTAGGAGAAGACGCTTAAAGTAAGGGAAAGTGAAGGGAAAATGAATCACTTTGGGATTCAGCTCTACAGTTTAGCCAACTATACCCTAACGCTTAGAGGCTAAATATTTAGCCACCGGTATTTTCTCATGCCCATTTTCTTTTTCGGCTAGATTGCCCTTCCTTACAAATAAGGGCTACATATTTTGTTTCTTTAGTAGGATTTTGATCAAGTTTTGAAGAATAAATGAGCAATATTTGACCACACAATATTGATAAAAGTTACCAATGAATTATCACATTCCCTAACTTAGAAGTGGTAGGATCAGTATTCATGTTAATAATAAATTAAATAAAAACGGAAAACGAGTTATTATATAAAACAAAACAAAAAAAATCGACATCTGCATGATACCTTGTAAGTCACATTTTTGGTGGATGGCAGGGGGTGCAGTGCTGCAAAGGTCCCTAGTTTTCCTACGTTATCTTTTCTATTTTGTTCTCTTATTGTCCTAGGGAAAGAAGATCCTCCATATCGATCCGTTCTACCGCCGACCTCGCGAATCTTATCCTCACTGTCCTGTCCTCCGAGATACGTCGGGCTTCTGATAAGATCTTCTACCTCATTCGCTAGTCCCTCGGACAAATTTTTCCAGCAGTTTAAATATAGCCTGCAGCCTACGTTCCTCTAACGATGTCCATTTCAGATTTTATATTAATGATGTTACGCTTTGTTTACTATCGTAATTTCTTTTTGCGAATCTAGCTGCTCTGCGCTGCATATTTTCTATGCCGTTAGTGAGTCCCTTTTTGTAGGGATCCCACACAGCCAACGCTCATTCGACCTGCGGTCGAACCAAGGATTAATAATATAATTCTTTCACTTTTTCGGAGCATCTTCGAACTCTTCTCCCTATAAAGGCCAGCTTTTTGTTAGCGGCAGCTAATAATCGGCGAATGTGGGTGTCCCACGAGAGATCACGATGGATCGTAAATTACTATCGTAATTTCTCTTTATAAATTTAGCTGCCCTGTGCTGAACCTTTTCTATCTCGTTAGTGAGTCCCTTTTTGCTGGGACGTATATTCGACCTGCGGTCGAACCAAGGATAAATAGCGTAGTTCTTTCACTTTTTCGGAGCTACTTCGAACTATTCTCCCTGTAAAGGTAAACTTTTTGTTAGCGGCACCTATCAATCGGCGAATCTGGGTGTCCCACGAGAGATCACGATGGATCGTGACTCCGAGATATTTAATCGAGTCTGAAACTGGAATCTATACTCCGTCCAACGAATAATTAACATCCAGCGAGATACTCTTGGTTTTCCAAAAATTGATGATGCAGCTTTTCATTTGGTTGATTTCTAACTGCCATTCTTTACACCATGCAGAAATTGCTTCTAGATCATTTTGGAGATACTGATGGTCTTCCGGATAGATTATTTCCTTATAAATGAAGTTGTCGTCCCCGAAAAGCCTAATTTTACTTCTTACTACTGAGCTGATATCGTATATAGAAATTAGAAATAATAACCAACCAATAACACCACCCTGTGGAACGCCAGAGACAACCTCCACTAAAATAAAGCAATAATGAAAACTAAATACACGAGACTAAAACAGCAACCAAAACTACGTTAACAAATAACGATATCAACGATAGGTATTGACAAAGAAAACTATAGCTAAAAAGAAATGCAATAACAAACTCTCGATTACCAAACAGCCATAAAAAACTACGGTAACAAAACAATGGCAGTAAGAATTAAATGGAAGGTTGGCAACAAAGGCACGTGAAGTCTTAGTCGAGAATAAAACAGATTTGTACCCTTTCCCGCGCGCAACCCGCGCTTCAAGAATGGACGCTTCCAGACCAAAATTCGTTCCTGCATATGGGCCATAAACTTTCAACAGAGCTATACAAGATTTTCTCCCTTCTCTTCGCTATCGACAATTAGAAAATTTTACTATTGCAACGGAAACAAATGTATTACATAGCGACGTACATAAATTCAGAAGAATATTTAAAATATCTCTTAAACAATCCCTTTAATGGAAAAATGTTTCAAACACAACGTGTAAAAAATTCTATTCTCTCTAACTTTGATAGTGACAAATGACAAATATTTACGTACTTAACATAAATTCAGAAGAATATTTAAAATGTCTCTTAAACAATCCCTTTAACGGAAAAATGTTTCAAACAAAACGCGTAGAAAATTCTATTGTCTCTAACTTTGATAGTGACAAATGACAAATATTTACGTACTTAACATAAATTCAGAAGAATATTTGAAATATCTCTTAAACAATCCCTTAAATGGAAAAATGTTTCAAACACAACGAGTAGAAAATTCTATTGTCTCTAACTTTGATAGTAACTAATGACAAATATTTACGTAAATTAAGCCTTAAAGCAGATATTTGAAAAACAAACGGAAAAATGACAATAGTAGCCTTCACTTCCGGTTGACCAGTTCCAGTGAAAATGTTTTCAGACCTTGAATTATTAATGAAACTATTAAATGTAAGATTCTGTACTAATCTGATTATTAGTTTTTGAATTAGAGCGCTCAAAATATTTGTATCACGGACATCATCGAGATTATAGTAAAAACCTATCCAGGGAACCTTAAAACGTGTATTTCCGTTGAAATATCGAATTTTATTTAAAGAAAACAATGCTTTCTCCCATGCTGTGTATGGAGAAAGTAATTAGTTATCATATTTTCAAACAAGGAAGAAATGATGTTATAGTGTTATATTTCATCAAAAAAGAATGAAAATAAAACCCTTACTTGCTTTTGTTGGTTGGTTGGCACATCAAAATACAACATCACTAACTTCCTTCAAGAACTAAACGACCAATATGACTCCATTAAATTCACACTCGAAAAAGAAAACAAACTACTCTTCTTAGACTTATTACTAACAAGACACAACAACAAGTTAAAATTCAATATTTACCGAAAACCAACACACACTGATAGATATATCCCATCTAATTCCAATCATCACATCTCACATAAATTGGCCCTTTTCATAAACATAAGCTCTATGTTAAAACGCACACAACACTAACTGACACTTCCCCCACAGACACAAAATACATTAAAATCCCCTTCGCTCCCGGGCTCACCAACAAACTACAAAACATCTTCCCAAAATCCAATTATAAGACAATATTTGTTAACGACAATAAACTCTCCAACTTATTACACAACTCAAAAGACACAATTCCTTCTTTACACAAATCCGGCATATACAAAATATCATGTGGAGGATGCGACAAAATATATATTGGACAAACAAAACGTAAGATAGAAACACGCTTCAAAGAACACATAGCTCATTTTAAACACAACAGACTATAGAACTCCTGCGTAACAACACATATCCAAGAACACCACCATCCAATCACGATCGAAAACCTAACTCTTGTAAAATCTGTAACCAACCAAAACAAACTAGACGCATACGAAAGCATACACATAAACAAAAACAAAAATTCGGTTATGAATAACGACAGCGGCCCGATCCCCCTTTCACCTCTGTACCTTGTAACGGCTGAACCTCTTTCCCTCCCTTTCACTTCAGCACATAAACATATAAGTACTGTCTACAACACTCAGGAGTTGGCAGCACGTCTTGCTGCGAGCGGGTCAATCCCGGGTGGCCGCCACTGCACGGTCGGCCCCATTTCTTCCGCGGGGGGGGGGGGGGGGGGGCTAACTTGTCCCACCTTCTCACCCGCTCGACCTCTCTACTGTTCGCATAGGTGAAGGACTAATCCCTCCCCCAGAATGATCCGCTCACCTCCCCAAAAAAGGAACGAAGCTCCAGTGAGCGGAACAGGCACCTCTGTAGACAGAATACCGATCCCTGCTAGCATAACAGCAGTTTTATTCAAAAAGAAACCGGAGAACAGGGAAGTCCAGATTACAGAAGCGGTTGACGCGGCGCCAGCAGAAACAAAAGGAAGCGACGTAGTCCTTGAACCCGTCGATAATTTTATAGAAAATGACGCGGCCATCTTCACGACAGTGGAGAGGGCCAAGAAAAAGAGAAAGCGCTTTGAACCTCTGGTATTCAAGCCTACAACCACCGAAACAGCCAATCGGTACGATCCACTGATGGACGTCCCTGGAGACGCCCCCAGGAATAACAACAAGGAAAAGAGACCACCGGCCATAGTCGTGTACGACATTTTAAACAATGCAGCTTTTATCAAAACAATCCGGCAGAAAACCGGTAATAACGATTTTACCATCACAAAAACAAAAGACGGGTCAAGGCTACAGCTGACTACTAAAGCCGAATACGACGAGGTGAAAAAATACCTAACGGAGGCTGGCGCCCAGATGCATACCTGGGCCGGAAGTAACAATACAACGCTCAGGTACTTAATTAAGGGGATGGATGAGGGGATGGACCTGGGCTTCATAAAGGAAGAACTTGAAGAAGCTGGAGTCCCGTGCGTAGCTGTACGTATACTGGCACCTACGAGGAAGGACCTGTATGTCGCTACCATAGAGAAAAACGAGGGCTTCAGAGTCACCACTCTGTCAGGTTTAAACAAACTATGCAACCACAGAGTGACTCTGGAGCCTTACAAATATCAGCGACCTCAAATGTGCTTCCGTTGCAACAGGTACGGACACGGATCTCGGAACTGCACAGCGTCACCAAGATGTTACAAGTGCGCCGGGGCCCACGGAGGCGGAGACTGCACGATTGACAAATCTAAAACGGAAGCAAAATGTTGCAACTGCAACGGAGAGCACGTGTCCTTCTCTCGGAAGTGTTCAGTATACGCGAAACATGAAGAAGCGCTCAAAGCTAAAGACGAAAAGAATGACAACACGCACAGACCAACCCAGGTCCCTCCCCCACCACCATCAGTCTGGACTCTCCCAGGAAAAATCGACAAAGGCATCGAGGCAAAAAAATTTCCGCCGCTACCAGAAAAGGAAAAAGAACCAAAGGAACAGCCCAAAAGGGAAGAAAATTTTAATAACGACTCCGATATAAAAACGTTAGTAGCAACTATGGCCCAGTTTACGGCCACAATACAACAGCAGATGACGACCATGATAACGCTGATCCTGACCCTAGTAGTCGCCATAACAGCCCAAAACGGTAATGGACGCTAGGGTCTCAAAAACGACTGCGATCATCATGGCTCACTGGAATGTAAACGGGGCCGTAAGGAATAAGACACCGGAACTCATCGAGTTCCTAATGAAATACTCAGTAAATATTATTTTATTACAAGAGACGCACCTACTTCCTAATGAGATCTGGGCTGTTCCTGGTTTCATGGTATTTAGGAGGTACCGGAAAAGTACGACTCGAGGGGGCGGAGTGCGATTCTCATCCGTGAAGGGATTGCATGCACAGAAATTGAAGACAGAAGCTCTGGCTCAGTAGGAGTGGTAGGAGTCAGAGCCGAGACCAATCTGGGGGCAATAACATTTATAAGCACCTATATCCCGCCAAAGAAAGAACTACGCAGGCAAGACCTTAACGGGCTCCTCGGCATGGACAGCGAACTGATAATAGCGGGGGATTTCAATGCAATGCATTGGGCGTGGAACTGCAGCAAAGATTGCAGGCGAGGAACTCTTCTAAAAAAATGGGCGCAAAACAGCCAATTGAGGGTAGTGGCTCCGGTAACAATGACGCAACCAGGACAGGGGCACACAGGAAGTGTCCTCGACTTTGCACTGGTGAAGAACTTAGATCGACGGACGGTGTCAAAAACGATCCCGGAATTGACAAGTGATCACTATCCAGTCATTCTAAGGATCGGGACAAAGGTAACATTTTATCATCAAGACAACCTCCGCATGTGTTACTGACTTGCGGATTGGGCTAATTTTCGAAAACTAATTACGGAGACACTACCCAACAAGGCGCCCATATTATCCACCAGGGAAGGAATAGACGAGGCTGCAGAATTGTTGGGGAACGCTATCACTAACGCAGCGGAAAATGCAATTCCGCGCAGAATAACGAAAACCAAGGAAAACCTGGAGATTCCTGATGAGATAAAAAACCTCATCAATACGAGAAATCGAATAAGAAGGCAGTTCTACCGATTCGGAACTGCTGAACTAAAAAGGGATCTCCGGGTTCTGAATAAGGAAATAAGGGACTAGCAAAGGCGACTGCGGAGATACCGCTGGTCGATCAAACTGGCCAATCTTAAAACGGAAGATAATTCCATATGGAAATACACGCGTTCCCTGACCAATTCTGCCAGGAACGACCCCCTGGTGGAAAGCCCAAGAGGCCAACTCACCACGCCTGCTGACAAAGCAGAATACCTCGCGGATTATCTAAAGCAGATTTTCACGCCCAATGAAGCGACGGAACACACCCCAGAAATCAAAATGGACGACGTCGAGTCCATACTGAGGGAACAATACGATGAGAACCAAGCCACTCCGATGTTCTCCACCAGAGAATTGGCAGAGATAATATCACGATTGCCGAAAGGTAAATTTAACAGGTAAAGATAAAATACCATACGAAATAATAAAACGACTGCCAATCTCTGCTGGAGAATACTTTGTCTCGATTCTCCAAGCAGTAGTGAAAATAGGGCACTATCCAACCGGCTGGAAGCACGCAAATGTCATATGCATACCCAAGGTTGGAAGGAGGGTATTAAAAGCCTCAGATTTCAGACCGATATCCCTCCTTTCTTGCCTTGGGAAATTGTGCGAGAAGATGATATACCCGCATATCTTGACACACGCGGAAGGGCACGGCATAATCCCCCGATATCAATTGGGATTTAAGGCAGGACACTCCACAACGCACCAGCTGCAAAGGGTAGTGGATTTTATTACGGACCTCTTCAACAAGAAAAATGTTTCTGTTGGAGTAGCTTTTGATATTAGCAAAGCCTTCGACAAAGTATGGCATTTAGGCCTACTGAAAAAACTACTGGTAGCAAAATTCCCCTGCTGGCAGGTGGAATTTATTAAGCCTTATCTTAGCGACAGGCCATTCACTGTCAAATGCAATGGTGCCGAAAGTTCTACAAGAAAGACAGCAGCTGGTGTCCCACAAGGGAGTGTCCTAGGGCCACTTTTATTTTCGATATATACGGGTGACATCCCGACAAACGAGGGGGATTGGAACTCCACCGTTGCCCTATACGCGGACGACTGCGCAATAATGACGCGTAGCTATCAGCCGGAAATGGCCGTGCGATATGCCCAGAGGCTAACGGAAACACTAATCAAATACTACAAACAGTGGAGAATCGAGATAAACCCTAACAAAACACAAGCGATCCTCTTCAAAAAGAAGGATGCCAAAGCGCCAAAGAATCTTGTAATTGAAGGTGTGGAAATTCCCTGGACGAAACATATCAAATACCTAGGCATAACTATGGACGAAAAGTTGACCTTCCACGATCATGTAAAGAAGGTAAACCTTACGGCAGCGGGGAAAAGAGCCAGACTCTTTCCCCTTTTTAACTCAATTGACGTGTCCAGGGAAATAAATACCCACTTGTATAAAACAATGATCAGACCGACACATCGCCTGTATGGTCCGGATTTTTAATGCAAAAGTCATGGAGAGTACTTGAGATCGCGGAGAGAAAAGTTTTAAGACGAATAACCAGGACATGGGGTCGAAATATAGACCTCCATGATACCCTGAAGACAAAACCTATTAGGGAAGTCGCTAAAGACTTAGCCATTAAATACAAGTACACACTAGAAGCCTAAACGAATGACATTCTCCGCGATCTCGCAACAAACAAAGTGTCGGTCTGGGATTGGTACAAACAAGCATTGGGATCCACAGGCGAAGAGGATTGGGTCCCTCCTAATAAGCGGCGGAAAAGATCTTATTATTGACCAATATGTTTTACCACACAGGTGAGGTGCCTGTATAACACATTCCTTTTCAAAATACGACGTTGAGTAAAGCCACTCTGGAGGCAACTCAGAAATACAAATACCACGGGAGGGTATGAACCACAGAGCACCCCTCATTACACATCAGCTACTGATGATGAAAGCATTGCTCTCGAAATACGTACTTAGTACGTTAACTAATTTTTAGAGATCTTGTGTGCGTGTATTCGAGTGCTTGCGTGTGTGTCTGTTTTTGTCTGTTAGGTCCCTGTCGTTGCCGGAAGGCACATAAACCTACAGACCACTGTGTGCGATACTAGGTCCCTGGCGTGGTTTAATCTCCCGTAAACCTAGTATTATTTCCCCGTTCCTTCCCCTTCTTTCCTTTACATCTTGGCGTGTACGTGTGCGTGTGTTTGTAGTTGCTTAGTAGGTCCCTGTCGCGGTCGTACTGACTCACAAACCTTGTAGCAACGGTGTGATTTTTTCGGGTCCCTGGCGCAGAGTAATTTCTCGCAAACCCGTTCCCGTTTCCTTTTCCACCTTTAGGATTAGTGCTTGTGCTATTGAGTGAGTGAATGTGTGAGTGACATCAGGTCCCTGTGAGTAACGACCCCTAAACCTGTAAGTTTAAAATTTTTATTGTCTTTTGCCTTTTCTGCCTTTCCTCATCCCCCTATTTTCATTGTATCTCTAATTTTGAATTTTACGCTCTAGGAGTTAATTGTATTTAACATCAATATCGCCGTAGTCTCCATCTTTACTTATTTAATTGAAAATTTTATTAATTCTACCAGTGACGTTGCTTCCGGTGAACCTTTGTTAATCAAACTTAAATTAATAAAATTATTTGCCTTCTACCATATCACACGAGCGATTAGATGCCTTGGTACTTATTTCTATAGAAATGATATAGAAGGTAATTTATATTTAATAGAATTGATTAAATAATTCGCTGCATTAAAAGTCAAGAAGTTCGTTCTATAAATACCTGTTTAAATTTCGCAATTAATTTTTAGATTGTACTATTTAAAGACTTTATTTATTTTAAATATTTCCCCCATTTTTTTAGGTGCGTTATGCTTCCAGTGTGGGCGCCTATTAGCTTCATTCTGTCCGTCAGTCTGTCCATCAGTCTGTCCGTCAGTCTGTCCGTCCGCATGTTCGTTCTCGGCTTCTACTGAACGGATTTCCATGAAATTTGATAGTTAGGACTTCCATTCAAAGACAATAAGAAAATAACATAAAAGAATTACGTAATCCAACCAGGAATACCCCTTTACTGTTGACAAAAATGAACATTCCGGCATTTATCGTAAAGCATTGATCATTCAAAAAGAGTTTCTAATAAAGATTGTAGAACTAGTGGAGAATTTCATTTCATATCTATTTTTGTCGCAGGAGTAGCCGTTATTAAGAAAATCACGCAAGAAAGTCGTAATTCGAGTTGGTCTTACGAGGAGAGGCTACGACTTTCGGGTTACGGATTTTGATGAAACGCGAACAGGCGATTCTACATCGAAAATAAGGAGACCCGTGTCTCGGGTTTTGGCGAATGGGCCCTTTAGTTCGAGAAATCAGCGTCGAAAATGTGCAAAAATATCGTGTGCTACTTAATGGGTTTTATTGTCGAATTGTTGATGATAAATGGATTGGCTGAGGAGATAACGTGCCTAGATCCTACCCTAAATGTTTTCGTTTTTTTTTCAAATTATCCTAGCGTTATTTGAAAAGTAATATTCTCCGGTAAAAATACGCTGTAAGTTTTTTGGAGGTAATGAATGCAGAAACATATAATAACGGGTATTTTGAATTTTGCAGCAATGAAACAATGCCGTCGTGCAAGAATGACCATCTATAATTATATATTATTGTTATATCACTACCATAAATATTTTGAAGAATTTTTTTGATTGTTTTTGCATTTATAACGAAACAACTACAGAGCGTAGAAGCAAGATAAAGATGACATTTTAACCGGAATAAAGCAAAATGGGAGGATTTTTAAAGCGATTTTAACTACATTTTTAATTTTAAAATTGTTTTTCTCTTTTAATTTTTCACATTTAAATAACACGGGAATGAGCTTATTGTTAGATTAACAATCTATTTGAAAACCATTATAAACAATACCGAATCTTTACTATAATTCAGAAAGTTTGTTGGTTTGTATGTTTGTCCGGCTATACAAATCCACACGGTTGATCTTAGAGCCACCAAACTTGGCATGCTATCTAATAGGACCAAACGGAAGAGCGTAGGGGGGGTTTAATATCCTTTGGGTCTTTGGAACCTCATGGGGTCCACAGAATAGCATTTCCATAACATTAACAAAGGGAGTAATACGGGAATAGGTGTAGTCATTTTGTAATTTGAACATTAAAATATAAGGTCATTGACCTAGAGTCGAAAAATTCATACTGATTTACTCCTAATAGTATATATAATATTATCCAGGTCATATAATTCCGTCTCTTGATCGAAAACGATCAAAAATTACATTTGAGTACGAAAATTGCATGGATTTTTGGGCAATTTCACAGAATATCACCATAGTTACTTCTAATTGTTGGAGTAAGTTGTTTTCATTTTATTAGTAATACTTAAATGGCTTTAATATTTGATAACAATATGCTTTGTTATGTTTGGTGACATTAATAACTTGGGTGTAATTATAGGCGATTAGGCTAGGTAGCTAGGTTATTATAAAGTTGGGATCTATTTTTACTTTCTCATGAAAAAAATCGATTTCCAGATTTCAACGGAAATACATGTTTTAAGTTCCCCTGAACACGTTTGGCCTATTTTATCGATGATGTCTATGTGTATGTCTGTGTGTATGTGATAGATTTTTTTGGGCGCTCTAACTCAAAAACTATTAATCAGATCAACACAAAATTTTATATTTATCATTTTTATAAAAGTTAAAAGATCTGATTACTTTTTGGTAAAAATCGGTCGACCGGAAGTCGACTCTTGTCACTTATCCGTTATTTTGAAATATTTACTTTAATATTTGATAAATGTAAAAATGTATTGGAATAATAGTTGTGGTAAATTTTATTTTATACAACCTTTGTTTTGATACATTTTCCATATAATGCATTGTTTAAGAGATATCTTATATTTTTTGCTGCCACCACCACACCACCTACCGAAGACTATTGTTAACAATTGACGCTTAGTTACGTCTTAGTAACGCTCCTTTTTCTTTTATTAATTGTCAACCGGAAGTAAATATTGACAACGATCCCAGAGCTAACAACATGTAATTTGCCATATAAATATGGAGAAAGTCATGTGTTGCCCACATCAGTTTATTATATATTTTTCTCTAATTTTTGTATGTAAATACTTAAACAAATTTCATCCTTTTCGTAATTAATTAAATACACTCAATACGACATTCCTATAAGTGTTCATTGAATTTATTACTAGATTTTTGAAATATTTGTTAATTTTCTGTAATAAACCTAAATGTATGGACATCACTTTCATTCCTTGGGGGGCCGTTGCTAAAAAACAGGATCGTAGGATTTTTGGCGTTTCTCCTCGTATGCTGATGGATAGGAAGCTATTTGTATTGGGAGTGGTCAAATTAATTTTTGGCCACACTCATGAAAACTGTTGAGTTGGCTTTGTGTGTTACAGAAACAAATTTTGCGTAATTTGGATATAATTTTGTTTATAAGTCAGCAAATAATTTAAAATTTGACTAAATAGGTAAATATTATTATCAAAGAACAGATATAGAACGTAGGGATAAATTATATTTTATGAGTCATATGCAGTACAAAATACAGGAATTATACACTATGTTACAGTCAGCGCAGAAGGATAGTCGAATTTAAAGCAACACATAACCTTCCTAATATTTACCACATACATTTTATCACTTCAGATTTGAAAAATTTTCATTTCGCAAGAGTTGCTATCTTAAATTATTCCACTCAAATATTAATAAAGCCGCAACCATCCCCTTAGTCGCCATTTCATATCGAGGAACGCCTCTGGTATTACAGTATCAATTCGTATGCATAAGTGAATTTCAAATAGCAGAAAACGAATAGTGTTTTAAATTTGATAAATTGACTGCGAACTGACTAAAACAAGATGAAAACAAATCATTTTACAATCCGCTATTTGACTCTGCTGAAAAGAAATATACTCTTTCACGCGAACTGCCGACAGAAATTAAATAAAAATAAAACTACCACGCAATGAGTTCAACACATATAGTTCGTCTGCTTAAAATTACAAAACCCTGTATCCACGAGCCCCGAAATATTTTTTGTACTCCAGAAAGTATCACTTAGATTAGTCAGAACTCATGCAGAAACGGAAGTTCTGTTCATTTTAATACAGGGGATGGAGAAAGCTTCTGAGCACCAAGCTAGTCGTATGACGTCACAGGAGTGGGGTGAGCCTAGCGGCAACTGGGCGTGCAACTCGATATATAACATTGTCACTGGGTGATATGCATTTATTTTTTACTTACTGATTATGGAAAAAGTCACTATAACTGCATAAATTGTAATCCATTTTTGAGTATATCGACATTTTACGAAAATCGACATGTGGTCCATTTCATCGAGTCTTCTATTTCGGATTGTACCTTATATAAATACGAGATTTAGTAACCCTATGTTAAGCCTATTGCAGTACACACTCGACATACGCAGAAGAGAGATTAAAGATGACATCGGAAGCAACACTTTCTCAGACGCAAGGTCATCTATGTAAAACGTGGATATTCGACAATTTTTCTAAGTCGGATGAATTCTCCACCAAAATATGATCTCTAAATACTTGGTAAATGATGGAATAATCAGAGGAAGTGTTTTATAGTAGAGGCGTACAATTTATATTATATTATATTATATTATATTATATTATATTATATTATATTATATTATATTATATTATATTATATTATATTATATTATATTATATTATATTATATTATATTATATTATATTATATTATATTATATTATATTATATTATATTATATTATATTATATTATATTATATTATATTGCCGCTCCGAAATCTCGCTGCCCCTAGGCCATTGCCTATGTTGGCCTTATTTCCAATCCGCTACTGGCTATACATAAAAAACATTTTTGTTACATAAAAATAAAATACGTTCAAAGACTAAATAAGTACTGCGTATAACATAATGACGGAGCAGCCTCTGCCGATGCCACTCTACCGACCTTACGCTTCAGTAAACGCAGGTTAAACCAACGCTCCCACAACATTTCTGGAACCTCCCGACTAACTCGTTGTCTTATCGGGAACTAAAAATCTTTACTTTCACTCTCCTTCTAGTAAACACTAATATTAGTACGCAGCATCTTCAGTAACATAACCGCAGGCACTCAAGACTGGATACAGCGGTTGTCAAAACCATGTAAAATTTATCATCCGCGGTTGGAACTGCATTTTCTATTTATAATATATATAACTCTGGAACGTTTTTCTATGGGTTAAAAGATCTCTTGAAAATATTTCCTTGGGAGTATCCTCAGCCCTGGACGAAGACGGCGTTTTTTCATTGTAATCAGTTGGGGAAGCAAAGGAGGAGTCGGATTGGTAACTTTCAAGGCATCGGAGAAAGAAAACGAAAGAAACAAAAGAAAATCACGCATATATATATATATATATATATATATATATATATATATATATATATATATATATATATACACACACACATTTAGGAAAAAAGCCGTCGACGCCACAGCCGACCATTCTCCTGACGGACACGCGAAAAAAGCATTTCCGTCCTTCCCTCGCCTCTTTGCTTATAAAACCTGCGCGCCTCCTCATACCCTTGTAACTCCCCTTCTGCCCCTCCCATCCGAAACATACCAAAAATGGATCTCAGGGCACGCAATTCGTTGCGTGCAGAGAGAGCCGAAGAGAAGAGTGGAGTCAATTACTCCGACGGTGGTGCCAGGGAGCAGAAGGTTCCGCCGTTTCCGGGGGTGGAGGAGTAGGGCGGGGGAGGGGGAGTAGGGCGGGGGAGGGGGAGAGGGGGGGAAGAGAGGTGGAGGGGAGAAAGCAGGGATTGAAGGAAGGGGGTTGGAAGTGGAGTCGGTGCGACAGGGATGGAAGGCGAGTGAGTATGGTCGGCGGCGGGGGAGATGGGGCGTGAGGGTTTGGAAGGGGGATGTTGGTTGTTGTTGGACGGTGAGGGTGTAGCTATTAGGAGTATAGGGTGTTGGATAGGGAGAGGGATGGGCGGTTTCCTGAGGAACGTGAGGATGGACATTTTTACCCAGTACGTTCTTTGGGGAGAGTTTAATGATTTGTAGTTCAGATCCTTCAGGAAGAAAGGGAGAAGTGGGAACGAGTATTTTTTAGGTTTCTAGCGATAGAGGAGAGATTTGGGATTTTTTTACGGCTATTGGAGGTTTTTAGGGGATGTGACGGATTGAGTAGCATGGCTGCAAGGAACGATGTGGCATTGGTTGAATGGAAAGGGAGAGAGAGAGAGAAAGGGGGAGAGATAACGTGAGTGAAGAGCGTTTTAGTGAGGATGGGAAAGGTCAGAAGAGGTGTCCAAGAGTGGAAGGGAGAATGAGATTACGGCGTCAAAAGGAAGTGCATGATGTTATGCAGGAAGACGTGAGGGATGTGGTGCGGTCGCGGGGATAATTAGTTTGGAAGAGGGCGAAGATAGGTTGACATGATAAGTGGATAAAGGGGATGTGGAGGGACAAGATTGGGGCTTAAGTATTTATCCAACATAAGTTAAAAATGTTGCCAGAAAGACCCTTCGTATCCTCGTCTATGAATACAATTCATACCTCACAGCGCGACGAAAATGTAAAGGGAAAACAGCCTTTTCTTTTGGGCGGATTGGAAAGTCCACGATGCCAAAGTTAACTTTCATACAGAATACTTTATTTTGCGAAATTATTCGGAAAACTCGGGTTAACTCCATTATATTATACTAATACCTCGATATAGGCAGCCTAGTTATGCCTCTTTTCGCATAGATATCATCAATTATTTAAAAAACGTTTTTCGTAAAAGGTTACATCTCTTCGCGTATACGTCGTTTGCGAAGAGCCAAAGGCGAAATCTCCAAAATTCCAATAACTACATATAAATTGTGGCAATAATTTTAAATCCCTTTAATTTTGTTTTTAATTTCGTGTTATTTATTATTTATCCAATTTAATTAAATTTAGTTTTTAAATTCAAATTTGCCACCTCATGTTTATGGCGGTGTTAAGCAGTAATTTTAACATCAGAATCGTCTCAGGTGAATGTTTTTAAGTGTATTGATTTGGTTTACTTAATTTTGTTATGATATTTTAAAAATGTCACTATATCTCCTCCAGGAACGTCACCCATACTTCCTTAATTATATCTATGAGAAACTTGGTTTGACTATGCTCCGTTTTGCCATACGTCGTAGTTATCAGAAAGGCATATCCGACACAAGGCGGGGACTCAAAAGAAACTAAAATCATAGATAAACGGTTCTATTTTCTGTAAAATTCTGTAAATCGTCTCTGATAATTGCTGGAGAACTTAGTGAACGCAAACTGCATCTAACCATTGCAGAATTTTTGTATTGAGGAAAGCAAATAGTATACTTTTATAATGATCATTTTATTTAAGTTGCATATTCATTTCTCTAAGCTATTTATCAGCATTTGTAAGCAGGGGAATTCTGTTAAACAAAATCGTAGAAATAAAACTATATGAAGATTTTATTAAAAAGACAATAAATATGAAAAAAATTGTCTAGGAAATAACATAATACTAAAATGTTAATAATTTTTGAATGAAAAATGTTTTCATCGATGAATAACGTTTGGTAACGCACGCTATTTGTAGCAAACAATTATAATAACCGTCACCTGGCGTTATATAAAGTTCAAACAACAGTATGTGTATGTAGTAGTAGTAGTATGTGATGCTGATTTGATAAACATGAATGTCATGGTTCTAACACGTTGTCGCATAACGTTCTCGTTAAGTCTGCAAATGTAATTAGGAATAAAACTATAAAATGCCATTGAGACTCTGTGTCACGTAATAAGGCTTGTAAAAAAGTCGGGGAAAATCGAAGGTTCCGAACAAATATTTTCATTTTCTCGAGGAGCAATCATTGGAGTAAATAACGCGGAGCGAGAAAACTGCAATTAACGGCGGTGGAAAACTGCGTGCCATGACACGCTTTATTCAGACGGGTCAAGACCCGCGACACTGCAGACACTTGTCAACCTTCGCGGGGGCACGAATAACGCGGTCAAAAGTGACTCGTTTGTGGAGACCGCAGCGGAGGGCTCGAGAAAAATAATAGCGGGCGTTGGTGCGTGCAAGCACGATATTTCAGAGTCGATGAAAGGATTTTTGGGATAGGCGAGAGAGAGAGAGGGAAAAAGAGAGAGAGAGAGAGAGAGAGAGAGAGAGAATAGGAATAGGAGAATAGGATGAGGTGAGGTAGGGAATCAATATTGGCGTGATAGGAAAATGGGAAATATAGGAAAAGTAAAAGATAGAATAAAATAAAATGGAGAGAGAAAGGCTATCCAGAAATTGCTTTAAAATGGAGTCCAATAAAAATTGTGCGTCTGAACCTTCTTATGGATTATTTAAAAAAAAGTTTATGCGTATAATGCACAAAAAATTTAATTTTTAAAAATTTTGATGTATAACGAAGAAATATTTTGGCATTCTCTCATTTGCTGCTTTCTGTGTTCGGCGGGCTCACGTCTCAAAAACATAGGGTTGCTCCTCCATATCTTGGTCGAACTATTTATGAAAAGGCAAAAGTCCGAGCGAGCTTTTTCTGTTCTATGTATGGCTTCGGCCTTATTAGCCGTAGGGATTGTAAGCGAACGAAATAAAAAGGCATGCCCTGGCAAAAACATACGCTGATAAGAAAATACATCTCGGCTCAGTCGCCTTTCTGAAAAATTCCATTTTCGCCTTCTGTCCATCTTAAAGACTTATTCGTACGGGTCGTTGATCCAGCGATAGAATATGAAGTTGATTCTCATGTTATTTATCCTTATCAACCTTCGCGACAGATTTATAAACATTTATTTTATCGAAGTGGTTACGGATCTGTTTACGGAATTTCACTTTTGTATATGCGAAGCTGCTGTCTTTTGTATTCCGTTCATTTCGTTATTTTTTTCCGATAAGCCCATTCAATTACGTAAATTGGATATTAACACTGATCTTTGACTTGGGATCATTGTTTTTTTTGATCAAAAAATCAAAACGGGCATTCACGGAAAATTTGAAAACTTTTTAAATGGATATGTACGAATATCGACGATTTTGATTCGACTTATTAATATTTTTATTGAAGAGTATAAGGTGTCTTTGCCAGATCATCGCTTTCTGGAGACACAACGTACGTACAATATACGTATATTACACAACAACGTTGTGTAATATACTTACACACGGTTGTGAGCATTTCCAAAATAGTGTTAAAATGTGTAAAAATAGTAAATTACGCGTAATGTGGCAGTGGCGGAGTGGTTAGAACGTTGGTCTTCCACGCTTCGATGCTTTGAATTCTGGGGAGGTCGGATTTTTCAAACTGGAGTCGTCCGGTCCCCTACTTTTGTATTTTGAGGAGACCGCGCAATCTAGCGCTCCGTCCTTCGAAAAGGATGTTAAGCAGTTGGCCTCCTTAGTGCTCTTAGTAAAGAGCTAATTCTGGCGTCGGGTTTCTTTCCTCCCTTGTGTGTGTGTGTGTGTTCAGAGTGGAAGGAGTTATGGTTATCATAATCCAAGAGATTGATCAGCCAGAAATAAAAACAAGCAGTACCTATCAACTTTGATCCGCACATCTTTTTCCTCTCCCTAATATCTCAGATTAAACGTCCTCCTTCCATTACCGTGTTGTACACTCTCTTATCTCTTTTCTTCTGATATCAAGTGATTTTAGCAGCACCACATCTGCAGTCGAAATACGCCAGTTATGCATCCGGGTAAAATTTAGCTACCTTTATTTAATGGAGATTTATCTGATCGTTTTGGAGTTCGTATTCACGACAAAAGGACAGACAGACAACGTACATAAATGGATCCTAAGGTCGATCCGATTAGGGCAACGAACTTTTTCAAGTCAAACAGAAAAAAATAATTTATGAGCATATAAACTATTTATCTCAGTCGTCAGGAAAATGTAAAAGTTGTGTTTTAGTTGAGAAAACGTTATCAAGTAGGAGAAATTGTATTTTTAATTATTTTGTTAGGCTTTAAGATTTACCAGTGCAATCCTGTAGGTCTGACTTATACATCTATATCTACATATTACCCTGCAAGTCACCTTGACGGTGGATGGCAGGGGGTGCCGCGCACCAAGTTCCTAACTAATTATTATTCACAGTTATCTATTGTGGTCACGTATTGTCCTAGGGAAAAAGGACTCCTTATACCTCTCCGTCCTACTATCTATTTCGCGAATCTTGTCGTCATTATCCCTCCGTTCGATATACGTTGGTTGTCGAATAATATCCTTCATTTCATTTACGAATATCTCCGACCTATATTTATCTAGAAGTTTAAGTCTCGCCTGTAATCTACGATCTTTCAACGATGGCCAACTCAACTCATCAATGAGTAACGTAACGCTCTGTTTTTTATCGTAATTCTTTTTCACGAATCTAGCTGCTCGCCGCTGTATTTTTTCTAAATCCTTTATGAGTCCCCTCTGATATGGATCCCAAACCGCTGCTGCGTATTCCATTTGAGGTCTAACCAAGGATAAATAACAGGATTCTCCCACCTTTTCCGTGCTTTTCCTGACTATTCTAAGCACAAAAGCCAACTTCTTATTAGCCGCACCTATCACTCGTCTTATGTGGGTGTCCCAAGACAGGTCACGATTCAAGGTTACCCCGAGGTATTTCACGGATTCCGAAACAGGAATGATCTCACCATCTATCGAGTAGGTAAACACGGACGATGGGCTTCTAGATTTCCAAAAGTTTAGAACGTTACAAATTATAAATTTATTAAAGAGAATTCGGCGTGTTTGCACGGTTTGCGCGGTTTGCACATTTGCAGCACATTTTTCATTTGCATTTTAAAATCATTTAGTATTGCGATGTGAATACAATACTTGCTCCAAACGATTTCTAAAAGAACGGACATATATTTTCCAGCCATTGATTTTCAAATAGGCATCGAATCGTTCCACAGATTTGTTATTAACACGAAAATTTGGCTAAATTTTATACTACAAAATTTCATCGTCATGCGCGACGGCATTGTTGCTGACCTAACAAAATTACGTCTATATCTAAAATCTAGGACATAAAGTTCGATGGTGTATTTGAAATCAATTGCGAGAACTCTTCTTATATATTTTGAATGCATTTTAATCGAAAGGGAAGTAATGATGGCTTAATTTGACCGATAGGCTTGTTTATTGCAGTGCCATTTCTATGGCGTGGAGGAAATACGAACGAACATACGACCGCTAATATTTTAATTAACTTTTTGTTTAGTTTACCTTGACGACGAAAGAAATTAGTAAGTAACTTTTTTAACTCACACATTTTTTGTAATCACTATAAATGCATCGGCCATGCGTCAAATATCTTGCTTAATTATCGAAAGAAATTAATCATAATCATTGTCAATATAGTAATTTGCTTTAAACTGCCCAATAAAATTTGCCAACGAAAATATATTTTCAATCCACGCTTGAGGTATCTTCCTATTTGAAATGTTGAGTTGTCCATCATTACAATGCATTGGAGTTGTTTCTGACTTTAAGTTTTTACGCTACGTCGTTTATTTGTTTTAAATTTTGATGAAACTTTTCACATAAATTTTCAATCGGTTTTTATCCTTCATGATTTTGTTTTATTGCAACCTCTTTATGAAATGTCGAAAAATCGGAAAAATTCGAATATAAACTTAAAATTTGAGGGAGGAGAATGGAAGGGAGAAAAGGAGGAAGAATGCGAAGTGCCTTAAATTTCATATTTAATCCACGCATACCCGTCATTTTGACGGGCTTTTCTACTATTCTAATGTAAAAATTAAACGATGAAAGGAAAATTTACCTATCAGATTACTTCGCTTGTATAAGGTTGATAAAGAACAATAAGAGACCTGTTTATTGTCATTCATATTAATATTAAGGACATATAGTGTAAGAACCAAGTATGTCAAATTAAAAATATTAATGATGTATAAAGATGAAATAGCGTTTGGGTTAGTATATTTTAACAAATTATTTTATAAGTAAACGGATTTAATCATAAATTACCTAACTATTCATATTTTCTTTTAAAATATGATATTACGTCAATCTCCGAAATAGTTTCAAAAAAATAATTACATTCATCTTCTTATATATATATATATATATATATATATATATATATATATATATATATATATATATATGTAAACGTTCGATTCCTGGGTTCCTGGTTCCAGATTTATGAATCATGGGTTTCTGATTCCTGGAATATACTTAAAAGGCGAATAACTCAATCAAATACGTATATATAAACTTAAAGTTTGGCAGAGATAATCTAATCCAATATAAAAATGCTATGACTAAGGAAAATTTACGAAAAATTTCTAGGGTTCGATTCCAGAGGATGATTTGCATTCCTCATAAGAAAACACGTAAAAATCGACTTTTTGACATGCAGGCTTTTCTTCTTTTTGAGATTAAAATAAAAAGACATCGTCTCACGATCTTTAGATCTAGAATATTTTAAAGGACGTTTCTTAATCTGTTCATCGTTTTTCGCCTACAGTTCGAAATCCTTCATGTTAAACGTTTAATTCACATATTTTGGAGAAATCTTGCCATTTTTACGGGATGTTGCCTTGCCTGCCAATTACATTGTTAAGCCTCGAAATCATATTGTTATTCCAATCCTTATGAATTTAAGCTTGCTTTGAAGGCTTTTAATACGGGAAGGAGAGAATGGCGGAAGGAGAGGGAAATGATTTTCATAGTTCGTTGCGTTATTTACGAGAAGGAATACTTAAAGAGCTGAAATGCGCTATGTTGTCCGTTCTTTGGTCTGAGTGTAAAGTTATTAAAACCAGAATAACTCAATCAAGGATGTAGATAGAAAATTGAATTGGAAGAGATTTATGTAATGAACTAATCAGAATATGTTTATATAGGGTTGAAATGGCACTTAAAGAAATAAATGTCCCTATATGGCGCTAATTTAAGAGGAGATATATAGAACTTCCTTCGAATACTACTAATAAATTTTAATTTAATGAAACAATATTTTATGTCGACTGAAAATTAAAAAATATATGATTCACATTGTAGGTTATTCCAAAGATTTGAATTCTATTCTTGGCCTCATATTCATTTACATATATACATTTATATTAAAATACATTTATACTAACATAGATCAGTGTAACCAATATAGGTCATTTAAATGTTATCACCTAAATTCCATCTTGGCTTATATCAAACGGATTTTCATGACATTGGCGATTAGTATGCCCTGTGGTATATAATGAAAGGAATGTTTATATTCGTGAATTAAAAAACAACATTTCACGTGTAGACGCAATAAGAATTAATGCTTTAGTCTGCTTTTTACAGAAACCATTCTAGCATTGGACCCATGCGTACTAGAGCGTGTTTAGTTTCGATGGCGGACTGAGAGACCGCATGCCTGTGTTCACGTAATTTTTTCGGGGCAGTTCCTTTTCACGGTTTCGGAAATTTCTGAAGATATGTCACAGTTAAATCGTCCTGGACTGTCGCACGTCCAGAAAAGAAATCCAAAGCTTCCTTCCAATGTTTTATTTGTAACAGCTCGATATGTTTGAAATGTTCAGCAGCCGCTTGAGGAGCATGCGTCGGACTGACGAAGTTTAGGGTCTTCATTTTTTAATAAGTTTTTCTTTTTTAAAATTCTTTTATATTCATGTGCTTAAACAAACCTTCTGCAAAATAATAAAGCAAATACTAAAGTTTCTGTATGAAATTAAAAAAAGTAACCAATCAAAAATTATAGCCTTACTTTTTTGTTAAAAAATTTCCATTTTTAGTACATTACTTTTATAGATTTATTTTAAGAAAATAATTTTCAAAGAAATTAAACAAAGGTTTTAAAACAAGCATAATGCCAAAACGACCACGGAGATCATTCTAATATCCCGACAGATTAAAATATAAGAGAATAGCCACAGCTAGAGCAGCAAAGTTTTCTGAACAAAGATAATTTCGACTTCGATCACAACGCCTTAGACAAGGTCAGTCTTTTAAAGTTGCAGGTGTTGAATTGTCAAACGACTGCTTTGTTCAAGGACAATTATATATAGCTATGTCTAGAGAAGGATGCGGGAAAAACTATTTATTTGAGAAAAAGATGGGAAGACAAGGAATATTTTATACCAACAAGTATTACAATAAAAATTAACTTGAAAGAAAGTAAGAAAAGACTGTAAAAAATTCCACTTTATAATTATAATTATCCACTTTTAATTATGCAATACCGCAAAGTTAAAATTAACTTGGTTTAAATATTTCATTTATTCTCAAATCTTCTTCAAATTATTTTGTATTTATTTAAAAACTCGAGCAACGCTGGGTATATTTGTTAGTTTTAATATAAACTTCAAAAGTGAACGAGTAAATTCAATTCCAGAATTTGTGTTTTTTCATAGTTAATGCACTATAGTTATGCCTGTTGGTGAAATATTTATCGAAATTGATTTACGTTGCCATATTTTAGAATACACGTGAATAGGAAATAATGACGATTCGAAAGATTTTATATAAAAATATTTTTACAACAGAGCAAGGAAATTCTACATGGCAATATAACTGAAGCAAAATATTTTTGTTTTAAAGTTTCTTTAGGCTTTGGTGCCTACAAATTAATAGTTTTCATTTAACATCTATAAAAATTTCAGTGTCTTGCGTCAGCTTCTCAGTCGCTATGGAAAAATGTTTTTCTTCTGGTTTTTGCGAGAGATACGCTTCAACGTTCTCTTTTTTCGCCGCGTTTAAACTTTCAGCAATTCATTTTATTTTAATTCAGAACAGAATTCGAGATATTTCTATGTTCCGATCCATACATTTTTGAAAGAGAAAATAAAGTGGTCCCTGCCATCAAAATTGACCTGGTTTCAAAAACAACAAACGGGATTGGATCACGAGCAAAAATAAATAGTAAGCCAAAAAAATACGCAGCCGTTAAAAACCGCAATATGGCTGACGGCAATTTGAATTCACGGTATTATTTCAAAGTGATACTGGAGTTTTATGACATATGGCTCGGAATTCCAGTTGATAGAAATTTTAATCAAAATAAATATTTCTTTTTGATGGGGAAATATAAAATACAGACAAAATTCAATGATGTCGATTCAAATACTTCATCTTCTTCTGATAAACTTTGAATTAGTTATCCTAAAACTCATAATACGAAATCTTTTCTAAGCCCTATGACATCATATTATATTTTGAGCTATAATTAATTAAAAAAAATATTTATTAAAAATTCGTGGAAAAGGATTTTAATCAAGCTGAGCCGAAACTAAAACTCATTTTTTACCCCAAAGAGCGATTGAAATGGATTCGATCTCATTCGACTATCTGCTCTTGTTCATTTTGTAAAGGTGGCTGATGAATATTTATTTACATTTCTAAAGCATTTTCTAACAAAATCTAATTGGGAAGGCTCCACCTTGTTGGAAAATTCCATAATCGAAACGAAAGACTCACAGGATCATCAGAATGATGCTGTAAAAAACGAACCCGTTAGATTAAATATCTTTTTTAGTGATCATTAAAATAAGCCCTTAATGTCCATCAAGCGTTTTCTATTGCCAATACAGAATTTTTCAACCTTTGTAAAATTCGGAGCTGACTACATTCTTATAATTGCTGTCAAATTATTATTCATTGAAATATGAATATAGTTATTACAGAAGTCAAAACAACGTTGCAAATTATATGTTTCAATTTCTTTAGGAGGAATATTAAATTCCTCCATTTCCCAGGAAATACTTGGCTACTTAATAGTGGTTAATTATAAAATCGCTTCGATTTCATGTAAATAGGTAGCTGTTTCTATTGAATCGTTTGAAAAAATATGATTATTAACAGGAGTTTGCTCTACTAAAAGTTGTATAACATAAATGATCTCAGCATATGTGAATAATAATTGTAATAGGTAAGAGGCTTCTCACTTCTTTAAAAATGTAATTCTAAACCTAAGGAATTTTTCTATGACAATGATGTATCTATAGGACTGGGCCAAATTCCAATGTAACGAGGTTTTGAGGGTACCTTTGCTGAATTTCGAATTCGCTCTCAATAAAATACGCATTAAATAAATGGGGCCATGAAATTGTTACTACAGAAATAAATAAAAAATAACAGAAAAAATGCAATTTCCTTAGGCTCTCTGAAGCACGTTTTATTTCATAGTAAGGGGGAATTATAAAGAACTTATTCCTTGTGTCAACTTCGCTTTAAAAAATTTCTTCTCTTATAAGATTTTATAAAACTTTCTACCACTTGTTTTAAAATTTAGGTTTGTTATTATGACACAGGTAAGAAGGCAGTTGGGCACAAGGAGCTAAATTCTTCATGTTTACAACAAGTTATATCTTATGCTATGGATGAAAATCATAGATCGACTGTGCTTTGAGGTTACGCAAGAAAAAGGAATGAGTTTGCATGGCAGCAACCTTAAACTTAGAAGAGTTACTGATGTGAGTGTAAGATGTAAGAAGTTCCGTTTTAAGTTTTCATAGGGAAAGTGAAAGCAAAGGTTGAAACTATTAACTAAGGAAGTAATTGCGGAACATACGTGAATTGTATTAAAAACTGATTGTGACCTAAGGGAAAAAGGAGGTCCTTGAAGACCTGCCAAAGTTGAAAAATAATATCACCGCAAAATTCGCATATGGATTAAAGCGCTCTCGTTTCAGTAAATACAATTCGACAAATCGATCTCCAAAGGGCAAAGTAGAAGATTTTATAGAAGCATAGAATTTGAAAGTGGATATGAGAAGCACTTTTTGTAAGGTTGAACTATTTCACTGGTTCGAAATTTTTAATACAATATTAAGCTGATCACAGTCACAACAAAAATTCATGCAAGATAAAGTGGAATTTCGATAGTGGCTGAGCAGATCACGAAGATGGAAAAGAAGAATCGCCACAATGTCCGAACACTCCTGACCTTCCCCTGGACGCACATAACGCGTAAGACAATCGCCTGAGTGTTAGAAATGAACCAACCGGAAGCAAATTTAAATTCTCTATATTTGTCTCGTTAAGAGTATAAAATTAAAATTTTGGGTGTAAAATCGAAACTCGTTGAGATTTTTCAATTACCGCGCATCGGAATCCAGTTGAGATATTAGTCAATTAGCAAAAAATGTTTTCTGTAAACACCAATCTACTCGCATTTTTGGACGCTGCTATATTTTAACCCTTTTTCCGCATCGCCATTTTATTTTCAAGCCATTTCTTTTTAGATTTTCCCTTTTTCATCAAAATTTCAATTGCCGCGGGTCATATTTCCTCCTGTTTGTTTGTTTGTTTTTTTCTCGCAAAACGCGGCGGAAAGCGAACCGCCGTCGACCTTTTACATATTCCTTCGGAAAAGGGTAAATACGTTCCATTTCGTAATATCTGCGGAAACGAAGGGAACTCTTGCTTTTCGACCTAAATTTTCTCTAGTTCTTCGGTAAATGTACATTTTTGCTCCGTTCACAGAAATAAATGATTGCTCTCCTGTGGAATTTAGTTTCTTGGAAGAATCTTTAATCCGATCTTGACGGACTCAATAAATTACCATCCGTCAGCAAAAGAACTTAACTTTTTAATTTGGAAAAAAGTATCGCCCGCACTAGAGCTTTCCCTTCGGATAAACTGCGTGAATACATAAATAGAGATTATCCTATTCTCTTTGTTTCCGTAAAATAAAACAAATCCGTAAGGCTTTCCGTTTCGACGCACGCAACCATTCTTCCCGTTGCATATTTTGCTGGTCCTCCGGCAGCCATATCTTGGTTTTCGCACTTTCAATTTTTCATAACTTGTTTCTCACTTTTTCCTCTCCATCATCCAGGGTGGGGCAAAAAAGTGATTATAGCTGCTTTCTGAAATATTGATATTCCTTCGAAAGTGCCGCACTGACCCCTTCACCCCATTTTCCGTCTCTCTCCCCACTCCCTTTTCAATGCACACCTCCAACCGCCCCCTCACCCATCTCCGGCCCCATCAATGAATCACGAGAACCTGAATAACCCTCCCGGCCGAAAAAAACGCCGGTATCACTGCCGGACACGTAATTTCCGGTTTTCATGAATGTGCCACGTCCTCCTACTACCTGCAGCTCGATCGGCTGAGTGGGAAAGTGTGCAAGAGAGATAGAAAGAGAGAGAGAGCGAGAGAGAGAGAAAGAGAGAGAGCGAGCGATAATATAGAACTCGGTTTGAAATTTGTGGAAGGAATAATATTTGATGTCCGTTCGAAGGCTTTTCTGTTGTTGTTTACTAGAAGGCTTCATATTTCCGGGTGGTCACACGTTCGTCAATTGGAGAACTTACAACAATTTTGCCAACCTTCCTGTCGGCGTCTTCAGGTCGAAGTAGTGATGCAGTAAAAAGTATCTTATCCTCGATCCCCAAAGGAAGGGAAGGAAAGTATGTAATTTTTAACTACCAAGCATGGTAGGGCTGCTATAGGCTAGAGAATCTCTTCAGCCATAGAAGGGAGGAGAGAAACTCAGTGCCGTCATTAGCCTGCTATTACGAACAACACCATGGGGACAACGGCTTAACGTACCTACCGAAGGACGGAGTGTTGATTTGCGCGCACTCCTCAGGTTGCTTTTTCTTATTGGCTCCTCCTCATCACCTTACTACCATGTTACAGAAATAGGGAGCCGGAGCGTCCTCGGAAAATATCCTCATAAGGACTCGAACCGGGTGTCGCATTAGCAGACCGTACGGTGCGGCCAACACTCAAACTGCATCACCGGCTCCCCTTTAGCGATGCAGTAAATAAATATATTATTCTCGAATCTCAAAGGGAGGGAAGGAAGTTATGTCATTTTTAACTACCACGTATGGTAGGGCTGCTATAGGCTAGGCAACCACTTCAGCAAAAGAAGGGAGGAGAGAAATCCCGTGCCGACATTAGCCTGCTCTTACAAATAACAGCAAGGGGACAAAAACTTAACGTCCCTTCCGAAGGACGGAGAGTTGATTTGAGCGCGCTCCTCGATTTTGTTTTCTCGTTGGCTCTTCCTCGTCACCTTAGTACCAATGCGCACAAATAGGGGGTCGGGCGTTCTTCGGAAAATATCCTCATAAGGACTCGAACCGGGTGTCGCTTTAGCAGATCAAGGTGGGGCCAGCTATCTAACCACTACACCACCGGCTCTTCTTAGTGAAGCTGTGGAGTGACTCCTTATATAGGGAGAGAGGAAGACTCAGCCTTGGGCTGATTAGTTGCTTTAGTCGGGTTGTAAGTAGGCCCTTTTCAGGACCAGTTGTTTTGGCGGGCGGAATATTCTCTTCCAAGTGTAGGAGAGCACGTAACCATCCTCTCTGTTGAAGTTCGCTGGATGTTTGGCGATTTCAATAGCCTCCCCGATTATTCTGGGATAGTACCGAATTTCTTTTGCGATGATTATATTATCTTCTTTTTGGCCGACCGTTCTTGGCATTTCGCATTACCATTTCTTTAAATGAGTCTTCTCGAAGTTTTATTTTGGAGTTGGCACTTGGTTGAGCGTTCGGTGGTGGATCAGTCTACCTCCGGCCGCTTCCTTGGTGGTAATGAGTCAAGAACATGCACTAAACCTGTATGTCCCCAAGCTGTTGCACCTCCATATGCGTGGATATAGCGGCCTTTGTATAGAAGTCACTCGCCATTGTAGGGAAGAGGACGTCCAGTGGCTTGACATCGGCGTCCCGGTGTAGTCTGGTAGTTCCGTCATACCTCGAACATTCCAAAATCAAGCGGAGTGCGTTGTTCTGCACCACCTGAAGACGTCGAAGGGACGTTCAAGCAACTCCGGACCACACCAGGGCTGCATACGTGATGAATGTCCTGATGCAGCACAGGTACGGCCTCTGCTTTGTAATCGTTCTCGGCGTCCTGGATTCCAGGAGTGGCCTGTTGGTTGAGAGCAGCAAGACCCTTTGCCCTGGCGTTCACCACCTGAGGCCCCCAGAGCAGCTTACGGTACAGTTTCGCGCTCAGCTATGTTCCCTCGTTGACCCATGGGATGACATCTCCAGCAACGGACAGGTTTACTTCTGGCACGGCTACATTCCGGATGGAAGAAGATGGCCTTCTTCTTCACCGGGTTGACGGATATCTTCCACGAGCTATATCACGAGAGATGTTCGTCGACTGCCTCCTGCAGATTTTTGGCAGCTGCATATTTTTTGGACGATTGCGTCAGGAGCGTCGCGTCGTCCACACACAGGGCTGCAATCCACCCATGATCCCAAGGTATCTCATGGGTGTAGATGTTAAAAAGTACTGACTCCAGCACGAATCCATGAGGAAGTCCAGCGAGGATACGATGGAGTGCGCCTCACGACCTGCGGTAGATTGATCCGGAAGCGGCCCGACGACAGGATATTATGGATGGTTACTTCGATGGCTGCTTGCACGCTGCTTGCTAGGAGATCTCCCATACTGTCCGCCTCTGCTTCCTTGTTTGGAGGAGTTGGATGCGGGGGCAGCGTCGCCGCGATGTTGTTTCGGTAGATCTTCCAGTCTGCTTTAGCGAAGTCCCTTCTCTATGTCGGCGGCATCCTGACTGGGAGACTGCCAGCCATCAGGGGTGTAGGGTTATGGTCAGAGGAGAGGGTGTGAACGAAGTGAATGCTGAGGGAAGCTCAGACATTGCGAATGATTGCAATGTCCATGACATTCCCAGATGGCAGAAATGTGGGCTCCGCCGGTGCTAACACGTCCAACCCCTCCTCGTCTGAAAATTCCTTCAACTGTCTGCCGCTTAGGTGGGTGTTCTGGCAGACACATGTGCAATATTTTGCATTCGGGTCTCTCATCAGGATAAGAGAGTCATCGTCACCGTCCACCAAATGCGCTATATCCTCCGGCTTCCATGGCGCCCCCGGACGATATTACGCCAATGTAAGGAGAATCCAACCGCTCGAAGTCTTCACTTCCGTAGAGACGGCCTCGACCTCCGTGAGGCGTGGAACTCTAATCTGCCGGTGACAGATAGAGTGATGTACATGCCGCGCCGAGCCACCCCCACCTCTGCCCGTCCGTCTGTCCACCCGGTATATGGTCTATCCTAGGACCCGCCAATCGTCGGCTGAGCGCAGGTGCATCTCTTTGATCGCCGCTGCTTTTGCCACTTTCTTTTGAAGGAACGCCCTCAACTCCTCGAAATGCGACTTGACGCCGTTTTCGTTCCATTACACTATGACACTGTTTCCCTTAGCGACCATTGTAGTTTACTACAGGGGCGCAGTGTCTTGCCAGCTCCTCCAAGAGTGAGAGGAGTAATTGGCCTTCTGATGGTGGGATGAGCATTTACAAGGCCTTGCAGACTGAAAGAATCGCACCCCAGGTGTCATCAAAGTAGGTACTGTAGGAGTTGCCTTCGAGCAAGCTGTCGGAGCCGCGAAAACCGCTGCCGAAGCTGAAGAATACTTGGGCGCTTCCTCACGGAATGCTGAAACGTTTAACACTGCTGCGGCTCTTCCGCCACCATAGAGGCAAGCAAGCGAGATTTCTGCACAGCGGTGAAGGCTTTAAAATTCTTTAAGGACACCTTCAGCGCTGGAGCAAGAGGCGCTGATTCTCTCGACCAACGTTCGTTCTCTTCTTGCTTTTGAAGGACTCGGAGGAATTGCGGGCATTCCCTATATGTAGCTAGGTGAGTGCCGTCGTAGTCAGGGCATTATGTCTTCTCCCCTGCTAGCTTGGGGCTCTGGCGAGAATCATGAAAGCCAGACTACATGCAGCAGCGGCCAGGTATCTTACAGGCAAGAGCAAGGTGGGCCAATTGCTGGCAGTTGTAGCGTGAAACTGGTCCATTGCCTCCACGAAAGTACTCGACCGTAACACTACAGTCACACATGTTGCGTATGTCAGTGACGGAAGCGCTGCCTGGGGCCCTTTCAATCGTGGCGAAAAATCGGTTCATTAGGCGTTTGACGCCGTTGATGGGAGCTCATTTGACCTACCTCAGGCCACGAACAAGAAAGCCCTTCTCGGCGAGATCCGCTGCAACGTCCCCGGATTGAAGACCGACCCGATGCCTTTAACATACAACCTATTCCTGTAATCATGCCAGTAGCCTGCGTGTGGTATTGCGCCTTTATTTCATCCATTACCGCCGCCGCTGCTCTGTGGGGTTCTGCCGTAGTCACCAGCGGTATTGTGGAGACATTACGGACATGCAGTTTGAAGTCCCTTTCAATAGTTGGACGCAGGGTATCTGCAAGCTGCTTTTGGGGAGTGAGGTCATAGGCAGTTAATGGCACCATTTGTGCTCGATACTGTAGTAAAAAATCGGCAGGGCGTTGGTTGGCCGAAGCTACACCTCCAGTCTGCAAAAATGAGCGGCCGCATTTCTTCTTTTTACCCCGTACGGGGGTAGTCTTCAATGGAATCGACTTCCGGGTTAAGTTCTGCATCAAAAATAGGAGCTAACCGTGTCTCCAGATCGGCTGTCTGCTCAGGGGAAGAAGAAGATGCCATCTTTTTCTTCCCTCTTATGCCCTTCTAGATGTCCATCGAGTCCACCAGGAGGTCGTACTGAGAAGCTCCGTGTGTAGGACCGTCCTCAGAAGTCGGTGGAGTCACCAAAAAAGAAGCTCGCGAAGGCTGCTTGGCAGCAATTCCCGTCTTATTCTTTTTTTGCGACTTTTTCTGGCCCTGCAAAGGGCCGTTTCAGCATTGGCTGTGGAAGTAGGTAGAATCTTTGGAGAGGCAGAACTGGCAGCCTGGAGGGTACCACTTGCTCAGCAGCAGCCGCGCCACTGATTGCAGAAGGTTCAAGGTTCGCAGACGAACCTTCTTAGATGTTAGAAGAGACTCATGGATCGGCGTCCGCAGTAGGAGTAGTGGTGGCCGCATTCACAGGATCGGGCGATAGGTTGGAATCCATCGGGGATACTGTAGTTCCAGACGCCTGCAGATTAGGTAGGATTCCTTCGAAGTTTCCCTCGAATTTATGACCTTGTAAAGCACCGTTTTCAACCTGAGGAGAGACTGGCAGTTGGATTGCATTTCCTCTCTCCAGAACCTCGTCAGCGTTGAAGACGCGGCGAAGGTAGGGGATGGAGGAACCATCCGCCAACACCAAGCGAATTATTCGCCCAGTCGACTGAGATTGTTGATGCGCATCTGCAGTAGTAGATAATGTAGCAATCATGCTGAGTTTCCTAGTAACTTATTAGCGCAACAGATGCTTTGCCTGAAAGAAACAGTGCTCTCGCCAAGCCGGCGATGCCTCGTGCACCATCCATTTTTATTTCATGGCCAAGGCCGATGCGATGGTGGAGAGGCGGAATTTTTTATTTTTCATTTCCCGTTCAGTCAGCATTTCAGGGATCTACCCCTTTGTCCGATATGTTTTTCCACAGGTGCAGGTTACTTGATATAATCCTTCGGATAGTTTTTGAGGGATTCGATCCTATGCTTTAGGCATGAGACCCGTCTCAGACACGCAGGTGTATCAAGTCACCATGTTACGTTATGTGAGAATTCTTGCTATTTTTTGGAAATGCCGGTGACATAGGGGATCGTAGCACAGGCTGCGGGGTCTTCTTTTTGTTTGGTCTTGTATCCTTTGGTGTTTTTCTTTGTTCCCTCTAAGGATCATTTTACAGCTGTATCCATTCATTTGTAAGGCCGGAAAGAGATGGCGCTTTTCATAGAGCAGATAATCGGCGTCGGAGATAGCGTGGGCTCGGTGGAACAGGGTTTTGATGAGAGATGTTTTCTGTTGAGGTGGTGATGCGAAGATGCATTCAGGTACAGGTCAGTGTGCGTCTTTTTCTGGAATACTGCGTGTCCCAACGTTCCATCGGTTTTCTTGGTGACCAAAATGTCTAGGAAAGTGAGCTGACCGTTTTCCTCAGCCCCCATTGTAAACTGGATGGTGTTATGTTGTGCGTTCAAGTGTTGGAGAAACATTCTCAGCTCTTCCTCCCCGTGTGGCCAGATGACGAATGTATCACCATGTATCTCACCCATAGAGATTTCTTCTTGTTTGATTCCATGTCCTTCCTCTCGAACCCCTCCATGTAGAGGTAGGCAACAAATTTGAGAGAGGGGTGCTCCCATGGCAGGTCCCTCGGTATATTGGTAATATTTGCCATTCCATTAAAAGTACGAAAATTTTACTAAATTGGAAAATTCTTCCGAGTCTTTCTATCGTTAGCATCTTGATTATCTAGACTGATTCTCTGACCGGTAGTTACGTTAGTAAAGAGGGCGACGACGTCAAAACTGACGAGTAAGTCAAGAGCATGAACGGGCGAATGAAAAATAAACAGTTCCTTCTCTCACTCGGAATGAACTATCCAACCAATCGTGGCTGGCTCCGTCACATTGCTGGTCTGGTCTGGTTAACTAAGCTTAGTATAACTAGTAAGGCTCTGTTGAGCATAGACCCCTCTCTCCAAGCGGGGACGCTTGTTGCGAGGGTGAATTTTTTGCAAATAAACGCTGGCGATGGGACACTTGTAGCGGTTCCACCACCTAATCTTGATGTCGCTTAACATCTGCACCTCTGGGTGCACGGATGCTGCAGCCTTGCAGTAGATTTCCGTGGAAAACCTCGGCAGGAGGGCGTCGAGGGGTTCCACATGCATACGGCTGATGTGATCGTATCTACCACAGCCTAATATCAGCAGGAGTACGTTGTTCTGAACAACTTGCAGCCTGTGGAGGGTGGTCTTGGGAACCCCAGATTACACCGGAGCTGCGTAGGGGCCGTACACAACTCAGGTAGATACGTCTCTTTGTGTCGACCCACAAGACATCCGAGCAAAGTATCGGACGGAGTCTCGACATTTCCCCGAGTGCCTTGTGGCGTACACTCTCAACCTGAGGCTTCCAGAGAAACCACGGGTCCAGCACTACTCCCAGGTAGGTGACCTCTGGGCTCCAGGAATGACCTTCCCCATCACCGATAGGTCGACTCGAAGCGGCGCTCCTCTTCCGGTATGGAAGATGATGGCCTTGGTATTAGTGGGATTCACTGCAATACGCCATCGAAGATACCACGTGACCAGGTTATCGACGGTGTATTGCAAACTCTCCACAGCCGCGTACTTGTTAATAGAGCGCAACAGGAGCGCCGCGTCGTCCGCATAGGGAGAGGGTAATGTTCCAGCCAAACTCTCGAGAGGGGTCTTGGGTGAAGATGTTAAAGAATACTGGCCCCAGGACAGAACCATGTGGGACGCCGGCGCAGATTTGCCTCAGTCCCGATCCGACCCGGAGCCAGAACACCAGGGTCGTTCTGCCCTACTAGCCGCAAAAATAAAAGGTGGAAACTGGAGAACAGCCATCTTTGACAGGAGTGTTGGATGCCACACGTGGATGACGACCTTCAAGATGTCAAAGAAGGCCCCTGCGACCGCCTGGCTCCTGTTGAAGGCGTCAGTGATGAAGTGAGTCACCCCTCTCAGTTGCTGTGCTGGGTAGTAGAGTGCCCCTCACGGAAGTCGAACTGCTCATCCGGGAGAAGATTATTCTCCCGGAGGATGTCTTGCAACGGCTTCTGGATTAAACGCTCAAAGATTTTCCCGAACCCAGCCAGGAGAGAGATTGGCCGTATGTCTCCGAGGCAATTCTCTATCCCTGGCTTCTTCGGGAGGGAGATGGTCTTTGTATTCTTCCACGCTGACGGGAAATATAGAATCCCGACACAGCTGTTATAAACGGTGGTGAGGAATTCTGCTGCAGCAACGGGGAGTTGCAGCGCGATGATATTTTGGATGTCGTAATCCCCCGGACTCCTAAAGTCGAGGCGGCGGATCATTGCAATGATGTCGCTCTTCGCGAAATGAGGGAGCTCCGCGTTTGGTAAGAGGGCGCGAGCAAACTTCCTCAGCACACGTGCGATGTCCTCCTCAGCCGCATCCGACTCGCCTGTAGCCGGGTTTGGGCGCTGCCACTGTCGCCGCACGCTGATGCGTCGCGTGATCATGTCTGTGACGACACGGGGCAGGACGATGCGTATACCTCCAGCCTCGACCAACCTTAGGATCACGGCGTCCATGGCCTGCTGGACGGAGGTAATGAAGCGGGTGACCATGCAGTCTGCTCTCTTGCTCGTCCTTGGCGGTGTTGGGTCGACCGGCAGCCATTCCGCGTTGAATTCACGGAAATACTGTTAATCGGCACGAGCCAGGTCCAGACGCTGCGAAGGTGATACTAGTAGCAGGGTTGGATTGTGATCCTAGGACAAATCACAAACCGAATACATACTCAGAGATGCCCTGATGTTGCTGGTGACACCATCATCGAGGACATCCCTGGAAGGCAGAAATGTGGGCTCGGTCGGTGTTAGGACCGTGAGCCCCTCTTCATCAGCCAAATCTCTTAGCTACACACCCTTCGCATTGGTGACTCTGGAAGGCCAGCTGACGTGCTTGGCATTCAGGTCTCCGTTGACAATCGAGGGGCTTCCATCTCCGACGACATTCATGACCTCATCCCGAATTCACGTCCTTCTCGGCGGATAATACGCTGAGGAGATTCTGATCCATCCGGTACAAGTGCTAATGTCGGCAGGTACTGCTTACATCGTTCTGTAGAGTCGCAGCAAACATGGGCAATGCTCCACAGAACGATGCACTAGCAGTGCAGAGCCACCGTGTCCCGGACCCAAGCCGACTGGCCGGCCCGGTCTGGGCGATAAATCACACAGAAATCCAGACATCCGACGGGCGGAGATGGGTTTCGTTCACAGCGGCGACGATGGCGCCCGGAGTTTCTCTGTTTTCTTTTTGACACCTGGGGCGTTCCATTGCACCAGTATCCTGCATCCCCTAGTCCTCATTTTGGGGGATGAGATGCGCTCCTTGACGAAATCCTCCAAGAGAGAGAGAGGAGGAGTTGTCCGGACGTCGAACAGATGTACTTCCTTAGTGCCCTACATATCATCGCCACTGTCCGCCAGAAGTTGGGGTCCTCGAACCGGGCGACTTCCGATGCAGTGCTCTGCGTCTTACCAAACTTTGCACCGTAAGAAAAGAATTACTGTCAGGTCCGACAAACGATTTATTTAGCCCGTAGGCAAGGTGAGTCTACAGAACGAAAATGAAAAAAAAACCCATAGCCGCTCCACTCTCTTGTTTATATACTCTTTGATTCGTGACGTCAGTTGGTGAAGAGGGGGTGTTGGGGTCGCCTTTCCCTCCGCGGCACGCCGCCTCCGTTGCCTTCTTCTCCGCGAGACTTCGAGCAGTAAAACGCGGCTCAACTTGGCTGGTTCACTGAGGTCCTTGGTACGGGACACCTTATAGGTCCCTGCGGACCGAACGACCACACATCCTGCTTACTCGGGCTTGGCCTTTGGGAGTCCAGGGCAGGGCCCTTGTTTGAGGCCTCACTCTCTATGGCGACGTCCACGTTGGGCTTCGACTATTGATCTCTCAGCCTGCTCTCCTTGGCTGCCTTAAGCCTCTGTTTCATCTGGAGAGCCGGCTCTTCCCGACGACGGGAACAGGGGCCTGCCGAGGGGCTCATTCGCAGCGATGGGTGGTTCCGCAGAGGGATGGTCCGGTTGCTTCGTCGGGTCTGCGCTGTGCTGCGGAACTGGTGATTTAGCACTGGCCTAAGAGGTCTGCTTGCTCGTACTCCCTACCACTGCGGCGAAAGGACGGGAGTCGTCCACTTAACCGAAGGGGCAGCCCTCATCTTGAGCAGAGTCGGTGTTGACATAGGCACATTCTTCTGTCTCGACGTCGGCACCTTCTTCTTTTTCCGAGGACGTCCGGGCCCTATTTGTGCGTGTTGGAACTAGGGTGAAGAGGACCAGACAATGAGAAAAGAGAAAGCGAGAAAATGTGGATCGCGCTCTAATAAACACTCCGTCCTTCGGAAAGGACGTTAAGCTATTGGCCCCCTGGCGTTCTTTGTTAAGAGCGGGCTAATAGCTGGCACCTGGTTTCTCTCCTCCCTTCCTGACTATTCATTGCACTACCTCTTAGATAC